>CM032448.1:11341742-11496642 GCA_019049505.1 Pachyrhynchus sulphureomaculatus
ATCGCCATCGCCATCGCCATCGCCATCGCCATCGCCATCGCCATCGCCATCGCCATCGCCATCGCCATCGCCATCGCCATCGCCATCGCCATCGCCATCGCCATCGCCATCGCCATCGCCATCGCCATCGCCATCGCCATCGCCATCGCCATCGCCATCGCCATCGCCATCGCCATCGCCATCGCCATCGCCATCGCCATCGCCATCGCCATCGCCATCGCCATCGCCATCGCCATCGCCATCGCCATCGCCATCGCCATCGCCATCGCCACCATCATCACCATCACCATTACTACCCATCACCATCACCATCACCATCACCATCACCATCACCATCACCATCACCATCACCATCACCATCACCATCACCATCACCATCACCATCACCATCACCATCACCATCACCATCACCATCACCATCACCATCACCATCACCATCACCATCACCATCACCATCACCATCACCATCACCATCACCATCACCATCACCATCACCATCACCATCACCATCACCATCACCATCACCATCACCATCACCATCACCATCACCATCACCATCACCATCACCATCACCATCACCATCACCACACCATCACCATCACCATCACCATCACCATCACCATCACCATCACCATCACCATCACCATCACCATCACCATCACCATCACCATCACCATCACCATCACCATCACCATCACCATCACCATCACCATCACCATCACCATCACCATCACCATCACCATCACCATCACCATCACCATCACCATCACCATCACCATCACCATCACCATCACCATCACCATCACCATCACCATCACCATCACCATCACCATCACCATCACCATCACCATCACCATCATTATCACCATCACCACCACCATCACCATCACCATCCATCGCCATCGCCATCGCCCATCTCCATCTCCATCTCCATCTCCATCTCCATCCATCTCCATCTCCATCTCCATCTCCATCTCCATCTCCATCTCCATCTCCATCTCCATCTCCATCTCCATCTCCATCTCCATCTTCATCTCCATCTCCATTACCATCATCATCACCACCATCACCATCACCATCACCATCACCATCACCATCACCATCACCATCACCATCACCATCACCATCACCATCACCATCACCATCACTATCAATACTATTATCAATATCACCATCACCATCCCCATCGCCATCGCCATCGCCATCGCCATCGCCATCGCCATCGCCATCGCCATCGCCATCGCCATCGCCATCGCCATCGCCATCGCCATCGCCATCGCCATCGCCATCGCCATCGCCATCGCCATAGCCATCGCCATCGCCATCGCCATCACCATCACCATCCCCATCACCATCACCATCATGCGATAGACTTTCTAGTAACACAAGTACTAACTCCTTCTCTTATATTATCCTTAAAAAAATGTAACATATTAGGATCAGTTAAAAGCTCTAATTCTGCATCTGTGAATTTTAAACAAGCGTCAAAACTTAAACCTGGAAAAGTATAATAGTGCACAGGATCTAGCTTACAAGTTTTTCTAAAATTTTGGAAAATATCTGCTAAAAGCAATACCACTGATTTTAAATAAATATCAGAATATTCATTTATCGAATTACAATTGAACAAATTCCAAACAGCTTTTGCCCTATTATAGTCATCTTCAGTAATATGTCCTCCTATTAAATCGTTATAAAATTGTTTCCTCTCTGGCAATGCGTTTTCATTTAATTTTGTGTAATTAGTAACCTCGCCATCGCCATCGCCATCGCCATCGCCATCGCCATCGCCATCGCCATCGCCATCGCCATCGCCATCGCCATCGCCATCGCCATCGCCATCGCTATCGCCATCGCCATCGCCATCGCCATCGCCATCGCCATCGCCATCGCCATCGCCATCGCCATCGCCATCGCCATCGCCATCGCCATCGCCATCGCCATCGCCATCGCCATCGCCATCGCCATCGCCATCGCCATCGCCATCGCCATCGCCATCGCCATCGCCATCGCCATCGCCATCGCCATCGCCATCGCCATCGCCATCGCCATCGCCATCGCCATCGCCATGGCCATCGCCATCGCCGTCGCCATCACCATCACCATCACCATTACCATTACCATCACCATCACCATCACCATCACCACCACACCACCATCACCATCATCACTATCATCATCATCACCATCATCACATCATCACCATCACCATCACCATCATTATCACCATCGCCATCCCATCGCCATCACTATCGCCATCGCCATCACCATCACCATCACCATCACCATCACCATCACCATCACCATCACCATCACCATCACCATCACCATCACCATCACCATCACCATCACCATCACCATCACCATCACCATCACCATCACCATCACCATCACCATCACCACCATCACCACCATCACCACCATCACCACTATCACCATTATCATCACCATCATCACCGTCATCACCATCTTCATCACCACCATTATCAGAACTATCACCATCACCAGTATCACTACCATCACCACCATCACCACCATCACCACTATCACCATTATCACCATCATCACCATCATCACCGTCATCACCATCATCATCATCACCATCACCACCATCATCACCATCACCACCATCACAACTACTAAATCACAATGTTTGTAAGTTTTATAATGTTCATCAATAGGGCAATCGTAACACCTCCATTGAAATATTTCAACACCACAATAATAACATTTACAAATATCTTCTTTCATAAATGAGGATAAAGGTAACTTATTAACTAATTCTGTGTACATATTATACATCCTAGATCAAAACACATACATAGAACAGAAGGTTTTAGAATTACGTTCTACAACATCTTTATAATCGATAACATTTGTTTATTTATATTATTTTTTTATTCCCTTAGTCTTTTTAAGTAAATTATTTTTGGTTTTCACACAATAAGCTTTATCTCCAGTTCCATAGAAACATTCTATGGTTTCGCCAGCAAAATTCATCTTTAAATTTATCTACTACAGACTTAGTTACTGGAATATTGTAAACCTAACACATTGTTTTAATAAAGTATAAGAACAACATATCGTTGTTTATTTAATAAATTCGGAATTAATTTTGCATATTTAGAATTTTGAGGTTTATAATTCTCCGGACAAAAAGGAAATTCATTGTGAAAGTAATGCAAATTACTAGGATATAATAAATCGACTTCTAAAACGTATCCCTTTTCAGATGTGTCTGAAATGTCTGTGACATTAAAACTATCAATTTGTTTTCGAGAGAGCGAAACAAAATCCTTCTGTGGAAGATATTGAGACATCGCATAGCCATATAAGTTAGTTGTTTCTACATATAATAAATTTTACTAGGCTTAGATGAGTAGAAATCTTCAAGAAACTTATTGTCTGCGATAGACTTTCTAGTAACACAAGTACTAACTCCTTCTCTTATATTATCCTTACAAAAATGTAACATATCAGAATCAGTTAAAAGCTCTAATTCTACATCTGTGAATTTTAAACAAGCGTCAAAACTTAAACCTGGAAAAGTATAATAATGCGCAGTTTTTCTAAAATTTTGGAAAATATCTGCTAAAAGCAATACATCTGATTTTAAATAAATATCAGAATATTCACCTATCGAATTACAATTGAACAAATTCCAAACAGCTTTTGCCCTATTATAGTCATCTTCAGTAATATGTTCTCCTATTAAATCGTTATAAAATTGTTCCTTCTCTGGCAAAATGCGTTTTCATTTAATTTTGTATAATTAGTAACCTAGCTATAAGGAAAAACTCCTTTTTGACGAATCAAATCGAACTTTTCCTTTTCATCGAAAAATTTTAATATTTCTTGACATTGTCGGTCTTTTAGAGTGTCAGATAATTTTGATAATGAAGATGGCAAAAACTGGAAAGAGTCTATAAATCTTATGCAAAACTGTTTCTTTTTGAACTTACCAGATTGTTTGTCGAAATATGTGTCTACATTGATGTATTTTTGAAATGAAGCGAGCTTGGGAATAACAAGTTTAGCTTCGTATACGAGAAAGTGTGGGAACAAGTTATTTAGTAGGGTTCGCAGGAAACAGTTGATTATTAAAAGTATTAATTTATTTAGTTCGGTGAATATGAAAGTTTCCCACCAAGAGTTGATGTCAGTAGTAATACTACAGAGCTCCTGTGACAATTCAAGGTCATACCTCGAAGTGGATGGAATGTGTGTGACGTCAGAGTCCAAAGATTGGGCGTGGTCCCCTGAAGAGATGAGTTACCATGCCGAAGAATGACCTTGATTTGACCATTGGTTGTTGAAGAATAGAGAGTTATCGTACGTAATATTTTTAACGTGATGCGGTAAGTGTTATTTTTGATGAAATGGTGAGATCTCTAAAATTCTTGACCGAAGACATGAAATGGTGAGATCTCTGTAAATTCTTGACCGAAGACATGAAATGGTGAGAGCGTATTTTTAAAATGAATGTTTTATAGGAATTAAGGTGTTGTTGTGATTGGAATGCAGCGTACTCTATGTAACTAGATAGGTATATTCGGCTGGGCTAACTGCTATGTCGAGATTTCACCTGTCTATGTGATGACGTAAGTGTCTATTTATAGATACTTACATCATTCTGTTGTTTTTGTTATATGATAATGATGTAAGCATCTATTTATAGATGCTTACATCATTCTATTTGTTCTGTTTTTTATATTTGAGAAAAATAAAAGACAAGTATGATGAGATATTTTGTGGTTTTATTTACCAAAAACAAAAAATGTTAAAAAATATGGTAATACAATAATTAGTCTTATGCCTAATTTTTTATACAAATTATAACTTCAATAGGAGTATATTCAAATATAAAATAAATCATTTTTCTAATAATTAACCAATTTAACTGATCCAAACCACAGGCAATTTTTGGAAAAGCAAATTTTTTAATATGTGGGTTTAATAACAACAATTTGTTTAAATAATACTACTAGAAAATACAGTAAAAAGATTAGGTTTGTGATAATATTTTTCCTTTGTAATTAAATAGAAAATATATCTAGTTTTGTTATTTAATATGGCGACTTCTCCAACTTCTTTATTTTGATTTTTTAATTCTGCAACATTGTTAAATTTACTTTTAAACTCTTTAGCTATTCCACATCCCATAACAAAATCTTTAGAGACGCAATGTGCTAAAGAAAAATCCTTATCTAATGAAAATAGACATTTGTAAAATTCAGGAACATGTTTGTTTAGATTATGATGATTATTTATAAATGTTTCATAAAGGGAATGTTTTTCATATAAGAAATCAATCTCTTCAAATATTTCGTGCGGTTTAAAAATTATTTGTTTTAATTCTTTCTGTTCATCATCTTCAGTATCAGTACTACTATCTGTATCGGTATTAGGATCTGTTTGTGTTTCTTCCTCTTCTAGGTATTTAGTTTTTGATGTAGATGGTTGAATGTTATTTAATTCAGACATGTTTCTCGTTCCTATATATTGAAGATTAAAAATGTTCTGTGATTTAAAATTTAAACTGGTGTATTATATAGTTTCAGGTGACGTTGATGAAGGTGGTGGTAGTGGTAATGATATTTCCCACTGAGAAGGAATTGATATATTATTTAAAGTATATCTTACATTTCCTATAAATGGAGCATTTTCGATATTAATAACTATATTTTGTAGTTGATTTTCGTTAATTATGTATTTAATGTCATAAACTATAATATTTTCTACAGTAATTGGTTGATGAAGAGGGATTAATTCTAAAGAAATGTGTCCATGTTGAAGATAAAAAATTGAAAATTTTAAAATTGTTATTTGTAAATAGTTGTTCAAATTTAAAAAATAATCTATATTCTATTTCGATTATTTCCTCTTCTTCTTCTTCAGAGTTACTAATTTTTTCATCGTCGTCACTAAATTCAATGTCACTTAATATTTCATCTTCGTTTTCTTCTTCTTCTAATAGATAAATCTGATAAATCTGTTTGTTGTTTTTTAAAGCACATATTTAACTTTGAGAAAAAAATAAAAATTGTTAGTTAACTAAACTGAAATATAATAATATTATTAAACAGTGAATCTTATTCTCTTTTATAATTTATCCACTCTACTTTCCTATCTGTATACCCCACCTACCTACATACCCCACCTTCTTACGTTTCTACCTACCTAACTAGCTACCTAACTACCTAATTAGTTACCTACCTACCTAACTAGCTACCTATCTAACTAGGTAGTTAGGTAGCTAGGTAGAATGAGCAGAATAATATTATTAGAAAAAATGAAAGTGAGATAGACCTGAACCCGTTTTCGAAGCATGATTCTATACAAAGGACGTCTCCAAGAATGAGGACGCATTCCTTACCTAACCTGGATGAAAGTGAATCTGAAAGAAACCCCAATCCACCCAGCAAACGGAAACGAACAGACTAAATCCTTGACACTAACAATAGTACAGAAAACAACGAAGGAAGACTGTTTAAGAGCACACTAGGAAAAATTTAGATGAAATCAAAAAGCTAGATCAAGCCCTTAAAGGGATGTATAAACCAAAACAGGAGATTATAGATACCGCTAGCAGACTAATGTTGCATGCTGAACGGCTAAAAACCCAGAAACTGGCAGGATGGTTGGAAAGGCAATCGAAGCGCCTAGAATGGAAGAAGTAGAAATATGGCGTGAAGAAAACCACAATCTTTAAAAACGCATACGTGAGTTGGAGCATAAACACAAACAAGACGTAGAAGAACGCACTACCCAGTACTCAGCAATGCAATGTGAGAAGTGTGGTTTAGCTAAAAAAAGAACCATTCGCAGACAGTTTCTAAAGAAACAAGAGTCCTTTGAAAATTTTTCGCAGGTAACTGAAAGCGACTGGGGAAACGCAGTTTTCCCTAAAATTGAAGTAGTTAAAGGAGAGATATGGGAAACTACAAGAGAACAAGTAGTGATACTCCCCTGTAACAAAGATCTCGAGACCCGTAGCAAGATGGTGGGAACAGCCATTAACAAATTTGGTGGGAAAGATGGCATTAAAAAACAGAATAAAGTTAAAGGAGAAGTAGCCTTAATGTCACACTCATTAGGTTTTCCAGACATTGACGGGAAAATAACCTACACAGCAAAGGACATATATTATCCCATAATTGCCGATGGTGGCAAAAGAGAAGTGGAAGACGAAACAATATTCAAACCTCTGAAAGCAACCAAAAGTTTAGCATTGAAGTACGGAAGATCTAAACTTGCGGTACCTGAGATTGAGGGAGTTGAGGGTATTATCTTCAAACGAATCCTGGAATATCTTTTTTCTGATACGGAAGTGCAAGTTACAATGTATAAACTAAACACAGGAAACGAAAAACAACAGAACAGGAAGCCAGAAAAGATGTCCAGAGGACAGATACTTACTGATGCGGACGGAGAAGGTTTACCAGCAAAACGAGACAAACCAAAACATGAGGCTCATTGTTCTTCTGTGTTAATATTTATGATTGCAATTTCTTTACACATGAAGTTACTGTGTTTGAATTGAAAGCCTTGCACATCGATTATAAACATTTTGTTTTTTGTTTCACTTTTTTGAAAAATACTTGTATTGTTTTAAAATAATATAACTGTACTGATTATATCGTTGTTAAAAGCGAGAATTTATACTAGTTGAAAAGGTTTTAAAATCATGACGTTATTAGATAATTAAAAAGGTGTGTGAATGTGAATGTAAAATGCATTCATTGCATAAGACTAAATCAAGGTTAAATATAAAATTATAAAGTAAATTTTATTCTAGGTATGCAATTATTACGTTAATATTCAAGGTTTCTCTGGCCGAGTTGCAGCACACATTCCTTAGGAAAAACCATTACTGTATTTTTCTTTGTTCTTTTAATATTACGTATTATGCATTAGTAATTGATTTTGTAGGATTGGAATTTTATTAAATAAAAAATTAAAGTGTTTTATTTAATTTGTTTTATTAATATACCAGTTATATAACAAAAAGACATTTTCTTTCGAACATCTTTTATCATTTAAAAAGTGTTCGTTACAATGATACCTATGATTAGTTAGATATCGTTTTAAATTATTGATATTTGGGCATCCTATAGTTAAAAATTCTTCTATATTATTAGAAATGAATTGACTTAACCAGGTTCTTTTCTCGTAACCTTTTACAAAAATCGTTTCGTCTTTAACAATATTTTTTATAAATTTGGAAATATTTTCGTATGGTAAATAATTAAAATTAGACTGATCCCATTAAAGTCCATGAATGTTATTGGTGAGCCATTCTAATCGTTTCTGAATTTTCTCATTGAACCAGCTAATTCTATGAGAGTAGTTTATTATTTTATGGTGAACTTGTCCATTTTCTGTATTTATTATAGTTAATTCTTTACAAATGAATTCACTGTCATATTGAAATCCTTGTATGTCTAATATAAACATGTTTCTTTCTTCTTATGAATTTGATTTTACAATATTTGTCAAGAGATTATATTTTACTAATCGATCGTAAAGTATTAAACAGAAAGCTGTTGTTTTCTCTTTAATTTTTTTGGTTGTTTCAAATTCTAACCTAATATCTATGGCTCCAGTTTTAAGTGATTCGTCGTGAACAGTCAATTACTACAAAAGGACATATACCGTGAAATTTTATAGGGTCATAACACGGCTCACTGTGGTGTTGATAATAGAAATTTTTTTGAAACTGCGCATACATTTCGTATAGTATAGCCCATTGTTTCGTATCAAAATTTAAATTTAAATTATCATATGGATACATTTCAGAGTTTAAAAAAAGTCGAAAAAACGGTCATATTTTGATCATTCTTATTTTTTCGATCGGTAGATAGGGCAAAGATTAAAAATTGTGGTTTTGAAATCAAAGCAGTACTCTTCACAGCCCACGTATGTGTTGTTGCTTCTTGTAAAACAGGATATTCATGTAATTCCCAACTTCTAAAAGGTATATTTAAATCTCTACCTTGTTCCAAAAATTTAAGTAATCATAATTTTTCAAAATCCGATACAGAAATATGCGGTATTTTCCATACTATTTTATTTAAAACCACTTTATATTCTTCGGTAGTTAGTGGTGTTGATGTTTGAATAATGGCATTGGTATCTGAATTGCTTCTTATTAGAATTAATTCTTGATTAACATTCATAATAATTTTTTGAAAATCCTCAGCAAATCCGAGTAAAATACGTAATGGTAAACAGATATTAAAATTTCCATCTTTATCGAGTAAATTTGGATTTTGGTCAGTTTTCCAACCGGCATTTTCAAGTTGCGTAAGTTCGTTAGGTCCAAAGGAAACGTAACCTTTTATAGTTGAAGTTATACCGGGGTTTCTTACTCGATCTACAACTACACCACCCAATTCGTAACGAATTTCTTCGAAAAGAAATGCAATTCCATTATTTACAAAACTAACATGTGTACTAGGTTGATTGTCTTTGGTTACTGCTTTACCCTCAATGTAAAGAAAACTTTGATCTGGTAATGTGTAGAGTTCTTGTGTTTGGATTGGAATTCTTATTTCATCGTTATTATTAAACGTAGTCGATGCATATGGCTGATGAGTGTGATATTCGAAATTAACGATAGAATTATCTGTGTATATATCTTCTTCAACATTCAATATATTAAAACTCATATTTTATCCTATTCTTAACCAATTAATCTAATTTTGCTTATATTTATTTAGTTTGAATCCTAAGGAAATTAAAAATTGTTTATTTTTGCGTGTTAATCGTTTCAACTTTCTCTTCTTACTAATCGTCTTCCGGGCTACTATTTTATTTATAGATTTTTTTAGGCTGATTATTCAATTTTTGTTTTTTCATTATAGAAGTTTGTTGTTGTTGTGGTTGAGTAATATTATAAAGAAATACCATATTTATTATTATTTTTGTTTCTGTAGATGTAGTCTGATTGTTACTACTTCTTGTCTAAAATTAATCAACTTACCGTCTTGATCTGTTATTTTAAGTATAATTTCATCAATATATCGGGAACTGATAAACTGGAAATAAATAACATTGGCAGGTTTTTCAATAATCTTCGTTCCTGGTAACGATGTAGGAAAGAACATGTGAATTATATGAACCGGTTTTCCATTTGCATATGAATTTGAAATTACATTCAATACAAATACTATTTACTTTAAGAATATCTACTGGACGATCTGATATGTTTTTTCGCTTTGTCTAATTTTCTTCTTCTAAATCCTAATAATCCACCTATACTGTTTGGTTTTCTGAATATGTCTAATGAACTTTTAATTTCACATTTTAATGTATTATAGTTTGCTTTAATAGAAAGAAATGGTGCTTCAGTTATTGTTTTTCCCTTTTTCTTTAAATAGTGATAGTCGATTTGTTCAGTCAAATAATCACTATTGTCCTTTATTTCATAAGATCCCTCAGGAATGGTATTAACTTCATTATTAAAATGAAATTTATTATTTGAATCATCAATATTTGGGATTGTATTATAACTTTCAAAATTTACTAAACCTAAAACATAATTTTCATTTTCCGGTAACACAATAGGTGGATAAATTTCAGATGTTAATATAAACTCTCTGCCGGATAAGGTAAACGTGTAAGACATGTTTATTAGAGGAGAATTAAAGGACGAATAACGTGTTTATAATTAATTTATTTCATTATATAAAAAGGTTAAACATAAATGTCCACAATTTACAGTATTATAAGTGTGATATGAATTATGATTATAGATAATATTACATAGTCCATTTGATTTAAAATATTCAATTAATTCATTCGGTGGTGACAAATTGCCAAAACTATCGAAATAATAAATTTTATTGTTATGTTTTTTGTATGCAGTCCAATGAGTTCCCATATCATCACTATTGTCCATATTAATTATACCAGCTTCGTTTTTATGTATTTTCTTTGGTAATTTATCTCTCATAAAATACCTCGAAAGTTTTTAATTTTAAGTTTTTTAACATATTTATTTAAATCTATGTTAGTTAATGCTCGAGATGGTAATTTTAAAGGGAGTTTTTTTTCTTGAATTACAGGTCGTAAAAAAAGACCCAATCCTTTTTTATGATGATTTAAATAGAGTCCTTTTCCAAGTGCTATGGCTTCCATTTTTTCATTATGTCGTTGGACCTCCTTTAATTGTTGTGATGCTGCTTTTGCATCATTGACAGCCTTGGCTATTTCTGCTGCTCCTCCACTTAGTGCCCCGAGAGCACTTAATCCAGCAAATATTGGTATAAGGGGTAATATTCCACCACTTTTTGTTTGGATATTTATAATTCGAGCTGGTCTTACTTTATTTTTATATTTATTCGCTTTCTTTATAGCTACTTTTAAAGCTGCAGTAAAATCCTTAGGTTTTTCTTTTAATATACTATTTTTAATTTGCTTTGTAACTTCCCTAAAACCAATTAATTTTTTTCCTACTCTATTTTTCTTTTTCGTAGTTCTTCTTTTTCTTTTTCCTTTTTTGATGGCACGATTATTTTTTCTTTTAATATGAGATACCATTATGATGTTAATTTGAGAGAGCGCGTAACGTTGATAAGTTAACTATTGAACTGTTTTACTTAAACTAATTTATAATATACAAAAATTATAATTTAGATGTTTTTTTACTCTTTTATTTTTTGGATGTATAAGAAATTCTTTTAATTCATTCTCAAGCTCCTCTTCTCGATTAGGTGATAAATTTAATTTTCTTTTTAATCCTTGTAATTCCCCCACATTTATTGATTCTTCTATACCCTTTTCCATATTTGCCAATGTATTTTGTATGGATTTTAAACTTTTAAGTATTAGGATACATTTACATTTATTTTTTTGTTTACCATCATTATCGTTATCATCATCATAATTATTCTCATTATTATCATTATAACCCATTCCAAGTTTAACTTTTGCTTTCATTGCTCCGGCTACTCCTAGAGCATTCATTTTTTCACCAATTTTAGTATTTTTTGCTCTGACTCGTTCCATTGCTTTATTTGCTAATATTTTATCAGCTTTATGCCGAAATGTTAAATCTTTACTTGTCGAATAGGCAATATCGTGTTCTTTGCACGCTTCATCTAATTCGTTGATACCTCGATCACCTCTAGCTAAACGTTTATTTAATTTTGTACCAGGTCCACAATAGTTATAACCCAGTAGACGTAATTCAACTGGTAATTTATTTATTAAAGAATTTACGAATCCTTCTCGTGTTATTGTTGAACCAGTAGTTGCAGCAACAGATTCACTAGAATCAGGATAAAATTGAGCCATAATATTGATATACGTTGTTATTCTAGTAACTTTCTAAATAAACTAAATAAATTCATAGGAATGTTACATTAATAAATATTTTCGTTTCAACGTTAATAAGAAACATTAAAGAAATCGGCTATTTTCCATTCGATAATAGTACCGAAATTCTATCACCTTCACAAGCTAGACAATATTCAATTTTTATTTTCGATGACATAGCTTGCGATAAAAACAGGATGTAATACGTGAATATTTCAGTATGGGACGTCATAATCATATTGATTGTTTCTATCTTTGTCAGACATATGCAAAAATACCAAAGCATTTAATAAGAGATAATGCAAATACAATTATTTTATTTAAACAAGATGATACTAATTTAAGACATATTTATAGCGATCACGTAGGAACCGATGTCATTTGAAGAATTTAAAATTTTTTGTGGAATTTGCTGGCAAAAACCCTATCATTTTTTAGTAACTTTTAAGGATAATAAATTAACTGATGGAAGATATCGCTGTTGTCTTGATAAATATATATATCTGTAAATTTTTCCAAAAGTATCATTTTTTATTTACTTTTATTTAAAAGAGGAAGAGTAAGAGGAGAAGGAGTTAAAAATGAATGCAGAAGAGAAGAATGTTAAAAAAAAACTTATAGAAAAGCGTAAAATTGTTAAACAAAAGCTGGATTTAGTGAAACAGGGTGAAGAGGCTCATGAACACATTTTTTCTCCAATAACTAAACAATTAAAAAACATAATACTAACTCCCACATCTAGTACTACTGCTGCTAAAACAACTAGCGAAAAAAATAAAAGAACAAGTATGAGTGAGCAGACTCGGATGAAGAAGAAGAGAGTGAAGAGGATGAGAGACTGATAGAAGCACAATTTTATGAAAAAAGTAAAACACCTTCAAATAGTAAAAAAAAACATAAACGTTTACAATTTCATTCAACTCCAAATTGGGATGAAAGTTTACGAGATTCGATTTTTGAAGAAGCCCGTAGACAAGAGATAAATTTACAAAAAAGTTTTGAAGAAAAACGTATACAAGATATTCATGAAGCTTCCTTTGAAGAATATTTAGAACAATATCATCCATTACCTACAAGATATGTAGAAAAAATGATAACTGATACTCATAATAAGGAATTTGATCATAAATATGTTATAGTTTTTAATGACATTGAGGATAAATTTTATATTGGGGATTCGCAATTGCAAATACAAAATTCCGACTTTATTGTTAAAGGGAAATTTTACAAAGGTACACCTGGTTTATATGAATTACTCTTTAAAAAACATCCTAAATTTTTTAAAAAAGAAGATGAAAATAATTATCTAGACATAATTTTATAAACGAATGCTTATCGTAGAAATAATAAACATTCGGAACAAGTACAAGGTAGTACATTACCTAAATATAAAAATATTATTGCACCTGCTATTCGTCAGATATCGGGAAAAGGTGTTAGTCAAAGCAGCATATCACCGTTACAACAGCAAAGACAAAATCCTTATTCAAAAAATAACCTTTTTATGGAATATTCTACTAAACCAGACGAATACATACATTGGGACGATCCCAACGAACTTGTTGAAAGATTACAATTATTATTAGCATCACAAAGTGCCGGAAATAATAGTCATACTAACGAGATTATTTCCATAATTGAAGAATTACGAGAGGCAAATATTATAGAATAAATATGGTAAAATTTGCTACTAACATAAAGAAACATATAATTAATGAAATTCATAAACCTGCTAGGATTAATTTTAAACGACGTCGTGTGATTCTAAAAGGTTTAAATGATCTCATACAAGTTGATATTTGCGACCTTGGTTTAACTCCTTATGCAAAAATAAATAATGGATATAAATATATTTTAGTAATTATTAATTGCTTTTCAAAATACCTATGGGCTTTTCCACTTAAAACTAAAAGTGGAAAAGAAGTCGCTACAGCTATGGAAAATGTTTTTAAACAAGTCCCTAAACTGGCAAATTCCGATATAAGTGGTGAATTTATGTCCAAGAAATTTCAACAACTTTTGAAAAAATACAATGTTCGATATTATTATAGTTATAGTGAAAAGAAAGCCTCTATTGTTGAACGTGTAATAAGAACATTAAAAGGTATAAATTGGAAAGAATTAAATGTTAATGGTTCCTATAAATGGTATAATTTGTTACCGGATATAGTAAAGAAACATAATAATAAAAAACATCGAACTATAGGTATGAAGCCATCTGAAGTAACTAAAAAACATGAAAAACATTTACTCAATTCCGTTTATTCACACATTAAAATAGCTCATAAGAATAAATTTTACATAGGTGATCATGTACGAATTTCTAAAATACGTGGTGTTTTTGATAAAAAATAGCAATCAAATTGGTCACCTGAAATTTTTACTAGAAAAAAAGGTACAACTAACAAATCCTACTACTTATTTATTGTTTTTTTTAAGGTGAAGAAATTAAAGGTGGATTTTATGAGCAGCAATTACAAAAAGTCAAATATACAGATGCCCATTTAATGGAAAAGGTTTTAAAACATAAAGGTAATAAGGTCTTTGTAAAATGGTTGGGATTCGATGCTACTCATAATAGTTGGATAGATAAGAAAAATGTAACGTAATATATTTACAAATGTAAATAAATTAAACAATAAAAAATATTTTTAAAAATATATCCTTTATTTATTTTCTTTAACAATAATACTACATTTTTGCGATTCAAAATCGTCTGCATCATTATCATAAATTTCTACATATTGAAATTGTTGAGGTGATGTAACTGTAACTGATGATGATGATGTTTGTTGGGAGAACATCCGTCGAACTTACATAATTTACATTTTTATTTTTCTTAATTTTAAACTTCAATTTTTTTCTTTATTGTACATGGTTATCCGGTTCCTCAGTTTCCGTTTCATCTACCATATTTATATCTGGTAATTCATTTTGGGGGAATTCTTGCTGTCCTATTGCTTCTTTTCGATCCTCAATCGAAAAATTTGAAAAAAAAATGGTAAATGTATTCAGTGTTGACATAAATAATTGTACCTCCTCAGGATTGTCAGCATTCACTCGTACATATTCTACTGGAATATTTTTTATTTTTTCTTCAACAGTTGTATTTTTAGGAGAATATTTCAAAAACACACATACCAGTCCATTAACCACTTTAATATCTTTTAACCCAAATTTAAATAAGTTCTTTAAAATAACAATTAATGTTTTATTAATTATTATCATAACTTTTAAAAATAAATACTGAATGAGGAGTGTTCATGATGATGATGCTGATGGTTCCACTTAATTTCCTGTTAATGTTTTCGTAAATAAAATTAAACTATTTATACTATTACTTTTACATAATTAAAATCTTGCTATTTCTATGTCTGTCGCAACAATTATTAATGTTACAACATTCTAAGAATGCAAAATGCAGGTGTTTTTCCTTTCTAAAATGCAATATTACTTTCAAGATTAAATACTGTAAAAATATAATTCTCATTAAATATTTGCATATAAATTACCATAAAAATACCTTGAATTTTAATTAATTGCATTCTAGGAATGTAAAATGCAGGTGTGTTTTTCCTTTCTAGAACGCAGTATTACATCATCAAAAATTCCTAGTACTTAATATGAGTCATCACCGCGAACATATATCTTGAATTTTAATTAATTGAGGAGCAGACTTTCTAAATGCATTTTGTCCATTTTTTGTAATTTTGGGAAACGAAGAAAAACTGCTATGCGTTTGGCAAGATATTAACCGAAAAGTTGATATACCTAAAATGTGAATAAAAAATAATTCAAGGATTAGACGTATATGCGAAAAATCTAGTATTGATAATATCCCAAAAAAATTGAAAAAAAACTAATGGACAAACTGCATTTAGATTGTCATCCTGGGACAAAATGCATTTTGATCGTCTACACAAAGCGGCATTACTGACTTTTGATAGTAACGATATAAAAAAACTTGTAGCTTTATAAAAATAGTGTTTTATTTTTAAATACACAATAATGTTTATAAACTAAATCAACAATAATGGCATTTTACATGTCATAAAGGTCACCATCTTCATCATTATTGCAATCGCATAACATGTCAGGTTCTTCGATAACATCATCATCGTCAGATTCACCATGGTTAGCTTGATTGTCAATTTGCACACGATTGTCAGAGAGAATTGGCTGTAACCATGTTAGCTCAGGATCGTTGACCCAATTTGTCCCTGACATTTCCACTAATAATTTTGAGGGACTCAGGAGTTTTTTTGGTTTAATTTTGTTTTGAAGTTCTACAGCAGGTAAGTGTAAAGTCGAAAGCTTCTTTCCACGTTTTAATAACGTTTGAAATTGTTTGGACGGATCGTCATTTCTATAAAACAACTCGGTCTTAAGCAAAATATCGGTGTTGTTTTGTGATCTTTTAATAATAATCCGTTTGGCCGCACTGATCCCTTCAATTTTTTTTAAAAAAGTTAACGCCATTTTTATATCGTAAACAACCCAGTCCCTACCAAGTTGTCTAACGTCTCCCTTCTTGGAGTAAATGTCATAATATTGTGTAGGTGTTTTTATTGAACTGTATGATCGCATAACTTTTTCTATTTGCCCGAAAACACGGTCTGCTGGCAAATATGAGTGTCCGCGTACCGGAAAGGTAAGTACCACGGATTTAATATTTTGCGGGGCATCTCCGTACAGCCATAGCATAAGCATATGCATCACGTGTGCATTCTTATTCTGCCCGGCACAACCATCTGCGAATAGTCGCAACTGTTTTATATCTGGTCCAAATTCTGCTTTAAGAAAATCATGTAGAGCAGAACTTGTCTCTGCAGATCCCCTTTTTGCTTGATGTTCCATCCAGGTGTAGAAAACTGTTTTTTTAATATCCACGTCGGTTACACAAAAACAATAAAAAGACAACTGCTGGGCATAAAATGCATCTTGAATTGGCACTTTCGGTAAGACTTGAACCTGTTGAAGGTCAAAACAATACGAAGCACTCTCACATCCATTATTTGAAATTGTTTCGTAGAAAAAACGGAAAAATAAACGCACATAAAACAAACACTGCAGACAGCAACAAGTGCAATGACAAACAAATCGAAATTAGTCCACGGCGCAAGGACAAACTTCCGTTAGTTCGTCTAGCGCCAATGGACATACAGCATATAGAAAGTCCGAGGTATTTTTAACATTTAATTTGTATGGGAGAAAATGCATTTAGAACGTCGTTTGGGGCATAATATTGTTGCTCTTTAATCTCATCTACAATAGTTTTATCATTAAAACCCTCTAATTTTTTAAAAATTTCCAAATATGATTTCCTCATACTAATATTATTAATATTTTCCTTATTCATTACTAATGTACTAGACAATTTTCATGCAGCTTTATTCGTCTTGGATATCGATTTTTAACGAGAATTACATCCAATGGAAAATAATAAATAGGTACTATAAAAGGTTTTAAACAAAAATCGCATAATTATCAAATGTCCATATATGTATAGCGAATATATCTAAAGATGCTATTTTCAATGTGACACAAGAATCTTGAATTATAATCATATTTTCTAATGAATACATCCAACGGTAATATCGAAGTTTGCGAACACAAGTGATACAAATAGTTAATCTTATACATCCTCCGCTATATTTTACTAAAACATTAATACTTCCTTCTTGAAATAAGGTTTTGCGATAACGTCCATTATTTATTCTAGGAATATCGTAATGTGAATATATATTTTCTTGTTCAATTATTTGACGCAAAATCTTATCATAATCATCTAAAGCACCTATTTCTTCATCATTTTCCCATTTATAGTAATATCTCCCTTTAATATTTCCGGTATCGTATTAAGTTGTTGAAATAACAATGGAAACATTTTATATATATATTACTATAATTAACACAAAGACTTGTAATTACTAAAGTTTTTAAACTTTTTACTTTTATAATTTTGTTGTGATTCGGATTCATTCTAACAATTAGCAACTAACAAAAAATTAAATAACTGGTTTTTTAAAACAATCAGTATGCACTTTAACATATATACATACAGTAAATTTTAAAATACCACACCTTTTCACATACCAATCTATTTTATTTATTTATAACACATCACCACACTTTAATTAATTATTCATAGAATGTTTTTCCCATAAACATATTTTTTAACCTATCTTCAAGTTAATTTATTTGTCTTATACTGCATTCCACCACACCCTTAATTGATTCTCAATAACGTATATAATTAATTATTCATAAAATGTTGTTCCTATGAAACATATTTTTAAACCGATCTTCAAGGTAATTTATTATTTTCTTTAACTGCATTCCACCGCACCTTAATTTCGCAATAACGTATATGATTGCTCATAAAACATTCTTTCGCTATGAATTATATTTAAACCGTTTTCATGGTAATTTATTTTTATTTTAATACTGTAATTGCACCATGGCAGAGCTAAAAGAAATCATAGAACTAAGCAATCAAGTATTATTAAAAATTCAAGACCTTGGTAAGTTGATTAAAAATAAAAATGACTATAATAAAATTATTTTTATTTTTTTTATTTTAAAAATATATACGTAATACACATATTAAGAAAAATAGTCTTTCAAAATTGGAATCGATTATAAGTCTTTTGAAAAAATTTTAGAGAAAAATTTCGATGTCATAAAAATTCAAATAAAACAAAAAATTTAATGTGGGTTGATTTAGAATCCTGTTTCAATAATCGTATACGAACAGGAGCAATAATTAATTTACGTATTAAAAAGATCCTACAATTAATTAAATAATTATATACCGATAAATGCAGCAGGAAATATTTCAACTTATGTATCAGTACCAAAATTTATTCAAAAGAGTCATGCAGTTTTAAATTAAAAATATTCAAAATAATGATAAATACTGCTTTCTATGGTCTATTGTAGCTGCTCTCTATCCCTGTCAAACAAACCAAAATCCATGTAGAACATATTCATATCCTCATTTCAGCCAAGTTTTAAAATGCAAAGGAATCGAATTTCCTATAACTTTAAAGAACATTAAAATATTTGAAAAAATGAATAATATTGCTATTAACGTTTTTGGCATTGAAAAGAAGGAAATTGTACCGATATATTTAAGTGATTTTGAATTTCTAACAACTATTAACTTATTAATGCTTCAAACAGAACATACTAAAAATAATGATGATGATGATATGATAACTTTTCAAATCTTATTTAGAATTTTAAACCTGTTTATCATTTTACATTAATTAAAAACATGTCGCGATTATTGAACAGACAAAATAATGACTTTAAACATAAAAAATATTATTGCGATAGATGTTTAAATCATTTTTATACGCAGGAAACATTAACTAATCACATATTTACTTGTAGAAAAATGAATAAAACCAAAATAACTTTACCCAGTGAGAATGAAAAATATATATCGATTAAAGATTTCAATCATAAAGAAAAAGGTACCCTTTGTTATTTATATTGACATTGAAAGTATATTAGAAAAAAATATAGAATCTAACGAACAACCACAATAAAATATGAATAGATATCAGAAACATGTACCTTGTAGTATAGCTTATTATTTATTTTTCAATTATGATAACAGTTTATCGAAATTTAATTTGTATACAGGTAAAGACTGTATAAATTGGTTTTGTAATGAATTACAACAGTTAGCTTTGCAATTAATTCCAATTTTTAATAATATAGTACCAATGTTACCGTTAACACAAATAGAACAACAAACGTTCGATTCTTCCACCATGTGTTACATGTGCCGAAAACTATTCGAACCAGATCAAATAAAAATTAAAGATCATTGTCATTTTACGGGAAAATATCGAGGTAGTGCTCATTCTACATGTAATTTAAATTGTCGAAATAATCATATGATTCCGGTAGGGGCACATAACTTGTTCGGATACGATGGACATTTTTTTAATTAGACATTTAGCCACTCAATTCCCCGGTAAAATGATCTTATTACCCATTAATAAGGAAAAATATATTTTATTTAAAAAATATGTTGATAATACAAGTATTCAATTTCGATTCTTAGATTCATTTAGGTTTATGTCTAGTAGTTTAGATAAATTAAGCTCATATTTAAATCTTGATGAAAAACAAATTACGCGAAATTTTTGTAACAATGATGAAGAATTAATTTTATTATCTAAAAAAGGAGTGTTCCCATACGATTATCTAGATAGTTGGGAAAAATTAAACGAAACCCAATTACCAACTATAGAAAAATTTTATAACAAAATGAAAAAATGTAATATAATTCAGAAAGAGTATCAACATGCACTCGATATTTGGGATAAATTCAAAATTAAAAATTTACGTCAGTATATGGAACTTTATTTAAAAACAGATGTACTATTGTTGACTGATGTCTGAAAATTTTCGACAACTATGCATGAAACATTACGGTCTCGAATGTCTAAGGTCATACACAGCTCCAGGATTGTCATATCAAGCGGCCCTTTCCATATCTGACGTTTCCTTGGAATTAACTACGGATGTAGAACAAATGATGATTGAAAAAGGAAATTAGAGGTGGAATTTCACAATGTAGTAATAGATATGGAAAAGCAAACAATAAATACATGGGGAATGAGTACAATCCTAATTTTCCTTCTTCATATATAGCATATTTTGACGTGAATAATTTATACGGAACAGCAATGTGTCAACCTCTTCGTATCGGCGAATTTAAATAGGTTGATAAAATTGACTTTTACTCGGAAAACATTATTAATACACCTGACGATTCTGAATATGGCTATATACTCGAGGTAGACCTAGAATATTCTGTAGAACTTCACGATTCACATAAAGATCTACTTTTATGTGCAGAACATCTTAAACCACCTTTATCTTCATCGAAACAAAAAAAATTACTAACAACCTTATTTAATAAAACAAACTATGTAATTCATTATAGAAATCTAAAACAAGCTCTTAGTTTAGGTTTACGTCTACCTAATGTACATAAAATTTTAAAATTTAAACAATCTGCTTGGTTAAAATCATATATTGAACTCAACACACGCTTAAGACAACAAAGTAAAAACGAATTTGAAAAAATTTCTTTAAATTATTAAATAATAATTTTTTTTTTTCGGAAAATGTATTGAAAACGTTCGCAAGTACCGTGATATTAAATTGGTAACAACTTGGGAAGGTCGATACGGAGCAAAAAAATACATTTCTAAACCTAATTTTCACAGTTTAATCATCTTTGACAATGATATGATCATTATGGAAATGAAAAGATTAAATGTATTAAACAAACCAATATATGTAGGTTTTAGTATTTTAGATATTTCAAAAATTATGTTATATGATTTTCATTACAATTATATAAAATCCAAATTTAAAGATGCCGTAAAATTACTATATACCGATACAGACTCGTTAATTTACCATTTTTAGGTAAATGATATTTATAAACATATTCGAGAGGATTCTCACCGGTTCGATACGGCTGATTATCCAACCGATAACGTTTACAACATAAAACAATTAAACGGGAAATGTTTAGGCTACATGAAAGATGAAATGGCCGGAAAAATCATATCTAAATTTATAGGCCTAAAATCTAAAACGTATGCAATTAAATTATACTCAAATCCAATTGTTATTAAAAAAGCAAAAGGTATTACTGCTCCTTCGTTAAAAAACAATCCATTTCTCCGATTATTACAACGGTCTTTTCGATAAAAACGAAATTTATACCCAAGAAAATTTAATTCGAAGTAAAAAACACGCATTGTATACAATCGCACAGAAAAAACTTTACTTACTCCTCACGACGATAAAAGAATAGTTAATTACCTATCTACTGACACATTACCTTGGGGATATAAAAATAATTTAATTTTACGTTCCACTTAATGTATATTTTTTATTTTTAATCAAATTTATACCACACACAGAAACATATAATCAAACACCAACAATAAAATATGTTAAAATCGTTCCCGAGGCATTTACACCAACCAAAGGTAGTGAAAAAGCAGCTGGGTACGATTTAAGAAGTCTCTCTAATGTCATAGTACCCGCTAAAGGAATAGAAAAAAATTCCTACTGGTTTGAAAATTGAACTACCCGAAAAAACTTATGGCAGAATAGCCTCAAGATCTCTAACTTTCAACAATATGATTAACGTAGGAGGTAATCATACAAAATAATTTTAAAAATATATTTAATAACTATTTTTCTCTTTTTCTTTTACAGCCGGCGTAATAGATGCAGATTATAGACGAGAAATTCAAGTCGTTTTATTCAATCATTTCGACCAGGATTTCCATATCAAATGTGGCGATCGGATTGCACAATTAATATGCGAGAAAATTGTTAACCCCCAACCTGCAAGAAGTAACTAATCTAACCGATACACAAAGAGGAGAAAACGGATTTGGATCGTCTTCGTCAATTCAAATGGAAATTGTTGAAGAATTCCAACATATTTTTATAGTAAAAACTGAATAAACTAATAATACACACTTACCTGTATAATCTCTCTTCACTATTTTTTTATTCAAACATAACTATTGATATTAAATATTAAATTTTATTGTCTTTGTACGTAACACATATGTAAACACACAAAAACTTGCATTATACTAACATATTTCATAAGCCTTTATATATTTCTTGCTTTCACAAAAATACATTTTCCACATTTGTAAATAGCTATAAATTAATAACTACACATCCCATAAGACCCAATTACAAAAACATTCACTATTTCCTAATTTATTGTTATTCTTGGGCGGGCGAAAACTCGACCCAACAAAATATACTTTTTCAATAAAATAATAATAAAATATTATTATACTTGGTTTTATTTTCCAAAAATCTTATAAACAGGTCATATCTACACTTAACAGTTTGCCCAGCCGAATATACCTATCTAGTTACATACAGTACGCTGCATTCCAATCACAACAACACCTTAATTACTATAAAACATTCATTTTAAAAAAATACGCTCTCACCATTTCATGTCTTCGGTCAAGAATTTACAGAGCTCTCACCATTTCATGTCTTCGGTCAAGAATTTTACAACTCTCACCATTTCATCAACAAAAACACACCGTATTACGTTAAAAATATTACCTACGATAACTCTCTATTCTTCAACAACCAACGGTCAAATCAAGGTCATTCTTCGGCATGATGACTCATCTCTTCAGGGGACCACGCCCAATCTTTGGTCTCTGACGTCACACACATTCCATCCACTTCGAGATTTGACCTTGAATTGTCACAGGAGCTCTGTAGTATTACTACTGAAGGGTATCTGAGTGTCATTTATTTCAATAGGAACAATTATCTTGTTATTTGAAAAACTTTCTAGTTAGTATTATGCCTTCACATTTTGATTCGTTAGGTTTCGGCCAAGGGAGTAGTTTAGTTAAATGATGCGCACTCTAGCTACGTACATTGGCATAATATGAATGTGCGTAAATGATCACATCATCTTCAAAAATCTTATTTTTGTGGATGGGTATTTGGGAAGATCAGTTATAAAGTTTTGGTAGCAGTACAGAGCCCTGCGGGACACCTGCCTTAGTGCATTTAAATATTGATAAAGAATTGCCGATTCTTACTCTGAACTTTTGTCTAATTAAGTAGCTGTGTAAAAAGTATTACTATATATAATGATACATTGGATATTGTCTTGACTTTGTCGAATGCTTTTTGGATGTCCAGATCAAGCGACCGGTGTTTTGTTGATTATTAAGTTTGTCTAATACATATTGAAGAAAACGATGATGCAACAGGGCAATCCTAAACTAAAAGACGAAAACTATAAGCAGAATAAATTATAGAGCGTATCTAAATAAAAGATGTCAAAAACACAATACTAAAGACAAAATAGGAATACGCAGGATAAGCAGCAGGAATTGAAAGGATAAAATGCCAAATGGTCCATACTAAGATGGTATGACTGCATTAGGATAGTGATAAAGGAGAAATAGACGAACATAGCACAAGACAGAAGCAGTTAAAGGAAAAGGGCCGAATACTCATAGATGATAATCTCTGGATAGGCGGGGAAAGAGAGAGTTGTGGTCTATAAAGGCAGCGGAGGCGCTTCTGGACTTATCAAGTGGCTATTTTTAACCACATAACATCCAAGTCTCTTAATTCTAGACTTGAGGCAACCTAACGATTTAGTGTTGAACATTTATTGACCTACCTCTATAAACAGTTCCCATCGCGATGAAAATAACTCTAGATATTTTACAGTCAGATCTTCATTAGAAATAATCAGCGGAGCGAATCCTAACCTAAATATTTCAGAATATTTAAGATTAAACACCCGCAACATCCACTCTCTAACCCCCACGCATTTCAGTGTATAGTCATTGTAAATAAACGTCATCCCAAAAGGGTGTTAACGCTGGCAACAGGGTAAATAAGTAAACAAGAGGGGAAGATATATTATTGCCGTGTAGTTGTAGTGCTTACCTTTGTACGGCAGGGTTGAAATATTAATGAAATTTGGCAAATTGAGCGTGCGGTACGGTAAAAGGGCATAACGTTAATATTTTGCTGAGTGGGGTAAAGTGAAGATTAAAATTGAGTTTGGGTAACCCTTCGCATATCTAATTGGTCTGTACGGGGCTATAGTGGGGAACATTACAATGTATGTTTTTGGGGAAGTAAAGTAGTTGGTCTGTTTGGGATAATTAAGTTCTGTTTTTTACAAGTTTCTATTGATATAGCAAAACAAATTGACATGAATAATTTCCTGGCGTATACATGTTGAAAAATAATTATTGAAATATGTAATTAGGGGAGATATTAATCACAAAACAAATGCGGAGTTGAGGAAAGATTTTGATGATATTTCCAACTGAAACTTTACATTTTTCTCTACATATCATTTCTATTAAAATTGAAAATAATTAAAAAAATAACACAAACAAAATAACACGATTTTGATATTTTTGTATATGAAATATTTCCTTTAATCTGTTGCCTCATCTCTTTTTTTATGAGCACATGAGACGTGCTGCAGGCAAATCTCTAAGGCGCTGCAAGAGCGATGCGTGGGAACATTACAATGTATGTTTTTTGGGAAGTAACGTAGTTGGTCTGTTTGGGATAATTAAGTTCTGTTTTTACAAGTTTCTATTGATATAGCAAAACAAATTGACACGAATAATTTCCTGGGGTATACATGTTGAAAAAAAATTACTGAAATATGTAATTAGGCAAGACGTTAATCAAAAAAACAAATGCGGAGTTGAGGAAAGGTTTTGCTGATATTTCCAACTGACACTTTACATTTTTCTCTACATATCATTCCTTTTAAAATTGAAAATAATAAAAAAAATAACACAAACAAAATAACACGATTTTGAGATTCTTTGTATATGAAATATTTCCTTTAATCTGTTGCCTCATCTCTTTTTTTATGAGCACATGAGACGTGCTGCAGGCAAATCTCTAAGGCGCTGCAAGAGCGCTGCGTGGGAACATTACAATGTATGTTTTTGGCGAAGAAACGTAGTTGGTCTGTTTGGGATAATTAAGTGCTGTTTTTTACAAGTTTCTATGGATATAACAAAACAAATTGACATGAATTTCCTGGCGTATACATGTTCAAAAATAATTACTCAAATATGTAATTAGGCAAGATATTAATTACAAAACAAATACGGAGTTGAGGAAAGGTTTTGGTGATATTTCCAACTGACACTTTACATTTTTCTCTACATATCATTCCTTTTAAAATTGAAAATAATAAAAAAATAACACAAACAAAATAACACGATTTTGAGCTTTTTGTATATGAAATATTTCCTTTAATCTGCTGCCTCATCTCTTTTTTTATGAGCACATGAGACGTGCTGCAGGGAAATCCCTAAGGCGCTACAAGAGCGATGCGTGGGAACATTACAATGTATGTTTTTGGGGAAGTAAAGTAGTTGGTCTGTTTGGGATAATTAAGTTCTGTTTTTACAAGTTTCTATTAATATAACAAAACAAATTGACATGAATAATTTCCTGGCGTATACATGTTGAAAAAATAATTATTGAAATATGTAATTAGGCAAGATATTAATCACGAAACAAATGCGGAGTTGAGGAAAGGTTTTGCTGATATTTCCAACTGAAACTTTACATTTTTTCTCTACATATCATCCCTTTTAAAAGTGAAAATAATAAAAAAAATAACACAAACAAAATAACACGATTTTGAGATTTTTTTGTATGAAATATTTCCTTTCATCTGTTGCCTCATCTCTTTTTTTATGGGCACATCACGCGTGCTGCAGGGAAATCTCTAAGGCGCTGCAAGAGCGCTGCGTGGGAACATTACAATGTATGTTTTTGGGGAAGAAACGTAGTTGGTCTGTTTGGGATAATTAAGTTATGTTTTTAACAAGTTTCTATGGATATAACAAAACAAATTGACATGAATAATTTCCTGGCATATACATGTTGAAAAATAATTATTGAAATATGTAATTAGGCAAGATATTAATTACAAAACAAATACGGAGTTGAGGAAAGGTTTTGCTGATATTTCCAACTGACACTTTACATTTTTCTCTACATATCATTCCTTTTAAAATTGAAAATAATAAAAAAAAATAACACAAACAAAATAACACGATTTTGAGATTTTTTGTATATGAAATATTTCCTTTAATCTGTTGCCTCATCTCTTTTTTTATGAGCACATCACGCGTGCTGCTGGAAAATCTCTAAGGCGCTGCAAGAGCGATGTGTGTGCGGAAAAAGCGATTCACGTTGGTCTTTGATCGCTGTACATCGTACTCGGTAGAAAACACAGTCCTGGGTAAATCATTCCAAAAGAATGAGGTTCCGTATATAAATAACTGGCCAAGTTCAAGTCGGACTTGCGCAATTAGTGTTTCGTACGTTGATTGTTTTTTAAAATAAAAATTTTTGTTATGAAGGTATAAAATGATCAGTGACTTCATAAAACACATCCCCAAATGAGTTTTCATCAAAGATTTTTTCCGATCTTTACTGAAAACTGTTGACCTTGAAATTTTTTTTTTTTTTTAATATACCAGATACATTATTAAAGGTCATGTGGAGAATATTCCGGCGTTTTTTCGAAATTTTTTGATAGTACTTTTCGAGATAAGGGGTTGACAGCAATTTTTCGCAATTTTTTAAAAATAATAGAAAGAAAAGTGTGCACAAGTATAACATTATACAGTGCAACCTCGATAATCCGGACTAATTAAAACCGCGGTGATCCGAATTAGTAAATAATTCGAATTACTGAATTAGGACATTATTTATATTAAAAAAAACGAATCATTTAATACGAAACAACTAAAAAATAGTACATACATAGAATAATATTTAATATAGAAGCATATCTTATCAAGTTTTATCTTATTTTGTAAAAAAAATTTGTAATTTTTGTTTGCTTGACCCTTCTCTGACTCATGATAAAAGCAATTTCTTTTCATCTTCGAAGTACAAGAACATCACTTAGAGGGATATCATTTTCTTCTGCCCATCTCATGCACACATTGAAACTTTTAACTGCCTCATCATTCTTCACAGTGTTCTTAACAGTCTGGTTTGTATTAGTATTTAACTCTGAACCTTCATTATCACTCTCGTGTTGTTCATCTGTATCATCTATGTCTTCCAGTGGTAACAAATCTTCATCATTTTCAAGCCAATTACATATTTCCACGTTCGTGAGATTCTGCTCAGTGAGAACATTCAGCATATCTGAAACATCTGTTAAATATTTACGAATTAACCAAAAAAATACTAAAAGAAAAATTTCAGGCTTTACCTTTCATTTACTTCATTCGTGGAAAGCAAATTGTTCCGTAATTCACTCAGAGGAATTAGATCTTCAGCATCACATTCAGTGTCTGGGTTGGTATCTGCCACATAAGCCATAATTTTTGTGCCAGCACTTTTTCAAGACTTCAGGGGAGACTTTTTCCCATGAATTGCATAGTCGACATACAGCATCTTTTAGGTTAATGCTTTTTAATAACCTAACAAGGTTCTCTTCATTATTTGATAAAATATGGGCTAAAAGACTTTTCCGATAAAATAATTTTGTCAGTGTGATTGCATTCTGGTCCATAGGCTGCAAAAGTGCAGTACAATTTGGTGGAAGAAATAATGTTGTAAACTGTCGATCCTGACTAGTCAGCTTTTCTATAGTTCCATGGCTTAAAGCATTATCAACGATTAGCAGGGGCTCTTTCAGGCAAGTTGAGACTTCTTAAATGACTTTTGACTTGACGAATAAAAGAATGATGAAACCAGTCTAAGAAAATTGCTGTAGTTATCCATGCATTGGCAGATGATTTGTACTCAACAGGTATGTTCACATTTTTAAAAGCCCTCGGATTTTTTGCCTTTCCTATCACTAACAACTTTAATTTTTGTGATCCATCAGCATTGCAACATGCGAGAAAGGTAACGCGTTCTTTGTTTATTTTTCGACCTGGTGCGGTCTTTTTTCCAGAGAACGAACCAGCGTTTTTTCAGGCAACATTTTCCAATACAGAGCTGATTCATCTGCACTGTATATTTGAGTAGGTCCAAGGTTTAATTCTTTTATCTTATCTGCGAATAAAGTTAGGAAAGGATCGACGGCACTTTTATCATTGGATAGTTTTTTCGCCACAAACTTTTAAAGCACGCAGACCATGTATTTTTCTGAAGTTAGAAATCCAGCCTCTGCTAGCTCTAAAATTATCATTCCCGTAGGTTTCAGTGTAAAACTGTTTTGCTTTGCCTGATACAATTTCGTAGGAAATTGGGACGTGCCTTGATCGCTGTGTACAACACCATGTATACAAACGAGTTTCCATTTCTGGATATTCGGCTTTTCGTAAGGTTTTTCTGACGCCGGACTCACATTTGGAAATAAATCTAAAAGAAGTTACACGTCCATAGTGAGTGTCCAAAATTATTTTTAAAATAAATCATATATACATACCTTTTGATTTTCCCTTGCTTCTTTTTTATATCCGAGATTGTGGATGTTCCTACTCCGTATTCATTTGCCAACAGTTTTCCGCTTTCACCAAGAACTAGTCTTTCTAATATATCGGTACATATACGTAAAAAAACGTTTACATACTTATATGAACCACATAAAGTAAAAGAGAACGTAGGTATGTTGTACTTGAGACAATAAGTAAACAACTACAAAGTCCTTAACTGTGTGAATCCCAGATGTATTAGACTGGAAGTTAGGGCAATCCACTATCGATTTCAGTTTTCCCATGTAGTTTAAATTAAGTAGATGTCTAAAAACGCAGGTCTGGATTACCTAGAACTATCAAATCCGGATCAGTCCGATTCGCCCAAATTTAAATTAAATGTGAGTAATCCGACCATACCAAAATTGTATTGCTTACCCAAAATTCACAAACCTGGAAAAGCAATGCGACCCATTGTTTCATCGGTCGGATCACCCACATATTTAATATCCAAATGGTTATCAAAAGAACTTGAGAAGTTACCATTAAATACTTTCGCAGTGAAGAATTCCTTAGAATTCATTAATAAAACAAAAAATCTAGTTCTTAATGAAGGTGAAGTCTTAATTTCTTTTGATGTTAGTTCTTTGTTCCCAAGTGTGCCAATTCCACAAACTTTACAATATCTCGAAGAATTACTTAGAATGAATGACTTTGAAGACGAAATTATTCGTGAATACTTAACATTATCTAAACTTTGTATGGAACAAAATTATTTCCAATATAACAATCAATTTTATGTTCAGAAAGAAGGAACAGCTATGGGTAATTGCTTATCACCTTTCATAGCCAATTTATTCATGAGTAAGTTTGAAATCGAAGCCAGTCAAGAATTCGAATATTTCCCAAGGGTATGGTATAAGTATGTGGATGATATTTTCGCGATTTTTGATACAAAGAAAGCAAATATTGATCATTTTGTTTCTAAATTAAATAGCCGGTATGATTCCATTAAATTCACTTACGAAGTTGAGAACAAAGGACAATTGCCTTTTCTAGATATTTTAATTATTAAAAATAATAATAGATTAGAATTTGATATCTATAGGAAGGACACAGTAACAGATAGATATATTCCTAATGATTCATTTCATTGCAAACAACATAAATTAGCCTCATTACATTTTTTAGTTCATCGTTTGGTCACTTTTCCTCTGAATAGAGTAAACTTTAATAAAGAAAGGAATCGTATTAGAAATATAACTAGAGTTAATGGTTATGACGATAACTTAGTAAATAAGCTAATAAATAGACATAAGTTTAGGTTTAATATTCAGAATTCCACCTTTTTTACACGCGAAGAAAATAACACCAAGTATGTCTCCATACCATATAATCCGAAATATAGCAAGGGACTCAATAAGGTATTTAATAAGGTAGGCCTCACCTTAGTCTATAAATCATCAGACAATCTGAGGAATATCTTAGGAAATCCCAAAGATAAGATTCCTAATTGTGAGAAAAGGGGAATTTATGAAATTAGTTGTAATGATTGTGACAAAAAATAGTATGTTGGGCAAACTAAAAGGTCAATTAAAACAAGATTTAAAGAACATTTAGCACACTTAAAATACAATAGAAAAGAAAAGTCTAGCATTGCCGAACATGCCCTTGAAGCTAATCATACTGTAACATTAGATAATCTAAGATTAATAAAGGATGTATCTGATAGGAGATTGTTGAACGCATACGAAAGTATGGAAATCATAAAATGTAAAAATAGTTTAAATAAAGACAGAGGGCCTATTCCTTATAGTCCCCTCTACTGGTTACTTGACCGGAACTGACGGCCTTGCCTATGTCATTAGTTCCGCTTGAGTAATTCAAGGGTTAGGCTAAGTATAAATAGGTAGATTTGTAGTTTAGCTTTAGTCAATCATCGCTCCTGATGAAGCTAACATGGTTAGCGAAACGCGCGTCGAGTGCAAAAATAAAGTGTTTGGTGTAGTGGTGATATATACTGAGTAACACAATGCAATAGAAATGTTTGTCCGGATTATTAAAGAATCCCGTTTAATGGAGATCCGAATTATCGAGGTGGCACTGTATATATTTTTGACCTCGTATTTTTACAAGCTTTCATTTGACATCAAACTCAATAACCTAGAAAATTTTTTTTTTACTTACGACCCCCCAGCACGACATGTGTTCCTGGTATGCACCGCTGTGTTAGGAATTAAGCGGGCTACATCCATCAAACACTTTTCATGAAAATACTTGTAGACTCAAGTCGCCAACCGTTCTTCGATGTTTCAAAGGATCAAGGTTGCTGGTGTCTTTTGGATCTCCAAACAGCGAGCTCTTCTGAGTAGAATCCAACAAATGTAGTGTATGCTTGGGAGCATAGCTTCAAACATGGGAGTAGTAGTATTTCAACGTTGGTCGAATTTGAGCTTTTTATAAAATTAATAGTTGGTGTGGAGGGGCGTGTAAGGCTAGTATTTGACATAATATTCCCAGCTTTTGAAAGGCTGTCTTTACTATGCATACAACTTGTCCATGCCAGACATATTTGCTCTCAAATTAACGCTCAGCAAATTGAGTGACGATGGTAGGAGAATAGAGTGTCTCACACAACTCTGTCGAGTTCAGACACGTTATCTTTTTTAAAAAAAAAACTGTCGCCCGGGTTTTTTGTAGCGTAAAATTGTAGTTGGTTACTATCAACCCAAGATGAAAGGTATTCCATGTCTTCATTACGTTAAACCTCTTCCTGCTATCAGATATTTGCATGAGAAGCTGATGTCACTATCAATCCCTTACATGTTTGAGCAAATATAATTGAAAACAGTGACAAAATAATATAGTTTTTAGGTTCCTACAAAAGACACATAAACTATATACAGGAAGTAACTCCTCTAAACCCCCTTTCTTATGTCAATAATTCCTTGTATATTTGATTCAATATAATTGAAAATAATAAGAAATTACACAATTTTCGGATTTCTCTATGTAACATATATATATATATATATATATATATATATATATATATATATATATATATATATATATATATATATATATATATATATATATATATATATATATATAAGTAACCGATGGTAGTTCTAAAATCTACGATATGCCGACAACACCGTATCTTAGCGGCCTTGAAAGAAGAACTAGAGTACATAATAGACAGACTTAACATCGTCAGCAACAAACACGAGCTACAGTTAAATAAAATCAAGACGAAAATGATTATCATTGACAGAGTCCGAAACAATCAGCTTTATGTTAGAAACATTGCAGGGTATGAAACAGTCAGTCACTTCAATTACCTCTGCTCAGTAATAACAAACAACGGAGGATGTGAGAACGAAATACTTAGACGTCTTGCTATGGCCAGAACAGCTACCGCCAAGCTAACAGAAATATGGAGAGACAGTGACTTGACGCATAATATCAAATTACGACTACAACACGCTAATATTCCCAATTGCTGCATACGCAGCCGAAATCTGGACCATAAAAAAAAAATGACAAAAAACGAATCAGCGCATTTTACATATGGGTGTACAGGAGGATGTCCGGATACCCTGGACAGCGCACCGCACAAATGCTTCCATCCTAGATGAGCTCAACATCAAAACAAGGCTGACTGCTATAGTCAATAGAAACATACTGAGATAGTTTAGTTACATAGCAAGAGCGTGGGACAGAGTAGAGCGTTGACTGTGGAATGTAATGTCGAGGGCAAAAACCGAGAGGACGGTGGTCGCCCCATATTAAAACAACAACTGGCTTCACATTCCTAGAAGCATTACATCAAGCTCAAGACTAAGAAACATGGGCTAAAATAGTAGCACAAATACTATGATATCGCCACGTCCTTATGTAGGACGACGGATAGAGGAGGAGGAGGAACCGATCTAACCGCCACCTGAACCTCATTAACTCCTTATATGATTGACCATAAGTAATAAAAATGTTCTTTTAGCTCGGTAAGGTAAATTATTTCTTAGCTTGGTGGATATAGAGCCTGTTACCGAGTGATGTCCTTGGGAAGCACATTTGTCGTAAGTTACCAATCTAATTTTCCTCATTTGGAGAGTGTGGTCCATGAAAATTGCCCTTATCTAAAGACTAAAAGCGCTTGCCTGTTTTTAAAAAATATATATTACAATATACAAAATTTTTTTTTTTCTCTTACTCTTTTTGTAAAGATTTTAAAGTCTGATTTTTATTTCTGAATATTTTAATATTTATTCTAGAGTGTCTCTAGACGCACTTGTCATCTTTATAGATTTAACCGTATTCTGTTTTAAAATTAAAAAATAATATTTTATTTTAATATTTGACTGCGGTGATTGTCGCTTGCAAATAATCATCTCTAGAGAATCGCTGCAGCCATTACCAAACCCATAAAGGCGCACCTTCGCAAATAAACTATCATGCGCAACCTGTTTATATACTTTGGATACATCAAGCGCAAATACTCGATATCATCCCTTATGTTCAGTTGCGCGATTCCAAAGATACGTGGCCTAAAAAACCTTCTATAGGTCTTCAGCTTATGATGCGGATTATAGCTAAAGTACATTGCACTGTCGCGGATCGGTATTTGTTTAGTACATTTTTACTTTTTTTAGACTTTTCGACTAAACTAGAACCCATTTTAAACAGGATGGCAATATATGTTATTATTTTGTAGGATAAGTTCCAAAACCTATTGGTTCGTTAATACATTTGAGGAGTCTGAACACTGAGGATTGCATAAAAATAAACACAACATCAACTTAAAAAATTATACTCGTTTCTCCTCAGATTTCCCCTTGGCGTACAGCTTAAAATTGTTTTATTTATGAAAAGAAATCTTAAATAATGACAATTATCAAACCTCAACTAATTAAACTTTATCAACAAGTGGACTATAAACAAGTTAACGACTCTCTTTAACCTTCATTATTTTTTTAATCGCATATTTTCCTCTTACAAGTTATCGTTTAAGCGTGTCAACAAATTCTAAGGTATTTACTTACACCGGCGCCTTGTCGCCTGTCGTCACCTTCACATACATGTAATTAAAGCGAGATTACTGGTAATGACATGTATACACTTTAAGTAATTCATACAGTACATGAATTCTTAATGTTACATGCGAAGCAATTTATGCCTTATACGATGTAAAATCTATTTTGGAATGGTAATATAAATTTCGTGAACATATATATATATATATATATATATATATATATATATATATATATATATATAAAATATATATATATATATATATATATTGCAACATTCATTTTTTCCTAGATTTTTAAGACCATATAATGTTACTGATTTTTCTCTTAATAATGTACTTCTTTTCATTTTTGTATCGAGCGGAATATTAATCAGAAATTCCAAGCCGCTCGTTATATAGTGTGCTGTGCGGGTTTGCGACCGAATCTATCGATACGCCGGGATTGGTCAAATGTTTGTATCCGGAGTTTTGGTTCCGGCGTCGCCATATTACAGACAGCGTGCCCACGGCTTATTTAAGGGTCCGGAGGACACGAATCTAGGCTTAGTACCATCGAGCCGCCGCCAGGCTTAGAACACCGAGCCGCCGCCAGGCAGTAACATCAAGCCGCCGCCAGGCTTAGTACCATCAAGCCGCAGCCAGGCTAATTTCCACCGAGCCGCCAAGTGGCGATTTTCCACCGAGCCGCAGTAGAGGCTTACGACAATATCTACGAGAGCCAAGTTAAGCACGAGTTTTTTTTTTTATCATAAAGCCGTAGTGGGTTTTGTGTGTTTTCTAAATGGAGTAGCTAAAGTAGGCTCTTCTCAAAAGTGTGAAATCGGTTTTGTGTTCCATTGAAGGCCTAGAAGCCCGTAGGAAAACCGTAAGTTACCAGAACATACATCAATAAATATATTCCCCGCAAATAAGTGTTTTAACAGCAATTTGAACTGAAAAATCGCGAAGTGAAAATCACGACTCTTCGATTTCGGGTGTAGTCAAGATTTAGAAGTAAAATCTCTGATTTAGGGACTCTAATTTATAAGAACTACTTTTAGGCTAGAATTTTTTCTGTATTCCTTAAAACTGCAAGGGTTGGAACTTTTATTTTAAATCATGAATAAATTTCTTTTTTTGTTGATTAAAGCTAGTGTCTCACTGAATACCTATTTTTCTTTTCAGGATAAGAAAAGTTGTACTAGAATAATTCTTGTTAGTAATAACCGTAAAACACCTCAGTATTTTTTTCATTTTTTTAACTGAAGTTAGATCCTTTCTATTTTAAAATGAATGGTGCCCAAAATTTGTACGACTGAAGCTTTTTAAAAATAGAAAATAATTCCAAAAAGACGTATAACAATTATCTCTTACCCATATTTCTCTACCAAGGAAAACTGAGCTAGTGTTTGTTTAATTTCTTTAGTTCTTTTAAAATCATTATTCACTCAATTCATTCTCAGAAATTAAAAAGAGGTTGCAAGAAAATTGCGCCCAAGCGTGGGGATAAAAACAATTTTCACAGGGTACAAAATGACGACACAAAAAGCGGGCAAGTGCCGAGGTTACAATATATATATATATATATATATATATATATTTTATATAATATATATATATATATATATATATATATATGTATATGTATATATATATATCTATATATATATATATATATATATATATATATATATATATATATATATACTGGGTGTTATGGAATTCACTGGAACTGGTGGATCCTTGTAGCACACGACTGCAGAAAATTCATTTTAAATAGCGAATCTCAATAATAAAGGAAAAAAAATCGACCCTAAAGAAATAATAATGATGAATAAGATTTTTTCGCACCCCCACTAATAACCGCAGAACTTCACAATATCGAAATACGTAAATCAGATAGAAGGTCTTTTTTTTTTGATCCCGTCAGTCAGCTTTTCTCAAATAAATTTAATAAAAAAAATATTAAAATATTTCTCTATTCTAAAATCGCAAGATTTGCGGCTCCTTTGTTATTCGCATTCCAAAGATTAAAGCGTTTATGCCGCGACTGCAGTGTACATTTATTATCTATTTCATATGGATGTACATTGCACACAGCAAAATTGAAGTTAAATAAAATTACCCAAATGAATTATACAAAAATATAACCAACAACTAATAAGGTACCAGTTTACATAACTAAATAATTACTTATTACTTACACACGCTTTATATTTCAAGATTATAAAGTAAATTAAAACAGGTAATTCACTAGTATTTTATTTGCTTTCTAGTAAAAAATACAATAAAATAAATGTTGGGATGGATTGTTCCCCTTTATTTATTGTAGAATAGAAAAAAAATTATTGTAGAATCGAAAAAAATTGATTTATTATTGCCGAAAGGCAGGGGCTTCTGCTGTAAGGGAGGCTCACCTTTTGGTTATTGATTTTTCCAACATATTTTTATAAGGACTTCCACAGCTTTTTCATTATTGATAAAAATAAAAGCGTCTTGTAAGATCGATGTGCTTTCATTACTTGAGTTTGTTGGAGAAAGGAAGCAATTATATTTTCAGCTGCTTTAAACAAATGTTCGGGAAAGGTGTTTTTATCGAGGGGCCAAACTCCAACCTCTTGAAATCGATTCACAATGATGCCAATGACAACAGCTCTTTGGCAAGCTTCTGCAAACTTGCAGCTGGATATTGCGTTACTTTTGAAGACCTAAATTTGCCCTCAATCATTTTTCTGTTGCTTAAATAAAATAAGAGCTCATAGTTTAAAAAAAAAAGACACGTCGAGTGGCTGCTATGTTCAACACTTCCCGGTTCTTCGAATGGGTTGTATTTCCATCAAGCAGAAGTAACACTTTATTTTCAAGGGTTGACTTTACGTCGTCGTCGTCGTATCCCTTGGCGATTTAGGTCGTTGATCTGTTCCGTCTTACCAACGCTTTCTTGGTCTGCCAATGATGCGCCTTCCCTTGGGATTGTATCCTCTTATGGCGCTTGAGATTCTGATTTCTTCCAGTCTGTTTAGTCCATTTTTGTTTGTATTTTTTTACTTTTTCTTCCAGAGGTTCTAATTGTAATTCATTTCTTATTTTTTCATTTGTAATTCTGTCCTATCTAGTGATCCCTTTAATTTTTCTCAGAAACCTCATTTCTGCTGTCCGTAATGTCTGGACTTTCTTTTTTTGTTTTTACCCATGTTTCGCTCCCATACAATGCAACCGAGACTGCTAACATGTTATATAATCGTATTTGTGTATCTAGCTTTGCTTTATTTATAAATGTTTTTGCAATAATTTCGCATATGGACTGGAATTTGTTGATTTTATTTCTATAATCGTTTTCGTGTTGGCTTTATGATGTTCATAAAATATTTCATCCATTTTACAAATTTTACAGTTTGAGTAATATAGCCAATTCCCTGAATGGTGACAACAGTCTTAGAAGGTGTGCCATCCCACAATTCGGGATTTTTCCTCATTCTTTTGAATATTTAATCCTAAAACTTTTTGCGGTTTTTTTTCTGAACGCAGGAAAATCCACTTTCATTAACGTTAAATATTTTTGTGGACGAAAATGGATTTTTATTTACGATTTTTTCAGGGTAAAGTTCGAATTGCCCTACTTGAAAACAACTGTTAAAGGGAAATGATCTAGTTGTTCTGACACTTTACCGAGGTCAAAGTCAGTCTTTCGTGGGTGGGTTGGTTTTGTAAAGATTTGGTAAAAAAAGGAGTTTTGCGTTTTTTTTTTTAAATTTTTCACGAGTCAACAATTTCAATTTATGAAGTGAATTTAACAGCTATATATATATATATATAATATATATATATATATATATATATATATATATATACATATATGTATATATATATATATATATATATATATATATATATATATATATATATATGTATATATGTATATATATATATATATATATATATATATATATATATATATATATATATATATATATATATATATATATATATATATATATAGTCTTTAGATAGTGAAGTGTACGTAGTCTCGTCTTGTAGTAACGTTTCAGTCTTATGAATATACTCATTTTTGTCCATTGCAACAATGCACCCCCCCTTGTCCGATTGAAGGATGTAAATCTCCGGATGATATCTTAGGAATTCTTTTGATTTTTTAAACATACGAATAAGCCAATGGGATTTTCCAAATTTTGATTTATAAAAGAAGTTAGTTACTAAATGAATTGCTCTCGCTCTGAGAATATCCTTAGAATTCTCTGGGATGTCATCAATTATATTTCCAATCTCCGCCAATAGACTGCCAGCCTTAATATCTTTATACGTACCCGGTACACCAAATTTTTAAGGAAATGTACCATATCAACAGGGACCCAAAGTCAATTAACTATAAATGAGACACTAATCAACTTAGTATTATTTATAGCAACATAATCAATAGGTATTAATCATTTACAATTACAGCATTAATAACAATTAAAGATTTGCCACCTCTTAGTATAAAGTAAATTAAAGATGTTTTTCTGTTGCTGTTTTTCCGTTCGTTTGGAATTCACGGCAGTGCATATGTACCGAGGCTGTTTACTCTCAGTTTGTTGTAGTAAATCGAGATGTTGAGTATTGGTTTCGAGGACAAACTCGCATTTTCGTACGTGTATTAATTGATTGTTCATTTGTTTCATAATTGTTTGTTTTAGATTTCAATATTTTAATACCTTGACGAAAAAGAATAGTGTTTTAATATAGGTGTATTAATTTTGTAGTTACTGCTGAAGAATATTGAGTTTTAAAGAAGAAAAGAGTTTTATTTACAGTCCAGACCGATTCCCGATAATCATACATATATATAAAACTGGTATATGTCTGTAATAAAAACAAGAACTAGGTTGAAAGTGTCTCATACTTTTTATCGCGGCTCCCGTCTATCTGATTTTAAATTAAAACTACTTAACGATGCCTATTTTACCATTGTGAGAAAAATAGCATGATGAAGCTCTCAGTATTAAAAAAATTCCGGAGGTAAAATAGACCTCGGTTTGGATCTCCGGATGGGGGTTAATTCGGGAGCGTCAACATACAGAGATCACAACTTTTGCACACCTGCAATCAAATAAGCCTCACGTACTTTCTCCCTCTGTGTAACCAAGGTCAGTTCGTCGACCAGCACAGTCAGCTTTCTCTATCCTGGGTACGACTTTTATTTCTGGTTAGGCACAAGATATTTGATAGTGTTTTGAATGACGGATTACTGGCTTAGCTCTTATGATATGTCTAAACAGTTTTGTTTATGGCTCTGGTGTTCGACGAATTTTTTCTTAATACTTTTACTATTAGCGCCGGCGGGTCCCAAGGCTCTATATTGTCTCCTCTTCTCTTTATTATTTACATGAACGATCTACTGGAAAGGACCAGGAATCCAATCTCTCAGCTTTGCAGATGACAATACGTTTATTTGTTCATTTACTTTGTACACTGGAACATCGGGTACATATGAAGAATTTCATAGTACAATGTGGTCTCAAGGATGGACACTATATCGTTTTTTTTTCACTCTATAAAAAAGAAAGGTTTTTCTTATCCTGGAGCATAATCCTTTGCGCTTATGAAAAAGAAATCATAGTTCTTGAGATTAGACCGTGTCAATTTAGAATAACTTTACCGACGTTTGTCGCATGAGTGCACGAGATATCTTCAGAGATGTCGAGCAGCAAATGTATCACAAAAATATTTACAACTGAAACCTGATATTTCTCTTTATATGCAATTTTTGTAAAAATTGAAAATAATAAGATAATAACACAATTTTCAGATTTCTTAACTTCAAGAACCCTAAATAGGACAGATAAACCCATATTTACGAAGCATTCCCTCTACCGTTCCCCCCTACCTCATTCAGTCCTTACATGTTTGATTACAAGTAAGTAATTGAAAATAAAAAACCAACCGATGTAATTAGGGAATATGTTTTTCGTCATCTACCCTAAAACATGGGCACACGCAAAAATTTTGGAACGTACTTTTTTTCAGGAGTACAATTCTGTCCTTTAGCAATGTGTGTGATAGTTACTAACTTGAGTATGATAATTCGACTCCACTTCTCTCTCTCTCTCTCTCTCTCTCAGTCCTTTCACTTCAATAGGGGTATCAGTGACACTATACAGTTGCTGCCTCAACAGTCATTCTCCTGTGTAACCTGACTCGATTCGTGCATACCCATATCAAGGAGAGATCTTACTTGGTCGGACCATCTTATTGGAGATCGTCCCCTTAATTTTCTACGTTTTACCTTTCCCGTTACTACAAGCTTTTCCATTGCATCCACTTTCCTCATAATATTACCAAAATATTTCAAGTACTATCTATTAATTCTATTTGAAAGTAGATCATTTGTACTAAGCTCTTCAAGAATAGATTACATTGGTTCGGTGTACAGATTCTTCGATATGCCCACATCTCAAATGCATCGATTCTTCTTTTGTTAGCTTGTTTAATGATCCATCTTTTGGATGCATAAGTTGCTATGACTGATTGTCATACCTCCATTCCAGTCATCTAAAACAGACTCCATGATGTGTTCACTATCTATGTTAAAAAGTAAGGGTGACGGAATACAGCCTTATCTGATGCTGGATCCTACGTTAAAGGGATCGGAAAAGAATTACTACATTTGTGTTTTCCTACAGGGATCGGGTACCTACTACGGGAAAACCTGAACATCTTGTAGTATGGGTATTCCATGCTGATTGGAATCTACCAAAGTTTGTTCCATTGTATACAGTCGAAAGCCTCAGGTTGTTATTTGGAATTTCCCGAATTTTTCTATTATCTGGCATATGTTGAGAATTTGTTCTTTAGTCCCTGTTCCTGGGATGAACCCTGAGTTTTTGATTTAGAATCCAGAGAAATATCTTAGCAGCGTGTGACACAAGAGCGATTGTTGTATAGTTGCTGCAATCCAAGGGGATCCTTTCTTATGCACGGATATAAATGCGACTTCGCATCATTCTTTCGGCCATCTTCCAGTCTTCTATACCACATTATATAATCATCACCTTTATTATTTCAGCAGTTATCTCGTCAATATCTGCTGCTGTTCTTTAACCTTTGAATAGCATCAGATTTAAGAGTACATGGCTCTTGTTCTTCTGCTGCTTCGTTGTCAACAATGCAGTCGCCCACGAGTTGAAACACAAAAAGTTCTTTCCAGTAATCCTGCCAAACGTCAACGATTCCACGCATGTCGGTGACTGTTCTGACTTCCTCCCACTCCACTTAAATTGTGTTAATTTATCTTCTTTGTAGTACTTTTTGCTGGATACTTAAATCATCCTAAAATCTGTTTTCCATCTAGAATCTAGAATGTTTTATTAACAACTAGCAGTGCCCGCGGCTCCGCTCGCGTGGACTTGATTCACTACTATCGTCACTGCTTATTCCTTATGTTACCTAACGTAATAAAATATCTGCCATTATTTCCCCTTATCTCTCATTATTTCCCCTTATCTCCCATTATCTCTACATAATTTTCATTATCTAGGCTTATCTCTGCTCATCTCCCATTATTTCTCCTTATCTCCCATTATTTCCCCTTATCTTCCATTATCTCACCTTATCTCCCATTATCTAGGCTTATCTCGACTTATCTCGCAATATTTTCTCCCTATCTCCCATTATTTCTCCTTGTCTCCCATTATCTCACCATAACTCCCATTATCTAGACTTATCTCTGCTTATCTTCCATTATTTCTCCTTATCTCCCATTATTTATACTTAATCCCATTATCTCACCTTATCTCCCATTATCTAGGCTTATATCGAATTATATAGAACACATGTATAAATTTATAAAAACACGTAAATCGGTTCTCGAGTGATAAGCGCACTAACGGACAGACAGACAGAGAGAGAAACGTTGCATTTTATATATATTATATTCTTTGCTACATGATATTGTTCCATATTTAATGCTTTAGGCAGTTTATTGCAAGAGAATGCGCTAGCGGCAAAGTTTCCGACTTGATTCACTATTATCGTCACTGCTTATTCCTTATGTCACCTAATGTAATAAAATACATCCTATAACCGGGCCAGAGAACATATGTATATTTAAAAAAAAAGCACGTAAATCGGATAAGTGGTTCTCCAGTGATAAGCGCACTAACGGACAGACAGACAGAGAAACGTTGCATTTTATATGTATTGTAGATATTCTTTGCTACATCATATTGTTCCATATTTAATAGTTTATTATGTTTAAAAAAAAAGCACGTAAATCGGATAAGTGGTTCTCCAGTGACAAACGCAGAAACGGACAAACAGACAGAGAGACGTTGCATTTTATATATATTATAGATATTCTCTGCTACATAATATTGTTCCATATTTAATGGTTTAGGCTGTGTATTGCAAGAGAACGCTCTAGCGACAAACTTTTTTCCGACTTCATTCACTATTATTATCGTCACTGTGCTTATTCCTTATGCTACCTATCGTAATAAAATATAGCTTGTAACCTGGCCAGAGAACATATGTATGTTTTTTTTTTTTTTAAAAAAAGTACGTAAATCGGATAAGTGGTTCTCCAGTGATAAGCGCACTAACGGACAGACAGACAGACAGAGAGACGTTGCATTTTATATATATTATAGATATAGATTATTATTATTATTAGATAACCTGGCCAAAGAATATACGAGTATGTATGAATTTAAAAAAATACACGTAAATCGGATAAGTGATTCTCGCGTGATAAAAACGCACTAATGGACAGACAGACAGACAGACAGAGAGACATTGTATTTTATATATATTATAGATTATAGATATTCTCTGCTACATAATATTGTTCCATATTTAATGGTTTAGGCTGTGTATTGCAAGTGAACGCGCTAGCAGCAAACTTTTTTCCGACTTCATTCACTATTATCGTCACTGCTCATTTCTTATGCTACCTATCGTAATAAAATATAGCCTATAACCTGGCCAGAGAACATATGTATGTTTTAAAAAAAAAGTACATAAATCAGATAAGTGGTTCTCCAGTGATAAGCGCACTAACGGACAGACAGACAGACAGACAGACAGACTGACAGACAGACAGAGAGACGTTGCATTTTATATATATTATAAATTAGAGAGGTTAAATCTATAACTATTACAATGAGGTTAACTAATTATGGTTATACATTTGTGCCTTAGGATATTTACATGTCAGCAACCTAAATAACTTAGCCTAGGTAATGGGTTTTATATAAATAGTGAGAGAGAATTTAAGATATTAGAACTAAAGTTATTTCGTGAGTATGAACTTAAAATTAAACTTAAAATTGACTTAAGATTAGCTTCAAGCTAATCCTGAGGTAGGAAGTGCTATTTTGCATAAAAACCACCTACCTATTTATAATTCTTCGGAGGTCTTGCGATTTAACAAAAGCCTTTAACGCGACAAAGGGCGTCAAGTTAAGATCGTTGATGCCTACATTGTTTTACACTGCCGAGAAAGTTGTCTTTAATACAGAGAGGTCGTATACGCTCTGAATGATAAAATAAGAGTTCTAAGGTTGGGATCAACTTAGTTTATTGTTGGATGTATGTTAATTGTGTTATGGGCTGTAATACAGTTATTTATTAAACTTTTAAATTTCTGACGTTTTGTCGGCAACCCTTGCCGTCATATTGAAAACAGGCGATCAAAGGCATACATCAATAACACAATTGTGATTTCTATCGATTACTAAACACCAACATGACATGTGTCATTATACTTGGAGCTCATTGGTTAATTGTAGGCGTAACTTTAATTTAGGTGACATTAAAGTTTTGAACGGTTACAGCAAGACGTGCAAATGCCAAAAGTGACAATAAGGAAATTAACCTCATCAAGGGAACAGCCAATTTTAGTACTTTGACCTCATTTCCTGTATATTAATTACACTGGTTTACAGCCAAAAAATACCAAGAACGCCACATGCCTAGATAAGTTAATTGGGACCTCCTGAACACGAAAAACGCTATAATTTTTTTTTTTTTAAGTACCGTTTTTTAGATAACGGTACTTTTGTGTTTTTCGGTGTATGGTCCCACTCAAACCCTTATGGAGCCCAACCGAAAAGTCCGATCGAGATAAATGTCATACCATTGGAAAGGCAACTAAATGCCTTTTCGGCGGTATACTATAAATTTCTATGTGACAAGAAGTGGCTGAGTTATAACACCTCAAAGTTCAAAATTTGCCTATTTTTTACGTTTTTTTCAAAATTTTTCATTTTTATTTGGTTTTTTTTTTTTCTACGTTATTGTAAAGATCTGGAATGTTTTATTTTTTTACCAAGTAGTTTATTTAATAACCAACATTTTAAACGTAATTTGAAAAAAAAAGGATGAAAAATAAAGTTTTTATTAAGGATTTTGTGGAACGACAATATTTTCATTTTCATTGCTCACACGCTATATTCGGCGTAAATTAAAAAAATTTAAATTAAAATGACGAGCGACTTGAATTTTTCCGTTTTTTTTTCGGATGTATCTTCGCGAATGAGGAACCAACAATAGTCTGCCATCATTTGTTCATCCCACCAGCCCTTGTAACGTCTCTCGATTTCTTGCATTTCCTGGTGAAATCTTTCACCCTGCTCATCACTTTCGGATCCCAAGTTCATGGGGAAAATATCCAAATGACTGAATAAAAAGTGTAGTTTAGGTGTCATATTTGAACCTAAAAGTTAAAAAGAATAAATTTCAAATAATTTTCAAATGATAACGGCCTTTTTGATATACATGCTTTCACTCAACGCTTACCAATGGCATTGAATTTTTGCAGTAATGTATCGATCTTCTCAGCGTAATCAGGACTTCTGTAGTTTCCCAAAAAGTTGTAAACGATGTCCTGGAATGCTTCCCATGCCTCCAAATGAGCTGGACCTAAACACTCATTAAATGCTTGGTCACCGTACAGAGCCCGAATTTGAGGTCCATCAAATATACCAGCTTCAATTTTGCTCGCTGTGGCTCTCGGAAATTTTTGTTTAAGGTAATTCATGGCAAGACTGTCTTTTGGCAACGTTTTCACAATATTTGTAAATAACCCAAGCTTAATATGTAGTGGAGGAAGTATTATCTTCTCCTGAGGAATGAGTGGGTCATTTTTAATATTGTACTCTCCGTGCGTACGCCCACTTCGTTCGGGCCAAACTTTTCGGATGTAGTGATTCTGACGGTCACGGCTGTCCCATAGACATAGAAAACAGGGAAACTTCGTATTGCCCCCTTGCAATCCAGATAGTATGGCAACTAATTTAAAATCAGAGCAAACTTTCCATTGATGTTGGTCATATTGTATGAGAGCGAGAAGTTCTTTCATTGCTTCATATGTTTCCTTTATGTATTTTCCATATCCGATTGGAATTGATGGTTTCGTATTCCCTTTATGAAGCAAGACTGCCTTCAAACTATCCTTGCCTCCATCCAGAAAAAGACGCCATTCCACTGGGTCATAACTTTGTTGGAGAGCATTGAAAAGACCACGTATGTTGGCACAAAAACAAAAGTTTCCCGTTTTTGCGAAAAAAAAACTGCAAGTTGTTTGCTACGATCACGGTAATATGTAACACGTGTCTCAGGAGCACAATATCCCCACTGTTGCAATCGCGATGCAAGTAATTCAGATTTCGATTTCGGCCTGAGTAAGTAAATGGGGTTTCGTATTTGATTGCATTTCTGATTCACTGCACTTATCTGATGAATCACTTATTGTTGTTCTTTTTCGTATTTTTGTGGGCTCTGCTACAATCAGCTGCGGTTTGGGGCACGATACTGAGTGCGGCACTGGCAGCGTCACCGAGCTAACAACTGGATAAACTGGTTCAATTCTACGTCCGACAGCCTTTTCCGTTAAACAGAAATAACAATCTGTTGTATGACTGATCGGGTTTCTCCATTGCATTGGCTTTCCAAATGTGAAGAAACACTCTTGACCCTTACCAATTTTATTTAATATTGTTCGGCAGTTGTTACATGCATTATTCGGTGTCCACGGTTTGTCCAGAGACGCAGGTCGAAAGCCGAAATACTTCTTATACGCTTCAGATAAATTTTTTCGTATTCATTTTTCGCATCAAATGCTGTGATTTCTTTTTTCACAAGAACTCCACAAACATAACAAAATTCGTTGGGATCGATTGAACACATTTTATTTTTTGCACGTACAAAGCCAAACTGTTTACTGTGATCAGATTCAAATTCTGATGGACGCCGAATATAGCGTGTGTCAGGGCTACCAACGTATACAGTGATTCAAATTCTGATGGACGCCGAATATAGCGTGTGTCAGGGCTACCAACGTATACAGTGATTCAAATTCTGATGGACGCCGAATATAGCGTGTGAGCAATGAAAATGAAAATATTGTCGTTCCACAAAAATCCTTAATAAAAACTTTATTTTTCATCCTTTTTTTTTTCAAATTACGTTTAAAATGTTGGTTATTAAATAAACTACTTGGTAAAAAAATAAAACATTCCAGATCTTTACAATAACGTAGAAAAAAAAAAACCAAATAAAAATGAAAAATTTTGAAAAAAAACGTAAAAAATAGGCAAATTTTGAACTTTGAGGTGTTATAACTCAGCCACTTCTTGCCACATAGAAATTTATAGTATACCGCCGGAAAAGGCATTTAGTTGCCTTTCCAACGGTATGACAATTATCTCGATCGGACTTTTCGGTTGGGCTCCATAAGGGTTTGAGTGGGACCATACACCGAAAAACACAAAAAGTACCGTTTATCTAAAAAACGGTACTTAAAAAAAAAAAAATTATAGCGTTTTTTCGTGTTCAGGAGGTCCCAATTAACTTATCTAGGCATATGGCGTTCTTGGTATTTTTCCAAATTAAAAATTTGTAAACCTGTGTTATTGATTAACAGAGATCTACGCCATCTATATTATAGGTAATTAATTTTGTGAGACGTTTGAAATTTTGTTTTTTTTTTTATCATTCGCCTCCCAGCCTGTGTATGGATTTTACCTTTTCTCATAGGATATTGGCGAGGAGGTCGTAACACCCGTGAACGTTGTCCAAGTGCCGAAATATACATTTTCGTATTTCATAGCACCTTTTAGACAAATCGGTAGTGCTACCGTGGACGTTATTGCATTTTTGCAAACAAGTACTACCTATATACGTAGCCAGGCCAAGTATATTTAAATAATTATTAAATAAGTCACCGACCTGCCGAGATTTGAACCCGAGACCTTCTGCGCCACAAGCACGCCACGGAGCCACGGACCGATACTAATTACTAGTATCTCCCTTTATATTTAACGATTCCGTAATCTTACAAACGTCGAAAAACAATTATATTTCAATTTCCGTCCTAGAAAAACCTAAAATAATAAAATTATTTCCTATAACTTACTAATAATAGCAGATAAATCATTTTGCACGAATATTAATACTAATTAAAATGAAAATTATGGATCCACTAAATATTGGTACATATTTGTAATAGACAAGGCGAAATCGGCGCCATCGTTGGAAAAAATTTTCTAATTGAATTTTTTTTCATAACCTTCTCCAGGAGATGCCCCTGAAAGAGGATCAACATGTTGCCGGGCGGTAACCTGGTCCGAATTTGTTTAAATAAATTTTTTTTAAACAAAGTCCAAAAATTGAAATTTTCGCCCCGGTACAAGTTTTTTTAGGTAAATTGGACCATTTTGAACAAAAAATGTCTCTTGTGAATTTTCTCTAAAATGCGCCGTTTTCGAGATATCGGCGATTTTAGGTGCGAGAAAACGCGAAAATGGCCACTTTCACCTCCCAATATTGGGGTCAAAAATTAAAATTTTCAATGTTGCCAAGTGTCCAAATTAAAGTTTGAGATCTCTTCTACAAATTACCGTAGGAAATATTGCAATATCTTTATTTTTAAACATTGTTTTTTAACAGTTAACAAATTGCGTTCGAGCGCCCGCGGCCGCATCGAAACTGTATACATAGATATATACGCAACGCCCGTACGTAGGCGCGCGGAACTGTATACGCGCTGCAACTCGCTGTAACGTGAAGTATCATGCAAAAGTTCAAACATGCTATTGCTTAAATAAGAGTCGGACACTTTAATAGTTTATTCATTTCTTTTCCGCCCTTACAAGTATGTACATGTGTAATTATGTCTTTTTCTATTAAACGAATTAAATGTGATCATAAGTGCATTTTCTGTGGTAAGTGTGATGATGTTGTACAACAACCAAACTTTGAATCATTTCAAAAAATTCAACAAGCAGCTAATCGTCGGAAAGATGACATAAGTACAAGTCAGACTCAACAATTAATAATATCAGGTGGATTCTATAACATTGAAAAGTGCTATTGTATACAGGGAAATAATATACATGAAATTATTGAGTTAGAAAACAATCACTTAGAGGCTGATACAAGGATATTTTGTCATGCTCGATATATGTTACCTTATAATTCTGAAATAATAATTCATTCCGTTGATACCGACGTTTTTATATTAGCAATTCATTATTGGAGCTTTTTCAAATTAATTGGTTGTACAGGATTGTATTTTAAAGTAGTTGGTCAGAAGCCAAGATTATTGTCTTGTAATGTAGCTGCTGAATATTTAACTAGTCAAGTTTGTCAAGTTTTGCCTGCTTTACATGCGTTTACAGGCTGTGATACTACTAGTAAAGTAGGTACTAAAAATAAAGCTTTAGATTTAGTCTTTGATTTAGATACTCAAAATGCATTAACCCCACTTGGTACTGGCTTACAATTAAATGCCATGGAATTCAATGCATTAGAAAAATTGTATTTGAAAATTTTGAATAAAGCTGGAGAAACAGCAGATAATGCTAGACAAATAATTTTAGAACGTTCTTGTGGGATGGGTATTAATTTTGGAAAAATTCCATGTACATCCGATGCTTTAAAATTGCACATTTCACGAGCTTCACTACAAACGTACATATGGAAAATGTCATTGTATTCTCGTATCGACATTTAGATGCAACAGAATTTGGTTACACTATAGAAACAGGTGAATTGTTACCCAAATTCATGTTAAAAAATTCGATACCAGATTCGTTAATTAGGCAATGTAAATGTATAAAAAATTGTAAAACTAATGCATGTAATTGCAAAAGCAACAACGTAAGTTGTATACTCATGTGTGGGTGTAATTTAAATATTTGCGAAAATTCTATTAAATATATATAAGTTATATTTCATAAAATTGTTTTAATTCTTCTACCATCCTAATCGAATATTGAATTTTTATTTATATTCATTTGTTATAATAATTAAATTTGATATAACAATTATTCTTTAATAAATAAATATTTTTTACATACTTTTCAAATATATTAATTTTAATAAGAAATCAAGAAACAAAGCTTTATAGAGCATCGCAGTGCGTATACAGTTCCGTGCGCCTACGTACGGGCGTTGCGTATATATCTATGTATACAGTTTCGATGCAGCCGCGGGCGCTCGAACGCAATTTGTTAACTGTTAAAAAACAATATTTAAAAATGAAGATATTGCAATATTTCCTACGGTAATTTGTAGAGGAGATCTCAAACTTTAATTTGGACACTTGGCAACATTGAAAATTTTAATTTTTGACCCCGATATTGGGAGGTGAAAGTGGCCATTTTCGCGTTTTCTCGCACCTAACATCGCCGATATCTCGAAAACGGCGCATTTTAGAGAAAATTCACAAGAGACATTTTTTGTTCAAAATAGTCCAATTTACCTAAAAAAACTTGTTCCGGGGCGAAAATTTCAATTTTTGGACTTTGTTTAAAAAAAATTTGTTTAAACAAATTCGGACCAGGTTATCGCCCGGCAACATGTTGATCCTCTTTCAGGGGCATCTCCTGGAGAAGGTTATGAAAAAAAATTCAATTAGAAAATTTTTTTTTCCAACGATGGCGCCGATTTCGCCTTGTCTATAACATATTTTAAAGATTTTAAGCACTTTACCTTACATACACAGTATGCCAAATAAGAACGCGATCGCTCGTATTCTTGAAAAAAATGTGTTTTGAGAATATTTTTTGCCACTAATTTATTCTTTGGTACGCTGGCAACGGCGCAATTACCTTAGTACTCGTAAGTTGTCCAATCACCTCCTGCATCAATAATTGCCTGCCATCTTCGAGACATGCTGTCGACGAGATTTTCTGCATGCTCTGCAAATTTTTCGAATCTCGCGAGACCACTGAGTCATAGTCCTCTTCCTCTGAGCTTTTTCTTTACAAAGAACCAAATGTTTGTAATAAGGTTGGCGTTCGGCGATCATGAGGGCCCCTCTAGTATCTTATTGTAGGCACACCTTCTTACTAGACAGACTGTAATTTTGGATAGATTTGGAGCTTAATTGATAAAAATCCATTTTTAGAAAATTAAAAGACGAACTATTGTTCAGATTTTCACTATATTTTATTTTATTTGCCGTGACATGTTTCATTAGTATTTTTCACGCTCTAACAAAGTGGTTTGCCAAATTGATGCAATGAAAACAACGACTGTCAGGATCTTCGCAAGTACCTGGCCGTAAAAATTTATATATATATATATATATATATATATATATATATATATATATATATATATATATATATATATATATATACCTCCCTTTCAATCTAACATTTTATTGGCTACTTCGTGTTTATAAATATAAAGAATATTCTTCATTTTATCTGCAGTATTATATTGAAATAGTGTGTATTATAAAGTTCAATAGTGTCTTAAAATGTCCGAAGCTCTTTTCCATCAGAAGCCGCAAATGTTTGCCCGTCGAGGCAAAAGCGATAATTAAAAGTGTTTATTTAAAGTTAGTGGAGCGAAGCCACGAAAAGTACTTTTCATTGATGGATACATCAGCTTTAACAAGCATCCCTGGAAGTACAGTTTGGAAAATTGTAAATAATTCGATAGCGCCTAAAAAAAACACGAAAAGACAAAAGTGTGTCGAAATGTATTGATTTCTATGAAGAAGACTTAATCCGCCGCAAAATTTATGAAATGTATGCAGAACAAAAAGTTCCTAAGTTATTGGCACTTTCATGGAGGCTGTCTGAGGATAGTTGTGACATAAAATCGTCCACTACAACTTTATGGCGTATTCTACGTCGTTTTGGGTTTTTGTTCAAAAAAATAGACAAAAGGCAAATTATAATGAAATCACGGCGTTTACAACAACTCAGAATGGAATATCTTGAAAAAATGAATACAGCTAGATCGGAAAATCGAACGATAGTCTACCTAGATGGGACTTGGTGTGACACCCACGAGACACCGAGTAAAGAATGGATTGATAAATCCAAAAAATGCCACACCAAAGCTCCATCAAATAAAGGTAAAAAAATAACTATTATGGTACATGCCGGGTCAGAAGAAGGCTGGATACCAGAATGTCTATTTCTAGAAGTACGAACGTGACATATATCTCCACGAAAGTTATACAGTTAAACAATTATTAGATATTTTAAAAAGTTACAGTTTTTCAAAGGAATATATTTGTGATAAAATTGCGAAGGAAGCAGGACACGAAATAATTCGGCTTCCACCATATTATTGTATCTTTAATGCGATCGAGTTGATACAGCATAAAATAAAGTCTAATATACGTACTCACATTAATACACCCACTTTAACAGGTTGACTGCCGACCACTCCGATCGGAGTGCGTCGGGTCTCTTCGCCAACGCCGTCTACTCCGATCGGAGTTGAACATGCGTTCTTACGAAACGTTTTAGTATTCCATCGGCGTTGTATATGAAACGTGTTTCTAGTGGTGGCGTTGCTTAAAAACGCCAGTTCTAACAGGTGCTTAAGTGGTTCCGCGGATTTTCTTTTGGTTTGGTTGTAATCTGCCGTACAATATGGATAATCAACCTGGGCCTTCTGGTATTAAAAAAAGACATTGTAGTGATGAAAAAAGGTATATGATAAGAAAAAGAAGCTAACTGACACTGAATTATTGCAGCTATTGGAAGAAAGCGGAGGTAGTAGTGACGAACATTACGTACCAGACACAGACGATAGTGATGTAAATTCAAGCTCCGAGTCCGAAGAAGAGAATTTTATAGACCCTATTCGGCCACATCAAACACTTCCTAGCCTTGATGAGATAAAATGGAACGACAGAGGTGCGTTAAAAACAAATTTTGTTCCAGAAAACCCAGGAATTATTGGTGCAAATTCCAGGACAGGGTGCACCTATCGATTTTTTCGAAATAATCATTGATGATGATTTTTTACAAACTATTGTAGAACGAACGAATTCTTACGCAGTCGAGGTTTTGCTGCGCCCAGAAACAAGTACAAAATCACGTATTACTAATTTTAAAGATCTTACTCTTGATGAACTAAAAATTTTTTTGGCCCTGTTACTTCACACTGGCACAATATCCTTGAGCCGTCTTAACGATTATTGGAAATCTGATCCGCTATTTAATCTACCTGTTTTTAGAAAATATATGTCAAGGAATAGATTTTTGCTTATCTTGAGGTGTTTGCATTTTACATCTCCAGATATGGATCCGGCAAATCGGCTAGGAAAGATTAGATTTGTGGCAGATTTGTTGTTTAACAACAAGATGGGAGAAATTTACTATCCTGGAAGAGAGTTGTCTTTGGATGAAGCTATGGTACTTTATCGGGGTCGTCTCCAGTTTAAACAGTATATCAAGAATATGCGTCATAAGTATGGTATGAAGTTATACATGCTGACAGAGCCTAATGGACTTATTTTGAAATTTCGTGTCTACGAAGGTGCGACAGATGTTTATGGTGGAAGCGGACATACTGAAAAGATTGTTTTACATTTATTGGAGGAAAAATTGGGTGTGGGACATGCTGTTTATCTAGACAATTTTTACAATAGTGTTAATTTAGCTAGGAAATTACTTCAACAAAATACATTCTGCACTGGTACGCTGAGAGCTGAGAGAAAAGATAATCCGAAAGAGGTAATGAGTGCAAACTTAAAACGTGGTGAGAATAAATCTATGTTTTGCAATGGAGTGCATGTCGGAAAATAGCGCGATAAACGCAATATTCAATACATTTCAACAGAATTTGGAAGCGAAATGGGCATTTTTAAAAACAAAAGAAATCAAGAATCTGAAAAACCTTCCGCAATCATTGGATATAATGCTTTTATGTCCGGTATAGATAGACAGGATCAAATGATGGCATATTATCCTTGCAGCCGTAAAAACCATTCGGTGGTACAAAAAGTTATTCATGCATGTGCTGCAAATGAGCATGATAAACGCCTATTTTTTGTACAATAAATATTCGCGGTCTGACCAGTTACGATTATATGACTTCCGATTGGATGTCATAAGAAATTTACTAGCCAGACGACCAATTACTAATTTGCCGCAAATTCCTCCAGGCCAAATAAATGTCCACAGCATTAGCAAAGTAGAAAAAATTGTTAGTGAAAAAAAAAGGAACTAAAGAAACAAAACGGGTAAGCAGAAAGGAATGCAAAGAATGCAGGAAAAATAAAATAAGAAAGCAAACAGTGTATGAATGCAAAATGTGCCCTGGACAACCAGGTTTTTGCCTTAATTGCTTTGAGGATTACCATAAAAATGTACAAAAATGATCTAGAAATAAATGTTTTGAGTTCATGAGTTCGATTTATTATTTCTTTACTTATTTAATTGGACACTCCGATTGGAGTGTTCGGCATCTAGTAAAAATTTTCACTTGCAATGCCGATCGGAGTGAAATTTTTTTTTTCTAATATTTTGAATGGCACATAAAAAAAACACATCCAAGACTCATTTTAATTCATATTTACCACAATAAAATAAAAATATTTGGAAAAATCTTACCGGCGTCAACCACAAACTCAAAAATATAGATCGGCAGTCAACCTGTTAAACAGTAGTGTGATTGAGTTGATAAAGACAGAAGTCAAAAATGTAATCGTTGAAAACTGGAGAAACTGTATTCAACACGTCAAAAAAAATCATATAGACATAAAAATAGTTTAGAACCTGTAAAAAAACTTATTATTGATTTGCAAGATAGTAGCGATAGCGAAAGTGAACTAGATATTAATTAATAACTAAAATTGTAACGAATGTACTCGAGGACACTGTACACTGTTTTAATATATTTGTGTAATTACTATATGTTATTGTGTATTATTCAGTACATAAAACATTAAAATTCAACTCTCTTATCACAATAACATTTTAAACCCAACAATTATACAATCAGGTGTAGTGCGGCCCTGCACGATGCCTGTCATTAAAGAGCCATAAATTAATCACTTTCGAATCTTGTTGAATTTTGAATGGGTATAGGTAGCTAAGTCACTTTCTTAAATCGTGAAAAATACTATACACAGTATCTTTCTCAAACAGTAGTTAAACTTTTACTATTTTGTCTAATGAATTCAGGTACAATTATTTAAACTTTATCTTAATTATATGGAATTTACTAAAAGTGTTATAAATAAATTAAAATGGCCGCTCACAAAATTGTTATTTTTAAAGGGATTTAACGTAGTACATTGAGGATATAATTACATGAACATTTAACAAAGGAGTGTTATATAAATCTAGTTGATTACACTGGTCAACAAAAAAAGAAAACTGCTCGTTTCCTATGATTTTTTTTTTGTTTCTATCTCAAATTGACGCGAATTTTTAAATATGGCAACGATTTTTCTCTAACAGCTTTTGTTTTTGAGTTATAGCTAACTACCCTCATTTACTATTTTTACTTAGATTTTCGTTTTTTATTGGACACTAAAATATATTTTGTTGTTGTTTTAGATATGGCCTCGCCAAGAAGATGTTGTGTGCTTAATCCCGATTGTTTTTGCTATATTTGTAGTCAATATATATTTGCAAAATATCGAAAAACCTATATCGGACCTTGTGAAAACTGCGTATCATCAATACTTTAAAATAAAATCGTGTGATCAGGACAAGCCATGGGTTCCTCATATTGTACGCCAGAAATGTGTGGTATGTCTACGGTTATGGTCCAGTGGAAAAAGAGATGCAATAATGTTCGTAACACCCATGATTTGGCGAGAACCTCGAAACCATCATGACGATTGCTACTTCTGTGTTGTGAAAATAAACGGAATTAACCCTAGAAATCGAAGTAAGTGGTCATATCCTAACTTATCTTCTGCTCAACGACCTCAATTAAAATCACAAGAGGTACAACCCAGCACATCTAAATCTTCTGATGTTCCAAATCTCTGTGAACCCGAACGAAATACATCAAGTGAAGACTCTGATTCAGACTACAAATGTAGCCTTTCAGAACCTCAACCATTTAATCACAAAGAACTAAATGACTTAGTAAGAGATCTGAACTTACCAAAAGAAGCTTCTGAAATTTTGGCATCTCATTTAAAAGAAAAAAATTTGCTTACTCCGGAAACCAACATTACATTTTATCGTACCCGAGAAAAAAATCTGTTACCGTATTTTTCTCAAGAGAAGGATTTAGTTTTTTGTAACGATGTTGGTGGTATTTTGCAGCAGATGGGATTAAAACAGTACCAACCTAGTGATTGGCCTCTTTTCATAGACAGCAGCAAAAAAAGTTTAAAGTGTGTTTTGCTTCATAACGGTAACAAGTACGGATCTATACCTATTGCACATTCGACGACTTTAAAAGAAGAATACGTAAATATTTTCTAAGGTTATGGAAAAAATTAAGTATCAAGACCACAAATGGGTCATTTGTGTTGATCTGAAAATGGTTAACTTTCTTTTAGGTCAACAGGGGGGTACCCAAAGTTCCCTTGTTTCATGTGTCTCTGGGATAGTCGTGACAAACAACACCATTGGTCACAAAAAAAGTTTGGCCAGTGCGGGAAGAGCTAAAAGTTGGTACAAAAAATGTTATAAACGTGCCTTTAGTTAGCCGAGACCGCATCATACTTCCACCACTTCATATTAAAACTCGGCATAATGAAACAGTTTGTGAAGGCGCTTGACAAAAGTGGCGAATGTTTTAATTTTCTTTCACGCAAGTTTCCAGGATTAAGTTCAGAAAAATTGAAAGCTGGTATTTTTGATGGGCCATAGATTAGGCAACTCGTGAAAGATCCTAATTTTGTCAAATCTGACTGAAGTCGAATCCAAAGCTTGGAATTCATTTGTTTTGGTTATGAGTAGCTTCCTAGGCAAAAAGAAATCTGACGACCATGTCGAGCTTGTTGAGTGCATGCTATCGAACTTGCAAGTGCTAGGGTGCAACATGAGCATAAAAATCCACTTCCTGCACTCGCATTTAGACCGATTTCCACAAATTCTGGGTGATTTTAGTGAGGAGCAGGGTGAAAGATTTCATCAGGATCTTCGGACAATGGAAGAGCGTTATCAGGGGCGGTGGGACTCATGATGGCAGACTACTGCTGGAGTTTGCAACGAGATCTACCTAAAGTCGTTCATTCAAGGAAATCTTATAAAAGATCATTTGCTAGTGTTCAATAGCAATTTTGTTAACATAATGTATTATTCTTTTGTATTTTTTTGGCAAAATAATAAAACTGTATATTTCAAAAGGTAAAGCTGTTAGCAATCTCCCAGTAATTTTTTCATAGTCAGGGCCATAGAAATACCCAATAACAGAAAAAAAAATAAAGGAAACAAGACTTGTGTCGACCAGTGTTATCTAGTAATTCTTCGGAAACTTTTAATTTGTTAATGTTCAGTGACTCAAGTAAATTCAACTTTTTATTTTTGTTATTGATATGTAATATGTCGAAATTATCATGAAAACTATAATTTTCAGAAACTGTAATTTTTCCAATATTTTTATGTTAATAAAGTGACTTAACAAATTGAAATAGGTGATTTCTATGGACAAGTAAAGGACAATTCACTAATTTTCTTTCTCAATTGGCACATATTTAAAATTTTGTTAAGGCCTCACTTACCACCTCTCGGAAGTGCACTAACAATGTTGCCAAATGTTCACTTTTTTCGTAAAGTATTATAATCTTTGGACAAAAAGTATTTCTTAAAACGATCTGACTGTTAAGTTAATGTCACAATAATTTCTTGGTATTATAAAGTATAATAATAACTATATAATAACTTTTATATTGCTTCAATACATAGTCGTAATATAATATAAATTGATGCATGCAAAACTGTACCCATTTATTCTGATGCTCTGCAGTCCTTCTTCTTCGTGTACCATGACCGTTCAACAACCGTAGACTTTCTGTACCACTGCCTCAAATTTTTCAACCACGATGTTGTCCTTCTTACTGGACCACGTTTGCCTGGACTCTTTCTCTCTATAATCAGATGCAAGATTTCATTTTTTTCTAAATGTCTAATAATGTGGCCAAAATATTCAAATTAATGTCGCTCGATGGTCGTAATTACCTGAAAGTCATTGTCCGTGCCAGTGAGAATGCTGTCCGTCCAACTGATTTTCAGCAGTCGTCGATACACGCACATCTCGAATTCCTCTAGATCAGGGGTGCTCAAACTTGAACTGCTGGCGATCTACCTGAATATTGTTAGACTACGATCGATCGACTCTGAGAGGCTGCAAGTAAGTGTGATACAGGATTGTCGTCTAGGTAGGGTGTATCGTGGCATAGATATTAGTTTTCCGCACAATATGCATTTTTTTAGTCAAGGTGAGTGTAGGTCTGCTCTAAAATGTCAATGAAAAAACTCATAATTATTCAAAATTGCGAGTTTATTGGTTCTTACAAAACAAACGAGTTCTAGTGTCTAAACTTAACTAAAGCGTGACTTTGGATGTTGAAGCGTGGCACTGCATGTCCTCAGCATACTTTTCATAAGATGGTACGTAATTACCGAGTGCTAATCGCAAGCATGATGACATATGTTCGTCAGTTAGTCGATTGCGATATTTTGACTTAATTATCTTCATTTCAGAAAATGCAGACTCGCACAAGTAAGTTGACCCAAACAATGCCGTCAGTTGAAGGGCGATTTGCCTTAGATTCGGATATTTATCTTCAGATATAAAACACCAGAATTTTGTATCAGATGCTGTGGCTTTGAAATGTATAACTGATATAATCTGCACTAACTCATTTTCAACAGAACATAAGTCCATGTTAAACTGACTTGCTATTTCAGTAGCTAATTCCTCAATGTTTTTACACGAAAAAGGATAACTCATAAATGATGCGATATTTGCCGATTTACTGAAATCATTAAAACGTATTTCGAATTTGCCCAAAATATTTGATAATTCTGCCTCATAAATATCATAATTCAACTGAGGAATCCTTGCTTTCAAAGACGGAAAATTTTTCAGATCCTTTCTTTTCAGTTGATCTATCATAAGTCACAATTTACTTTTGAATGCGTTTATTGCGCTAATCATCTCAATAATAGTTTTTCCTTTACCTTGAAGCTCCAAATTAATGGTGTTTAAATGCATTGTGATGTCTGTCAAAAATGCCAAATCAGTCAGCCATTTTCCATTTTTCAGCATCTGAGTGTCATCACCACTTTCGTTCAGAAAAGCTGTTATTTCGGGCAATAATTCTTGAAACCTTTCTAGAAATTTTCCACGACTCAACCACCTGACGTCCGTGTGAAGAACTAAATCAGTGTGTTCAGCTGACTCACTATCTTCCAACTGCAATTTAAAGAGCCGTCGTTGCAAGCTACGTGCACGGATAGAATTCACAATTTTTATTGCAATGCCCATAATCTCCTCCATGTTTAGAACTTTTGAACACAAAACTTGTTGATGTATAATGCAATGGAAGGAGAAATCCTTTTCATAGTTTTTATGAACCGTTTTATGATGCCTCTCTAAGTTCCCACGCTTAGGTATTGCAACTGACGCACGGCAAATGAGACAAATGCACTTATCCTTTACCATACAAAAGAAAAATTCTTCCTCCCAATCGTTATTAAAATGATAAGTTTTACTTTTCTTCGCCGCACTCATTTTGGACTATTCATTAATAAACTTTGTATCGATGTATCGCCTTCAAGTTACAACTCAGACTGACTCCTATTCCTGCAGGCGCAACATTTATATCGGCGCAAACGAAGTCTCGAATGTTCCCATCAAACACGCCGCCCGAAGTTTCTAGAAAAATCGGCGGGAATCAAAAACGCGGCTTTTCTTTGACAAGTGCCGCGCGTTCCTTTGATAAAGCCGCCTTTTGCCGCTAGCAGGGGGTTATTACGATAAAAGAAAGTGATGAGGGGGTTATTCTGGCCTAATTGTGGATCGAATAAATTTTAGTAGTTTATTCATTACATTTTGTTTTAGTTACCTAAAACAAAATCTGTGAATAGTTCTATATCGGAATTTTTTTCTCGAGATCGACTTAAAAAGCACTCGCTATCGACTTGTCGATCGCGATCGACCGTTTGAGCACCCCTCCTCTAGATGTTACGATCATATTGCTTCAGTTAGCGTCCAGGCTTTCCTGCCGTACAAGAGAATCGGAAAAAACATATCTGCCTACCTTTTTTATTCGTAGTTTCAATGGTGGGTCGTAAATAGTTAAGATTTTTTTATTCTTCATAAATGTGACTCGTACCTTCTCTATTCAAATTTTGACTTCCACAGTCGGGCCGCAGTGATAGTTGATATTGCTACACATTCTACTGTCGATTTCCAAGGAAAAACGCCACCTAATATTCCCATAGTGCAGTCAAGGATGCCCGATATTGTCTTCAGACAGCGTATCATAAAACGTATTTTAATGAAGCTAGACACCAAATAAGCTTCTGACGCTGACGGAATACCTGCCATAGTTCTCAAAAACTGTGCGAGGGAACTAACACCAGTTTTCTATATACTTTTCAACCTATCCTACAGAAAGGGAATATTTCCTTCTTGCTGGAAATGTGCCACAGTTCAGCCGATACCTAAAAAAGGCAAGAAGACTTTGCCAAATAACTACCGACCAATCGCACTGCTTTCAATAATATCGAAAGTCATGGAAAAGGCTATCAATCTGCATCTTCTAAAATATCTGGAAGGATTCAATATTATTAGCGATTTCAATATGGCTTACGTAAAAATAGATCAACAGGAGATCTGCTGACTTATGTAACACACGTTTGGAACAACGCAATTAAACACTTTGGAGAATTTCGAGCGGTTGCTCTTGACATATCCAAGGCATTCGACCGTATTTGGCATGATTAGATGCAAGATTTCATTTTTTCTGAATGTGTTATAATGTGGCCAAAATATTCAAATTAACGTCGCTCGATGGTCGTAATTACCTCCAAGTCCTTGTCCGTGCCAGTGAGAATGCTGTCCGTCCAACTGATTTTCAGCAGTCGTCGATACACGCACATCTCGAATTCCTCTAGATGTTTAAACATTGCTTCAGTTAGCGTCAAGGCTTTCCTGCGGTACAAGAGAATCGGAAAAAACATATCTGCCTACCTTTTTTATTCGTAGTTTAAATGGTAGGTCGTAAATAGTTAAGATTTTTTTATTCTTCATAAATGTGACTCGTACCTTCTCTATTCAAATTTTGACTTCACAGTCGGGCCGCAGTGATAGTTGATATTGCTGCAGAGATACATCAATTTATCCACTCTCTCTATCTTTGTGTCACTGACTGTAATAAAACCATCTTCAATATTAAATTCTTTCCGTATTACACATATTTTGTTTTATTTGCATTGAGTTTTAAAACCACCAAGCTGTGTATAAGTATCAGCGATTTCATTTATAAGATCTTTTTCCTTATTAGTGATAATTAATGTATCATCAGCGTATCTGATGTTACTTATGTTACCGTCGTTGAGATTCCTTCAGTGGTACTAGTGAGTGCTTCAGTGAATATCACCTCCGAATAGAGGTTGAACGACCAGGGCGATAAAATATAACCCTGCAATGTATAGATCGCAATAAAATTAGTTTTCCTTATATAGTACATCTTGTTCTAAGGTAAAAGAATCTACGTTAATTGCTTCAAGAAATTTAAAGTTTTTGCTGCTTAAATAATGACAAGGTTTAGAATTTTGTAAGCTTAAGACTATATCCTGTTACGATCATGTTGCACCCATCGCAAAAGAAGCTTCCCAGAAATTAGAAATAATATTTCGTACTAAGCTCAAATTCGATTATTGAAGAAATTCTACTCTCACATTAAGAGTTTTGCTTCTAAATATACTATGCGGTTTTTAGATGCTATCCAGCATAAAATTATTCTCCTAGTTAGGAACTCGGAACTCCAGAGAGAGAAACCTTATTTCTTTGGAACATTAAAAGAAGTTTGGGACGCATGTTCACTTTACAAATTGTGTTGTTCCGTAAATCTGTTATAAGAAGAGTCTTTTTTGAATAACCTGCCCAGAACTATTTTACTCACCGAATTTACCTTGCATCGAATCAATACCAACGTGAATCGCTATTTCTGTATACGCACCGCTCTTGTAACGAATTAGAGATGTCTCTATAGCGCGAAAAATTGCCCGTTCCATTCAATATATGTTAATTTCGCCCTGAATTTTATCTTCCAAATATTCCAGTTTATACATTTTCATAAGTCTTTTTGTAAAATTATTCTTCGAAAAATATTGACACAAATTAGAGATGCGGTTTTCGTTCGAGAAAAATCACTAAGCCAACAGCATAAACATCCCCATTTTATGTATGCACTTTCTGGAAACTCGATACGGAAGAGCGTATTTCAAGAGCTTTTACTGATATTAAACTAAGACACACGTAATATGTTTACGATATTCCGTCCGATATATTAAGGCATGGGCGGCGATTTTAAAAAATGTTAAAAAATACTGAATTCCAAAAAGAAAATGTATTTACGGGCAGTCTGAAAAGTACTCGGCCTAACAATGAAATATTTTTTTTTGACGTGAAATATGTTTTATTTTTCAATATAATCTCCTGAAACTTCAATACATTTATTCCAATTCTCCAATAATTCAATTCCACCATCAAAATATAAAGTATGATTCCGGAAGGTCTGCAAAATATCTATCCATGGCTGCAATAGCGTCGTCATTTAATGTAAAATGCTTTCCAACCAAGAATTTTTCTAGATTTGGAAACAGACAATAGTCCAAGAGAGCCAAATCTGGTGAATACGCTGCATATTCAAGCACGTCATACTTTAATTCGTTGAATTTTACTATCGTCAAAACACTTGTGTGAACACTTGCATTGTCTTGATGAAAAATGATTTTTTTTTCTACTTTAAAGCAGGCCTTGTCTCACGAATTTTTGTACCTAACTGATCCAAAAGGTTACCATATCATTTTGAAATAATCGATCAACAAAACACCTTTATAATCCCAAAAAACTGTTGTCATAACCTTGTCTGCTGATGGAACCATCTTTTATTTCTTTGGTGTACTTCCATACATACATCCATAACGAATTAGAAACAAACTTCTCGCTTGTCCCAACAATTCCAGGTCCTTTTGGTCAGTCGCTAAGGCAGTCAGTCAAAATTTCACCAAATCCACCATACCACCACTCACACGGCCAGATAATTCTATTGCAACGACACCTGTTGACAAAGCGAACTTGTTGGCTGAACTCTTTGCTTCACATTCTACTGTCGATTTCCAAGGAAAAACACCACCTACTATTCCCATAGTGCAGTCAAGGATGCCCGATATTGTCTTCAGATAGCATATCATAAAACCTATTTTAATGAAGCTAGACACCAAATAAGCTTCTGGCGCTGACGGAATACCTGCCATAGTTCTCAAAAACTGTGCGAGGGAACTAACACCAGTTTTCAGTATACTTTTCAACCTATCCTACAGAAAAGGAATATTTCCTTCCTGCTGGAAATGTGCCACAGTTCAGCCGATACCTAAAAAACGCAAGAAGACCTTGCCAAATAACTACCGACCAATCGCACTGATTTCAATAATATCGAAAGTCATGGAAAATGATATCAATCTGCATCTTCTAAAATATCTCGAAGGATTCAATATTATTAGCGATCATCAATATGGCTTTCGTAAGAATAGATCAACAGGAGATCTGTTGACTTATGTAACACACGTTTGGAACAACGCAATTGAACACTTTGTAGAATTTGGAGCAGTTGCTCTTGATATATCCAAGGCATTCGACCGTATTTGGTACGATGGGCTGTTGGCTAAGCTAGAGCATTCTTTACGAGTGGCAGTCGACGGATTTCTTTCTAACAGCTCCACTATCAACGCCGGTGTACCTCAAGACTCCATACTGTCTCCTAATCTCTTTCTCATTTACATTAACGATCTGCTGGAAAAGACCGAGAATCCAATCTACAGCTTTGTAGATGAAAGTACGCTTATCTCTTCATTCACATCGGCTACTCAGACGAATATCCGCAGGAAGTCATTCAACTTAACAAATACTTGGAAGAAAATTTTATCTTGGGGTGACAGTAACCAAGTGGAATTTAACGCTACAAAACCCAGGCGGCAGTTTTTTTTTCTAAAAAAGTTAACGTTGCTGAACCCGACATAGTTATGTCGGGGCACTCCATTTCTCTAACATCGTCACTCAATTTTTTGGACGTTAATTTGGGAGCAAATATGTCCTGGCATGAACATGTTGCAGGCATAGCAAGGAGAGCTTCTCAAAAGTTGGGAATATTATTTCGAACCAGAAAGCTTTACACTCCACAACAACTGTTAATTCTTTACAAAGCTCAAATTCGACCAACTATGGAATACTGCTCCCATGTTTGGGGCTCCGCTCCCAAACATACACTGCATTTGTTGGATTCTATTCAGAGAAGAGCTGTTCGTCTGATTGGAGACCCGGAACTGACCGGCGGCCTTGATTCGCTGGAACATCGAAGAACGGTTGGCGACTTGAGCCTATTCTACAAGTATTTTCATGGAAAGTGTTCGAAGGATGTGCCCGCTTAATTCCTCCCAGAGCGGTGCATGTTAGAAGTACACGTCGCACTAATACTTCACATCCGTATGAGGTTCAGCTTGTTACTCCTCGTACAACGCTTTTCAAGCAGTCTTTTATATGGAGAACATCATCCCTTCAGAATAATTTGTCCAGGACTGTGTTTCCCATCGAGTACAGCGATTCAAGAACAACGTGAATCGCTTTTTTTTTTTTTTTTTTTCCGCACACGTGTCGCTCCTGTAATGCTTTAGGGACTTCTTCCCTGCAGCACGTGTGCTAGACCCATAAAAAAAAGGTTGTGTCTAGTGATGGAGCCAAGTTTCGTCAACAGTTATGAAACGATGCTTGAAACCCATTTTATTTTGCTTAAAATGATCCAAACACGCTTGAGAAATACGCATTCGATTGCGTTTTTAGTCAGTTTTCAGCAAATGAGGCACCCATCTTGCACCAAGCTTTCTTATATGGAATTCTTCATGCAAAATATTTCCAATTCGTTCTTTTGAGCCTATGGCTATTTCACGCACTTTTACTCGACCATCATCTATCACCATATCATAGACTTGTCGAATGATTCGTGAGGTTGTAGCCGTTTTTGGACGACCTTCACGTGGATCGTCTTCGAGGCTTGTAGAGCAGATTTAAACCGAGCAGCCCATTTTTTCACAGTGGAAAGTGATGAATTCTTATACACTTTAAACAATTTCGGATGAATTTCTGTTGGTGTTAAACCATTCAAAACAAAGAATATTAAATTTTTTCTGTTTTAAAATCATCAAGGACACGTCAAACATCAAACAGCCGCTAGCACTCGAATGAATTAACAGATCGAAATAATTTATATATATATATATATATATATATATATATATATATATATATATTATATATATATATATATATATATAAAGGATGAAACTTCCCAATATGATTCTCGTTTCACAGTTTCAGATGCCATCTATGTGTCAGCCCGAGAACTTTTCAGACAGCCTAGGTAGTAATAGTTAATCTATTTCAGATCTTTTCCAAATACAAAAATACAGACTTTGGCTCTACTTTCCAGACTAAACTGAAGGTATGTTAGTAAATTTTTATGCGAAAATAATTAAATAATTTAACTATATGACTGAAAGTACGCTAATTTGAGCGGACAGCTCAATTAAAATTCAATTTTAAATGACGCAGATCGCATTAGTGAAAGCGAAATAGGTAAGTTGGATTTAAATTTAAATTAGGATATAAGAATAACAAATACATTTAAGTCTGAATATTTAAATAGTATTTCGATGGTAATGCTGCTGATTTAAATGGGTATTAGGTGACTTGTGATTCTTTAATTAACTGTTTTTATGTTAATGCTAGGTATTAACTTGCTAAATTCTTTAATATCGAAATTTTCTGGTAACTTCAAACCAGTAATCAGTACTCAAATTAAGAATGCGAATTACAAAACATGCTGAAAAGCAATAGGTTGATTAAAAAATTTTCAATATATAAAGAAGAAAAAGAATATGTCCTGGCATGAACATGTTGCAACAATAGCAAGGAGGACTTCTCAAAAGTTGGGAATATTATTTCGAACCAGAAAGCTTTACACTCCACAACAACTGTTAATTCTTTACAAGGCTCATATTCGACCAACTATGGAATACTGCTCCCATGTTTGGAGCTCCGCTTCTAAATATACACTGCATTTGTTGGCTTCTATTCAGAGAAGAGCTGTTCGTCTGGTTGGAGACCCGGAACTGACCGGCGGCCTTGATTCGCTGGAACATCGAAGAACGGTTGGCGACTTGAGCCTATTCTACAAGTATTTTCATGGAAAGTGTTCGGAGGATGTGGCCCGTTTAATTCCTCCCACAGCGGTGCATGTTAGAAATACACATCGCGCTAATACTTCACATCCGTATAAGGTTCAGCTTGTTACTTCTCGTACAATACTTTTCAAGCAGTCGTTTATATGGAGAACATGATACTTGGGAATATTTTGCCCAGGACTCTGTTTCCCACCGAGTACAATTTACAGCGATTCAAGAATAACGTGAATCGCTTTTTCCGCAGACGTGTTTCCTGTAGCACTTTAAGGACCTCCCTGCAGCACGTGTGCTAGACCCATAAAAAAAATAGTCAAGTTGCCAACCGTTCTTCGATATTCCAAGGAACTAAGGCTGCTGATAAGTTCTGCATCTTTAATTAGGCGAACGGCTTTTCTGAATAGAAGATGAATTGTAAAGCACACTTGTTGGAAATAGTATTCCAATCTTTTAAGAAGCTCTCTTTGCTATGCATGTAACATGTTCATGCGAAGACGTATTGGCTTCCATGTAAACGCCCACCAAATTGAGTGACGATGCCAGAGGAATAGAGTGCCTCGACATAACTAGTTCGCATTCAGCAACATTAGGTTTTTTTATAAAAGCCTGTCGTCTGGGTTTTTGTAGCATTAAATTCTACTTGATTACTGTCACCCCAAGATAAAATATCTTCCACGTCAAGTTGAACGACTTCCTGCTGTCTTCGGATATTTGCATAACTAGCCAATATTCGAGCGTTCAAAGTGAATTAAGAGATAAGTCATCAAGTCATCAATCCTTCTAGATATTTTAGAAGATGCTGATTGATAGCATTTTCTATAACTTTCGATTTTATTGAGAGCAGTGCGACTGGTCTGTATAGTTGTTTGGCAACTAGCCTTTTTGGTGTATCGGCTGAACTGTAGCGCATTTCCAGCGGGAAGGAGATATTTCCATTCTGCAGGATAGGTTGAAAAGTCTACAAAAAGCTGGTGCTATTCGCTTGCGCATTTCTTAAGTACAATGGCAGTCTCAGAAGCTTTTTTGGTGTCTGGATTCATTAAAATACGTTTTATGACACGATATCGGGCATTTCTGACAGCAGCGTGGGATGAGTAGGTGGTGAAGCAGAGTTCAGCTTAGAAGTTGGTGTTCTCAACAGATGTTGTTGCAGCAATATAAGCTAGCAGTGTAAGTAATAGTATGATTATCTAGCCGTATAAGTGGTGCTATAATGTAAGGGGCTGAGCAGAATCAAGAGGTGTTCTTTCAAAGATATCATGATATAGTTCGTTTCCTGGATGTTTGGAGCCGGGGCCTCTGAAAATTTAAACAGAAATACTATGTGCAGGAAAATATCAGTTTTTAGTTGTAATTATTTCTATCCTTCCTCTGCTAATTCCTTTTCTAATTTTGGATGGTTGTAGCTTCTACTTGATGGAAATTCATTTTAAATATATAATAAAAGACTGTTTTTAGTCAGTTTCCACTGGTTTATTTAAATTGCGATGATGTGTTTCGCTGTCGATGCAGCTTCTTCAGATCTACATTTTATACTGTCAAGTTAGGTTTAATGTTCACAATTTTATATAATTTGTTAATTATAATATTACACCTAATTAAATTACATTGATAGTATTGGAAAACCCACACAGATTTGGAATTAGGAGAATAAATTCAATAATGGTGAATTGTTTAAATCTACCTGGTCGTTGAGTAACGTACCTGTAGTCCTTAATCGATTTATTTGCATTGTCTCTAAAAGGTTTAGTTTTTAAACCGTTTTGTTGGGTGTGTACAATTTGAAATTATTGTTAAATGTGTGATTTTCTGTTAAAAGATGATTAGCATATGTTGAATTAGACTTTCTATGGATGAAAGTTTTTTCGTGCTCTGTAATTCTTTGTATAAATGTACGTCCAGTTTGTCCTATGTATGTTTTAGGACATGACCCACATGTTAATTGATAAACCCTCGATTTATTGTCTTTATTGATTTATGGTTTGTAATTTTTGAGATATTTCCCTATAATATTGTTAGTCTTGTAAGCTATGTTGATATTTTTTTGATTTAAAAGTTTTTTCTGTCGATTTGCCGAAATAGGTTAAGCATTTAAATGTGGTTTTTCTGTCCTCAAAACGTGGGTATATTTCTGAAATTGCCTTGTTTCTAAATTTTTTCCTAACGATGTTATCAATTAAAGTAACAGTTGTTAACGGCTACTTGTTTTATGTAGTTTAATTCTTTAGTAAAATTGTCCTCTGATAAGGGAATATTAGTTAGTCTGTGTATAAAGCTATGATAAGCCGCGAGTTTGTGATGGTTAAGGTGGTGAGAACTATTGTGAATTGTGGTATCTGTATGACAAGGTTTGTGATATATTGCGAATTTATGTTTTTTCATAGTTTTACTGATTGTTAAGTCTAGGAAGTTGATTTTCCATTCGACTTCTTCTTCCATTGTAAAACTGATATTTCTATGAAAAGAATTAATATACTGTAAAAAGTGAATTAATTGTCTGTCCGTACCTGTAAAGCATACAATTACATCGTCTACATATCGATACCAGTATAGACAATTATTACTATTCTTATTATGGTTGTTAAATATCATTGTTGCAATACTGTCCATGAAAATTTCGGCAAGAAATGGACTTAATGGACTCCCCATAATTAACCCTTCCTTACTATTGTAGAATTTATTGTTAAATAAAAAATAATTTTGTCTTAGGCAAGTTCTTAATAAATTAATTATGTCCATTTTTATAACTTCATTTACTTTATTTTTTGTTAATAGGTTCTCTATTAAAATTATTGTTTCATCTGGAGGAACACTCGGAAATAAGTTTTTGACATCGAAAGAAACTAATTCAGAATTATCTGGTATTGTTATATTCTTAACTTTATTCACGAGTTCGTATGAGTTTTTGATACTATATTTAGGTTCAAATTTGGTATGATATTTGATTAAATCAATTAAAAAGGATGACGTCTTATATGCTGGAGCAGACATATAGGAAACAACTGGTCTGATTGAGTGGTCAAATTTCTTTTCTATTGATTATTCTCTCACTGTAGCGCACCTCCAGATTATCATTTTTCAAACTTGATACGGAAATAACTGTTTTATTTACAAAAAAAATTACAAGTCAGAAACTTCTACGTGGGCAAACATACTAAAAAGCATTACTTAAAATAGCTAATCTTTTAAAACTCGCCCTGCAAGCTGTATTAGTAGCCTATTCTCTCATACACTGTATTACAATATCTGATAAATGTAAACATAATACATAAGCCTTCCGCCTTACATAATAAATTTGGATTTCACGGATTACATTCCATTGGCGTAGAGCTAAATTTTCTACCCATAAAAATGGCTACCAATGATAGTGATTGTCCTTTGAGTGTATTCAGGGTAAGAGCATAGCATATGTGTTACAGGAAAATCCCTAAAGTTCTACTGAAGCGACGCGTGTGCGGAAAAAGCGATTTACGTTGGTCTTGAATCGTTGTAAATTATACTTGTTTGGAAACGCAGTAATAAGCAAATCATTTCAAAAGGATGGGGTTCTCCATGTAAAAGTGATACTAACTTTAGAACACTTTTCGTTTCTCTTGCAGACACCATCGATCATTTACAAATTAACTATCCAAATGCCGAAATTGCGATCCTGGGCGACTTTAATGTCCACAACATCGACTGGGTTAAATACTCAAATACTACCGACGAACAAGGTCGTGAAGCCGAATCATTTTCAATCAGTTGTGGCTTAACACAGCTTATTGATGAACCAACACGGATCCCTGATCGAGACGGAGAGATTCACCAGTCTTCTTGATCTGTTTTTAACCACCAATCCGGAGATTTACACGGTCAGCGTAAATCCGCCGTTAGGTTCTTCCGACCATAAACTACTTTCGATATCGAGTATTCTACCAATTAGTGACAGAGAGACGCCTAAACCGCGCAAGATTTGGCACTACAAGTCTGCTAAATGGGAAGATCTCATGAAATATTTTCGAACTTTCCCTTGGTTAGACGTTTGTTTTCGATCCGACGACCCATCTGACTGCGCCAGGGAGGTTTCCGATGTTATTTTGGCCGGTATGGAGGCTTACATCCCTTTTTCGAAGAAATGCCCTCCCAACGGCAAGCCTTGGTTTGACCGAAAATGCAAAGAAGCTGTTGCTTCTAAACACCTTGCATACCGACAATGGCATGAAAATCCAGCACCATAAATCGTAACACATTTGTTCGTACCAGGAACAGATGCAAAGAGGTTATCGACGAAACCAAGGAGGTATACAATCAACGGATTAGAAACAAACTTCTCGCTTGTCCCGAAAATTCCAGGTCCTTTTGGTCGGTCGTTAAGGCAGTTAGTCAAAATTTCATCAAATCCACCATACCACCACTCACACGGCCGGATAATTCTATTGCAACGACACCTGTTGAGAAAGCGAACTTGTTGGCTGAACTCTTTACTTCACATTCTACTGTCGATTTCCAAGGAAAAACACCACCTACTATTCCCATAGTGCAGTCAAGGATGCCCGATGTTGTCTTCAGACAGCGTATCATAAAGCGTATACTGACGAAGCTAGACACCAAAAAGGCTTCTGGCCCTGACGGAATACCTGCCATAGTTCTTAAAAACTGTGCGAGGGAACTAACACCAGTTTTCTGCAGACTTTTCAACCTATCCTACAGAAAGGGAATAGTTCCTTCCTGCTGGAAATGTGCTACAGTTCAGCCGATATCTAAAAAAGGCAAGAAGACCTTGCCAAATAACTACCGACCAATCGCACTGCTTTCAATAATATCGAAAGTCATGGAAAAGGCTATCAATCAGCATCTTCTAAAATATCTTGAAGGATTCAACATTATTAGCGATCAAGAATATGGCTTTCGTAAAAATAGATCAACAGGAGATCTTCTGACTTATGTAACACATGTTTGGAACAACGCAATTGAACACTTTGGAGAATCTCGAGCGGTTGCTCTTGATATATCCAAGGCATTCGACCGTGTTTGGCACGTTGGGCTGTTGGCTAAGCTACGTTCTTATGGTATGTCTGAAAGGTTCTGTTTGTGGCTCTCTTGTTTCCTCAAAGAGCGTTTTTTACAAGTGGCAGTCGACGGATTTCTTTCTAACACCTTCACTATCAACGCCGGTGTACCCCAAGGCTCCATACTGTCTCCTACTCTCTTTCTCATTTACATTAACGATCTGCTGGAAAAGACCGAGAATCCAATCTACAGCTTTGCAGATGACAGTACACTTATCTCTTCATTCACTTTGAACGCTCGGACATCGGCTACTCAGATGAATATCCGCAGACAGCAGGAAGTCATTCAACTTAACAAAGACCTGGAAGAAATTCTATCTTGGGGTGACAGTAACCAAGTGGAATTTAACGCTACAAAAACTCAGGCGGCAGTTTTCTCTAAAAAAGTTAGCGTTGCTGAACCCGACATAGTTATGTCGGGGTACTCCATCCCTCTAACATCGTCACTCAATTTGTTGGGCGTTAATTTGGGAGCAAATATGTCCTGGCATGAACATGTTACAGGCATAGCAAGGAGAGCTTCTCAAAAGTTGGGAATATTATTTCGAACCAGAAAGTTTTACACTCCACAACAACTGCTAATTCTTTACAAAGCTCAAATTCGACCAACTATGGAATACTGCTCCCATGTTTGGAGCTCCGCTCCCAAACATACACTGCATTTGTTGGATTCTATTCAGAGAAGAGCTGTTCGTCTGATTGGAGACCTGGAACTGACCGACGGCCTTGATTCGCTGGAACATCGAAGAACGGTTGGCGACTTGAGCCTATTCTACAAGTACTTTCATGGAAAGTGTTCGAAGGATGTGGCCCGCTTAATTCCCCCCAGAGCGGTGCATGTTAGAAGTACACGTCGCACTAATTCTTCACATCCGTATGAGGTTCAGCTTCTTACTCCTCGTACAACGCTCTTCAAGCAGTCTTTTATATGGAGAACATCATCCCTTGGGAATATTTTACCCAGGACTGTGTTTCCCACCGAGTACAATCTACAGCGATTCAAGAACAACGTGAATCGCTTTCTCCGCACACGTGTCGCTCCTGTAGCGCTTTAGGGACTTCCCTGTAGCACGTGTGCTAGACCCATAAAAAAAAAGGGTGCTTGAAAAGAATTGGACGAGGACTGAGAAGCTGAACTTCATAAGGATGTGAATTATTAGCGTGACGTGTATTTCTACTATGCACCGCCTTGGGAGGAATTAAGCAAGCTACATCCATCGATGTAAACAGGATTTACATCCTTCCCATACTCCGCACGATGCACAAATGATTTACAAAGATCTCTCAATGCATACCAAGGCAAAAACCTCGGGTTCACTTTCTCTCCAGCCAAATCTGACTCCATTCATTTCTGTAAATACAACAGATGTCCCAGAATGAACTATCTACACCTAGAAAGTACGCCTCTCGAAACTACTAACTCCTTAAAGATCGTGGGTTTGATCTTTGATTACAAACTAAACTGGAATGCTCACATAAAGTCTCTTAAAGATCGTAATACTAGCGATCTTAACCTACTACGCTCACTTTCGGGAACGAATTGGAGCGCTGATTTCCCTTCCCTTTTACAAATATACAAAACCCTCATAGTTCCCAAAGTCATGTATGGAGACTTCATCTACGATTCTGCAAGTCCACATACAAAAAGGAAACTCGATCCAATACAAAATCAGGCCCTCCGTCTAGCCACGAGTGCCTTCCTTACCACCCCCATACCTAGTCTACAATGCTTATTCCACACTCCCCCATTACAACTCTCTAGACACTTATCCCTTCTTAAATACTACTCCTCGGCCATATTCCGACCTCATACAAAAACCTCTCTAAACTTAGAAAACGCCCATTTATTAAACCTAAACCACATTCCGAAATCGGTACCAAAAAGACTAAACAATTTAATCATATCATACAATATTACCCCCCCAAAGTACGAATATCCCCTTTACACTACTTTTCCACCATGGCTTTCCCCGCAACCCAACATAGACCGTTCAATGAGAGTCTACGATAAGACAAACTGCTCAAACACTCTTCTTAGAAAATCATTCCTAGAAATTATCTCAAAAAAATACTCAAAACACGTGCTATACTAAAACCGAAAAAGGAGTCGGAGCTGCCTTTATCATTCAAATATCACAAAAATGTTTAAGCTCCCAAATCCTTCTTCCATCTTCACCGCTGAACTGTTCGCACTAAAAGAGGCGATTAGGTATTCCTTAACAAGGTCCCACAGGGCACCAATCTTAATAATAACTAACTCCCTCAGACCATTATTCAGACTTTAATATATACCTAAAATCGATCTATGAATCCCTTTTCCAACTTGGATGGGATTTGGAAAATCCTAATAATAAATTATGGCCCATCAAACCCAATGTCTATTCATCATTACATTCAGTCCACATGAATAGAAATGACAACGTACATAGGAGAAGATTAGCGGCAGGACATACGTACTCCACTCACAGTTATCTTATGAACAAGGAACAACAACCCACATGCCCAGACTGTGATACACCCCTTACAACGTCACACATCTTCGAGGCAGCTCACTATAGAGACAAGAGAAACAGATATAACATTCCATCTAGCATGAAACAAATAATTGATTCATTTGAACACAAGAAAGTAAATATTCACAACTTCCTCCTAGAAATACACTTTAAAGTCTAGATAAACAGAACAACGGGCGCTAAATAACCTTTAGTAGTTGATGCGCCCAGACACCAATAACATCATTACTTCCATCGAACACAAGTCGCCAAACGTTCTTCGAAGTTCCAAGGAATCGAAGTTGCTGGTCAGTTTCGGGTCTCCAGCCAGGCGAATAAATAAAATCTAATAAAGCAGTGAATGTTTGGGAGCAAAGCCCCTAACATGGGAGCAGTATTCTATCGTTGATCGAATTTGAGCTTTGTACACAATTAACAGTTGCGTATACTTTAGAACAATAAACTTTCTTTATCGTATTCTACATCAAAAAAACTACCTGTACCCCAAAATGCAGCCTGTTAACATTTAATGAGAGCTTTTCATCAAAATTTGCTTCTGACAACTGAGTTATCATCTCAATTCCTATATTTATTTTTTTTTTTTATTTAGCCATGTGTTAAAAAGATGATTAGACTTATTTAAAACACCGCGTATAAAATTTAAGCCTTGAAATAATATTGTTGAATAGGATAAAACTCTTTCTGAACTGTATTAGCTTTGAGAAATGCGAAAACATTTTCCGTTCATCGTTCAACCAATGCTATTCCCAATGTGGGATTCCAATAAGTTCGGTCCTACATTAATATTCCGATGTCGCGTTCGGGGAAATCGTGTGTCTGTTGTACCTCTGTCTGAGAATTGGACTCGAATTAGAAATAGGTGAGGTGACATTGCTGTAAACAAGAGTTAGTGTGTTTGGGATTGGAAACTTCTTACACCGTACAACTTGTAAGCTGTTTGAAGCTGGTGTTTCAGACTAGAAATGAACGTGCTGATTTGAGTGAAACAAATTAAATAGTTTCAAGTCATTAAAAGAAAAGTAAGGGGTTTTAAAAATATAGATTTAGCGTATAATATTAATTTTCAGTTCAAATAATTTAGTTGTTTTTCGATTGATCTTAATTATCACATTATAATAAAACAATTTTTTTCTAGGAGCCATCATTATATATATATATATATATATATATATATATATATATATATATATATAATCCTAAGTTTAACCACTGGGAAACGCCCTTATAAGGAGAAGAGATGAGCAATCAAAGATCTAAAGGCTCTGGTATCTGCTTTTTATTTTTATTATCGAGCTTTCGCTGCCTAATGGTAGCTTCTTCTGGATTCTAAAAATGCAAACCAAGTACAGAAAATAAACCAAAACGTTCATTTTTTAAAATGTGATTAAATGAATTGTACAACTGTATGTGAAATTACTTACAAAAATTTTTGCAGTTAGTTCATCTCTGGTGAAGACAGTGAAATTTGCATTTTTGTTGGCCAGGTAGTATGAACAATTACACAAACATGATTAAAAGACACTTAGAGAGTTACACAAATATTGAAAATAAAACTATGTCAATAAACATTAGTTAAAAACACTTTTTGAAGACCGAAACATAACTGCAAGAAACACCATGATGTTGAAATGGTACTCCATTTTAAAATTTTTTTGACGTCGAGTTTAGTAACTATTTAGTGATATTTGAGTCCGAAACGGATATTGTTGGTAGTCTATGTCGTCATCAGGTCGACAAAAAACCATAAAAAGCATTGAAGTTAGGGATGTGGTAAATTTTTTAGGTGGATGCTAATTTTAGATAAATTATTTATTATTAATGATATCTGTTTTTTAGTTTTAATTTTATAAAAGAGGGGGACTTGAATTTGATGACGAGTTATTTATTATTAATTATATTAATTCTTTAATTTTATAATCAAGAGATTCATAGGCTAATTTAAAAATTTAAAAATTTGAAAGAGAAAATTAATACTGGACGTTATTTATTCTTTGTCATATTTAATTATTTAATTTTAACAAGAAGACATAAAAAAGTAACTAATAATAAATAGCAAAATTGACAGAAAGAGAAAAGAAACGTCAACTTTACTAGAAACTAATTTTTTCATAAAGATCGTTCTTTTTTATTGGTTTGGTATAGTTTTGTGTTAGTAAATAAGTATACATGGAGCTCAATCCTTCTATGTCTTTTTTGTGATTGAGATTATTTTTACAGGTTTTTATGTAACACATTTCCAAGAAACTTCTTCTGAAATAATTAGTCTCAACATCCAGAATGAAGCTGTTGTTATATTGTACTCTGTGATCTGTATTATTTACGTGTAAGCTCAAGCTAGTTGCGTTAGGTTTGTGTTTACTATCACTTTTGTGTAACGCTAATCTCTTAGAGAGCTTTTGTGAAGTTTGTCCAACGTAGACCAAACCACATTGACAGGGAATGCCATAGATCATATTAGATCTTTGTAAAGTATCGGTTTTATCTTTTAAATTGGTATAAAAACAATTAATTCTTTTTATGTTGTAATTGGCAACTTTAATGTTTGTATTTTTAAAAAGAGAAGACAAGGACTGGGAAAGGCCTTCAATGTATCGTAACTTTCCTACTTTAATATCGACATTAGTGGTGACAGTTGGATTAATTTGAAGGGGAGGGTCTTTGAAAATTCTTTTTAATTAGAGCTTTAGGATAGTAATTGTAGTAGTAAAGCTCTAATTAAAAAGAATTTTCAAAGACCCCCCCTTCAAATTAATCCAACTGTCACCACTAATGTCGATATTAAAGTAGGAAAGTTACAATACATTGAAGGCCTTTCCCAGTCCTTCTCTTCTCTTTTTAAAAATACAAACATTAAAATTGCCAATTACAACATAAAAAGAATGAATTGTTTTTTATACCAATTTAAAAGATAAAACCGATACTTTACAAAGATCTAATATAATCTATGGCATTCCCTGTCAATGTGGTTTGGTCTACGTTGGACAAACTTCACAAAAGCTCTCTAAGAGATTAGCGTTACACAAAAGTGATAGTAAACACAAACCTAACGCAACTAGCTTGAGCTTACACGTAAATAATACAGATCACAGAGTACAATATAACAACAGCTTCATTCTGGATGTTGAGACTAATTATTTCAGAAGAAGTTTCTTGGAAATGTGTTACATAAAAACCTGTAAAAATAATCTCAATCACAAAAAAGACATAGAAGGATTGAGCTCCATGTATACTTATTTACTAACACAAAACTATACCAAACCAATAAAAAAGAACGATCTTTATGAAAAAATTAGTTTCTAGTAAGTTGACGTTTCTTTTCTCTTTCTGTCAATTTTGCTATTTATTACCAGTTACTTTTTTATGTCTTCTTGTTAAAATTAAATAATTAAATATGACAAAGAATAAATAACGTCCAGTATTAATTTTCTCTTTCAAACTTTTAAATTTTTAAATTAGCCTATGAATCTCTTGATTATAAAATTAAAGAATTAATATAATTAATAATAAATAACTTGTCGAAGAGTAACATTCATCAAATTTAAGTCCCCTCTTTTATAAAATTAAAACTAAAAAACAGATATCATTAATAATAAATAATTTATCTAAAATTAGCATCCACCTAGAAAATTTACCACATCCCTAACTTCAATGCTTTTTATGGTTTTTTGTCGACCTGATGACGACATAGACTACCAACAATATCCGTTTCGGACTCAAATATCACTAAATAGTTACTAAACTCGATGTCAAAAAATTTTAAAATGGAGTACCATTTCAACATCATGGTGTTTCTTGCAGTTATGTTTCGGTCTTCAAAAAGGGTTTTTAACTAATGTTTATTGACAAAGTTTTATTTTCAATATTTGTGTAACTCTCTAAGTGTCTTTTAATCATGTTTGTGTAATCGTCCATACTATCTGGCCAACAAAAATGCAAATTTCATTGTCTTCACCAGAGATGAACTAACTGCTAAAATTTTTGTAAGTAATTTCACATACAATTGTACAATTCATTTAATCACATTTTAAAAAATGAACGTTTTGGTTTATTTTCTGTACTTGGTTTGCATTTTTAGAATCCAGAAGAAGCTACCATTAGGCAGCGAAAGCTCGATAATAAAAATAAAAAGCAGATACCAGAGCCTTTAGATCTTTGATTGTTCATCTCTTCTCCTTATAAGGGCGTTTCCCAGTGGTTAAACTTAGGATTGTTTGTTGCCAGTGCTCTGTTACTGTTCTTTCTCTTTCTTATATATATATATATATATATATATATATATATATATATATATATATATATATATATATTTATTTATTTATATATATATATATATATATATATATATATATATATATATATATATATATATTATAGATATATATATATATATATATATATATATATATATATATATATATATATATATATATTTATTTATTTATATATATATATATATATATATATATATATATATATATATATATATATATATATATGTATATATATATATATATATATATATATATATATATATATATATATATATATATATATACCTATTTTCTTCAAAAGATACCTAGATGATTGCATTCTAGCCCTACAAGAAGACCAAATAAAAAACACAGTTAAAGCCGTGAACCAATTCAACAAAAAATTACAAATCACCATCGAAACATAACAAAACAACGCCATAAACGTCCTAGATTCTACTCTAATAAGAGAAAATAACAAAATAAATAGCAAATGGTACACAGTCAGGAACAGCCTGACGAATGTCATTAATAAAGATGTTAAATTGTAGTGGCACACAGTGCCCACCTTGAGGAACTCCTGAGGTGACCTCGGTACTATTGGATATATAACCTCCCATCTTCACTCTCTGCGAGCGTCCCACCGACATACTCTCGAGCCACTTTACAGAGCACTCATGAGGCCCCATCGCTTTAAGTTTTGTTAACAGTTTTTGATGGCTAATCCTGTCAAATGTCTTGGAGAAATCAGTGTAGATCGAGTCCACCTGGTATCTCCTCTCCAATGCATCCACCAGAGCATTCTCAAAGGTGTTCAAGTTAGTGACAGTCGACCTACCTCTCATGAAGCCATGCTGCTCTTCTACCATTATACCTTTACAAATACAGCTTAGTTGATCATAGACCAAACCATCAAGCAACTTAGGAATTGCAGACTGCTTTGAAATGCCCCTATAATTCTGACCATCCTCTTTTTCACCCGACTTGAAGATCGGTACAATGAAACACTCCTTCCATAAATTCGGAAGCTCGCCCTCAGCCAGTGACCTATTAACAGGTTGACTGCCGATCTATATTTTGAGTTTGTGGTTGACGCCGGTAAGATTTTTCCAAATATTTTTATTTTATTTTCGTAAATATGAATTAAAATGAGTCTTGGATGTGTTTTTTTTTATGTGCCATTCAAAATATTAGAAAAAAAAAATTTCACTCCGATCGGAGTAATCGGCATTGCAAGTGAAAATTTTTACTAGATGCCGAACACTCCGATCGGAGTGTCCAATTAAATAAGTAAAGAAATAATAAATCGAACTCATGAACTCAAAACATTTATTTCTAAATCATTTTTGTACATTTTTATGGTAATCCTCAAAGCAATTAAGGCAAAAACCTGGTTGTCCAGGGCACATTTTGCATTCATACACTGTTTGCTTTCTTATTTTATTTTTCCTGCATTCTTTGCATTCCTTTCTGCTTACCCGTTTTGTTTCTTTAGTTCCTTTTTTTTCACTAACAATTTTTTCTACTTTGCTAATGCTGTGGACATTTATTTGGCCTGGAGGAATTTGCGGCAAATTAGTAATTGGTCGTCTGGCTAGTAAATTTCTTATGACATCCAATCGGAAGTCATATAATCGTAACTGGTCAGACCGCGAATATTTATTGTACAAAAAATAGGCGTTTATCATGCTCATTTGCAGCACATGCATGAATAACTTTTTGTACCACCGAATGGTTTTACGGCTGCAAGGATAATATGCCATCATTTGATCCTGTCTATCTATACCGGACATAAAAGCATTATATCCAATGTTTGCGGAAGGTTTTTCAGATTCTTGATTTCTTTTGCTTTTAAAAATGCCCATTTCGCTTCCAAATTCTGTTGAAATGTATTGAACATTGCGTTTATCGCGCCATTTTCCGAGATGCACTCCATTGCAAAACATAGATTTATTCTCACCACGTTTTAAGTTTGCACTCATTACCTCTTTCGGATTATCTTTCCTCTCAGCTCTCAGCGTACCAGTGCAGTATGTATTTTGTTGAAGTAATTTCCTAGCTAAATTAACACTATTGTAAAAATTGTCTAGATAAACAGCATGTCCCACACCCAATTTTTCCTCCAATAAATGTAAAACAATCTTTTCAGTATGTCCGCTTCCACCATAAACATCTGTCGCACCTTTGTAGACACGAAATTTCAAAATAAGTCCATTAGGCTCTGTCAGTATGTATAACTTCATACCATACTTATGACGCTTATTCTTGATATACTGTTTAAACTGGAGACGACCCCGATAAAGTACCATAGCTTCATCCAGGATAGTAAATTTCTCCCATCTTGTTGTTAAAAAAAATCTGCCACAAATCTAATCTTTCCTAGCCGATCTGCCGGATCCATATCTGGAGATGTAAAATGCAAACACCTCAAGATAAGCAAAAATCTATTCCTTGACATATATTTTCTAAAAACAGGTAGATTAAATAGCGGATCAGTTTTCCAATAATCGTTAAGACGGCTCAAGGATATTGTGCCAGTGTGAATTAACAGGGCCAAAAAAATTTTTAGTTCGTCAAGAGTAAGATCTTTAAAATTAGTAATACATGATTTTGTACTTGTTTCTGGGCGTAGCAAAACCTCGACTGCGTAAGAGTTCGTTCGTTCTACAATAGTTTGTAAAAAATCATCATCAATGATCATTTCGAAAAAAATCGATAGGTGCACCCTGTCCTGGAATTTGCACCAATAATTCCTGGGTTTTCTGGAACAAAATTTGTTTTAACGCACCTCTGTCGTTCCATTTTATCTCATCAAGGCTAGGAAGTGTTTGATGTGGCCGAATAGTGTCTATAAAATTCTCTTCTTCGGACTCGGAGCTTGAATTTACATCACTATCGTCTGTGTCTGGTACGTAATGTTCGTCACTACTACCTCCGCTTTCTTCCAATAGCTGCAATAATTCAGTGTCAGTTAGCTTCTTTTTCTTATCATATACCTTTTTTTCATCACTACAATGTCTTTTTTTAATACCAGAAGGCCCAGGTTAATTGTCCAAATTGTACGGCAGATTACAACCAAACCAAAAGCAAATCCGCGGAACCACTTAAGCACCTGTTAGAACTTGCGTTTCTAAGCAACGCCACCACTAGAAACACGTTTCATATACAACGCCGATGGAATACTAAAACGTTTCGTAAGAACGCATGTCGAACTCCGATCGGAGTAGACGGCGTTGGCGAAGAGACCCGACGCACTACGATCGGAGTGGTCGGCAGTCAACCTGTTAATAGGTATATAAGATAAGATAGCATTATTAAGTATTTCATAAAACATTCTTGTAGCTTCATGCATATTCATGTTGGCGAGCGTCACACCCCACTCCACCGCAAAAAGATGACGATTGAAGTTACTTGATAAAAATTTGATTACTTAAATTGACCGCCATTTTATACCATTTGGTCCAAAATGAATCTTTTTTTTTCAAAATATAAGTCTCGATGCGAGCTTTCCGATGCCATTAAAAAAGTTTTTTTTTGGAGTCAAATCAAATAACAACAAATGCGTTTTTCGGTCATTTAAAAAAAAAATTTTAATGAAAATATTTTTTTTTAATAAAGGTCTCGCGATTCTCTACCAGATGTCATAAAAAAAATTCAATTTTTTTTTCTAAATGATCGAAAAAACGCATTTGTTGTTATTTGATTAATAAACAAATGTAAAAGAAAACTGTTAAAATAACTCCAAAAAAAATTTTTTTTTTCGGAATGGCATCGGACCTAAATTTTGAATAAAAAATATCCCTTATGGACCAAATGGCATAAAATGGCGGGCAATTCAAAATTTAAATAACAAATTCAATTGTGCCCACTGGGTTCAATATTTTTCTACCAAAAGTATTTGCACTTAAGCGACCTAAAACCAACAAGGATGTATTGGAAATTTCATTACGAAGAGTTTGGTTTTTTTAAGTTCAAAAGAACACAAGTTTTTCGAGGTCCAAAACTCTGGACAATACTCCTGGTAATACCGCAGAGAGAATAAAATCATAATATTTTTGTATCTATTCTGTACCATTTCAAATGCTTTTTTTACTCTACTAAGTAGCGAAGTGTTGTACAACTTTTAAAAGTTTTTAGGCTCGAATTCCTCCAGCATTTACTGCAGAAACATGTTAAAAAAAATGTTTAGAAATAAATAATACTTGACTTACTCGTTTCCCAAGCAGATGTCAGTAAAATTTAGATTATTTTTCATATAGATAAAATATCTACTTTTTCTTACGAATCATAACTAAAACTTTAATTTAACAATGAAAAATGGGAATATAATTGTTACCTTTCTTATGCAGCCGGTCCTAAAATTAAAGACTTAATTTTCCAGGGAAATTATTCATTTTCAAGTGCCTGGATAGTTAGGCTTCATTTTCATTCTTCAAGTGAATTAATAGTAATTTTTCATGGAAAAATGTCTCTTCTTAGAGTTATCCTGGAGTAATGAAGAGTAATTTTTTTAGCGGTAAAATACCGTATTATAAAATTCTTTAATTAAAAATCCATTGTTAGGAAATTATCGTCTGCTTTAATAAGTATTATCCTCACATAGAACATTCAGAAAGGGTTAAGAACGATGACATTGTTATTACTGAATGTATAGAATTTTACTAACTTCATTAATTTTAAAAATAATTTATTTAACTTACCAAGTTTCAATATTGCTTGACTATAAAAAAGTGTGTGTTTATAGGCCATTCTCATCACCTTAATAATATTTAAAATGTAGCTGGACTAAATTTTAACTTGGAGGTTAACTTTAGATTAAAGCCGACGAACTATGTTTACTCTGCGGAACCTTAGCTAAAAAGTTGGTATATATTCTTGCCAACTTAGATATATTTTTAGTATTATTTTTATGTTGTACTAGCATATTTGTATATTATGGTTAGATTTGCAAATGGTTTGCTCTTATAACGGAGAGAGTGAGTCAGTTATTTAAAATACAGTTGAGTACATATATACATGTACATATATATATATATATATATATATATATATATATATATATATATATATATATATATATACATATACATATATATATATATATATATATATATATATATATATATATATATATATATATATATATATATATATATATACCAGGTGTACAAGTATGAAATGCGGATTTCAGATAACAGATGGTGCACCAATGCAATATATTATATATATATATATATATATATATGTATATATATATATATATATATATATATATATATATATATATATATATATATATATATATATATATATATATATATATATATATATATATATATAAATCCCCCTTCTTCTAGTCTGTCTCTATACTTTGGATATACTTCTCTCTCATGTGTTTCCATGTGTCCCTGTTTTGAGCAACTTGATACCAATGGAGCCCCGCTAATTTTTTAATATCATTGTACCAACGGTGTTGAGGTTTGCCAACACTTATTTTTTCTCCCAACCATCTCCATCTAGTAACTTTTTCGCTCTAGTTATTAATATTTCGGACCACATGGCCGGCCCAGTTCTATTTGAAGAAAGATATTCTTTTAATTATGTCCTGTACCCTTGTTTTAATTCCTTATTCAATCTTTTGATCTGCGCTCCCTGATTGATATGCCAAGCATTTTCCTTTCAATTGCTCTTTGGTGGACTTGTAATTTTCTTTGTCAGACCCATGTATACGGGTGTACATACCTTGGTTAGTTTGTTTTGACTGGTAAGTCCATAAATTGCTACATTTATTACATGTTCAAACTATGACAGTTAAGTCAAGCCAATATACAGCTTTAGCGCCACCTATTCAACCACGTCTGAGATTCATGCTTAAATTTGACCTAGCCAAAACATGTGTTATTGACAAAAACAATACCAAAAGCAAAATCTCAGATGTTTCCTAAGAGGATCAAACTTTATTGACACGCCGATTGTAAGGATTATTATGATCTACAGATTAATAATAATAGGTTTTATGGTAATTTTCGCTTAAAATTTGGATATTATGTTTTGTATAGTATGCTACTTTCAATTTTACTGAAAAATATATTTAATATTTAAATAAAATTAAAAAAAAAAACGGATTAGTGGAATGCAAAATTAATAAGTTTGTTCGTCCATCATTTTCACAAACCAACATTAAAGCAAAGCTCAATGCTAGCAAAGGGATCTTTAAGAGTAGCTCATTTTTTTTACAAGGACAATGTAGTATTCCTACATTCTCGAAGTTCTCTAAATCTTATCTTTTATAAGTAAATAAGACACATGTGAGGCAGTTCTCTTAACTGATGCATGTCGCTGCTAATATAAAACATAAAACTGGATGAACGTTATACAATAGATTATATCGTTACATTCTTTGTGATATCATGGTGTAAACTATAAAATAATCTTAAAAATGGATACTTTTTCCTCATTTTCTCTTTTATACAAAAACGAGACTGCTGGTTTTATTGACGCACGTCATCAGAGTTTCCGTTACAAAACAGAAACATGAGCTTTTATTGGATTTACTTAAGATTTGTACTGAATAGTTAGTGGAAAATTGTTGGAATCCTGACGTGACGTCATTTATCAAAGGTTTTCTTAGATCATGCCTAAAAAAATTACGTTAATGAATGTTGTCTATGAGAATTATTTATATGAAAAAAAAAGTATTCCAATGATATTTATTAATAATAATAAATTTAATTTACGTGGGTTCAACAAGGTTACGATTAAAAAGAAGTGATTTTTAGTTTACTTGCTCATACAGAGTATGAATATTAGGCAAGGATAATGGGTAGAGAAGAGAATATTGTGAGCCATAATTACAAATTTTCTATTGCAAGAATTTGTTTTATATTAGTTTAATAGATGTCACTGTATAACGCTCCACGAAGCAAGCTCCTTCCCAATTATTTGAAAACCAGAACAAAATGAGGTTTTAAGCATATTATATTGATTTTAACTAAGCGTAGCCGATGAAAAAGCATAATTTTTGTAAAAATGGCGAGATATTTGAAGTACGTTAAGAAAAAGTAATTTGATTTGAATTAGCAGAAAAAGGTGGAAGACCATTTTGAAAAACGTGATTCCCAGAAGAATAAATATTTTTTTTACATATTAAGGTTTGAAGCCATAAAACTCATCATATTTATTCAATTCATGGTTCGAAGTAATTATTGTTTTTCTCGTGGAAGGCCAATTCATCATCGATTTGGCTCAGTGTTATCAACACTATGGGGACATTAGCTTGATTTTTACGATTCTCATTTTTATCGTCTGTTGATGCTCTCTGCTTCTGCTACGTGCAGCAAAGATGGCATTCTGTTTTTAAAAACTTAGCAGAAACCATCACGAGACACCGATCGATATTGAATGCCATGCTATTAAACAAAATCTAACCTAAAATTGTATGTTAGGGTTGGCAACAAAATGAAGGGCCGGCCAGTATACGATTGTGTTTAATTTCTGGAATAATATTCTTTCATAAAATTCTGTTTATATTTTGTGAAGATGCGATATTTTAGAACGGAGTCTTCGCCGATTTTTTTGAAAATTTTACCTGTTGATCCTCCTTATATCATTATATTTTATGAGCCACGAATTGTATTTTAGACTTCGTAACTCATACTATGACATTATATACATTTTAGTCTTAGCTATCCTTTCGTATACCATCAGTTATTAAATTTTAGAAACTGTTTCAGACCAATCAAGGCAAGGAATTCTAAAAAGGAGGAAAGTACTTCTCAGCTAGGATCGTAAGAATCGTTCTGTTGCGTTAAACTTACCAATTTTACATTGACTAGTTAGTTGAGAATTTCTTTGATTGTGTTAGCCGATACTTGTTGGAAATTCATAACACAATTATATAAAAACAACACTATGTTTTAATTTCCAATATATTTAAAGTCGCTTGACAATTGTTTCACCATACAATGGCTTCTTCAGAAGTAAATAAGAAAGAAAAATATTTGGTAGTAATCCTGGTTATATAGTGCTTAAAACTATCCTTAATTACCTAAGATTATGCTAATCATTTTATTATATTATTTACAGACAGAATTATTTTAAGAATGCAAATCTGTGGTACTATTCCCGAAAACTAATAAAGATTAAGTAAGGGTGAATGGTTTAAGTCTACCTGTTCGTTTAATAATTGATTGGAGTTTTTCCGTTGGTTAATTTCAAGACATTCAAGCTAATTTAATTTTTTAGATTGATTTTCTACATATAGGATTTTTAACGTATCATCAAAATTATGGGATTCGTTTATTATATGGGTTGCGTAATGTGAATAGTTCTTATTTTTTAAATAACTATGTTTATCTTCTTTAATGCGAGTTTTAAAAGATCTACCAGTTTGTACTACGTAGGTTTTAGTACAAGATCCACAATTTAATAAATAAGCTCCTGATTTTAAGGATTTCTTAGATTTGGTTTTGTTAGTAGTAGTTTGTGAGTATAATTTTGAATAACAAAACCAAATCTAAAAAATCCTTAAAATCAGGAGTTTATTTATTAAACTGTGGATCTTGTACTAAAACCTACGTAGGACAAACTGGTAGATCTTTTGAAACTCGCATTAAAGAATATAAACATAGTTATTTAAAAAATAAGAACAATTCACATTACGCAACCCATATAATAAACGAATCCCATAATTTTGATGATACGTTAAAAATCCTACATATAGAAAATAAATCTAAAAAATTAAATTTGCTTGAATGTCTTCAAATTAACAAACGGAAAAACTCCAATCAATTATTAAACGAATAGGTAGACTTAAACCATTCACCCTTACTTAATCTTTATTAGTTCTCGGAAATAGTACCATTGATTTGCATTCTTAAAATAATTCTGTCTGTAAATAATATAATAAAATGATTAGCATAATCTTAGATAATTAAGGATAGTTTTAAGCACTATATAACCAGGTTATTACCAAATATTTTTCTTTCTTATTATATATTGGAAATTAAAACATAGTGTTGTTTTTATATAATTTTAGTTGAGAATTGTTGAAAATTGAGTCATTTATTATGAGTTTTGTTAGATTCGGTAAAAATATATTTTTTACTATAATACATGTTGATGTTCAACAGAGTATTTAATATGATATGAAGAACGATTACAATGTTATTCATTGCGGTAAATTAAACTTATATGCATTTCTTGGCTATCTAACGATATTATAGTTCTTAGATCTCTTTTTGTATTTCTTCTCTTATTAAGGACTGAAAAAACGTTTCAGACAGATCAAGGCTAGGAATTCGTAAACCGACAAGCTCACTTCACCATTGTTGCTAGTTGTCATTCTGTTATAAATACTGTCACCACTAACAACGGTGAGTAAAACCGAACTCATGAGTAATTTAAAGAGGGTAAGCACTACCTGCCAAAAATTCAGATATATCAGATTTCTCAATGTAAGTAGAAAGAACGTCTTTCTTGTGGTAAATAAAAGCAAAAGAATAATATTTTAACCATTTTCGTCGAGCACAATGTAGTGTTTCTACATTCTCAAAGCTATATCATCCCTTATATATGTAAGCGAGACACATGTAAAGCAATTCTCTTGACTGATGCACGTCGCTCGGAAACTCCGCATATGAAACAGAGAAACTGAACATTTGCATGGATTTACTTACGATTTGTACTGGACCGTTAGCGGAGAAACCTTGGAGAACTGACGTGATGTCATTTATAAGGGGTTTTGTTAGATTTAGCGAAAATTATGTTGCTCTAGTGCATGTTGTACATTGGAAATATGAGAATAATAAATATGAGAAGTAAAAAAGAGTACGATGCACTTCGTTGGAGAAAAGAAGAAAAATTATTTATACACAATGCACATGTAAATTCTCGGGACTGGTGCTGTAACAATCATCAATATACATTTTTTAAAATATTTCTAGAAATTAAGCATTATTAGCGACTATCAATATGACTTTTGTAAGCAAATATCAACAAGAGATCTAACTTACGTCATATATATTGAGAACAACGCAAGTAAACATTTGAGAGAATTCGTAGCTTTTGCACTTGATATATCGAAGGCATTCGACCGTGTTTGCCATAACGGATTTTTATTTAAGCTACCTTCTTGTAGTATGTCGAAAAGGGTTAGTTTTTGGCTCTAGTGTTTCATGAGGGAGCACTAATTACGAGTTAGAGTTAGCGGATTTCTTTCTAAAACCTTTACTATCAATGTCGAGGTACCCCAAAACTCAATAATGTCATTTACTCTCTTTCTCATTAACGATCTGCTAGAAAGGAACAGGAAGTCAAGCGACAGTTTTACCGATAACAATATGCTCGTTTCATCATTTGCTCTGAATGCTGGCGCATTAGCTACTCGTGCAAATATCCACAAACAGCAGGAAGTTGTTCAACTTAACAGGGCTGCGGAGGAAACTAAATTTTAGCGCGACAACAACCAAGTAGAACTGGTTAACTTTGCAGATTCCTATATAGTTACGTCGCGACGCTATTCCTCTAGCATCGTCGGTCAATTTGTTGGGTGCTATCTTGGAGGTAAATAGGTCTTAATACGACCATGTTGCGTGGTGGCGAAGAGAATTTTTTAAAAGCTAGGAATATTATTTAATATTATTTCGAACTAGAAATACTGCTTCCATGTTTGGGGGTCTGCTCCTAAACATACCCTGCATTTGTTGAATGTATTCACCTTCGCAATCAACGCCGGTGTGCCTCAAGGCTCCATACTGTCTCCTACTCTCTTTCTTATTTACATTAACGATCTGCTAGAAAAGACCGAGAATCCAATCTACAGCTTTGCAGACGACAGTACGCTTGTCTCTTCATTCACTTTGAACGCTCGGATATCGGCTGCTCAGGCGAATATCCGCAGACAGCAGGAGGTCGGTCAACTTAACAAAGACCTGGAAGAAATTCTATCTTGGGGTGACAGTAACCAAGTAGAATTTAACGCTACACAACCCAGGCGGCAATTTTTTCTAAAAAAGTTACCGTTGCAGAACCCGACATAGTTATGTCGGGGCACTCCATTCCCCTAGCATCGTCGCTCAATTTGTTGGTTAGTTTGGGAGCAAATATGTCCTGGCATGAACATGTTGCAGGCATAGCAAGGAGAGCTTCTCAAAAGATGGGAATATTATTTCGAACCAGAAAGCTTTATAATCCACAACAACTGTTAATTCTTTACAAAGCTCAAATTCGACCAACTATGGAATACTGCTCCCATGTTTGAGGCTCCGCTCCCAAACATACACTGCATTTGTTGGATTCTGTTCAGAGAAGAGCTGTTCGTCTGATTGGAGACCCGGAACTGACCGGCGGCCTTGATTCGCTGGAACATCGAAGAACGGTTGGCGATTGGAGTCTGTTCTACAAGTATTTTCATGGAAAGTGTTAGAAGGATGTAGCCCGCTTAATTCCTCCCAAAGTGGTGCATGTTAGAAATACACGTCGCCCTGGTGCTTCACATCCGTATAAGGTTCGGCTTGTTACTCCGCGTACAACGCTTTTTAAGCAGTCTTTTATATGGACAACATCATTCCTTTGGAATAATTTGCCCAGCGCTGTGTTTCCCACCGAGTACAATTTACAGCCATTCAAGAATAACGTGAGTCGTTTTTTCCGCACACGTGCCGCTCCAGGAGCGCTTTAGGGACTTCCCTGCAGCACGTGTGCTAGACCCATAAAAAAAAATGCTGTAAAATTGTTGAGGAGGTACTTAGGGAAAAACGGTCAAAAGCAGTAAATAGATGGTATTTATGCGGGCTTAGTTGGACACATGCTCACCTTCTTTCTACAAAAATAAGTTAAAAAATTAGCATTCCGTTGAGGACACTGCAAGGACAAAGGATTAAAAAAATATAGAAAGTGTTCTACTTTCATTTTGTTTGTAATAACAAGTGGTGTGTTTATATTCGATCTCAATACGTAAATAAATTGTAATACGTAAATATTTTAAGTACAAAACTTTTGTAATTTCACTCAAGCTGAAACACAGATAAAAGAGAAATACCTTTCTGAATTACATTTTTTAATCTTGTAAAACAGTTAATGTTTTTAACGAACTTTCCCCTTATCCAATTAGTCTAAACGTATTCACTTTAGTTAAGTGGCTTGTTTGTTCCAACTTGAGCCTTGCTCATTAATCAGCGTATTCTTTTTTTCATCTTTTTAGCGAAAATATTTCGAGTTTAATTTGTAAAAAGTGTTTTTATATAAATATACACCAGTACATAATTCAATGAAGGAGAAATTTTGGTTAATTTGCTTTCTTGTTAACCTTCAGGTGATAAATTTTTATAGCGAAGAACGTAGTTTGTCAATTTAAATAAGTAACATACAGGTCGAAATACGAGGATGGGTTGAGAAATTTTTCTAAGCAGTATGACTGTTGCTGTAAGCGTAATTCTTATAATGGTTGCCTTAGAAGTTTCAAACCGATGCAACGTGCAGTTGTTATAAGTGATCGGTATTACACGTTTCGTAGAAATGGATAAAGACAAGTATCGGCGGTAAGTGTGACGGCCCGTTGGTCCGTAGCATAGTACCTTGGTTACTGTACAGAAGGTCAAGGGTTCAATCCCGCAGATCGGTATACTTATTTATTAATTTATTTAAGTATATTGGGCTTGGCCACGTACATAGGTAGCAGCAACTAAAATATGTAATAAAAAATGTAATACGACAATTCCAATGCGGATTTACATAAGCAAAATCTACGGTAGATGCAATACATGTGGTCAAACAAGCATTGGAAAGAGCACAACAACATGCACTAAACTTGGAATTGTTGTTCATTGACTTCAAGCAAGCATTTGACTCGGTTAAGAGAACTGGATTAAATACAGTGTTAAAAGAACTGGGAGTATCGAGCAAGATAAGATGACTATGTATGATGACACTGAAAGAGACATTCGCCAATGTCAAAACACAGAAAGGAAGAACACAAGATTTCGAAATTAACAAAGGAATTAGACAGGGAGATGCATTATCGGCAACGTTATTCAACCTAACACTACAATATGTACTAAGGAATATAAATCAGGGTTCAATAAGAAAAAGAGGCAGCCAGGTAGTGGCATATGCAGGCGATGTAGTAATTATTGCAAAGAACCAGAAAATAATGAAGGAAATGGTGAGAGAAATAAGCGTAGAAGGAGCAAAAATGAGGTTGAAGAAAAATGAAGAAAAAACCAAAATAATAAAAAATAGAAAACAGAATGTTCAGGAAATGGAAAGGGTTAGAATAAACGAATATACCTTCGAAAGAGTAGAGAAGATTAAACATTTGGGAGTGTCGCTGTATTGGGGTGGGAACAAGGAAATGGAAGTAAAGGAAAGATTAATAATAGCAAACAAGTTGTTCTATAGCAATAAGAAATTGTTAGGTAGTAAGATAATAGGAAGACACAGTAAGATGAGGATATACAAGACAATAATACTCCCAAAACTAATGTATGCTACCGAAGTTATAAGCATGACAAAGAAACAAGAGGAAGGCATGAGAAGAATTGAAGGAAAGATATTAAGAGCGATTCTAGGGCCAATAAGAATATGTGAAGGAGTCTACAGCAGGAGGACTAGTCAAGCAATTTTGGAAGAAGTGGAGGAGGACATAGTCCAAAAAATAAAACAAAAGAGATTTAATTGGCTAGGGCACATATGGAGAGCAGGCCCAGGAGCACCTATATATGAAATACTTCAATGGGAACCGGGACGTAAAAGGAGAGGTAGACCGAGAATAGGATGGCTACAGCAAGTCAAAGGAAGACATGGAGGCGGCAGGAATTACGAACTGGAAGGAGAAGACGTCTAACAGAAAACTTTAAAAACATCTAAGCAGAGCAATATAACAACAAGGAAAACGGGTCTGATCAACCCATAAACTAGATCTAGAGAACCCAAAGGGTGGCCCTACTCCAAGAGGGGTGTTTCCAGGCCATTTATTATTTATTATTAAGGACATTCCCAAGAAAGTAAATTTTCTTACGATTATCTAGAAATTACATATTTATTAGTGCCCTTTATATGTAGAAAAAATTTCAATACTCCTTACGGCGCTAAAAATGTGAATATTGGTTGTTAAAATTTGCATTTTTAACATACGAACCCTACCCCAACCTATGTTGAAACGGATGTTTTATTATATGGCAATGGTAATTTTCTTACGATTGTTTTGAAAAACTTAGAATCGTTAGTTAAAAATATAACAAATATTTCCCTGTAAAGAAAATTGTAGCAAGCGGTATTTGTTTTTTTTATAAAAAATGTTGAAAGTAAGCTACTTTTAATCGTTTTCAGTTTTCCCCGCATAAATAAAAGTTCGCGACTTGCCACCGTTGCACTGTGATAAAAAAAAAATATGGATTATCTGTCTGTCCGTTAGTGCGCTTATCACTGAAGAACCACTTATCCGATTGACGTGTTTTTTTTTAAAACAAACATATGTTTTCTGGCGAGGTTATAGGTTTAAGAAGAATCTACGTTGGATAAAATAAGGAATAAGCAGTGACGATAATAGTGAATCAAGTCAGAAAAAAATTTGCCGGTAGCGCGTTCTCTTGCAATACACTGCCTAAACCATTAAATATGGAACAATATTATGTAGCAAAGAATATCTGTAATATATATAAAATGTCCGTCTATCTATCCGGCAGCGCGCTTATTTTTCGAGAACCACTTATCCGATTTACGGTTTTTTTTTTAATAGTTACATTTGTTCTCTGGCCAGGTTATCTATAATATTATATAATCTATAAAATATATAAAATGCAACGTATCTCTGTCTGTCTGTCTGTCTGTCTGTCCGTTAGTGCCAATGGAGAACCACTTATCCGATTTACGTACTTTTTTTTTAAAACATACATATGTTCTCTGGCCAGGTTATAGGCTATATTTTATTGCGATAGGTAGCATAAGGAATGAGCAGTGTCGTAAAATAGTGAATAAAGTCGGAAAAAAGTTTGCCGCTAGCGCGTTCCCTTGCATTACCAAACCTAAACCATTAAATATGGAACAATATTATGTAGCAGAGAATATCTTTAATCTATAATCTATAATATATATAAAATGCAATGTCTCTCTGTCTGTCTGTCTGTCCATTAGTGCGTTTAATACGAGAGAACCACTTATCCGATTTACCTGTCTTTTTTTAAATTCATACATATATTCTTTGGCCAGGTTATATAATAATAATAATCTATATCTATAAAATATATAAAATGCAACGTCTCTCTGTCTGTCTGTCTGTCCGTTAGTGCGCTTATTCCTTGAGAACCACTTATCCGATTTACGTGATTTTTTAAATTCATACATATGTTCTCTGACCAGGTTATAGATATATATTTTATTACATCTATAATATTTATAAAATGCAACGTATCTCTGTCTGTTTGTCTGTCTGTCTGTCCGTTAGTGCGCTTATCACTGGAGAACCACTTATCCGATTTTCGTACTTTTTTTTTAAAAAACATGTTCTCCGGCCGTTATAGGCTATATTTTATTACGATAGGTAGCATAAGGAATGAGCAATGACGATAATAGTGATTGAAGTCGGAAAAAAGTTTGCCGGTAGCGCGTTCTCTTGCAATACACTGCCTAAAGCATTAAATATGGAACAATATCAGGTAGCAAAGAATATAATATATATATATATATATATATATATATATATATATATATATATATATATATATATATATATATATACATATATAAAATGCAACGTCTCTCTGTCTGTCCGTTAGTGCGCTTATCACTCGAGAACCAATTATCCGATTTACGTGTTTTTATAAATTTATACATATGTTCTATATAATTCGATATAAGCTTAGATAAAGGGAGATAAGGTGAGATAATGGGAGATAAGGAGAAATAATGGGAGATAAGTCGAGATAAGCCTCGATAATGGGAGATAAGGTGAGATAATGGGAGATAAGTATAAATAATGGGATATAAAGAGAAATAATGGGAGATAAGCAGAGATAAGTGTAGATAATGGGAGTTATGGTGAGATAATGGGAGATAAGGAGAAATAATGGGAGATAAGGAGAAATATTGCGAGTTAAGTCGAGATAAGCCTAGATAATGGGAAATAATGTGAGATAATGGGAGATAAGGAGAAATAATGGGAGACAAGGAGAAATAATGGGAGATGAGGAGAGATAAGTCTAGATAATGGAAATTATGTAAAGATAGGAGGAGATAAGGAGAAATATTTGGAGATAAGGGGAAATAATGGGAGATATTTTATTACGTTGGGTAACATAAGGAATAAGCAGTGACGATAGTAGTGAATCAAGTCCATGCGAGCGGAGCCGCGGGCCCGGCTAGTATATATATAAAATTCAACGTCTTTCTGTCTGTCTGTCCGTTAGTGCGCTTATCACTCGAGAATCACTTATCCGATTTACGTGTTCTTTTAATTCATACATATGTTCTCTGCCAGGTTAGACAATAATAATAATAATCTATGTAATATGTATAAAAAGTAACGTCTCTCTGTCTATCTGTCCATTAGTGCGCTTAGCACTTAAGAACTACTTATCCGATTTATGTGTTTTTTTTTTTATAAAATACAAAGGGAATAAACAGAGACAAAATGCTAATATGTAGGAAAAAAGATGGAAGTTTAGCAGTAAGCTTGGCAGAAAGACTGAATAGATGGGCGGAATACTTTAAAGAAATATTAAATGGGGAAGCAAATGAGGAGTTGAGTGAGAAATAAGAAGCAAAATTAACTGAAGGGCAGGAGGGGATCAACGAAGCCTGCAAAGAAATAAGATAAATACTCAGAACCCAAAAAAAATAAGGCCCCGGATGAAAATCGTATAACAGCAGAAATGATAAAAGCTGGAGGAGTAGATCTGGAAAATAAAATATGCCGGTTGCTGCAAGAAATATGGGAAACAGAAAAGATGCCAGTGAACTGGAGAGAGTCGCTTATTTGTCCAATATACAAAAAAGGAAAAACGCTATATGTGATATTAGTGGTGACTATCAAAAACAGACTAGAAGAGAAAGCCGAATCGATTCTGGGAGAGTACCAGTGTGGATTCAGGAAAAATAGATCGGTTACAGACCAGATATTTTCGATTAAGCAAATCCAAGATAATAGCTTAGAACAAAATTTGGCACTAAACTTGGTCTTTGTGGATTTCAGAGAAGCATATGACTCTGTAAATAGAGAAGGACTCTATAAGATAATGGAAGAACTAAAAATTCCAAGTAAATTGATTCGCATGGTAAGAATGACCCTGAATGACACAGAAAATAGAGTGTTGGTTGAGGGTAAAGTATCAGACAAGTTTAAGGTGAAGAGAGGATTAAGACAAGGGGATCCAGTGTCGACATGTCTATTTAATTTGGTACTAGAGAAGATAATCCGGGAGTAAGAAATAAAAACAGATTGAACGATATACCAATAAATCTGCCAATGCTTGGCCTATGTGGATGATGTAGCAGTGATTGCAAGAGCAAAAGAAGCCATAAGTAGGATAGAAGAAAGGACGAGAAGATTAAAGATAAATGAGGAAAAAACAAAATACATGGATATTACAAAGAAGAAGGATAATAAAAACAACAAAAGTTTAGATATAATAAATAACTTAGGGAAAAGATATATGTTTGAAAAAGTAGACAAATTTAATCATCTAAGAGTAACAATAACAGAGAGTGGACAAGCAAGAACGGAGATACAAGAAAGAATAGCGAAAGGACAGAGATGTTTGGGGGCAATGAATCCAATATTGAAATCAAAGGATGTATCAAGAAAAGCAAAAGAAAGAATATATACGACAGTTGTCAGACCCACGGTGACATATGGATGCGAAACGTGGAAACTGAATGCAAGAAAAAGGAGACGTTGGAGATGTGGGAAAGGAAAGCTTTAAGAAGAATCTACGGAGGAAGGAAAGAAGAGGGACTGTGGAGAAGAAGAACAAACTAGGAATTAAAATGCCTATATATGAAACCCCTTATAACCCTTAAGAAGCCAGCAATTAAGATGGTTGGAACACTTGGCAAAGATGAAGGAAGAACGACAGGCAAAGCAAGCCCTAATACGAGGAGTGGTTGGAAGAAGGGTAGACCTCGATCTACATGGATTCAGGCAGTAAAGCAAGATCCGGAGTTGATGGGAATCCCGCACTGGGAAAAGCTAACAGGAGACAAAAAAAAGTGGAGACAAGTATGCAACCAAACCATGGGCCTCTAAGGTCCCTCGAGCTATATAATAATATAAACATAACGAATAAGCAGTGACGATAAAGGTGAATCAAGTCCACGCGAGCGGAGTCGCGGGTACGGCTACTTGTAAATATAAAGTCAATATTTATAACAAATCAAATATTTATTAGTATTCAACATAAATAAGTAACTGATAGACTTGGTTTCCAGTATTTACTAAATTATATTTAGTTCAGTTGCCACATTTTATTTTGAACTTTAAACGAAGCCCTTCCCTTTTGAAAACACTCAATTTTTCCATATCTAAAAGACTTCTGCAGGCGGTGCATTTCAGATTTCTAGCTAACTCTCTCAATGAAACTAGACTATCTTCATCAGGAATTGTTCGAATTTCCTGTTTGTTGCATCAGACACACTTGCTAATGCTATATTTATTTTTTCAGCAGCTTTTTTAACAAATCTGCCATTCTTTAATCGCGACGTCATTACTTAGGCACTATTAAAAATCTCCAGTATAATACTCCAAAACATTAAAACCCAACATAAACAAGTCGTATCTCGCTAGGAGTAAGTAAAGTTTCCAGATCCGATAAACGACGCTGCGCCTCAACTATTTTTTATTGTACGCATGGTAGCGGGGCTAGACATAACTTTAATAAGACGGAATACCTAACAACTAAGACAGGAGAAATAGAAAATCTACAAATTAAAGAGAACGTAACAATTGACGGAACTGGAAAATTTAAATACCTGAGCACTATAATAACAAGAGAAGAACATCTGAAGAAGAAATAAAATCGAGACTGTTCCTTCGTCTCTGGCATGTAATGATGAATCTGTATTTCATCTAAGGAAATTCACTGGAATTATATTTAAACAAGTCTAAACACTCTTGGCAAATGTTTATTCGAATGCATTGTTAGTCGATTGTTAACAAACGCTGCACCCATTGAGCGGAAACCTTTTTCATACCCAAAACATCATGTAAAATATAGTGGACATGGCGTATTGAAAAGTTTACGATGTTAGCGAGTTCGCGTACTTTCACTCGTCGACTATTTCGTATGCTATTGTGAATTTATGTTACGATCTCGTCGGTCGTAGAGGTTTTCGGGCATCCTGAGCGTTTTTCATCTTGAGTCGATGTACGACCACGTTTAACTTCAACAGCCGTAATTAATAATAATAATTAATCGTAGAAAACGAAGGAGAAGGTTTATTTAATGTAACAGCGCTAATTGGAGGGATCTTTCTGTAAGTTGAGCACGATCTTAAAACTAGTATCAATACATTTCATACCTAAAATACCTATATTTCCTTTCACACTGCCTCAGGTTCAAATAAAGGTTACCAAACACCATTTATCCAGTTTCTTAGTTCCCTAGATATGCAGAACTAACATAAATAAACGACAAGGTTAATAAAGGTGAGAACGTTGCAACTTGCGACTCGTAAATGTACGGAATGCTTTAGATATAGTTTCGTAATTTATTTGCCGAAAATTAGCTTGAATGCTTTTGAAAATATCGCCCGTCGAGAATGAAATTTGTAACTTTGGAATATGATAATGTTTTGGGTGAGTTTGTGCTTCAAGTAGTGCGTCGTTTAATGATGATTATATAGACGAAAATTATGAGCCATATTTTATAGAAAATGAACAAACGATGCAGTAATAAAATAAAGTTTTGCCCATAAAATTACATCATATTAACCATTTATGAGGTAATAGTGTAGACATAAACAGGTATTTTTGGTTAGTTTACGTAGAAAAAGAATGTACGCAGTTAACAAATTATTATCACAATTTAGAGGCCCAATTGAATAACAATTTTGAACTTAGAATCACAAGTGACGGGGGCGTTAACATCGCTGTAGAGAAAATCAAGTCGAGTAGTTCTGGCTTGGACAGTAGATTCCTCCTCAATGATAAAATATTGCTGAACTTTTATTTTATCCTTCATAACTCATCTTGTTATTGCCTGTAAAGGGGCAGGATATATTTCTGAAGTTATCTCTTATTAAATGCGTGCGAGAAATTGCTAGACTGGAAGCGTACAGTACCATGCAGCTCATAAGTTTATTACGGATGGTGTCCAAATATTGGGTAGAATAATTTACAAGCAAGTTTCAGAGTTCTATACCGCCTATAAGATAATTTCTTATTTTTAGGCGGGTTTCCAAAAATAGCGCGGTATCGCTTCTACTCTCTCCCACTTTTGGACAATGGCGGTCGTGTTGCTAAAGTGATAATGCTGGACATTTCCAAGGCATTCGATACCAAATCCTGTATGTTACTACAACTTTATAAAAGTATATGGGAGCAGCATTCCATCGTCGGTCGAATTTGAGCATTGTACAGAATTAACAGTTGTTGTGGAGTGTAAAGCTTTCTACGGCGAAATAATATTCCCAGCTTACATAACCTTTAGCCATAAATTATACAACCTCCTTCAAAAAAAAAAATTTAGCAAATTACGACACGATCAAAATTCAAATTAAAAAATAAACCCCAATTATTTCAAAACCAAATACTAAACAATTTAGTAAAAAAACCCTTTGAAACAACACGACTACTACAAACATTTTATTTTTGCACTCAACGCGCATTTCGCTAACGATTTTAGCATCATCAGGAGCTACGACAGTCAATCATCGCGCCAAAAATTCCAACTAAGACAGGAGAAATAGAAAATCTAGAAATTGAAGAGAACGTAACAATTGACGGAACTGGAAAATTTAAATACCTGAGCACTATAATAACAAGAGAAGAACATCTGAAGAAGAAATGAAATCGAGACTGTTCCTTCGTCTCTGGCATGTAATGATGAATCTGTATTTTATCTAAGGAAATTCACTGGAATTATATTTAAACAAGTCTAAACACTCTTGACAAATGTTTATTCGAATGCATTGTTAGTCGATTGTTAACAAACGCTGCACCCATTGGGCGGAAACCTTTTTCATACCCAAAACATCATGTAAAATATAGTGGACATGGCGTATTGAAAAGTTTACCATGTTAGCGAGTTCGCGTACTTTCACTCGTCGACTATTTCGTATGCTATTGTGAATTTATGTTACGATCTCGTCGGTCGTAGAGGTTTTCGGGCATCCTGAGCGTTTTTCATCTTGAGTCGATGTACGACCACGTTTAACTTCAACAGCCGTAATTAATAATAATAATTAATCGTAGAAAACGAAGGAGAAGGTTTATTTAATGTAACAGCGCTAGCTGGAGGGATCTTTCTGTAAGTTGAGCACGATCTTAAAACTAGTATCAATACATTTCATACCTAAAATACCTATATTTCCTTTCACACTGCCTCAGGTTCAAATAAAGGTTACCAAACACCATTTATCCAGTTTCTTAGTTACCTAGATATGCAGAACTAACATAAATAAACGACAAGGTTAATAAAGGTGAGAACGTTGCAACTTGCGACTCGTAAATGTACGGAATGCTTTAGATATAGTTTCGTAATTTATTTGCCGAAAATTAGCTTGAATGCTTTTGAAAATATCGCCCGTCGAGAATGAAATTTGTAACTTTGGAATATGATAATGTTTTGGGTGATTTTGTGCTTCAAGTAGTGCGTCATTTTACGATGATTATATAGACGAAAATTATGAGCCATATTTTATAGAAAATGAACGATGCAGTAATAAAATAAAGTTTTGCCCATAAAATTACATCATATTAACCATTTATGAGGTAATAGTGTAGACATAAACAGGTATTTTTGGTTAGTTTACGTAGAAAAAGAATGTACGCAGTTAACAAATTATTATCACAATTTAGAGGCCCAATTGAATAACAATTTTGAACTTAGAATCACAAGTGACGGGGGCGTTAACATCGCTGTAGAGAAAATCAAGTCGAGTAGTTCTGGCTTGGACAGTAGATTCCTCCTCAATGATAAAATATTGCTGAACTTTTATTTTATCCTTCATAACTCATCTTGTTATTGCCTGTAAAGGGGCAGGATATATTTCTAAAGTTATCTCTTATTAAATGCGTGCGAGAAATTGCTAGACTGGAAGCGTACAGTACCATGCAGCTCATAAGTTTATTACGGATGGTGTCCAAATATTGGGTAGAATAATTTACAAGCAAGTTTCAGAGTTCTATACCGCCTATAAGATAATTTCTTATTTTTAGGCGGGTTTCCAAAAATAGCGCGGTATCGCTTCTACTCTCTCCCACTTTTGGACAATGGCGGTCGTGTTGCTAAAGTGATAATGCTGGACATTTCCAAGGCATTCGATACCAAATCCTGTATGTTACTACAACTTTATAAAAGTATATGGGAGCAGCATTCCATCGTCGGTCGAATTTGAGCATTGTACAGAATTAACAGTTGTTGTGGAGTGTAAAGCTTTCTACGGCGAAATAATATTCCCAGCTTACATAACCTTTAGCCATAAATTATACAACCTCCTTCAAAAAAAAAAATTTAGCAAATTACGACACGATCAAAATTCAAATTAAAAAATAAACCCCAATTATTTCAAAACCAAATACTAAACAATTTAGTAAAAAAACCCCTTTGAAACAACACGACTACTACAAACATTTTATTTTTGCACTCAACGCGCATTTCGCTAACGATTTTAGCATCATCAGGAGCTACGACAGTCAATCATCGCGCCAAAAATTCCAACTAAGACAGGAGAAATAGAAAATCTAGAAATTGAAGAGAACGTAACAATTGACGGAACTGGAAAATTTAAATACCTGAGCACTATAATAACAAGAGAAGAACATCTGAAGAAGAAATGAAATCGAGACTGTTCCTTCGTCTTTGGCATGTAATGATGAATCTGTATTTTATCTAAGGAAATTCACTGGAATTATATTTAAACAAGTCTAAACACTCTTGACAAATGTTTATTCGAATGCATTGTTAGTCGATTGTTAACAAACGCTGCACCCATTGAGCGGAAACCTTTTTCATACCCAAAACATCATGTAAAATATAGTGGACATGGCGTATTGAAAAGTTTACCATGTTAGCGAGTTCGCGTACTTTCTCTCGTCGACTATTTCGTATGCTATTGTGAATTTATGTTACGATCTCGTCGGTCGTAGAGGTTTTCGTCTTGAGTCGATGTACGACCACGTTTAACTTCAACAGCCGTAATTAATAATAATAATTAATCGTAGAAAACGAAGGAGAAGGTTTATTTAATGTAACAGCGCTAGTTGGAGGGATCTTTCTGTAAGTTGAGCACGATCTTAAAACTAGTATCAATACATTTCATACCTAAAATACCTATATTTCCTTTCACACTGCCTCAGGTTTAAATAAAGGTTACCAAACACCATTTATCCAGTTTCTTAGTTCCCTAGATATGCAGAACTAACATAAATAAACGACAAGGTTAATAAAGGTGAGAACGTTGTAACTTGCGACTCGTAAATGTACGGAATGCTTTAGATATAGTTTCGTAATTTATTTGCCGAAAATTAGCTTGAATGCTTTGAAAATATCGCCCGTCGAGAATGAAATTTGTAACTTTGGAATATGATAATGTTTTGGGTGATTTTGTGCTTCAAGTAGTGCGTCGTTTTATGATGATTATATAGACGAAAATTATGAGCTATATTTTATAGAAAATGAACAAACGATGCTGTAATAAAATAAAGTTTTGCACATAAAATTACATCATATTAACCATTTATGAGGTAATAGTGTAGACATAAACAGGTATTTTTGGTTAGTTTACGTAGAAAAAGAATGTAGACAGTTAATAAATTATTGTCACAATTTAGAGGACCAACTGAATAACAATTTTGAAGTTAGAATCACAAGTGACGGAAACATTAACATCGCTGTAGAGAAAATCAAGTCGAGTAGTTCTGGCTTGGACAGTAGATTCCTCCTCAATGATAAAATATTGCTGAATTTTTATTTTTTCTTCGAGATATTGTAAAGAAATTACTTAGAATGAATGACTTTGAAGACGAAATTATTCGTGAATACTTAACATTATCTAAACTTTGTATGGAACAAAATTATTTCCAATATAACATTCAATTTTATGTTCAGAAAGAAGGAACAGCTATAGGTAATTGCTTATCACCTTTCATAGCCATTTTATTCATGAGTAAGTTTGAAATCGAAGCCAGTCAAGAATTCGAATATTTCCCAAGGGTATGGTATAGGTATGTGGATGATATTTTCGGGATTTTTGATACAAAGAAAGCAAATATTGATGATTTTGTTTCTAAATTAAATAGCCGGTATGATTCCATTAAATTCACTTACGAAGTTGAGAACAAAGGACAATTGCCTTTTCTAGATATTTTAATAATTAAAAATAATAATAAATTAGAATTTGATATATATAGGAAGGACACAGTAACAGATAGATATATTCCTAATGATTCATTTCATTGCAAACAACATAAATTGGCCTCATTACATTTTTTAGTTCATCGTTTGGTCACTTTCCCTCTGAATAGAGTAAACTTTAATAAAGAAAGGAATCGTATTAGAAATATAACTAGAGTTAATGGTTATGACGATGACTTAGTAAATAAGCTAATAAATAGACATAAGTTTAGGTTTAATATTCAGAATTCCACCTTTTTTACACGCGAAGAAAATAACACCAAGTATGTCTCCATACCATATAATCCGAAATATAGCAAGGGAATCAATAAGGTATTTAATAAGGTAGGCCCCACCTTAGTCATCAGACAATCTGAGGAATATCTTAGGAAATCACAAAGATAAGATTCCTAATTGTGCGAAAAGTGGAATTTATGAAATTAGTTGTAATGATTGTGACAAAAAGTATGTTGGGCAAACTAAAAGGTCAATTAAAACACGATTTAAAGAACATTTAACATTAGATAATCTAAGATTAATAAAAATTGTATCTGATCGGCGATTGTTGAACGCATACGAAAGTATGGAAATCATAAAATGTAAAAATAGTTTAAATAAAGACAGAAGGCCTATTCCTTATAGTCCCCTCTACTGATTACTTGACCGGAACTGATGGCCTTGCCTATGTCATTAGTTCCGCTTGAGTAATTCAAGGATTAGGCTAAGTATAAATAGGGTAGATTTGTAGTTTAGCTTTAGTCAATCATCGCTCCAGATGAAGCTAACATGGTTAGCGAAACGCCCGTCGAGTGCAAAAATAAAATGTTTGGTGTAGTGGTGATATATACTGAGTAGCATTTATGAGGTAATAATGTAGACATAAACAAGTATTTTTGGTTAGTTTACGTAGAAAAAGAATGTACGCAGTTAACAAATTATTATCACAATTTAGAGGCCTAATTGAATAACAATTTTGAACTTAGAATCACAAGTGACTGGGGCGTTAACATCGCTGTAGAGAAAATCAAGTCGAGTAGTTCTGGCTTGGACAGTAGATTCCTCCTCAATGATAAAATATTGCTGAACTTTTATTTTATCCTTCATAACTCATCTTGTTATTGCCTGTAAAGGGGCAGGATATATTTCGAAAGTTATCTCTTGTTAAATGCGTGCGAGAAATTGCTAGACTGGAAGCGTACAGTACCATGCGGCTCATAAGTTTATTACGGATGGTGTCCAAATATTGGGTAGAATAACTTACAAGCAAGTTTCAGAGTTCTATACCGCCTATAAGATAATTTCTTATTTTTAGGCGGGTTTCCAAAAATAGCGGGGTATAGCTTCTACTCTCTCCCACTTTTGGACAATGGCGGTCGTGTTGCTAAAGTGATAATGCTGGACATTTCCAAGGCATTCGATACCAAATCCTGTATGTTACTACAACTTTATAAAAGTATATGGGAGCAGCATTCCATCGTCGGTCGAATTTGAGCATTGTACAGAATTAACAGTTGTTGTGGAGTGTAAAGCTTTCTACGGCGAAATAATATTCCCAGCTTACATAACCTTTAGCCATAAATTATACAACCTCCTTCAAAAAAAATTTAGCAAATTACGACACGATCAAAATTCAAATTAAAAAATAAACCCCAATTATTTCAAAACCAAATACTAAACAATTTAGTAAAAAAACCCTTTTTAAACAACACGACTACTACAAACATTTTATTTTTGCACTCAACGCGCATTTCGCTAACGATTTTAGCATCATCAGGAGCTACGACAGTTAATCATCGCGCCAAAAATTCCAACTAAGACAGGAGAAATAGAAAATCTAGAAATTGAAGAGAACGTAACAATTGACGGAACTGGAAAATTTAAATACCTGAGCACTATAATAACAAGAGAAGAACATCTGAAGAAGAAATGAAATCGAGACTGTTCCTTCGTCTCTGGCATGTAATGATGAATCTGTATTTTATCTAAGGAAATTCACTGGAATTATATTTAAACAAGTCTAAAACACTCTTGGCAAATGTTTATTCGAATGCATTGTTAGTCGATTGTTAACAAACGCTGCACCCATTGAACGGAAACCTTTTTCATACCCAAAACGTCATGTAAAATATAGTGGACATGGCGTATTGAAAAGTTTACCATGTTAGCGAGTTCGCGTACTTTCACTCGTCGACTATTTCGTATGCTATTGTGAATTTATGTTACGATCTCGTCGGTCGTAGAGGTTTTCGGGCATCCTGAGCGTTTTTCATCTTGAGTCGATGTACGACCACGTTTAACTTCAACAGCCGTAATTAATAATAATAATTAATCGTAGAAAACGAAGGAGAAGGTTTATTTAATGTAACAGCGCTAGCTGGAGGGATCTTTCTGTAAGTTGAGCACGATCTTAAAACTAGTATCAATACATTTCATACCTAAGATACCTATATTTCCTTTCACACTGCCTCAGGTTCAAATAAAGGTTACCAAACACCATTTATCCAGTTTCTTAGTTCCCTAGATATGCAGAACTAACATAAATAAACGACAAGGTTAATAAAGGTGAGAACGTTGCAACTTGCGACTCGTAAATGTACGGAATGCTTTAGATATAGTTTCGTAATTTATTTGCCGAAAATTAGCTTGAATGCTTTTGAAAATATCGCCCGTCGAGAATGAAATTTGTAACTTTGGAATATGATAATGTTTTGGGTGATTTTGTGCTTCAAGTAGTGCGTCATTTTACGATGATTATATAGACGAAAATTATGAGCCATATTTTATAGAAAATGAACGATGCAGTAATAAAATAAAGTTTTGCCCATAAAATTACATCATATTAACCATTTATGAGGTAATAGTGTAGACATAAACAGGTATTTTTGGTTAGTTTACGTAGAAAAAGAATGTACGCAGTTAACAAATTATTATCACAATTTAGAGGCCCAATTGAATAACAGTTTTGAACTTAGAATCACAAGTGACGAGGGCGTTAACATCGCTGTAGAGAAAATCAAGTCGAGTAGTTCTGGCTTGGACAGTAGATTCCTCCTCAATGATAAAATATTGCTGAATTTTTATTTTTTCTTCGAGATATTGTAAAGTAATTACTTAGAATGAATGACTTTGAAGACGAAATTATTCGTGAATACTTAACATTATCTAAACTTTGTATGGAACAAAATTATTTCCAATATAACATTCAATTTTATGTTCAGAAAGAAGGAACAGCTATGGGTAATTGCTTGTCAACTTTCATAGCCAATTTATTCATGAGTAAGTTTGAAGCCAGTCAAGAATCCGAATATTTCCCAAGGGTATGGTATAGGTATGTGGATGATATTTTCGCGATTTTTGATACAAAGAAAGCAAATATTGATGATTTTGTTTCTAAATTAAATAGCCGGTATGATTCCATTAAATTCACTTACGAAGTTGAGAACAAAGGACAACTGCAGATATTTTAATTATTAAAAATAATAATAGATTAGAATTTGATATCTATAGGAAGGACACAGTAACAGATAGATATATTCCTAATGATTCATTTCATTGCAAACAACACTTTCCCTCTGAATAGAGTAAACTTTAATCGAGAAAGGAATCGTATTAGAAATATAACTAGAGTTAATGGTTATGGCTATGACTTAGTAAATAAGCTAATAAATAGACATAAGTTTAGGTTTAATATTCAGAATTCCACCTTTTTTACACGCGAAGAAAGTAACACCAAGTATGTCTCCATACCATATAATCCGAAATATAGCAAGGGACTCAATAAGGTATTTAATAAGGTAGGCCCCACCTTAGTCATCAGACAATCTGAGGAATATCTTAGGAAATCCCAAAGATAAGATTCCTAATTGTGCGAAAAGTGGAATTTATGAAATTAGTTGTAATGATTGTGACAAAAAGTATGTTGGGCAAACTAAAAGGTCAATTAAAACACGATTTAAAGAACATTTAGCACACTTAAAATACAATAGAACAGAAAAGTCTAGCATTGCCGAACATGCCTTTGAAGCTGATCATATTGTAACATTAGATAATCTAAGATTAATAAAAATTGTTGAACGCATACGAAAGTATGGAAATCATAAAATGTAAAAGTAGTTTAAATAAAGACAGAAGGCCTATTCCTTATAGTCCCCTCTACTGATTACTTGACCGGAACTGATGGCCTTGCCTATGTCATTAGTTCCGCTTGAGTAATTCAAGGATTAGGCTAAGTATAAATAGGGTAGATTTGTAGTTTAGCTTTAGTCAATCATCGCTCTAGATGAAGCTAACATGGTTAGCGAAACGCGCGTCGAGTGCAAAAATAAAATGTTTGGTGTAGTGGTGATATATACTGAGTAGCATTTATGAGGTAATAATGTAGAAATAAACAAGTATTTTTGGTTAGTTTACGTAGAAAAAGAATGTACACAGTTAACAAATTATTATCACAATTTCGAGGGCCAATTGAATAACAATTTTGAACTTAGAATCACAAGTGGGGCATTAACATCGCTGTAGAGAAAATCATAAAATATTGCTGAACTTTTATTTTATCCTTCATAACTCATCTTGTTATTGGCTGTAAAGGGGCAGGATATATTTCGAAAGTTATCTCTTGTTAAATGCGTGCGAGAAATTGCTAGACTGGAAGCGTACAGTACCATGCAGCTCATAAGTTTATTACGGATGGTGTCCAAATATTGGGTAGAATAATTTACAAGCAAGTTTCAGAGTTCTATACCGCCTACAAGATAATTTCTTATTTTTAGGCGGGTTTCCAAAAATAGCGCGGTATCGCTTCTACTCTCTCCCACTTTTGGACAATGGCGGTCGTGTTGCTAAAGTGATAATGCTGGACATTTCCAAGGCATTCGATACCACATCCTGTATGTTACTACAACTTTATAAAAGTATATGGGAGCAGCATTCCATCGTTGGTCGAATTTCAGCATTGTACAGAATTAACAGTTGTTGTGGAGCGTAAAGCTTTCTACGGCGAAATAATATTCCCAGCTTACATAACTTTTAGCCATAAACTATACAACCTCCTTCAAAAAAAAACTTTAGCAAATTACGACACGATCAAAATTCAAATTAAAAAATAAACCTCAATTATTTCAAAACCAAATACTAAACAATTTAGTAAAAAACCCTTTCAAACAACACGACTACTACAAACACTTTATTTTTGCACTCAACGCGCATTTCGCTAACGATTTTAGCATCATCAGGAGCTGTAGTTCATAAAGTTTCGGTTTTCATCATCATCATTAGCTTATTCCATCCGTAGTCGGATGTCAGCCACCCCAAGTTATCTCCAATGAGCTATCTTTTTTGTCATCCGTTCATCTTGTCTGTGGTCTACATCTGCATCTTTTATGTTCTCTCATTCATCCTTGCGATATGCGCCGCCCAATTTCACCTTAATGCCCTTCGTTGCATTACATCTGTCACTATCTCTATGTTAGGAACACGATTTGAGAGTTTAATATTTAGTTCTCCTCTCCATTGCTTTTTGGGTTACTTGGAGTTTATAAATTATACTTTTATTTAAAGCCCACGTTTTATTGCCATATGTTAATAGCGGCAATACATTTATCGAACACTCTGGCTTCTGTTGTATTTGGGATTTCTAATTTAAATGTGAATTATAACCTTTCGAACGCAGATTAAGCTAACGAGACTGTTCTATCCAAATAAACCTTTAGATTGTTTCCTATTTTAATTTCGTTTTTATTTGTTTTTTTCTTCAAGCATTATTGATGATGCAGCATTTTTATATACACTCCTGGACAAAATTAACGCAACAATATATTAAATCATACAAATCTCTATAATGAATTAATTTTAATAATTTTTTATGAACATTGGTTACACTAAAAGTTACAAAAAACTTATTCGGATACTTTAAAAGTGAATTAGCTACCAAATTTCTCTATAAGATTCGAATTAAAATTATTCTTAAGACCTAATAACAAAATCGTTGAAATTATGTAATAATGAAAAAAATAAACTGGGACACTAGTAGCAAAATTAATGGTGTAACTGGGACACTAGTAGCATGTGTTGCCTCCTCTACTTCGGATGACAGCGTTTATGCGCCTAGGCATGCTTCTAATTAAATTTTGGATAAAATTTTGAGGAATTTTCTCCCATTCTGTGATAACTGCATTTTCAAGTTCCCTCAGGTTTCTAGGTGCAGGTATATGAGGTTTCACATTTTTCTTAAGGTGATCCCATACATGTTCTATCGAATTCAGATCCGGGCTTTTTGGTGGCCATTGCATAATCGGTATATCAACTTGATTAAGATAATCGAGTACCTCCCTAGCCACGTGAGGTCGAGCGTTGTCTTGCATAAACAGGAAATTGGGCCCCACAAAATGACCGAAAGACATCACATGTTCTATTACAGTATTCTCAAGATAGTAGTCAGCATTCATGGATCTCGTACGGACAGGAACTAACTCTGTGCGAGCATCAAAGCAGATGCCACCCCAGAACATAACAGAGCCACCGCCGAATGGAATCCTTGCAGAGATATTGCAAGGAGCAAACCTCTCTCCTGGTCTTCGCCATACTCGCTCACGACCATCTGGATGCTTTAGACTAATCCTAGTTTCATCTGTGAAGAAAACTTGTTTCCAATCATCCACAGACCAGGTTTCGTGATTTCGAGCAAAACGTAACCTGGCAACTCTGTTCTCTCTAGTAAGCAAGGGCGCAGTGGCTGGTGTCCTACTGTTTAAGCCAGCTTCATTTAACCGTCTTCTAACTGTTTTAGAAGAAATTGTGACATTGCGAGCAGCTTCGAGTTCGTTTCTTATTATAGAACGAGTGACAGTCCTGCTTCTTAAAGCATATTGTCTTATAAAACCTTCATCTAGGTCGCTTGTGCATCGTTTTCGCCCTTGTCCTAGCCTTCTAGAATAAGTTCCTACTTCATTCAAGCGTCTTACCATACGACTTATTGTGGAACGATGCTTGCCTAATAAATTGGCCACATAACTCTGACAATATCCCTCGTCCAATAAAACTGAGGCTCGCACTACCTCGTGTTCAGTTAAATTCCTTGTTCGATTCATTTTTCTAATTCTTTGAGGTCAAAAAATAACAGTCTACCACAAAAACATATTACTTTGAAAAAGGGAACAATTTATAAGCTTACTTTTAAAGAAAATCTATATCGCATTATTACAGAAAATTGTTTATCTTCTAAAAAATTCTTTAAAACTCTAAATCTAAACGAATTGTTTTGATTTCGGTCATGAACAACGAAACAAAATATGCATAGCCTACTATTCAAATACTCGATAAACTTTAAAACTGACATAAGAAAAAGATAAATTAATTTTCAGACTGTTGCGTTAATTTTGTCCAGGAGTGTATATGTTCAAGAAAAGTTGTTCACCTTTTATCGACTCTGCTATTACTTAACAGGTTGACTGCCGATCTATATTTTTGAGTTTGTGGTTGACGCCGGTAAGATTTTTCCAAATATTTTTATTTTATTGTGGTAAATATGAATTAAAATGAGTCTTGGATGTGTTTTTTTTATGTGCCATTCAAAATATTAGAAAAAAAAAATTTCACTCCGATCGGAGTAATCGACATTGCAAGTGAAAATTTTTACTAGATGCCGAACACTCCGATCGGAGTGTCCAATTAAATAAGTAAAGAAATAATAAATCGAACTCATGAACTCAAAACATTTATTTCTAAATCATTTTTGTACATTTTTATGGTAATCCTCAAAGTAATTAAGGCAAAAACCTGGTTGTCCAGGGCACATTTTGCATTCATACACTGTTTGCTTTCTTATTTTATTTTTCCTGCATTCTTTGCATTCCTTTCTGCTTACCCGTTTTGTTTCTTTAGTTCCTTTTTTTTTCACTAACAATTTTTTCTACTTTGCTAATGCTGTGGACATTTATTTGGCCTGGAGGAATTTGCGGCAAATTAGTAATTGGTCGTCTGGCTAGTAAATTTCTTATGACATCCAATCGGAAGTCATATAATCGTACCTGGTCAGACCGCGAATATTTATTGTACAAAAAATAGGCGTTTATCATGCTCATTTGCAGCACATGCATGAATAACTTTTTGTACCACCGAATGGTTTTACGGCTGCAAGGATAATTAATATGCCATCATTTGATCCTGTCTATCTATACCGGACATAAAAGCATTATATCCAATGATTCCGACATGCACTCCATTGCAAAACATAGATTTATTCTCACCACGTTTTAAGTTTGCACTCATTACCTCTTTCGGATTATCTTTCCTCTCAGCTCTCAGCGTACCAGTGCAGTATGTATTTTGTTGAAGTAATTTCCTAGCTAAATTAACACTATCGTAAAAATTGTCTAGATAAACAGCATGTCTCACACCCAATTTTTCCTCCAATAAATGTAAAACAATCTTTTCAGTATGTCCGCTTCCACCATAAACATCTGTCGCACCTTCGTAGACACGAAATTTCAAAATAAGTCCATTAGGCTCTGTCAGCATGTATAACTTCATACCATACTTATGACGCTTATTCTTGATATACTGTTTAAACTGGAGACGACCCCGATAAAGTACCATAGCTTCATCCAAAGACAACTCTCTTCCAGGATAGTAAATTTTTCCCATCTTGTTGTTAAAAAAATCTGCCACAAATCTAATCTTTCCTAGCCGATCTGTCGGATCCATATCTGGAGATGTAAAATGCAAACACCTCAAGATAAGCAAAAATCTATTCCTTGACATATATTTTCTAAAAACAGGTAGATTAAATAGCGGATCAGTTTTCCAATAATCGTTAAGACGGCTCAAGGATATTGTGCCAGTGTAAAGTAACAGGGCCAAAAAAATTTTTAGTTCGTCAAGAGTAAGATCTTTAAAATTAGTAATACGTGATTTTGTACTTGTTTCTGGGCGCAGCAAAACCTCGACTGCGTAAGAGTTCGTTCGTTCTACAATAGTTTGTAAAAAATCATCATCAATGATCATTTCGAAAAAATCGATAGGTGCACCCTGTCCTGGAATTTGCACCAATAATTCCTGGGTTTTCTGGAACAAAATTTGTTTTTAACGCACCTCTGTCGTTCCATTTTATCTCATCAAGGCTAGGAAGTGTTTGATGTGGCCGAATAGGGTCTATAAAATTCTCTTCTTCGGACTCGGAGCTTGAATTTACATCACTATCGTCTGTGTCTGGTACGTAATGTTCGCCTATACTACCTCCGCTTTCTTCCAATAGCTGCAATAATTCAGTGTCAGTTAGCTTCTTTTTCTTATCATATACCTTTTTTTCATCACTACAATGTCTTTTTTTAATACCAGAAGGCCCAGGTTGATTGTCCATATTGTACGGCAGATTACAACCAAATCAAAAGCAAATCCGCGGAACCACTTAAGCACCTGTTAGAACTTGCGTTTTTAAGCAACGCCACCACTAGAAACACGTTTCATATACAACGCCGATGGAATACTAAAACGTTTCGTAAGAACGCATGTCGAACTCCGATCGGAGTAGACGGCGTTGGCGAAGAGACCCGACGCACTCCGATCGGAGTGGTCGGCAGTCAACCTGTTAAGGCATTCAGGACTGCCCATATATCTACCGAATCAAATGCTTTTTAGTAATCAACCATTGTTGGTGACTTTATATTCATTTGCTTTTTCGACTAGTAATCTAATTGTTTGAAGATGGTCCAAAGTGCTGTATCCCCATCTAAATCCCGCTTGTGCACTTAGTAAATAACTATTTAATTTATTCATTAATCTATATGTTATGATTCTAATGAGGATTTTGTTTGGTACCAATAACAGGCTGATGGGCCTGTAATGCTCCAATTTAAATTTATTCCTCTTTTTAAAAATAAACACAATCAATGCATTTATTTGAGGAGTTGGTATTTTACTTTCTATAAGGCACTTGCTAAATAGAGGTTGACGAGATTGTATTAGCGATACCCCTCTATACCTCCTACCTACCCCTCTATAGGGAATATTATTTCGAACCAGAAAGCTTTACACTCCACAACAACTGTTAATTCTTTGAATTGTTGTGGCTGTTACTTGATGGAAATTCATAACGAATGTAATGAAAGACTAATATTATCAAATTTCCACTTTATTTAGTTTCACTGAAACTGTATGACGCGTTTCGCTATACTATAGCTTCTTCTGATACAAAATGATATTTGAGTGTCATTGTCATTGTCTTTATTGAATTTAAGTTAGGCTATGCCTCTTACTTACATTTATGATAGCTTATATTCCTATACTACTTAACCTAGGTTCTATACAGTAATCCTAATTAACTTAACCTAGGACATTGGGTTTTAATTACATTGGTTGACTAATCTAACTTAACTAGAGCTTAATTCTAAACTAATCTAGAACTTAATTCTAAACTTAATCTAGGTTACAATCTTCATGGGGGTGGGGGAGGGCCATCGTCTTCGTCGGATATGGGGTCAGAAGGTCTTGGATAGTGATGGCGGGCGTTGGCGGGCACGTGGAATGCGCTCCTTATGGTGGCGTTTGGGTGTTGTACCGCCTTTGCGAAGAACTTGATGTTGGTGGACCTCATGTGTGCCTTGATTGTTGGCACACCGAGGTCTCTATGCAATTGCCGGTTTCGGACGAACCATGGGGCTCCCGTGATCATCCTCAGGGCCTTGTTCTGTACTGCCTGAAGTTGAGCTCTGCGTGTCTTGGTGAGTTTAGACCAAGTAGGGCAGGCGTGTGTGAGTCCTGCCCTCACGATGGTTTTATAAATTAGCAGCTTGATTTTTGGTTGCAACTTACTGGACCGGCTGATGATTGGGTACAGCTTGCCCAGTAGTTGCTTGGCTTTCCTTGAGGCAGCACAGACCTGGTCTTTCCAGATGAGGTGTTTGTCATACTGGATTCCCAGGTACTTGATGGTGGTTGCCCATTGGATGCGGGATCCCTGGAGCTGGAGTTGTCCATAAGGAGTGCCGTTGCCTTTGGCGAAGACGATGGCCTGTGTCTTACATGGGTTTAGCTGGATCTTCCATCGGTCGAACCAGTGGGCGAGGACGTTCAGGTGGCGCTGCAATCTACTGGTGATGATTCTGTAGCTGCTGGATTCTGCTATGATGGCTGTGTCGTCAGCATACAGGAGTAGGGTAGTCTGATCCGTTTTTGGAATGTCGGCTGTGAAAATGTTAAAGAGGTGGGGGGAGAGGACGGAGCCTTGAGGGACTCCGGCTCTAATGGCCTTGACTTCGGAGATGGCCTTATCAACTCTGACTTGGAATGTTCTGTCAGAGACGAAGGATTGAATGAGTTTGTTAATGAAAAGGGGGTAGCCGTGTCGGATCAGTTTCAGAATGAGGCCTTCGTGCCAGACTCGGTCGAAGGCCTTTGCTACATCGAGAAACACAGCTCCAACTTTGTGACGTTTGTTGAAGCTGTTGGAAATGGTTTGGGCGAGTTTCGTGGTGTGATGGATGGTGCCATGAAGGGGCTGGAAGCCATACTGTTCGTCAGGGACAACACGGAGCGCTGTGGACTTTGCTCTGACGATTTCGAGGATGACTTTTTCAGCTATCTTGCCAAGGCCTGGAAGTAGGCTGATTGGCCGATAGCTGCTTGCCTCGTGGGATGGAGAGCCTGGTTTTTTGATCATAATGACCTCAGCTTTTTTCCAGTAGAGTGGAAAATAGCTGAGTCTCAGTATGCTGTTAATGATATTGGTGGCTTCTGAGATTTGTTTCTTGGGGAGTTTTTTGAGGGCTTTATTTGTAATTTTATCATGACCTGGGGCTTTTCGGATTGAGGTAAATCGAATGATCTCATTAACAGCGGATATTTGAGTATTAGTGTTGTTACATTTATATAAATACCCTAAGGTAGATAGGTAATAAAATTAATACTATATGCTAATGAATATTGCTGGGAAATCCATTCTGAATATTAATTGTATAAATTGAGTAAAGGGGAGTTACCATGGGCTAGACAGGTATCTTTTTGTTCGTTTAAGATGATGTCTGAATTTTTAATTCTATTTATTTCTAAATTTTCTAATAGGTTTAATTTTACGCCTTTGTTTTGTATGTGTAGAATTTTAAATTTATCGTCAAAAAGATGATTTGATTCTATTAAATGATTACCGTACGCTGAGTTAGTTTTGTTTTTGAAATAGCTTCTTTTATGTTCTAAAATCCGAGTTTCGAATGAGCGACCTGTCTGACCTATGTAACTTTTATGACAAGAACCACAATTTAACTGATACACTCCAGATTTTTTTGATCTATTTTGTTTTCCCTTTACGTTTTTAATGAATTTTATTTGTTCTAAAAGCTATGTTGATATTATATTTGTTTAAGTGGTTTTTTTAATTTTCTCTGACGTGTTACCAAAATAGGTTAAAACATTAAATTTTTTCCCTGTGTTTTCTTTCTTGGGCTATACTAAAGAAATAGCTTTATTTTTTTTTAAATTTTTTGTTTAGAATTGAGTCTATGGTGTCAGGAGAATATCCGTTGTTAACAGCAATTTGTTTTATTAGATTTAATTCTTTATTAAAATCATCTACAGATAAGGGGACACTTACAAGTCTATGCAACATACTGTGGTAAGCTGTAAATTTGTGTTGTAGGGGGTGAGCTGATTTTATGTTTATTGTAGTATCTGTATGTGAGGGTTTGTGAAAAATAGAGAATTTGTGTTTGTTGTAATGTCTGGTTATCGTTAAGTCAAGAAAATTAATTTTATTGTCGACTTCTAGTTCCATAGTGAATTTAATATTTTTATGTATTGAGTTTATATAGTTAAAAACATTGTCAAGTTGACGCTCTGTACCATTAAAACAAGCAAAGATGTCGTCTACATATCGGTACCAATACAATAAAAAATGATTTGCTAAATTTCTTGTCGATGTATTTGTTTTTCTAGGTTATCCATAAATATTTCTGCTAAAAGCGGGCGGGCTAAGTGGACTACGTATTATTAAATTTATGAGACCCTCAGAACTATTATATTAAACGTTTTCATTATTAAAGTAAAAAATAATTTTGATTGAGGCTCGTGCTTGTTTAATAAATTTAGTATGTCTTGTTGTATAACGATATTATCTTTATTTTGATTAGGAATGTTTTTATGATTTTTACTGTTTCATCTGGGGGTATGCTAGATGCCCAGATCAACAAGAATTTAGCAAATCATTTTTGTATTGGTACCGATATGTAGACGACATCTTTGCTTGTTTTAATGGTACAGAGCGGCAACTTGACAATGTTTTTAACTATATAAACTCAATATATAAAAATATTAAATTCATTATGGAACTAGAAGTCGACAATAAAATTAATTTTCTTGACTTAACGATAACCAGATGTTACAACAAACACAAATTCTCTATTTTTCACAAACCCTCACATACAGATACTACAATAAACATAAAATCAGCTCACCCCCTACAACACAAATTTACAGCTTACCACAGTATGTTGCATAGACTTGTAAGTGTCCCCTTATCTATAGATGATTTTAATAAAGAATTAAATCTAATAAAACAAATTGGTGTTAACAACGGATATTCTCCTGACACCATAGACTCAATTCTAAACAAAAAATTAAAAAATAAAGCTATTTCTTTAGTATACCCCAAGAAAGAAAACACAGGGATAAAATTTAATGTTTTAACCTATTTTGGTAACACGTCAGAGAAAATTAAAAACCACTTAAACAAATATGATATCAACATAGCTTTTAGAACAAATAACTCGTTGGGAAAATTCATTAAAAACGTAAAGGGAAAACAAAATACATGTAGATCAAAAAAATCTGGAGTGTATCAAGTGTGGTTCTTGTCATAAAAGTTACATAGGTCAGACAGGTCGCTCATTCGAAACTCGGATTTTAGAACATAAAAGAAGCTATTTAAAAAACAAAACTGACTCAGCGTACAGTAATCATTTAATAGAATCAAATCATCTTTTTGACGATAAATTTAAAGTTCTACACATACAAAACAAAGGCGTAAAATTAAACCTATTAGAAAATTTAGAAATAAATAGAATTAAAAATTCAGACATCATCTTAAACGAACAAAAAGATACCTGTCTGGCCCATGGTAACTTCCCTTTACTCAATTTATACAATTAATATTCAGAATGGATTTCCCAGCAATATTCATTAGCATATAGTATTAATTTTATTACCCATCTACCTTAGGGTATTTATATAAATGTAACAACACTAATACTCAAATATCATTTTGTATCAGAAGAAGCTATAGTATAGCGAAACGCGTCATACAGTTTCAGTGAAACTAAATGAAGTGGAAATTTGACAATATTAGTCTTTCATTACATTCAACTGTTAATTCTTTACAAAGCTCAAATTCGACCAACTATTGAATACTGCTCCCATGTTTGGGGCTCCGCTCCCAAACACACGCTGCATTTATTGGATTCTGTTCAGAGAAGAGCTGTTCGTCTGATTGGAAACTCGGAACTGGCCGGTGGCCTTGATTCGCTGAAACTTCGACGAACGGTTGGCGACTTGAGTCTGCTCTAAAAGTATTTTCATGGAAAGTGTTAGAAGGATGTAGCCCGCTTAATTCCTCCCAGAGCGGTGCATGTTAGAAATACACGTCGTGCTAATACTTCACATCCGTATGAGGTTGAGCTTGTTACTCCGTGTACAACGCTTAGCGAGCAGTGTTTTATATGGAGAACATCATCCCTTTGGAATAATTTGGGAATAATTTGCCCAAGGCTGTATTTCCCACTCAGTACAAATTACAGCGATTCAAGAACAACGTGAGTCGCTTTTTCCGCACACATGCATGTGTCCAATGTGAAAAAAAATCATACTTATTCAATAATTGCACTCCTGGAGTGCTTTGGGGTACATTATTTTATCATGTTAAAACTGACTTCCCTGTAGCATGTGTGCTCTTTTTAGACCCATAAAAAAAATACTTTCATTCATTTCTATAGTCATTTCATCGTCCCCGTTCTTTGTTATTATGCATATGTTATATGGCGTACATTATTTTATCCGTTGTTATATCAGAATTTCTTCAAATCCAACTTCTTACTCTCTATTTCCTTCTTTTTTCCCGCACGGTGGCGATTTTTTCGTATCATGTAGTGTTTTAATATTTTTCTGTAGCTCTTTTTATCTCTTGGATTTGTGCGCTCCCTTGGTTATCGTTATTCATAAATTTTATTATTTGATGTCTCCCTTCATTCATTTGTTTGTTTAGGTGTTTCAAACTTTCAAACTGTCTGACGTGTTCTCTGATCTTTTTCTTTATTTTTTCGTCTATTTCTGCCAATTCTAATCTGCCATTTCTAGGATCATTTCTTAATAGTCTTCTCTGTGTTTCATTAGATTTTGTATTTTTTTACTTAATTTTTTTGTTTTTCCTTTTTTCTATGGTACTATTTGTTTTGTAGTAATTAGTTCATCAAGTTCCGTTTTGTGTTTATGTGTTCTACATGATGTTTTAGTACTTGTCGATATTCGTCTGTGTCTTGTTTTATTATTTATATGGTGTTTTTATCTTTGTATGCCTGCTTCAGGTTTATTTTTATTTTTGCTCTGAGCATCCGATGATCACTGCTAATGCTCATCATATTCAGGAGTGTCATGTCTATTACAATATTCTTTCAGTTATCCCTTTTAAAAATACGAAATGCTCAAATAATTGTGTATAGTACTTGGTCCTTGTGTTATAAAAAAATGTAATATTTTTTTTGCTAATTTGATGTTCCCTTGAGATTTGCACGTGGTAAGAAGAAAATATTGATATTTTTATATTGCATTAACTAATTAAGAACGTCCTATTTAACCTTTATTCTGATAAAAGCAACATATTGCTGAAAAGTTAATAAATAATGAATATACAGATGTATTTTTATTATCCACGAACTAAGCATCAGAAAATTCAATTAGCAAAAAGGATATTACCAAGAAAGTTTAAGAAAATGTTACAATTACATATACTCCTCTTTTAAAAGTAACCGGCTCAGTTTCTACCTCGTGAATATCTAATAAAATGGTAAATTTAATTTAACAGAGCGGCAATAGACGTTATATAGAGTTAATCCAAGGAAGCGCCACTTTTAATATTCCTAACAGGTGAAGGATCAGTTTCATTTTTGTAAACAAAAAGGTAAAATTTTTCTAATTTTTTAGAAAATAAAATAAGAAATGGATAATTTTAAGCAGATTAACATTATTTGGTGTTTGCCATATTCCTTTAGGGCGCGGAAATATGAGCCATAAGGGAAGCAGAATGAAAGAAAATAGATCTCTTTGAACAATGGTGTTGAAGCCGAATATTGCCTACCCCTTGGACAGTCCACAGATTCAACGCATCTGCCATTGCAGAGGTCAAAGTAAATGTTCGATTGTCATCTATCTCCCACGCATACACCAATTCTTTGGCGATTTTACCAAAAAAGGGACCGATAGTTTGGAGAGGCTGATCGTGGCTGGTGATGTACCAGGAAAAAGAATGAGAAGTAGGTCCCCGATAAGATGGACGGATCAAGTCCAGAAACCAAAGTACACATTTTACGATGCGTTTAAAACGGCTGAAGACAGATGCCGATGGAGGAATATACTTCATGATAAGTAGCTTCAGCATTGAAGTAAGGACAAGATATATATATATATATATATATATATATATATATATATATATATATATATATATATATATAATATATATATATATATATATATATATATATATATATACAGTCGACACTCTATATAGTAAAAGACCAAAATGTTGACCGAAATTTCACTATAGAAAGTTTTTCACTATATAAAGAAAAAATCCGTATATGTTGCTATGTATGAATTTTATATTGGTAATCATTTACTTATTACTTATTTTATAAGGTACAAGCAACAAAAAAAATTGTAAAATTGAATTATTAGAAAAGTTTTTATTAAACATTTGAAAGTTTAAATCGTACATAGCATGTACAGGGCTAAATACATACATAAAGTCCGTACGTTATATCTTTACCCGTGCGTCATAGTTTTCAGGCCATATAACAGACGACTATTATATTATTTGTCTCTTTTCACCCATAAATCGTAGGTATTGGTAAAAAGAGACAAAAAATATAATAGTCGTCTGGGATATTGCCTGAAAACTATGACGCACGTGTAAAGATATAACGTACGGACTTTATGTATGTATGTACTACATACGAAATAAAAAGAATAATACAAAATGTGTTAATACATATGTAAATACTACGTACATACGTACTAGGAAAAATAATCAGTTATTTTCTTTTGAACATTACTTTTGAAAAATAATTGTTTCTCAACAAAATTCTCGCATTTATTCAAATGCATAAAGATTTGATCAGGTACACTTTCCTGGCCCCTGAGAGTAGTTCGCACAATGTCAAATGCATTTATTATTTCATTTTCACTAAATTTAGCAGGACATTCCCCGGTTTCAGTTTCTTCTTCATGATCTTCTATACTTTTTATATCGTCAATTATGTCTTGGTTAGTTGGGAGATCTGTCGTGCCAACATCATTGTCGATTTCTAAGAAATCTTCAAGTAAAAAATCTGCATCGACGGTAGCAGTTTTTTGTAGATTACCCCATTGCCTTTTTAAGGTAGCGAGATCCATTTCGTCTTCTTCTTCCAATTCGTCAATTTTTTCAGTAAAACCTGCTTTAGAAAAGCAGTTTTTGATAGTTTTCTGAGAAACATTTTCACTCCATACTTTAGCGACTTCGGTTATACACTCTTGAAGGGTAATCAATTTTTGGACTGGAAGGTTGTTATCAATCGCATCAACAATTTTGTGAACAATTCTGTTTCGGTAATGATGTTTTATGTTTTTTATAATACCCTGGTCCATAGGTTGCAATTTGGAGGTCATGTTTGGTGGAAAAAAAGATCAATTCAATATTCCTTAATTTTTTACTTACAGTAACTGGATGTGCAGGAAATTTGTCTATAAACATCACAATCTTTCGCTTTTGGCTTTTCATTTTCGTGTCCAGTTCTTTGATCCATCTTTGGAAAATCTCAGAAGTCATCCATGCCTTTTTATTATTGGCATAATCTAACTCCAGAGATTTAACTCCTTTTAAACAACGGGGATTTTTGCTTATACCTATGAGCAGTAATTTCAGTTTTTCTGAGCCATCCATGTTTGCTCCAACCATAAGTGTCACCCTTTCTTTACTTGTTTTAACACCAAAACATTTATCACTTTTAAAAGCAAAAGTTTTATTTGGCAAACATGTCAAAAACAAACCGGTTTCATCACAATTGAAAACGTTTTTTGGCTCGTACTTTTTCAATGCACTTTTTAAAATAGTTTCAGTCCAAATGTCATAGTCCTCCTGACTAACGCTTGCACTCTCGCCAGACATCGTCTTGAAAACAATTGAATTGCGAGTCTTCCAGGCACTCAACCACCCTTCACTAGCTTGAAAATTAACGCAGTTAAATTCTTTAGCAAATTGTAGAGCCTTTTGCTTTATTAAATTTCCCGATATTGGTACGTTTTGATGCGTACGGGCCACTTGAAACCATCGTAAAACTGCTTTATTTACATCCTCGTAAGTACTCACCCGTACTCGTTTTCGACTGCTTGGAACACTAGGTTTCTTGATGATACTGTCTCGACTTTTTATTATCAGAGAGACGCAACTTGGAGAAACACCAAATTTTGCAGCAATTTTTTACAGCCTTCATCAACTTCCTCCAAAACTTTAATTTTTTCAGCTAAACTTAAACACACTCACTTGGACTTCTTACTTGATTCTTAAACAAAAAGAAACTGAACCTGAATTTGCGAATTACTAGGCCTCGACTATAAAATGGGTTTTTCCCCGGGTTTCTATAAAATGGGTTATTCCCCGGGTTTCTCACAGAAATCTACCTGATTTATTGCCAACCATTAGGCGTTATAAACGCGTTAAGAACCTTTTCAAAGGAACGCGTCATAAAAATGGAATTCGTGCTAATGTTATATAAAAATGGGAAACCCGAAATGGCCAAGATCTCAATAAATGCATACAAATTTATACATAAAATTCCGGTAAAAATTTTATTATATAGAGTGTTACTGTTTTACAGATTCACTATATGCAGGGCTTTTTACATGAAATTTCATTAAAATATTTTAGGTCTTGAAAAAATTGCACTATAAAGAGTTTTTCACTATATAGAGTTTCACTATAAACAGTGTCGACTGTATATATATATATATATATATATATATATATATATATATATATATATATATATATATGTATATATATATATATATATGTATATGTATAAATATTCGCATTCCAAAAATTAAAGTGTTTATGCCGCGACTGGGGTGTTTTCCTTTTCACTGAATGTTTACCAATTACGGGAGTAAGGTGTCGTAAAGGTCAATGTTTTTAAAGAGAAATGAGCTGACATAGTGATTAAGAAATTTGCAGAAAGTGTAGAATATAGCAGCAAGTCAGATAGATTGTATGGTTAAGTTTTAAATTTGTCACGGACAACTTAGGATACTTTATATGAAGATCCACTGCACATTTAAGGTATATTTATTTATTTATTTATTTTGTGTGCACACATCAAAGTTGAAGTTAAATAAAATTACCCAAATGAATTATACAAAAATATAACCAACCAACCAATAAGATACCAATTTAAGGTACATAGAAAAAATGGTTTACCATTTCGGTATTTATCTTGAAATAGTTCAGAGAAAAATTTATTTGAATTCTGTTTTTATCTTGCCCCCAAACATCTGTTAAATAAAAAATAGCGGATCTCAATAATAAAGGAAAGAATTAGACTAGCGATTACAGACTAGCGTAAATCGCTTTTGCTGCACATTCGTCACTCCTGTAACGCTTTAAAGATTTTCCTGCCTAATAAGCCCATAAAAAAAGAAACTGATCACGAAATGGAGTGACAAATGAGAGAACAATCAAAAACTGCTAAAAATTGGACCTTGTCCAAATTTAGTAGTTTATATTGATTTTGATAAACTGGGGTGTTCCTATGAAAGAGCTATATTTATTTTAGTGAGTACCATTACCTGTTAAAAATAATGCTCCAATTTAGAAAGCAACTCTATATATGTACCGAATTAAGAATTAAAATCTTATGTCATTCGGAAGACATCGCGACAATAGACGGACACATTGACCGACCGACAGACCTACGAATATTGGAAATCATATATTTGATGATTTAGGGACCCTGAATGGTCAAAAATGCGAGAATATCAGATTGTAAATACAGTACTTTCGACTTTAATGAGTTAACTAAAGAAATAATGCAAAAAATACTCGGTATTCTAATATTATAGCCCAACTTCATGGTTACAGAAAGTTAAATTCGATTTGTTAATTATGAATTTTCATGTTTTCCACAACAACGAGGAAGTTTGTTAAATATGCAAATAGTTTCTTTAGCGGATGTTTTATGAAACTTGTATTTAACTAAACTAGTTAAATCTATCCAAAACGTGTGTGGATTGTGTGATGAGCTTTGGATATGTAGTATGTAAATAAACCACCTTTACACACGAGATTACCAATTTATTTCGCGTGGCATTAATAACTCAATAAGTAAGCTAACTCTACAATATATACTTAGCATATTACTATCTGGCGAGTGTGGCATGACGGAGATATTTGAAACGAACAGATTATTAATGTCGTTACCTATGTTTAACTCTGACATTTTTTATGGGCTTAGCAAACGTGCTGCAGGGAAATCCCTGCGCTACAGGAGTAATGCGTGTGCGGAAAACTCGATTCACGGTTGTCTTGGTCAAATCAGTTTAAAACGATGAGGTTCTTCATTTAAAAAACTACTTGAAAAGGGTTGTACGAGGAGTAAAAACCGTTCTTTGATACTCCAAGGAAACAAGAGTACTGGTCAGTTTTGGGTCTTCAGTCAGGTGAAAAGCTGTCTTCTGAATAAAATTTAACAAATGCAGTGTATATTTGGGCGCTGTATAACAGCGGTTTTTCTCTTCTTAGTATAGTCAATGAAAATTATTTCATGCGCATCCCAAAGTACAGAGGCCAAAACCTTTCCAGCCGATTATTGTGTTTTTGGTCGCTTCGGACGGCTTTCACTGGCTGCTGTCCACTCAGCTGACTGCCGATTTGATTCCGGTGTGTAGTGGTGGATCCATGTTTTATCCATTGTCACATATTGCATGAAAAAATCCTTTTTATTGCGCTTAAACAGGTTGTAAACGTATCGTTTGAAGGTTAGTAGTTCCCAAAAATCATGTGGATTCTTTGAAAAGAACGACATCTATGTATCAGACTAAAAACTTTTCAGCCTACGTGTTATATAAATATTTATTTTTTTAATAATCTTTAATTTATTTTTAAGAGTTAACTTTATTAAAAATACTTTTGTACGTTACCTGTCTTGGTGATGTATTTTCAGGTTATTATAACAGTAAGTTTCACTTGTAAGCCTATATTTATTTCGGGCTACTGGCGCTGCGCGCGTGTTTTTTCTCCGATCGCCATGAACAAAATTCCTTCAAGTAATTTAGAATTTTTGTGTTTTCAATAACTGTTTTCTTTGTACTCGTACCCGGATGTTTAAATGAAATATAAATACTTAGACTTTGTCTCTCATTTCCCCCCTTTAAATATTTTTTTATTTTAGGTTTACGTTGATTAATAATAAGCAAAAAATAGGTTTATTGTGAATACTTTTTTAAGAATAAAATTACCAAAAAAGTGAAAATCTTTTTTAAAGCTTTTAATGATGTTCTAATATCAAGTATCCTTTTAATTGTAACTAAAAAAAAAAACTGGTCGACGTTTTTTTTGACCATTTCATACAACTTTGAACGTAAAATTTCCGGGGCGGCGCACTACAGCAGGCAAATTTTCATATTTTAAAACTCAGTTTTTAAATAACACGGCCAATGTGAGTATTTTCAATTTTTCTTATATTAAAACTTACGTTATAATAATGATAAATATTCGAGGATTTTTTTTTTAATACTATATTTTATTAAATATTTGTAATTTACGATATGCCCGTTTTAAAATCATGCAAACAAAAATTTCGTTTTCAGTTTTACAAATTATAAAGCAACCAAAATAAAAACTATTAGTATCATCGGAAAGCTGAAAGTCTCCTCTTTAAAAAGTGATATTTTAATTTTTTTTTTACACTCTGAAAACAAATATTATCGATTAACTTTCGAGCGCTACATTTTTTGAATCACCAATCCGAATTTTTAATAAATTCTCACGCTAAAAAAATTTGAAAAAAAATCTATATACTCCTTTGTCGTAAAAATTCCTGCACTTTCACGTGGTGCTATTAGTTTTTCGTTATTTTTTTCTTTTTCGAGGTATTACCGAAATTTGTGGCCTTAGCGTATATCAAACTTTAGCAAACTTTCTTTTATCATATTCTACATTCAAAAAAACTACCTGTGTATTCACGATCTAAGAAAGTGACTTGGCTACCTGTACCCACTCAAAATTCAACAAAAAATGACAAGGCATCGTGCAGGGCAGCACTATACCTGATTGTATAATTGTTAGGTTTAAAATTTTAATGTGATAAGACACTTGAATTTTAATATTTTATGTACTGAATAATACACAATATAGTAATTACACAAATATATTAAAACAGTGTACAGTGGCCTCGCGTAGATTTGTTACAATTTTAGTTATTAATTATTATCTGGTTCAATTTCGCTATCGCTACTATCTTGCAAATCAATAATAAGTTTTTTTACAGGTTCTAAACTATTTATATTTATGTACATATATGAGTTTTCAATTTTTTTGACGAATTGAATACAGTTTTTCCAGTTTTGAACGGTTACATTTTTGACTTCTGTATTTATCAACTCAATCACACTACTGTTTCAAATGGGTGTATTATTGTGAGCAGCATATTAGACTTTATTTTAGGCCATATCAACTCGATCGCATTAAAGATACAATAATATGGTAGAGGCCGAATTATTTCGTATCCTGCTTCCTTTGCAATTTTATCACAAATATATTCCTTCGAAAAATTGTAACTTTTTAAAATTTCTAACAATTGTTTAATTGTATCACTTTCATGGAAATATATGTTACGTTTGCACAAAAAGGCTTGTATTTCCTTTTTTCTACTGGTGGAACTTGGTACCTTATTCATTTGGCGACTATGATAGGATGCATTATCCATCACAATACCGCTATTCGGTGGTATATTCGGCATTAATTTGTTTTGAAGCCAATCTTCAAAAACTTCAGCGGTTGTATCACAATGATAACACAGCCCCACAAAAAAAAAGTGGGATATACTTTTGATGCGATATATCAGATCCGTAGTATTTTTGCCCGCTGATCACGAATCTGACGTCAGAATATCGCCATCATATCTCAATTTTTTTCTAACCTCAAAAAATAGGTAAAAATTAGTAAAAATTAAGAAAAATATACTCCTAAAAAATTGATGCAAGCTTTTTCATGAATCTAAAGATGTATTAATATGTATTCGGACACGCTAAGCTAATATTCATCAGTTGGATTGAGCCATACAGTTTCTGTTTTCTTTCTAACCTCAATAAATCAGACAGATATAGTGCTTCTCGAATGCAAAAACGAATTCAAATTAAAATTCAACCGATCCTTACCAAATTTGGCACACGGGGATTTTTTTGGGTCGCTGATCACGAATCTGAGGTTGGATTTGCAAAATTCAAGATGGCAGATGTTTTCGCGCCATTTTGAACGCCAAGAAAATTCATCGGTCGATTTTTATTCTTCTACCTGCATCCAGGGCACCTCCACGTGGTGACGGTGGGCAACGGTGTTACTCCACTAGCCGGCAGAGTCCCTGGATAACGGCTTAGATGCCGTCATGGCAGGTAGAAGAAAGAGAATTACGATGCAGGGACTCGGAAACCCAGTATAGGCGGTTGGTCAGGCTGGGAAAGCGGGCCCGCAGCCGTCGTCATCCAGCGACCGTAGCTCTTCATGTGTGGGTGACTTGGCTCATGTAGAGTATAATGCTACAAGAAAACGTTCTCACGGTACAAGGACTTTTCATAAGTGCGATAAAAACAGTGATTCATTTTGTTACATTTGCTGTCAACACGTATTGAGTAAAATGGGGTCACCGATAACGGATAAGATTAAAACCTTATATAAGGATTGTTTTAACATTGAAATACAGTACCAGGATACAGATTGGGTTCCCCACATCATTTTCAGTTCTTGCAAAAGTAATGTTGTACATCAATAAGATGGCGATTAAATATTCCAGACCAGCAATATGGAATAGACCATACAGTGAAAATGATTGCTACTTTTGTATGAATGTTGTATCTAGGCATAACCGAAAAAATAAAAGCACTATTACTTATAACGATGTTTCGACAGTAACAAGACCAACTAAACTAATTCCGCCTCCTGAACCACTTGATGCTGATGTTATGGAAACAAATGATTTCACCTTATCAGTTCATGCCGAAAAACATTGAGACTGTCGAAAAAGATTCAAACACTGTTACTAATAAATGTTCTAGTGACAACCTATCAATACTAGTGACACAGATAAAGAATTTCTACCATACAACCGTAAACCAGAACCAATACTCGTATCACAGTCAGAACTTATTGATCTAGTCAGAGATTTAGGCTTATCCAAAGATGGTTCAGAGCATCTTGCTTCCTTTTTAAAGAAAAAGACATTTACTTAAGCCAGAAGCTACGATTTCTTATTATAGAAACAGAGATGAAGAATTTCGAAAATATTTCACAATGGACGAGGAATTGTCACTTTCATATTGTACCGATGTAAAAGATCTAATGGATGAATTTCAAAATAACTCATACGATCCTGAAGAATGGAGACTATATCTTGAGGTCTATTTTTTCAGGTTATGGGGTGTGGGAGTCTAAGGTTTCAGGGTTTAGGATTTAAGAGTATCAGGTTTGAGGATTCCCCAACTGTATACCAAATTTGGTAGGAATCGGTTGGTTTTCAAAAATTTTGTCCGCCATTTTGAATTTTGTAAATCTGGTCTCAGATTCAGGATCAGCAACCCAAAAAACCCCCGTGTACCAAATTTGGTAAGAATCGGTTGAATTTTAATTTGAACTGGTTTTTTGCATTCGAGAAGCACTATATCTGTCTGATTTATTGAGGTTAGAACGAAAACAGAACTGTATGGCTTAATCCAACCGATGAATATTAGCTTAGCGTGTCCGAATACATATTAATACATCTTTGGATTCATGAAAAAAGTTTGAATCAATTTTTTAGGAGTATATTTTTCTTAATTTTTACTAATTTTTACCTATTTTTTGAGGTTAGAAAAAAATTGAGATGTGATGGCGATATTCTGACGTCAGATTCATGATCAGCGGGCAAAAATACTACGGACCTGATATATCGCATCAAAAGTATACCCCACTTTTTTTTTGTGGGGCTGTGTAATCCAAGCTGGAATCTAAAATATTCTTGGCTGCTAGAAATAGACATTCTGGTATCCAGGCTTTTTCTCGCCCCGCATGCAAAATAGCTATTCTTTTACCTTTATTTGATGAAGCTTTGGTGTGTCATTTTTTGGATTTATCAATCCATCCTTTACTGGGTGTGTCGTTGGTGTCATACCAAGTCTTATCTAGGTAGATTATCGTTCCATTTTTCGATCTAGCTGTATTTATTTTTTCAAGATATTCCATTCTGAATTGTTGTAAGCGCCGTGATTCCATTATAAGTTGCCTTTTGCCTATTTTTTTGAACAAAAACCCCAAACGACGTAGAATACACCATAAAATTTTATTCACAACTATCCTCAGACAACCTTCGTGAAAGTGACAATGACGTAGGAACTTTTTGTTTTACATACAATTCATAAATTTTGCGGCGGATTAAGTTTTCTTGACAAAAATGTCAGTACATTTCGACACATCTTTGTCTTTTCGTGTTTTTTTAGGCGCTATCGAATTATTTACAATTTCGCCAACTGTACTTTCAGGGATGCTTGTTAAAGCTGATGTCTCTATCAATGAAAAGTACTTTTCGTGGTCTCGCTCCACTAACTTTAAGTAAACACTTTAAACTATCACTTTTGCCTCAACGGGCAAACATTTGCGGTTTCTGACGGAAGGGGCTTTGGACATTTTAAGACACTATTGAACTTTAAAATACACACTATTTCAGTATAATACTGCAGTTAAAATGAAGAATAATCTTCATATTTATAAACACGAAGTAGCCAATAAAATGTTAGATTGACCCTGTTACGGCCAGGTACGTGAGAAGTTTCTAACGGTCGTTTAATGTTTTTATTGCATCAATTTGCCGAATCACTTTCTTAGATCTTGAAAAATACTAAACATCGTGTTACATGGTACGAGGTGAACCACCAGTATGATCCGAAATTATGGAACCGGATTAAATGTGTGCTTCAAATAGAGCCAAAGAACTACTAAATAACATAACATCTGCTAATTTTGACAATTTACGAACCAAAGTTATATTTTTTGCATAATTACTTTGATAGAATTTCGACATAGTAATTTCAGTTTAATTTTGGATCAAAATACGTTTCGATAAATTGCTTACTTTCCGGTTAATTACATTATCATTTGTATTTTGAGAAAATATTGGAATGTTTGTTTTATTTTCCAGTGTTGTGCCTTTTGTTGATTTATATTTATATTTACTGTTAACTCACTTTTAAATTCGTTTTCATTTTCCGGAGTATCTTCTGCAAATATTACAATAGTATAATATATATAACTAGCAGTGCCCGCGGCTCCGCTCGCGTGGACTTGATTCACTACTATCTTTACTGCTTATTCCTTATATTACCTAACGTAATATCTGCCATTATTTCCCCTTATCTCCCATTATTTCTTCTAATCTCCCATTACCTCTACATAATTTCTATTATCTAGGCTTATCTCTGCTCATCTCCCATTATTTCCCCTTATCTCCCATTATATCACCTTATCTCCCATTATCTAGGCTTATCTCGACTTATCTCGCAATATTTCTCCTTATCTCATCATAATTCCCATTATCTAGACTTATCTCTGCTTATCTTCCATTATTTCTCCTCATCTCCCATTATTTTATACTTATCTCCCATTATCTCACCTTATCTCCCATTATCTAGGCTTGTATCGAATTATATAGAACATATGTATAAATTTATAAAAATACCTAAATCGGATAAGTGGTTCTCAAGTGATAAGCGCACTAACGGACAGACAGACAGAGAGACGTTGCATTTTATATATATTATATTCTTTGCAGCATGATATTGTTTCATATTTGATGGTTTAGGCAATGTATTGCAAGAGAACGCGCTAACGGTAACCTTTTTCCGACTTGATTCACCATTATCGTCACTGCTTATTCCTTATTTTACCTAACGCAATAAAATATAACCTACAACCTGGCCAGAGAACATATGTATATTTAAAAAAAAAGCACGTAAATCGGATAAGTGATCCAGTGATAAACGCACTAACGGATAGACAGACCGACAGAGATACGTTGCATTTTATATATATTATAGATATCCTTTGCTATATGATATTGTTCCATATTTAGTGGTTTAGGCAGAGAACGTGCTAGCAACAAACTTTTTTCCGACTTCATTCACTATTATCGTTTCCTTATGATACCTATCGTAATAAAATATAGCCTATAACCTGACCAGAGAACATATGTATATTTAAAAAAAAAAAAAGGGACAGACAGACAGAGATACGTTGCATTTCGTAAATAGATGTCGGATAAACATATGATATGTTTAAAAATCACGTAAATCGAGGGATAATAAGCGCACTAACAAACAGACAGACAGAGAGACGTTGCATTTTATATATATTATAGATATAGATTATTATTATTTTTATATAACCTGGCCAAAGAATATATGTGTGAATTTAAAAAAGACACGTAAATTGGATAAGGGGTTCTCGCGTGATAAACGCGAACAGACAGACATACAGAGAGACATCGCATTTTTTTATATATATATTATAGATTATAGATATTCTCTTCTACATAATATTGTTCTATATTTAATGGCTTAGGCTGTGTATTGCAAGGAAACGCGCTAGCCGCAAAGTTTTCTCCGACTTCATTCACTATTATCGTCACTGCTCATTCCTTAGGTTACCTATCGTAATAAAATATAGCCTATAACTTCGCCAGAGAACATATGTAGGTTTTTTAAAAAAAAGTACGTAAATCGGATAAGAGGTTCTCCAGTGATAAGCGCACTAACGGACAGACAGAGAGACGTTGCATTTTATATATATTATAGATACTGGTTCCCAAATCATTTATGTAAACAAAAAATAAAATTGATCAAAATAAAGTACCTTTACTGGACATCATTAAAATAAGTTTTATTATTAGAGCAGATATATTGCGTATTATTTATTATATTATCTAAGTAGATCTATACTTAAATTGTGAAATTTATAGTTCTCCAATATTGTTATTTATCTCTCGTGGCTTAGACAGTCAAAAGCGTTTTGTAAATCGCAAAATGTGACTACCCTAGTCACCAATTTTCTATCTCTCAACTATATTAAGAACTGAATGTGAGACGTCTCTATCAATAGATATTTTGTGTCTAGAACCATACTGATGTTTGAAATAAAGATTATGTTTTTCGAACTATGAATTTGGTTAAATTCCGACAACAGTACACCTACTAAAAGTAATGATAACTAGTTGCTTTAAACCAGGGGTGCTCAAACGGTCGATCACGAGTGTTTTTTGAGTCGATCTCGAGAAAAAAATTCCGATATAGAACTATTCACAGATTTTGTTTTAGGTAACTAAAACAAAATGTAATGAATAAACTACTAAAATTTATTCGATTCACAATTAGGCCAGAATAACCCCCTCATCACTTTCTTTTATCGTAATAACCCCCTGCTAGTGGCAAAAGGCGGCTTTATCAAAGAAACGCGCGCCGATTTTTCTAGAAACTTCTGGCGGCGTGTTTGACGGGAACATTCGAGATTTCGTTCGCGCCGATATAAATGTTGGGCCTGCAGGAATAGGAGTCAGTCTGAGTTGTAACTTGAAGGCGATATATCGATACAAAGTTTTATTAATAAATAGTCCAAAATGAGTGCGGCGAAGAAAAGTAAAACTTATCATTTTAATAACGATTGGGAGGAAGAATTTTTCTTTTGTATGGTAAAGGTAAGTGCACTTGTCTCATTTGCCGTGCGTCAGTTGCAATATCTAAGCGTGGGAAGTTAGAGAGGCATCACAAAACGGTTTATAAAAACTATGAAAAGGATTTTCCGTCACAGAGTGAATTAAGAAAACAAAAAGTACGTGATTTGATAACTTGTTTGAAAAAAGAACAAACCACGTTCACAAGACCATTCTGAGTTGTTGTAAGTGCCATGATTCCATTGTAACCTGCCTTTTGTCTATTTTTTTGAGCAAAAACCCCAAACGACGTAAAATACGCCATAAAGTTGTAGTGGAACATTTTATGTCACAACTATCCTCAGACAGCCTCCGTGAAAGTGACAATGACGTAGGAACTTTTTGTCCTGCATACATTTCATAAATTTTGCAGCGGATTAAGTCTTCTTAACAGAAATCTCAATACATTTCGGCACACATTTGTCTTTTCGTGTTTTTTTAGGCGCTATCGAATTATTTACAATTTTCCAAACTGTACTTTCAGAGATGCTTGTTAAAGCTGATGTCTCTATCAATGAAAAGTACTTCTCGTGGCCTCGCTCCACTAACTTTAAATAAAGAATTTAAGCCAAACAATCAAAAGCTGCAACGATCGCGTCATTTAAAATATCTCATATATTGGCGAAACACAAGAAACCATTTGATGATGGATTGGTTGTGAAGGAAGCATTTATTGAAGCGGGTGAGACTTATTTTTTTAAAATATTATGTCTGCTATTAGAGAACTTCAGTTATCTCGTCCGACTGTCACAAGGCGTGTTGAAGTCATGAGTCAGGACATGGCAGATAAACTAAAACATGATATGACAGACACTGCCCAGAGGTGTATTTTTATTCGAATGGTATTTAATGACATGGCTAAGGAAGAGTTTTTGATAATGATTCCTCTGAAAGGAAAGACCCGTGGCGAAGATATATATGACGTTTTCTTCAATTTTGTAACAAACTACAAGCTACCAATATATAAACTAGTGTGCATTACAACCGATGGAGCACCAGCAATGACTGGAAACAAAAAAACGGTTTTTGTGGCATTGTGTCGAGCTAATGATGATTTCCCTTCATTTTTCTCCTTCCATTGCATTATACATCAACAAGTTTTGTATTCAAAAGTCCTAAACATGGAGGAGATTATGGGCATTGCAATAAAAATTGTGAATTCTATCCGTGCACGTAGCTTGCAACGACGCCTCTTTAAATTGCAGTTGGAAGAGAGTGAGTCAGCTGAACACACTGATTTAGTTCTTCACACGGACGTCAGGTGGTTGAGTCGCGGAAAATTCCTAAAAAGGTTTCAAGAATTATTGCCCGAAATAACAGCTTTTCTGGACGAAAAAGAAGATGACACTCAGGTGCTGAAAAACGGAAAATGGCTGACTGATTTGGCATTTTTGACAGACATCACAATGCATTTAAACACCATTAATTTGGAGCTTCAAGGTAAAGGAAAAACTATTATTGAGATGATTAGCGCAATAAACGCATTCAAAAGTAAATTGCAACTTATGATAGATCAACTGAAAAGAAAGGATCTAAAAAATTTTCCGTCTTTGAAAGCAAGGATTCCTCAGTTGAATTATGATATTTATGAGGCAGAATTATCAAATATTTTGGGCCAATTCGAAATACGTTTTTATGATTTCAGTAAATTGGCAAATATCGCATCATTTATGAGTTATCCTTTTTCGTGTAAAAATATTGAGGAATTAGCTACTGAAATAGCAATTCAGTTTAACATGGACTCATGTTCTGTTGAAAATGAGTTAGTGTAGATTATATCAGATGTACATCTCAAAGCCACAGCATCTGATACAAAATTCTGGTGTTTTATATCTGAAGATAAATATCCGAATCTAAGGGAAATCGCCCTTCAACTGACGGCAATGTTTGGGTCAACTTACTTGTGCGAGTCTGCATTTTCTGAAATGAAGATAATTAAGTCAAAATATCGCAATCGACTAACTGACGAACATATGTCATCATGCTTGCGATTAGCACTCGGTAATTACGTACCATCTTATGAAAAGTATGCTGAGGACATGCAGTGCCACGCTTCAACATCCAAAGTCACTCTTTATTTAAGTGTAGACACTAGAACTCGTTTGTTTTGCAAGAACCAATAAACTCGCAATTTTGAATAATTATGAGTTTTTCATTGACATTTTAGAGCAGACCTACACTTACCTTGACTAAAAAAAATGCATATTGTGCGAAAAAACTAATATCTTTGCCACGATACACCCTACCTAGACGACAATCCTGAATCACACTTACTTGCAGCCTCTCAGAGTCGATCGATCGTAGTCCAACAATATTGAGGTAAATCCCAGCAGTTCAAGTTTGAGCACCCCTGTATTAGGATATCTGCAATATTTATTTGACTGACGATATAATTTAAATAGCTGATTTACTACACTTTATTTTTGGCGTTGAAAATTTTACAATAAGCTTCGCACACAAGAATTGTTTTTCTTATCATAATAAAGCATATTTTGAGTTCGAATTAGGTGTTCACGATACCGACTGATTAAAATACGACACCTTGCCGCCTATTATAAAAGTTATTATAGTTTATGAAAAGTAATAAAACTTGTTGAAGAAAACAAAGAAGCTGTTGTTTAAGGGCTTTTTCTTTTTAAAGTTAGTGAATGAAAAGTTCGTTTCCTTCAGACTTTTATCCTACGTTAATTTCTTAATTAAAGTTTTAAAAGAGTACTTATTTGCTTTTTATAACATCATAAGGAAGACGTACCCTACAAATTCGAAAAAGTTTTTGATTTCTCAATGTACAGACTTTCGAACATTAGCAACATTAGCGGAACTTTTTTGTTATAAATTTTGAGTTGTTAGTCGCGTCTGGTAAAACATATCAAAAAGATTTAAGGGTTGAGTTTTGCACAACATTACTACTAATGGCTAGTCACAACACGTTAAATTTCATTACTCAATTAACTAATTAAGAAAAAACGCAATAGCGCCCTATATGTAAAAAACGTAAAACATAAAAACCTAGTACAGAACAAATACGTATAAGACGAGGTGTAAGACAGAGAGATTCAATCTCTCCTAAGCTATTTATTACAGCCCTAGAAGACGTATTTCGCTAACTAGATTGAACATAGGGCCTAAAGATAGAAGGTGTGTATTTGAGTCACTTAAGGTTCGCAGACGATATTGTAGTCATTAGTAGTAATCCACATGAGTTACAAGAAATCATAATAGAATTAAATTACCACTCAAAGACTTAAGATGAGTAAAAGTAAGACAAAAATATTAACCAACACTAACAACAGAGTTATAACTTTGAAAGGAACAGCTCTCGAGATTGTTAAGAATTGTGTGTATTTGGGGCTAGAAATTACAACAAGAGACAGTGTCTCGGATCAAATTTCAAGAAGAGTCAGGCTTGGATGATGCGCAGTCGGAAAATTAAGTTATAAATTCGAAGATAAAGCCACATATGGCACTGAAACTTGGAGACTGAATAAAGCCGATATACAAAAACTAGTTCGAACCCAGAAAGCACACGAAAGACAGACGATCGGGATAAAACTTAAAGATAGAGAAAGAAATAAGTGGATAAAACAAACAAAATTAAAGGATATTATAGAACATTAGAATGGAGACACGAGAAGAGAAAAGGAGCGTAGGACATCCCAAAACAAGATGGCGGGATGATATACAGAGGTTTGCGGACATGGATAGATGAAAACAGTTGCAAATAGATTGAGATGAAAATTCAGGGGGAAGGCCTAAATCCAACATTGGAGAGAACTAGACTTATAGTGATAGTAATATATATATATATATATATATATATATATATATATATATATATATATATATATATATATATATATATATATATATATGTGTACATAAGTGATAATTTAAAGGCTGGAATAGCTGAATATTGAAGAGAGAGCAATAAAAGCTTTAAGTAGCTCTAAGGAACTGTGTTTTTATTAAAAATTTCTAGCTATCGTCCATGTATATGGACTTCTTCAGGAAATCTCCTTGTTTGAATTGTTGTGGCTGTTACTTGATCGAAATTCATAACGAATGTAATGAAAGACTGATTTTTGTCAAATTTCCACTTTATTTAGTTTCACTGAAACTGTATGACGCGTTTCGCTATACTATAGCTTCGTCTGATACAAAATATACTATAAAATACATTTTGTATCAGACGAAGCTATAGTATAGCGAAACGCGTCATACAGTTTCAGTGAAACTAAATAAAGTGGAAATTTGACAAAAATCAGTCTTTCATTACAATCTCCTTCTTTCCAAAACAAGCGCAAAAAAGATCTTGAAGGATTGAGTTCCATTTACATTTACTTACTCTCGCAAAGTTACACAAAAAAAAAAAAAAAAATGGAGTGATGCAAAGAGAAAATAGGGAATAAGTATCAATAATAAATAACTTAAATTTTTGACAATCTGAATTCAACCATTGCCACACTTCAATCTGAAGTTTAATAATTTAGTGAATTTTCTACTTTTAATCTGTTTTAATTGTCATGTCTTACTGCTTGTTTTGGAAACAAGAAATGTGTAATAATCTTACTCCTGGAATGTATTGCTGTAAATATTCGGTAAGTACGTTTATTTTCTTATAATTACATCTTCATTTACTCTGGAATATTTATACATTTCAGATTTCCTAAAGAAGTCCATATACATGGACGATAGCTAGAAATTTCGAATAAAAACACAGTTCCTTAGAGCTACTTACACCTTTTATTGCTCTCTCTTCAATAGACTAGGAGCTATCCTAGCCTTTAAATTATTACTTAGTTGTTACCAGTGGTCCGTTACTGTCCTCCTATATATATATATATATATATATATATATATATATATATATATATATATATATATATATATATATATATATATATATTAGGGTGACCGCAAAAAAATCGATGTCGGAATTTTTGTTCGTCTGGACCCCACAAAACGATTCCCCTTTCCAGATATTGAGATAGCCGAAATTTGAGCTCGATTAAACGACGTTAACCCGTGCTGCTCGTCGCTCAAAGTTTGAAAAAATCCAAATTTTTGGCCAAAAGCTGACATATGGAGCCATAACTCCAGAACGGTAAATAATAGAAACACGCTTAATATCTCAAGAGAAAGCTAATGTTGTTCTTCAAAATTTATATTCTATACATAATTGTTGTTATTTTAAGTCAAACCGAGTTAGAACAGCCTTTAGCCCCAAAAACGTGACCTGGTACCAGTAGGAGCCAGTTTGGGATTATTCTAAGAATTTTACGAGTTTTTACATAATGTGTCTCAGAATTAACATTTTTTTTGTTAAAAAGTATTTTGGAACTCAATTTTCAAACATAAAGAGCCTTTTGTTCAAATTTAATCTTTTATTATATGGGGATTACCTGACTAGTTTACCAAAGAAAGACCCGTTTGACAGGTAAAAAGGAGGGTGAATCTAATTTCTATTTTAGGGATGGTGATTTTACTTCAGCGTACAACCGACCTTTTTTTATTCAGTTTAGTTTCTAAAGTGCCTTTGAGCTGGTTAGATCGAACAATTATCTAGTGAAGATATTTTAAGACACTGAAGAGGACAGCATCTACCAGGAACTTGAGAGCTTGGAGGAAATGGACATCCCTGAAGAAGCTGCAGAAGATCCAGGACCATCTGAGAGCAAGAGGATGAAAGTTTCATATTTGCAAGGGGCGTTAAAGAGATTTTAAACATGAAATTGTCCATTTTATTAGATCGATGTAAGGTATCCGACAGAAATGCCACTAGAATTTTTAATAGCTACTCTAGAAGCACTAAACCTTGACCCTCTTGAGTACAAAGTCTCGAAAACTTTATTAGATGATAGGAGGCAAATGTTCAGAGAACAATATAATAAAAAAAATTTTGATAAAGTTAACATTCCTGAAAAAGAGCCCGTGGTTGTCCATTGGGACGGTAAACTTTTACCGGGTGTTTTAAAAAATGAACAATGTGAGCGAATAGCTATAGCTATTTCATATGGCGAAAAGGAACAGCTGCTGGGAGTTCCTGTAACAGCAAACAGCTCTGGAGAGGAGCAAACCGTAGCCGTATATGAATGCCTATATGAATGGGGTCTTCTCAACACCGTCAAGGCGATGTGCTTCGACACTACAGCATCCAACACGGGAAGACTCAAAGGAGCATGCGTCATATTGGAGCAAATGTTAGAAAGAGAATTGTTATACCTAGCTTGCCGTCACCATATCTTGGAAATTCTGTTAAGAGGCGTATTCGACACAAAAATGGGATCAACCACTGGACCTCATCCAGACATTTTCAAGAGATTCCTCACTGCGTGGCCCAAGATAGACAAAGGAAAATACAACACAGGTATCAGTGACAATCTAATACAAAAGCAGCTAACTCCAGAAGTAATTGCAAATGTTACTGCTGAATTCGAGACCAAATTAACTGAGAGCCACCTCAGAGATGACTACAAGGAGCTATTGCAGTTGGTTCTCGTATTTGTTGAATCACTAGACGGCAATGTTGTGGGTTTTAGAACTCCAGGAGCCATTCATCACGCTAGGTGGATGGCAAAGGCTATTTACTGCTTAAAAATGTTAATTTTTCGTCGTCAATTTAAGATGTCTAAAGAAGAAGAAAGTTCTGTGCGTGCCATTTCTGTTTTCCTAGTTAAAATTTATTGTAAAGCTTGGTTCAATGCTCCAAAAGCTCATCTTGCACCAAAGCAAGATTTAGGTATTTTGCATATTCTGTTAGACTATAAAGAATGTGACGACATTGCAAAAATAGCCCTGACCAAATTTTCGAACCATTTGTGGTATTTGAATGCACAGTTGGTGGGATTATCGTTTTTTGATCCCACCATTACAGACAATGAAAAGTTGTTAATGGCTAATAAATTGCTCAGTAGCACAGATGAACCATCACAGCACGCTAGGGTTGTAAATCCAATATTTAGGAAAGAAAACTTAAAAGAGGTTGTTGATGGAGGATTGGTAAATTTACTTACCAAAGAAACGTTTTCATTCTTTGACCAATTTAATATAAAAACAGATTTCCTAAGACAACATCCAAACACCTGGCCTCAAAATAATGACTTCCAAGAAGGATTGAAAATTGTCAAAACATTAAAAGTAGTTAATGATATGGCTGAGCGTGGTGTTAAATTAATAACCGACTTTAACAACCTTCTGACAAAAGATGAAGACCAAAAGCAATATGTCCTGCAAGTTGTAAGTAAATGCCGAGCATTATATCCTGACGTTTTAAAAACTACTTTAACAAAAGCTAAAGGCTGTTGTAACTCGGTTTGACTTAAAATAACAACAATTATGTATAGAATATAAATTTTGAAGAACAACATTAGCTTTCTTTTGAGATATTAAGCGTGTTTCTATTATTTACCGTTCTGGAGTTATGGCTCCATATGTCAGCTTTTTGGCCAAAAATTTGGATTTTTTCAAACTTTGAGCGACGAGCGGCACGGGTTAACGTCGTTTAAAATCGAGCTCAGATTTCGGCTATCTCAATATCTGGAAAGGGGAATCGTTTTGTGGGGTCCAGACGAACAAGATTCCTACATTTTTTTTCCCCCTCTATGAGATCCGGTCACTCTAATATATATATATATATATATATATATATATATATATATATATATATATATGTATATATATATATATATATATATATATATATATATATAATATATTTATATAGTTTTTTCAGAAAACAATAATCAACTGGAACAAAAATCCTACATAAATTAAAGAATAATGTAAGAACTGTGACAAGAAATAAAGATGAAATAATTCACATTGTGGAAACCTTTCACAGAGAACTTTATCAAGGAAAAAAGCAAGAACAGGTTTATAAACTGTCACATATCCAAAATCAGGGTTCAGAAGATATTCTTGAAATAACCACTGACAAAATAAAAAGAGCACTGAATGAAATATAGAAAGGCGATGAAGATGATGATATCGGAGGCTTTAAAAGAAGCGAACCAAATCGGTAAATAGGGCTCCTAAAATACTGTTCAATCGAAGTGTTCTGGAGGGTACAACACCAACATCTTAGAACAACGCCACAATAATCCCGATACATAAAAAGAACGATACAATAAATCTAATTACAGATCCATCAGCATCTTCTCTCATATATACGGACTTTTCATGAAAACATTGTCAAACCGTTTTACAACGAAATTAGAGTTTTATTAGCATTTAAGCAGGCTGCATTCAGAGCAGGTTATGTGACTAATAATCATCTCCTCACAATCAAACTATAGAAAAATGCATAGAGTGTAACAAGTCATCGATTCTTATATTTGTACATTACGAGAATGCGTTTGATTCATTTAACCATAACAGACTATTTGAAGCACTTAATCATCTTTATAATCGCGCCACAGCATGGGTGAAGCTCCACAGAGAATCAGAAAGATTTGGAATAGAGAGAAGTGTAAAATAAGTATTAACCAACACTATCGTTACTAATTATGTGTATCTGCGGCAAAAAATTACAACGACGAGACAGACAGTATCCCGGATGAAATTTCAAGGAGAATCAGGCTTGGATGGTGTGCATTCGGGAAGTTATATTCAAAGGTAAAGCTATCTTAAATAAGTTTACGACTAGAACCTCCTGCCCGTAATTATATAATGCATTGAAACTTGGTCACTGAAAAAAGCCAATATACAAAACTAGCTCGGATTTAAAGAGCACACGAAAGACAGATGATCGGGATAAAAACTTAAAGATAGTGTTGTATAAATATAATATAATATAATATAAATATATACGAAAAAAGAAAAATTACAGTAGCATTAAAGTAGGTTGACATTTCTCCAAAAAATTCTCAGATTAAATTTTTTATTTCTTAAAATGTACCCGTATAAACAGCGACACATATAATAATAAAATTCTTTAGCCGACTCCGAAATTATCACGTACATTATTAAGTTTTTCATCTTCATTTAACCTTCCATTTGTAAAACGTTATCTTTGCATTATTTAAAGATTCCATTTTAGCTGCAAATGATGTCACGTTAGTCGGGACTTTAGTCACTCCCTACATTTTCGATGCAAATTATGTTATTACGCATAATGGTATGCAGTTAGTATAAAAATTTCAGACTTTTTTTTATTTGCCCGTATAATATTTTATATTAAATGAATAGATTTGGTGAAATCAACATTTATTTATGTTTTTATTTTTACGGTCCTTGCTTAAAGAAGGTAGTAATAAATTACTACTAATAATACTCTTCCAAAACATATTCTATAAATACGAGGCTGGTTTGGAAAGTCCGTGCAAAGTCCGAGAGATGGCACCACCGGCGCGTATCGAGGTCATGTTTAGTTAGTAGCATCTCTTGAATGAACGCACACCAAGTTTCAGCCATATTGGTCTATTTCTTTGTGTTTGGCATTCGTGTGAATCAAGGAAGTCGAGTGATTTTCAAGAAATGGACGAAAAAGAATTTCGTGTGGTGATTAAACATTACTTTATGAAAGGCAAAACACCTCAGGAGACTAAAGAGAAGCTTGATAAACATTATGGTGACTCTGCACCTTCGATTAGAACAGTTTATAAGTGGTTTCAAAATTTTCGGACTGGCCATATGGGCACAAGTGACGCTGAACGTTCTGGACGGCCTGTGGAGGTTACGACTCCAGAAATCATTGATCAAATCCATGATATGGTGATGGATGACAGAAGAGTTAAGGTGCGTTAGATTGTTAGTGCTGTGGGCATCTCGACTGAACGGGTACATAATATTTTGCATAAACATTTGGACATGAGAAAGCTATCCGCAAGATGGGTGCCGCGATTGCTCACGCTTGACCAAAAACAGAATCGTGTGAAGTGTTGCAAGGATGGTTTGCAGCTGTTCCAGAAGAATCCGGAGGACGTTAAGCGTCGTTTCGTCACTGTGGATGAAACATGGATACATTACTATACTCCTGAGACCAAACAACAATCTAAACAATGGGTTACCAAGGGGGAATCTGCATCAAAAAAGGCGAAGACCGTTCCTTCGGCCGGAAAGGTTATGGCCACTGTCTTTTGAGATTCGCAAGGGATAATCCTCATCGACTATCTGGAAAAGGGTTTAAAACTATTACAGGTGAATATTATTCATCGTTATTGGACCGTTTGAAAACCGAGCTGCAAGAAAAACGCCCGCGATTGGCCCACCAGAAAGTCCTTTTCCATCACGACAACGCACCAGCACACACCTTAGCAGTTGTGGTCGCAAAATTAATGGAAATAGGATTCCAACTCGTTTCACATCCCCCCTATTCTCCAGACTTGGCTCCCTCGGACTACTATTTGTTCCCCAATTTGAAGAAATGGCTGGCGGGACAAAGATTTTATTCAAACGAGGAGGTGATTGCAGACACTAATGGATATTTTACAGACTTGGACAAATCCTATTATTCGGAAGGGATCAACAAACTAGAACATCCTTGGACGAAGTGTATAAGCCTAAAAGTAGACTATGTCGAAAAATAAAAAAGGTTTACCCCAAACACATAAGTAGTTTTTATTTTTGCACGGAGTTTTCAAACCAGCCTCGTATATGGAATACGTCAACAATATATTAAACATAAAATATAAAGGGTGTCCCAAAATTCACGGAGATTTGAATTTGGTGCCATTTGTATGGTAAAGTGTTGCCATAAAAAAAAAAGACAGCGTGGCAGCTGACAGTTCAGGGTTATTAAAAATGGAGCGCTACACGAAAGAACTACGTGTTTTCATTGTTGAGCAATATTTTAAAAATAATGAAAGTTTGGCAGCTACAGTTCGGAATTTTCGTACAAAATTTGGCGGAATAGTGATTTAACCTCATCAACTGTGAAGAGTTTAATTGAAAAATTAAGGGTGACTGGATCAGCCATACAGCCCGAGAAACAATTCAATTACTGCATAAGTCATTTCCTGGTCGTGTAGTAACCCGTTTTGGTGATCAGAATTGGCCGCCCAGATCATGCGATTTAACGCCGTTGGACTTTTTTCTTTGGAGTTTTTTAAGGTCTAAGGTTTATGCCAACAAGCCCACGACCATGACTTGAAGGAGGAAATTAAGTGTCGTATCAACGAAATTCAGCCACATTTATGCAAAACGGGCATGGAAAATTTCGACAAAAGAGTGCGTATGTGCCAGCAAAGTCGTGGAGACCATTTACCCGATATGTTATTCCATACATAACCCTATACTGTATACTTTATGAATCAAACAGAAAATTACAATTTTTAATTAAAAGCCTGTGTTTTCTATCAGAATTACTTCTTGCGTGAATTTTGGAACACCCTTTATATATATATATATATATATATATATATATATATATATATATATATATATATATATAATACTTAAAAATTTTCTTGAACCATCAAATAATATTTGTTCTCAATTCTTGGGCTTTCGGTTCGTTTTATGAATATTTGGTGTTTAAAATGAAACTTAAATTGACGTTTTACCCTTTGGTTTTGAGTGAGAGCATTTTCATTTTTTTCTTTATTTCTACAAATTATACAAAATATAAAAATAATTTACATTTAGGTACACTCAACACAAATTACTTAACACACACAACCATAAAATATTTACATAAATTCTTAGTTCTATCTTTAAAAATTAAAATCACATGGGACCTACCTTGAATCTCTCATATTTTATTTACCACTGACAAGTCATAGTGGCATTCTTATCGATGTAGATTTTATTTTTTATATTGATCCGTAATTTTTTTTTTTTTGAATATTAAGCAGGTAGTATTTTTTGTTAATATATTAAGGATGAGTATACACTTTTAAATATTACCTTATTAAATTTGTATAAATATGGCTAATTCCTTTTATATCACTTTTATTACTGACTGTAAATTTCTCATTTTTTTTAATTTCGATCATTTCTTTTATTGCAAGTTTTCCAACATTAATGTTCCTGTTTAAAATCTTTGTTTCATTAAAGTTGAAATCATGTCCAAGTTCCGTTTTGTGTTTATGAAGTGCTGTTGTTCCATTTTTTGTATACTTGTGTCCATTGAGTCTGTTTTTTAATAATTGGGTCGTCATACCAATATAAAGCATTGGGCAATCTGCACAAGGTACCGAATAAACTACGTTGGATTGGTTCATGGTTGGTACCTGGCTTTTCAAGTTTGTAAATAGCAAGCTTAGTTTGTTCTGCGTTTTGTGACAAACAGTTATGTCATATTTTTTTAGAGTGCCCCCTCGTGTTTGTAGGTTTTTTGTAGAAATAAAAAAAAAATGAAAATGCTCTAAACCAAAGGGCGAAAGGTCAATTTAAGTTTCATTTTAAACACCAAATATTCATAAAACGAACCCAAAGCCCAAGAATTGAAAACAAATATATATATATATATATATATATATATATATATATATATATATATATATATATATATATATATATATATACCGTCTTTCGACCTCCAATCTCCATTTTTTTTCAGTCATTCCATAGATCTTCCAGGTTTCCTTAATCAATTTCTCTATCTATCCCCTTTCTCCAACTTGTACTCGCTTTTTCCTGCCTTCTGGTTGCCAATTTAGTATTGGTTAGGAGATCCAATCTTCGTCCATTCTTTGGATATGCCCAAACCATATAAATTGTTTATCTAGAATGTCGTCTATAATACTATGTTTGATTCCCATGATTTCTTGAATATGTTCGTTGGTTACTCTTGCTCTTCTGGATATTCTAGCTGCTCTTCTCCAGAAGTCCATTTCCGTTGCTGCCATACTTCACAGGTATATAGGGTCTACTTAGCACTATGGACTCATATATCCTCTTTTTGTTGATTTTATTTATAGATTTATTCCATAGAATGCTGTTAAGCAGTATAATGGCCTTTCTTAATGCCGCATTTACCTATTTTAAATTATATAAATTATAACTTACTACAAAATCATCTGATCGTCCTTTCAATAAATTAACTCAAAATAAATTAATTCTATAATAATATAAAAGCACTACAGGCCATGAATGCCTAGGGCTTAGTAAAACTTGTGTCCTTTTCCCTCCTTCCCTCTTCCATCATCCGGCGTCCAAGAATTGCTGGATCGTATGTCTCCATTCTATTCTGTTCTGCGCCTTCGTCGTCCAGTCTCTGACCCCTATGGCTCTTAAATCCTCCTCAACATGTTGCAACCATCTCCTCCTCGGCTTTCCCCTCCTTCTCGCATCCACAGGCTTCATCGCCAGCACCCATTTCGGCAGTCTCTCTCTTGTCATACGTTGTACGTATCCTAACCATCTCATTCTTTGCCCTCTTATAAAAGATGTGATTCTAGGTCCGTCATATAAGTCTTCCAGTTCCTGATTTGTCCGCCTAGTCCACTCTTCCGGTGTATTTCTTCCTCCATAGATCACTCTCAACATCCTTCTTTCCCACCTCTATAGCGTCTCTTCCTCCAATATGTTCATTACCCATGTTTTACATCCATAGGTGACAGTAGGTCTTAGGACCGATGTATAAATCCTCAGTTTTGTCTTTCTAGAGACGTACTTTGATTTCATTAGAGTGTTCAGGCTCCCATATTTTTGGTTGCTCTTTGCTATTCGCGCCTTCAATTCGCTCCCCTCATGCCCGTTTTCTTCCAGCAGTACCCCCAAATATATAAATCTATCCACTCTACGAAATTTATATTCCCTTCCATCATAGGTCACTATATTAAGTTCTTTTTCTTTCTTAGTTTCTGTGCTTCCTGCTATCATATACTTCGTTTTCTCAGAATTGATTTCTAAACCATACTTACTTGCCTCTCTTATTAGTCTTTTCGTTCTCTTTACCAGTTCTCTGCTAGACTTTGGTATCAACGTCAAGTCATCCGCATATGCTATACACTGGTGCTCCTTATTAAAAATTGTACCGTTAGCCTCTAGGCTGCTCTCTCTTGTTATCCTCTCTAAAACTAAGTTAAATAACGTCGCAGACAGTAGGTCACCCTGTCGTAGTCCCTTTTCCACTATAAAATCCTTTGATTCCAGGCCGTGCCACACTATTTTATTGGTCGTTTTTTCTAGAGTCATTTTAACTAGTCTGATTAGTTTTCTTGATATTTCTAAATGGAACAAAGCTTCATACATTCTGTCTCTTATAATTCCATCATAAGCCTGCCGGAAGTCTATAAACAGAATATGTAACGCTATTTTATGCTCGTAACACGTAGTTTGAATTTCTTTAACGGTGAATATCTGATCTGTTGTGGATCTGTTACTTCGGAAACCCGCTTGGTATTCCCCCATTCTTTCTTCTGCAAACCCGTTCAATCTCTTCCGCAATACCTTTGCCAGAATCTTATAGCATGTATCTAGCAGAACTATTCCTCTATAATTTTTGCATAGCATTTTATCACCTTTTTTGTGTAGTGGACTTATAAGGGCCTTGGACCATTCTTTTGGCATTACCTCCTGTTCCCACACTTGCTCTATTAGTAGAAATAGTTTCTCATGCAGTTGTTCGCCTCCTGCCCTTAACATTTCAGCACTTATTTCGCTTTCACCTGACTTGTTGTTTTTCATTTCATTAATTATAACTTTGATTTCTCCTCTTGTTGGCTTACTCACCATATTCCCATCATCGTCCATTGTTCGCTCTTCTACCTCATTTTCTATTTCTCCCCCATGCAACAATACCTCGAAATACCCCTTCCACTCATCCATTATTTTATCTAGCTCACTTATTAGCAATCCTGTATTAGTTCTAAGGTAGCTGGTTCGGCTATGGTATCCTTTGTTCATTCGTTTTTACCTCCTGATAGAAGCTTCTCAATTCCTTATTAACGAATCTTTCCTCTATGTTTTTCAATTTTAGCCTTGAGTTGCTCGACTTGCCTGCTTCTTTTTATCCGCGCCCCTTAACCACACTTTATTGTTTACTCACTTTGCTGCTGTTTATTGACCTTTATGGCTAGGTCCGTTACTCACTCTTTGCTTTTCTCACAGCTTCAGTAATTTACTGCAGCTCTGTGACGTTTGCTCGAAATATTTCGCGTTACAACACCTAAATTTTAGGGATTAATCTAGCCGAAAAATAAAACGATAGTTTGACACCGCGGGCAACGTTGCCACCTTCTAACATGTAATAATTAAAATATATTTCAATATGCCATTGACGCTCTGTTAACGCTCACTATTTTACCATACATATAGAAGCTGGTCAGTGTCCAGCAGTGTTCGAACCAGGGGATTAGCTGTTGAGATGGCATTGGAGATGGCTGGTAATGATCCTGGTCGACTTGGTGGTGGCTATGATGGTGATGTAATCGGCGTACATGAAAAGATAAGTGTGGTCCTACTTAGGTATGTCGGCCGTGTAGATGTTGACCGGGAGGACCAATCGCGTGATTTTTGCGGCATAGCCGGAAGAAAAGTAGAATGGGATCAACACATAGGAAGAATGGAAAACAACAGAATAGTACAGATAGCAAGAGACAAATCGCCGAATGGAAGAAGATCAATGGGACGTCCAAGAAAGCGATGGGGCGACGATATATAGATCAGGGAACAAAGAGAACATGCAATAGTGCCTAGCTATAAGTAGGAAGAAGAAGGAGAAGAGATTTGCTCGTTCCTTTTATGCTAGGCTAAAAACTTTTCAATACGCCCTCCTATACCTTTACAAAATCCTACTCTAAACGTAAATAATATAACACATACACTCATTCATCAGCCCTTATATCTAATCCACGACCATCTTTAAAAAATAAGTACATCCGCACAGAACACACCATTTTGGCAACTACGTGCCTGGAATAATAACAATTCGAAACTTATTGGAATCCCATATTGGCGTAGCAATGGCCGTCCGACAAGTATTTGGAAAACGTATGTGTCTTTCCAGCAGGAAATAAAGTTCTTAAGAAGTTTACAGGCCTAAAAGGAAAGTCAGTCACGTCCGGGCAAATAGAAAAAGAAACGCAGAAAAAAATCTCATTTGGGTTTTTTTTTTAAGTTAGAATTTTCCATTTTTGTTAGTGGCAACAAAATGGTAGTGAATAAAATATACTTCTTTTCTATTGACACATCAGTCAATTTTTAAATCGCCATAGATAAATTTTTACCTCCTCATATGCACTATACACTACCGTCAGAAAGTATTTGCCCATCTAGAAATTTTAATGTAACTGCCAAAACTTAATACCTAATTAAATCCTTTTATTATATTAGGTAAATTTAATTATTCTTAACAAGTGTCCATCATAAAATTGTTTAGATAGGCGTTTTTGGTGAAATCACAAATTAAAAACCAGTTAGAACAAATTTCCAAGTTTTGCATGATAATCGTTTTGAGGTGATTTCTGAGCATTCCAGTTGAAGTAAGAACTCATTTCAAGTTTCTAAGGATTATGGAAATTCCTAGTGACATTTTATGATAAAAACTATGCTATAAAAATCATTGCACTTTTGGAAGTTAACCATTCGCAAACAAAACTTTGTCATTGATACACAATTGTTTTGTGAAAATGCCAAAAACGAAAATCGGGCTCTGACAATTGCGAGACATCAAAATGGTCACTCGAGTCGACAAATCGCGAGTGATATGCGGATGCCAAAAAGAACGGTGGACTACATCGTAAAAAAGTTTTCTGCGGGACATTGAATTCTCAAACAAAAACGTTCAAGAAGATCTTGAAAAATGACTTCCCGCTGAAGACGTAATCGCCGCTTAACCGCACCAGAAATCACGGCTCAAGTAAACCTGGAGCTGTCCATCCCCATTAGCCTGACAACCGTGAAGAATAGGTTAGCAGAAGGTGGACTACACAGGTGAGTTACAGTGAGGAAACTACTTCTTAGGCAAGTGAATAAACGTAAACGATTAGAATGGGGACGTGCGGCTGGGCTGGAGATAAGATGTTGGAAGGATGTTGCCTACAGTAAAACATGGTGTAGGTTCAGTAATGGTTTGGGGTTGTTTTAGCAACGGTAAAGTTGAAAAAATCTTTAGGATAGAAGGAATCATGCGAAAGGACAGTATCAAGAAATTTGGCTTACTCAAATGCTTCCTTCTTGAAGAGATCTTTTTCAGGCGAAATTTATTTATCGGCATGGCAACGACCCTTAACATTCTGCTAAACAAATTAGAGAACTTTTGTACCAATGGAAATCCGATGACGTCTTGGAAGTAATGACTTGGCCTCCACGATCACCCGACTTGAACCCCATCGAATTGCTGTGGGACCATTTGGACAGGGATGTTCGAAAACTCAATCCAACATCAGAAAATCACTTGTGGAAACTTTTACAAGCAGAATGAGTTAAAATAATCGAAGAAACTACTGGACAGAATGCCGAAACTCTGTAAAGCGGTAATTAAATACAAAGGAGGTCACATAGATGACAAAAATCCTGTAAAATCATGAATATTTTTCTGATTTTTTAGACTGTAAATAATTTCATTAAATAATTTCGTAAAAAAACATATATATATATGTGGGTTTTTGTTATCTTGGGACTGAAATAACTAGGTGGGTAAATACTTTCTGACGGTAGTAAATATGAGCAGGTAAAAATTCACGTTAGTCTTGACTCGCTGCATATTGCAGACATTACGAGAGGTAGTCCTTCTTCTTCTTCTTCTTCTTCTTCTTCACTTGACTAGAATTTCTCCTGTTTGTCTGGCTCGTATTCCGTTTCTGTTGCCTTTGTTAGTAGGTTGTATATTCATCTCTTCTTTAGTCTTCCTGTTGGTCTTTTACTTACGGTTTGTTATTTTTGCAGATATTAGCCAGTCTGTCAGGAGCCATTCTATTCACGTGTTTATTCCAGTTTCTTTTTCTAGCCCTTATCCATTTAGATACCCTGGATATTACGATGCTTCCATATATTCTTATTTGTTTGTCTCTCTCTGAGTGTTTTGCCCCGTATTGTTCTTAAAGTTCTTATTTCTACATTACTTATTATCTGCTTTATTCTTTTAGTATCTGCTCGGGTTTTTGCTGCATAGGTTAAGTTCGATCTCACAGTGTTTTGTATACTCTCGTTTTGCTCTGGTTTTTTTTATTGATCTAGCATACGTCCTGCGCGGAGAAAATTCCTAAAGCGATTCACGTTGGTCTTGAATTGCTGCATATTGCAGACCTTAGGAGAGATAGTCCTTCTTCTTCTCCCCATGACTAGAATTTATCCTGTTTGTCTGCCTCTTATTCCGTTTCTGTTTCCGTTGTTAGTAGGTTGTCTATCCATCTCTTCTTTAGTCTTCCTGTTGGTATGTTACTGTACGGTTACGGTGTACGGTTTATTATTTTTGCAGATGTTAGCCAGTCTGTCAGGCGCCATTCTGTTAACGTGTTTATTCCAGTTTCTTTTTCTAGCCCTTATCCATTTAGATCCCCTGGATATTACGATGCTTCCGTATATTCTTATATGTTTGCCTGTCTCTGAGTATTGTCTCGTATTATTCTTAAAGTCCTCTTTTCTACATTACTTATTATCTGCTTTGTTGTTTTAGTGTCTGCTCGGGTTTTTGCCGCATAGGTTAAGTTCGGTGTCACAATTGTTTTGTATACTCTTGTTTTGCTGTGGTTTTTTTATGGAGCTAGCACACGTGTTGCGGAGAAATTCCTAAAGTGATTCACGTTGGTCTTGAATCGCTGTAAATTGTACTCGGCCGGAAACACAGTTCTGGGGAAATTATTCCGAAGGAATGAGGTTCTCCATATAAAAGACTGCTTAAAAAGGGTTGTACGAGGAGTAACAAGCTGAACCTCATATGAATGTAAAGTATTAGCACGATGAGTATTTCTAGCATGCACCACTCTGGAAAGAATTAAGCCGGACACATCCATCACTTGTAGAATAGACTCAAGTCGCCAATCGTTTTTCGATGTTCCAACGAATTAAGGCTGCTGGCCAGTTCCCGGTCTCCAGTCAAGCGAACAGCTATCTTCTGAATATAATCCAACAAATGCAGTGTATGCTTGGGAGCAGAGCCACAAATATGGAAGCAGTATTCCCATCGTTTGGTCAAATTTAAGTTTTGTACAGTATTAACAGTTGTTGTGGAGTGTCAAGTTTTCTAGTTCGAAATAATATTCCCAGCTTTTGAGAAGCTCTCTTTGCTGTGTTTGCAACATTTTCTTCTTCTTCTTCTTCTTCCTACGTTAGGACCATGTCCTGTGTTCACTTCAAAGGTTTCCCAGAAACAATACGATGATAAAGACCAGCTCTCATACCATCTTATTGGTGGTCTTCCAAGCGGTCAAGGTGTGTTTGGTCGCTTCTCTTTTGCAACCTTAGCCAACCGGTCATTTGGCATTCTGTCCACATGGTCTCTCTCCATTCTCTTTTCCTATTCCTTGCCCATCTCACCACATCCTGCATTTCACACATTTCCCTTATTTTTTGACATCTCTTCCGGTCAAATAAGGTATGTCCTGTTATCGATCGATCGAAGTGTTCGAATTTCTGTTGTTCTTAGGAGTCGTTTTGTTATTATGTTCTCCGCTCTGGTTTCTATCGCATACGTCATGATCGGTCTTACGCATGTTTTGTATATTCTTACTTTGCTATATTTGCATATATTTGTTTCTCCAAATTATATCTCTTAAGTATCCTGATATTAATGATGCCTTTGTTGTTTGAGTTTTTACTTCCCCCTTAAGGTTCCTGGTACTTGTTACGTTTGCCCCTAGATATCTGAAGGGCATCACTTGTTCTACACTCTGATCATAAATCGCGAGTTTGCATCTTTTCGGTTTTTTAGAGATATTGTAAGGGATTTTGTTTTCTTTACAGATATTTGCATATTAAACACTTTTGCTGTTTGTTGGAACTTATGTAGGAGTCTCTGTAAGTTATCTTCGTCTTCTGATATGATTACTGCATCATCGGCGTACCATATTATTTTTATTTCTTTGTCTCCCAATCGATATCCTCTCCCAGTTTTCTTTACTTCGTTTATTATTTCATCCATTATGATGTTAAATAAGATTGGGCTAGGCTATCTCCTTGTCTGATTCCGGTTGTCATAGGTATTTTATTGCTTAATTTATTTGCCACTCTTACATATGTGTGGTTGTTGATGTTCAACTCTCGATAGTTTTTATTATATTCGGATGAATTCCCCTTTTTGTAGTAGGGTTATGACATCAGTTAACCGTACTCTATCGAATGCCTGGGTAAGATCAATGAAACACATAAAGGCTATCTTATTAAACTCTATGGCTTTTTCGGTAATTTAGCGGATTACAAATATGGCGTCTATAGTAGACCTGTTCTTTCTGAACCCTTACTGTTCTTCACAGATTCCGATTAACATTATTTCTTCTGCTAAAATTTTAGTGAACAATTTTAATCCTTTCTTCTTTATTGAAAATTGGTATCAAGATGCTTTCTTTCCATTCGGATGGTATAATCTTGGCTTTGAGTATTTTGTTAAAGAAAATCTGTAATTCTTCTAGTAATTTATCACCTCCATATTTGTTCATTTCGTTCTTAATTTCGTCCATGCCCGGGGCTTTTCTGTTTTTTAGTTTCGCTGCCATGTGCTGTATTTGGTTCAAGGAAATGGTCCTATTTGGTTGGGCAACATTTTCATCTTCATGCTGTATTTCCTGTGTTAATGAATTGAATTGACATTTTCATGCTAAGATATATTTGCTCCCAAATTAACGCCCAGCAAATTGAGTGACAATATTAGAGAAATGGAGCGCCCCGACATAACCATGCAGGGTTCAGCAGCGTTAACTTGTTTAGAAAAACTGCTGCTTTGGTTTTTGTAGCATTAAATTCTACTTGGTTACTGTCACCCCAAGATAGAATTTCTTCCAGGTCTTTGCTAAGTTGCACGACCACTTGCTGTCTGCGGATGTCTGCATGGGTAGCCGATATTCGAGCGTTTAAAAGTGAATGATGAGATGAGCATACTGTCTTCTGCAAAGCTGTAGATTGGATTCCTGGTCTTTTGCAGCAGATCGTTAATGTAAATGAGAAAGGGTTGTAGGAGACAGTATGGACCTCTGGGGCACACCGGCGTTGATAGTGAAGGTGTAAGAAAGAAACCGGTCGATTGCTACTCGTAAAGAACGCTCTGTGGACAAAAGTTTATTATTCTATGTGGATTTTCTTAAGCATCAACTGACTTTCATTGCCTGTCTTTTACTTCTGCTATGTTCCTGTCGCTCGTTATGTCAATTCCAAGGTATGTGAAAGTGATCACCTGTTCTATGCTTCTGCCTTCTACGTCCAGTTTGCACCTTCGAGGTTCACTTCTAATCACCGTGCAGATGTTTTTGCAGTTCTGTTAAATGTGCCGAGTTGCCTTTGTAGATTATCTTCATTATCTGCCATCAGTAATGTGTCATCAGCGTGACATAGTATATTAATTTCCAATTCTATATCCATCTCGTTTAGGTTTTATTTCACCTTATTATCTATTTTTACAATTAGTCTAAAAACAGTTAATTAGGGTATTTCTGGAATTCATACTGAACTTTATAAGGTATATAAATTTAATAATGGGGATTTTCCCATCGGTCATATTTACTTATGTTTGTTTATTTAGAATGTAACCTGTGTTTTTTTAAACGGTTTATCTCTGTACATTCCAAATGGTATATCTTTTTTCTTTTGTTTTCTACATGTAATTTTTTAAACCGATTTTTAAATTGATGGTTCTGTTCTGTTTAAATGAGTGCTGCATGAAGAATCTGTTTTGTTTGTTAAGAAAACTTCGTTTGTGTTCTGACATTCTAGTTTCCAATGAGCGCCCTGTCTGCCCTATGTACGCCTTAGTACACGAACCGCAATTCAATTTATACGAGGCTGGTTTGAAAAGTCCGTGCAAAGTCCGAGAGATGGCACCACCGGCGCGTATCGAGGTCATGTTTAGTTAGTAGCATCTCTTGAATGAACGCACACCAAGTTTCAGCCATATTGGTCTATTTCTTTGTGTTTGATATTCGTGTGAATCAAGGAAGTCGAGTGATTTTGAAGAAATGGACCAAAAAAGAATTTCGTGTGGTGATTAAACATTACTTTATGAAAGGCAAAACGCCTCAGGAGACTAAAGAGAAGCTTGATAAACATTATGGTGACTCTGCACCTTCGATTAGAACAGTTTATAAGTGGTTTCGAAATTTGCGGACTGGCCATATGGGCACAAGTGACGCTGAAAACGTTCTGGACGGCCTGTGGAGGTTACGACTCCAGAAATCATTGATCAAATCCATGATATGGTGATGGATGACAGAAGAGTTAAGGTGCGTGAGATTGCTAGTGCTGTGGGCATCTCGACTGAACGGGTACATAATATTTTGCATAAACATTTGGGCATGAGAAAGCTATCCGCAAGATGGGTGCCGCGATTGCTCACGCTTGACCAAAAACGGAATCGTGTGAAGTGTTGCAAGGATGGTTTGCAGCTGTTCCAGAAGAATCCGGAGGACTTTAAGCGTCGTTTCGTCACTGTGGATGAAACATGGATACATTACTATACTCCTGAGACCAAACAACAATCTAAACAATGGGTTACCAAGGGGGAATCTGCACCAAAAAAGGCGAAGACCGTTCATTCGGCCGGAAAGGTTATGGCGACCGTCTTTTGGGATTCGCAAGGGATAATCCTTATCGACTATCTGGAAGAGGGTAAAACTATTACAGGTGAATATTATTCATCGTTATTGGACCGTTAGAAAACCGAGCTGCAAGAAAAAAGCCCGCGATTGGCCCACAAGAAAGTCCTTTTCCATCACGACAACGCACCAGCACACATCTCAGCAGTTGTGGTCACAAAATTAATGGAAATAGGATTCCAACTCGTTTCACATCCCCCCTATTCTCCAGACTTGGCTCCCTCGGACTACTATTTGTTCCCCAATTTGAAGAAATGGCTGGCGGGGACAAAGATTTTATTCAAACGAGGAGGGTGATTGCAGACACTAATGGATATTTTGCAGACTTGGACAAATCCTATCACTCGGAAGGGATAAACAAACTAGAACATTGTTGGACGAAGTGTATAAGCCTAAAAGGAGACTATGTCGAAAAATATAAAAAACGTTTACCCCAAACACATAAGTAGTTTTTATTTTTGCACGGACTTTTCAAACCAGCCTCGTATACCCCTGACTTTTAACCTTTGTTTTGTTTAATTTTCGCATTTTTTGTGAGTTTTTCCAAGTGAGTTATTAGTTTTTAACGCTATATTTTATATTATTTTGGTTTAAGTAGTGTTTAGTTTTCTTTGAAGGTGTGCCAAAATAGGTTAATGATTCATAATTGATATTGCTGTCTT
>CM032448.1:11496742-11563259 GCA_019049505.1 Pachyrhynchus sulphureomaculatus
ATTAACCTGATTTTACCATTTACCGTATGATTGTTCGCTGATATAGGTGAAATACTTAGGAGAGATCCGATAGAGATAGAGCTATGACAGGCAAGAAACGAGGAATTTTTCTTATAAATTACATGGGGGGAGTGTTTATTTAGCGCCTTGAAGTATGTTGCGGTATAAAAGAATTTAAAATATCGATATTTTAATTACTGTGGATGAAGTAAGAATTTGTATCAATCAATGGTTAGACATTTTCCCAATAATAGAACGTTGCAACGTTGCACAAACGGAAACGCTGGAATGTAAAGCTTTAGATTTAAGTTAGTAATTTGTCGATAGTTAGCTTACAGATGAAATTAGAGATTTTTGGGAAAATTAGAGCATTTTAATTAATTTGAACCGTAAATGAGTAAATTTTTGTTTAAAATTTATAAGACGCATTAAGAAAAATACGGTAGCGTCACTACAGGATTATAGGTTATTCCATATCCTGGCGGGCGGGGGGGTGGGGGGGGGTGGTGGTGGGGGGGGGGGAAAAATCAACCTTTTTTAAAGAAGACTGTAACCTAATTCAGTTATTAACCTGGCTTTACCATATACCTTATGTTTGTTCGCTGTTATATGCGGCATACGTAGGAGAGATCCGATAGAGAGATAGAGATATAACAGGCAAAAGCAGGAATTTTCTTATGATCTACATGGGGAGAGTGTTTATTTACCGCCTTAAAATTTGTTGCAAGATAAAAAAATTTAAATTATCGATATTTTAGTTACTGTTGTTGAAGTAACAATTTGTAACCAACTGGCAGATATTTTGACAATAACAGGGTCTGTTCACAATGTACGCGGTGAGTCAACGATAGAGTAGAGTTCATTATCTCATTTGTTTCGGGAATGACGATAAAATGTTAAATACAATAGTTTTAAGGAATATTAACGAAGGTACGTGGTGAGTTAATGATAGAGTAAAGTGCATTATCTCATTTGTTTAGGGAATGACGAGAAAATGTTGAATGTAATAGTTTTAGGGAATGTTAAGGTGCACAGTTTAAAATTATTTTCGAGTATACAGGGTACTTCAAAAAAGTGTGGCCGATATAACTTATGTTTTTTTAAATGAACATCTAATTTTCTAATTTATTTTTAAATTCTGCGTAAAATTTTATAACTTTTACGAGGCTGGTTTGAAAAGTCCGTGCAAAGTCCGAGAGATGGCACCACCGGCGCGTATGGAGGTCATGTTTAGTTAGTAGCATCTCTTGAATGAACGCACACCAAGTTTCAGCCATATTGGTCTATTTGTTTGTGTTTGGCATTCGTGTGAATCAAGGAAGTCGAGTGATTTTCAAGAAATGGACGAAAAAGAATTTCGTGTGGTGATTAAACATTACTTTATGAAAGGCAAAACGCCTCAGGAGACTAAAGAGAAGCTTGATAAACATTATGGTGACTCTGCATCTTCGATTAGAACAGTTTATAAGTGGTTTCAAAATTTTCGGACTGGCCATATGGGCACAAGTGACGCTGAACGTTCTGGACGGCCTGTGGAGGTTACGACTCCAGAAATCATTGATCAAATCCATGATATGGTGATGGATGACAGAAGAGTTAAGGTGCGTGAGATTGCTAGTGCTGTGGGCATCTCGACTGAACGTGTACATAATATTTTGCATAAACATTTGAACATGAGAAAGCTATCCGCAAGATGGGTGCCGCGATTGCTCACGCTTGACCAAAAACGGAATCGTGTGAAGTGTTGCAAGGATGGTTTGCAGCTGTTCCAGAAGAATCTGGAGGACTTTAAGCGTCGTTTCGTCACTGTGGATGAAACATGGATACATTACTATACTCCTAAGACCAAACAACAATCTAAACAATGGGTTACCAAGGGGGAATCTGCACCAAAAAAGGCGAAGACCGTTCCTTCGGTCGGAAAGGTTATGGCGACTGTCTTTTGGGATTCGCAAGGGATAATCCTCATCGACTATCTGGAAAAGGGTAAAACTATTACAGGTGAATATTATTCATCGTTATTGGACCGTTTAAAAAACCGAGCTGCAAGAAAAACGCCCGCGATTGTCCCACAAGAAAGTCCTTTTCCATCACGAGAACGCACCAGCACACACCTCAGCAGTTGTGGTCGCAAAATTAATGGAAATAGGATTCCAACTCGTTTCACATCCCCCCTATTCTCCAGACTTGGCTCCCTCGGACTACTATTTATTCCCCAATTTGAAGAAATGGCTGACGGGACAAAGATTTTATTCAAACAAGGAGGTGATTGCAGACACTAATGGATATTTTGCAGACTTGGACAAATCCTATTATTCGGAAGGGATCAACAAACTAGAACATCATTGGACGAAGTGTATAAGCCTAAAAGGAGACTATGTCGAAAAATAAAAAAGGTTTACCCCAAACACATAAGTAGTTTTTTATTTTTGCACGGACCTTTCAAACCAGCCTCGTATTAATAATGTTATATACCTAAACCTAGTGGTTTTTCACTAGTTTTCGGTTTTGTAAAAAATTGCCAGTAGCGCCATTGTTTCTAAAGGTGGAATACTCATAAGCGTTCTATAGCGATGAAAAAAAAGATATATGTAAAGAAATTTGAGTTAGATGCTACAAGGTGTTCAAAATAAATTTATGCATTTCGACTATTTTAAATTGAAAAATCTCAAATTTTTTAAACGGCACATCCTGTATATTATTATTTTTTCTGATAGATTTTATAAAACCCTCCAACTTTTATTAAGTATGTCATATACTTATTTGTAATAGTTTTCGATTTATTTTGAATTTTTCAATTTTTACCGTTGTTTTTAATACACTTACCCTATAACATTATATCGGGTCTTCCATTAAGGACTTGACAACTTTTTTTTGAAATAAAACGCAACCCATTTGAGACATTTCGAAAATTTTACTATCGGCTTGAAGTACAATCAAAACATTTATGTATGGAATTCGACTTCATTCATATGTCCACCACGGGCACGTTTGCAGCAGTCGATTCGTTGAACTCAATTTTCGATGACTCGGCCACACATTTCGACGGAAACGGCCGCTATCTCTCTTTCAATATTGGCTCTGAGCTCCTCTAACGACGCGGGCTTGTTAGCATAGACCAATGATTTAACGTACCCCCATAAAAAGAAGTCTAGAGGTGTTAAATCACACGATCTAGGCGCCTATTCGACGGAACCATTTCTCGATATAACACGTTCACCGAATTTAGATTGCAGTAAGTCGATTGTTACACCCGCTGTGTGGCTTGTGACGCCGTCTTGTTGAAACCACATATCATTAATGTCTAGCCCATGCAATTGATCAAAGAAATAACGTTGGAACATGCCTCTGTAGCGATCTCCATTGACTGTAACTTGACGGTTATTTTCATCAACGAAAAAGAACGGCCCAATGACACCACCGGCATGAAAACCGCACCAAACAGTAATTTTTTGTGGATGAAGTGATGTTTCTTCAAGCACATGAGGGTTTTCACCTGACCAATAACGCATATTCTGTTTGTTGACGAAGCCGTTTATCCAAAAATGCGCTTCATCACTAAAGATGATTTTGCGATGAAATTGGTCATCTTCTTCCAACATTTCCAGAGCCCAATTCGAGAACGTACGTCGTTTCATATGATCGAGTGGCTTTAGTTCTTGAGTTAACTTTAACTTATAAGGGTGCAGGCCAAGATCCTTTTGCAAAATTCGCCATAGTGTGGTCTGAGCGATGCCCAATTTTTGAGAACGCCGTGAAATCGACTGTTTTGGTTCGTTTGAGATGGACGCTTGAACGGCAGCAATATTCTGGCCACTTCGACCAACCCGTTGTCTCACTGGCACGGGAACATCCAGCAGCGAATATGTTAACTCAAATTTTTTCACTAGACTATGAAATTGCTTGTCTACTGGGACGAGAATTACGACCAAAAATTGGCGTTAACGCTCTTAAAGTTGCAGTCACCGACTCCAAATTTTGGTAGTAAATTTTAATTATTTGTAAACGTTGTTCGTTCGTGTACTTCACCATGATGAAAATGTTGACTTTACTGAATGTTTTGACGTTGACAGTTAGGTGATTGGCTTAAGGGTACGTTCACAGTGAAATTTCAAAGTTGTCAAGTCCCAAATGGAAGACCCTTTAGTTACCAAGACAAAACAAAAATGGCATTGTCAAATTTTGACATGTCTATTAAGCAAGTAAAAATAGTTTAATTTATAGTAGTAAGTGACTTATAAAGGTAATAGTTATGGATTTTCCTAAAAATGAATTAATTGATATGGTTTATATACTGGGCAGTAAGGCTTTACGGAGCGAAGTACCCTATTGTAGTATACTATTGTATACCATCTAGAAAATCTTTTTAGTGCTTAATGGAACGGTTTGATGATAGTGGTAGCGTTGAGTACACGAAACGGAAAGTAGTAAACCAGAATGTTACCAATGAGGAAAAACAAACGGAGATTTTACTTCATGTTGAAGATATAATATACCAGGTCAGCAGCTAGCTGACTTATCTGATATATCCCAATCTACGGCTAATCGCACCATGAGAAAATACAAATATCGTCCCTTTCATATGGAACTACACCAAGAACTTCAAGACCGTGATTTTGAACGACGAGTAAACTTTTGTACCACCATGAATGGAGCAATAGAGGCCGACCCAAATTTTTTATACGAAATGATGTTTTCTGATGAAGCTACTTTTCGGAGTAACGAGCAGTTAACAGCCATAACATGCATTATTATTCAACAGTTAATTCATTTTGGTTCCGGGAAGTTCAAAACCAAAACCATTGATCGCTTAACGAATGGTGTGGAATATTAAATTTTCGAATTATTTGTCCATGTGTTTTCCGCGAACCTCTTAACTGGCCTAGATATCTAAATTTTTTGCAAAACGAATTGCCCCAGCTTCTTGAAGAAGTTGATAACTTTGAGAGGGAACAAAAGTAGATTTAACAAGACAGAGCTCCTGCTCATTACCACCGGAAATTTTTAAACGACCGTTACCCACAAAAATGGCTCGGTAGAGATGGATTCATTTAGTGGCCCCCTCGATCATGTGACTTAACACTTTTAGACTTCTTTTTGTGGGGCTTCATTAAAGATCGTGTTTATGTGAATCCCGTTACAACACCAGTAGATATGGAAAATAGGATACAGGATACGTGCAGGACAATAACGCCCTTTATTCTAAGGAAAGTGAAGGAAAATATAATAAAACGACTAAACATGTGTATTTAAGTAGACGGGCATATTTTTGAACATTTATTAACTCATAATAATTAATCATTAGATAAGTTAAACTATATTAAAATTATTATTAACTGTTTGTTTATGTTTTCACAATAGCGTAAGTGTATTAAAAACAAGGGTAAAAATTGAAAAATTTATAATAAATCGTAAAACTATTAGAAACAGGTATATGACATAATTAATAAAAGTTGGAGGGTTTGGTAAAATCCGTCAGAAAAAATAATAATATACAGGGTGTGTCGTTTAAAAAAATTTGAGAATCTTCAATTTAAATTAGTCGAAATATATAAATTTTTTTGGAACACCCTGTATCATCTAACTCAAATTTCTTTACGTATATCTTTTTTTTTCATCTCTATAGAATGCTCGTACCAATTATGAGTATTTCACCTTTAGAAACAATGGCACTAATCGCAATATTTTACAAAACTGAAAACTAGTATTTTTTAAAAAAAATTGAAATATTAGAAAAACTACTAGGTTTAGGTATATAACATTATTAATAAGAAAGTTATAAAATTTTACGCGGAATTTAAAAATAAATTAGAAAATAGGATGCTCCATTAAAAAAAAACATATATTATAACGGCCACACTTTTTTAAAGTATCCTGTACACTCAAAAATAATTTTAAATTGTGCACCTTAACATTCCCTAAAACTATTGTATTTAACATTTGTCAATCCCGAAACAAATGAGATAATGAGCTTTACTCTATCGTTGACTCACCCTGTACAGATCGCAATAAAATTAATGTTCCCTATATAGTACATCTTGCTCTAAGGTAAAAGAATCTATGCTAATTTCTTCTAGAAATTTAAAGTTTTTGCTGCTTAAATAATGTCAAGGTTTAGAATTTCGTAAGCTTAAGACTATATCTTGTTACGATCATGTTGCATCTGTAGCAAAAGAAGCTTTCCAGAAATTAGAAATATTTCGTACTACGCGATTTTCAATTCGATTATTGAAGAAATTCTACTCTCATATTAAAAGTACTGGTTCCAAATACACTCTGCGATTTATACGGGGTGTGCAGTTTAAAAAATTTGAGATTTTTCAATTTAAAATAGTCGAAATGGATAAATTTATTTGGAACATCCTGTAGCACCTAACTTAAAATTTCTTTACATATATCTTTTTTTTCATTTCTATAGAACCGTCGTACCAATTATGAGTATTCCACCTTCAGAAACAATCGCGCGACTGGCAATTTTTTACAAAACTGAAAACTAGCATTTTTTTTTTAAAAATTGAAATATTAGAAAAACTACTAGGTTTAGGTATATAATATTATCAGTAAAAAAGTTATATAAAATTTTACACAGAATTTAACAATAAATTAAAAAATAGGATGTTTTATTAAAAAAAAAAATGTTATATCGGCAACACTTTTTTGAAGTACCCTGTATACTCACAAATAATTTTAAACTGTGCACCTTAACATTCCCTAAAACTATTGTATTTAATATTTTTCGTCATTCCCGAAACAAATGAGATAACGAACTTTCCTCTATCGTTGACTCACCATGTACCTTCGTTAATAATCCAAATTATATAATGTATCCTATTAATGAAAAACCTAAAAACAACAAAATTTTCTTTTGTTTTGTTACATAAGTTGATAAAAGTTAAAGAAAACTGGAATTAAAGTTAATGATAATTACAAAATTTTAAGAACTAAGGCGTCATGAATATTTTATATACCTTTATTAGAGTTGTTTAGATTGTTTCTAAGTCTCATAATATTACCACTTTACTTAAGACCACAATTTAAATGTAACAAGAAAATGGCTTTTCTTGTATAAGTTCCATTAGAATTTTCTTAATTAAGAATATTATTAAGTTATTTTCAAAAAAGTATACTTATAAATATACATTATTATAAATTTAAGCCGTGATTCGGCCAAACGTGTCTCGGGATGGATTGACAAATAAGAGAACAGTGGGTGAACTGCATAAATATGGACTTTATCTGTTTTAAGTAGTTTTACAATAAACCACATATACCTAAAGGGGATCCGTCGAAAACCGTGCCGCCTGCGTTGAAGTGTTGACTTCGTCACCCACTCTATCGGCTTGTGGCTGCTGTATCATCCTACGATGAAGTATGAGGTATGCGTAAATGGTACAAATCCTTGTATCTTACCATTACGTTCCATGAGTACCTGGATAAAGACTAGTAAATTATGTTCTCTTGTTTGTCAATCTTAGCCCGACGGATGAGCCGTGATATGGCGAAACGCGTTTCGGAATAAATTGACAAATAAGAGAACAGTGAGTGGACTGCATAAATATGGACTTTATGTATTTTCAGTAGTTTTACATTAAACCACATATGCCGGAAGGTAATCCCCGAAAACCGTGCCGCCTGTGTTAAAGTGTTGACTTAGTCACCCATCCTATCGGCTTGTGGCTATTGTATTAGCCTAAAATGGAGTATAAGGTGTGCGTATTTGGTACAACTCGTTCTATCTCACCATTACGTTCCGTATACCTGAGACGGATCCATCGAAAACCGCACCGCCTGCGTTCCAATGTTGATTTTGTCACCCACTCTGTCGGCTTGTGGCTACTGTACCGGCCTACGATAGAGTATGAGGTGTGCGTACTTTGTACAAGTTGTATTTTACCATTACGTTCCGTAAATACCTGGATAAGGACTAGTAAATTCTGTTCTCTTGTTTGTCAATCCTAAGCCGATTGATGAGCCGTGATTCGGCGAAACGCGTCTCGGAATAGATTGACAAATAAGAGAACAGTAGGTGGCCTGCTAAAATATAGACTTTGTCTATTTTACATAATTTTAAAAGCCACATATGCCTGAGGAGATCCCACGAAAACCGCGTCGCCTGCGTTGAAGTGTTAACTTTGTTAATCACTCTGTCGGCTTATGGCTTCTCCGTCAGCCTACGATCAAGTATAAGGTGTCCGTACTTAGTGCAGTTCGTTGTGTCTTACCATTAAATAAAAGAGCCAAAAAACTTATTGCGGTATTTAATTGCCTATTTAATTTTCCTGAAACTATCGTTGGTAATAAAACATTATTTGAGCAAAAAGCAAGTTTATGTGCTGAGTCATATCGTATTTACCTGATTTAGCACCCTGTGACTTCTTTCTCGTCATTTGATTTCATTTATCGATGAAAGGAAATCGACACGAAATTGTTTAAGCAACAGTGACCACGACGCTCAACAGTATTCCAAAAAAAATCATGTAAATGGTTCAACCAATTAGTTAGTTGGTTTTGCCTATTGGTATATTGACACTGATAAGAATATATCCATTGAAATAAGTGATCTAAATATTTATACTTACCATGTGTTTTATTTTCTATTAATAAGTTCCCTTATTTGAGGTCAGGATGTGTAGTAAGCATTTATTGCTTCTGCAATCGCACAAAGATTTTATTGTTAATGTGAGGATGACTTATGTCACTAATAGTACGTTTTCTTTTCAGGTACATTTCTGCTACTTTTTACCTCACGAATGAGCTAAGTTAAACAGTAAGTACTTATTATGTAGAGAATTCTCATTAACAATTTAAGACTATAATGTACTGGGGTACACGTCATTTTTTTGAAATAACTTTGTGTTTATATACTAGTTTTAAAAATCCATCCTAATAGTGTAGGAAGAAAATAAACTGAGAAGCATACCCGCACCCATTACAAGATGCAGTGCAACTCCAAGTCGGAGTTGTATAAGTCATATGTGAGTCGTTTATCTTCGACAAGGACTAACCGTGAATTAGCTGAAAATCTGCACAATTCATCCTTTGTGAAATTAAATCGATCCTCTTTTTACACTTAGATGTGCTACCGGGAGCATAGATTCAAGTTATTTAATAATAATAATAATGAGCGTCCTTATTGAAATTAAATGATTATACAATTATACAGTTATAAAAAAATCCTCCACAGCGAGGCTATATTTAACAAGAGCAACATACAACCTTACCTAGATGCTAAATTGGAAAAAAAAGAATAATAGGAAATAATATTTAATATTTAAGAAATACAAAAATATTCAACTATTATATAAATACATATACATCCAAAACATTTTATTTCTACATATAATAATAATGTAATAAATATAAATAAAAAAAGAACTTAATTACACTCATGAGCACATCCGCCCAATATATAAGGAATAACAAGAGTCCCAAAATTGAACCCAGAAAGCTGACCAGAGATTTGTCCTTCCAAGAACTCCCTCTGCGTTCTAGCCTCCAAATAACACTCTAAAAATCTCACAGCACATTATCAAATTCGTAATATTTGAGTTTCTCACAGAGAACGCTATGGCTTATAGTATCTAGGGATTGACAACACTCGAGTAAGATTAGGCATGATATACATCGATCGATCATACTTCCCCCAAGAGTGTGCAAGATATTTAACAATGCTATAAAAGTACTATGCCCTTTTCGAAATCCCGATTGTGTATCAGAAACAATGCTGTTGTGGACACATTACTGACTATCTTGTTTATATACTATTTTTGCTAACCTTTTGGACATAACAGGTAAGAGGCTAACTGGCCGCAGATCCGAGTACAACTCGGGTCTGGAGTTCTTAGGTAAAGATTGAACACGAAAGATTTTCTAGGAAAGTGGAAAATAACCGCCCTCTAAACACCCATTTATTATGTGTCAGAATGGGCAACAAGGCAGGAAAGCAATGCCTTAGCATAGCTGGTAATATAATATCCGATCCAAATGTATTTGCCTTGATTGCTTGGAATGCTTCGACGACTTTCTGTGCCGTTGCATTTCTCAAGCGGTCATCTTCGGGCTTCATACAAAAACCTCTTTAAACTTAGAAAGCGCTCACCTATTAAACCTAAACCACATTCCGAAATCGATACCAAGAAGAATAAACAATTTGATCATATCACACAATATTACCCCCCCAAAGTACGAATAGCCCCTTTACACTTCTTTTCCACCATGGATTTCTCCGCAACCCAACATAGACCTTTCTATGAGAGTTTACCATAAGACAAACTGCTCTAACACTCTTCTTAGAAAATCATTCCTAGAAATTATCTCAAAAAAATACTCAAAACATGTACTATACTATACCGACGATCTAAAACCGAAAAAGTTGGGAGTTATTACTCAAAACATCACAAAAATATTTAAGCTCCCTAATCATTTTTCCATCTTTTCCGCTGAACTATTCGCATTAAAAGAGGCGATTAGGTATTCCTTAACAAGGCCCCACAGGGCTCCAATCTTAATAATATCTGACTCCCTCAGCACTCTGATAGCAATCCAATCTGAAAATCTAGACTATAACTATATTAGGCAGATCACAGATCTCTTGCTAAAAAGCATTACTCTATCTCGCTCTTATGGTCGCTTAGTCACATAGGAAACAGGGGAAATGACAAGCAGATTTCTATGCAAAAATGGCCATTGAAAAGGGGAACGTAATCACAGGAGAAAACCACTACTCAGACTTTAACATATACCTAAAATCGATCTATGAAACCCTTTTCTAACTAGGATGGGATTTGGAAAATCCTGATAATAAGTTGTGGCCCATCAAACCCAATGTCTATCCACCATTACATTCAGTCAACATGAATAGAAACGACAACGTACACAGGAGAAGATTAGCGGCAGGACATACGTACTCCACTCATAGTTACCTTATGAACAAGGAACAATAGCCCACATGTCCAGACTGTGATGCACCCCTTACAACGTCACACTTTTTTGAGGCAGCTCATTACAGAGATAAGAGAAACAGATATAGCATTCCATCCAACATGAAACAAATAATTGAATCATTTGAACACATGAAAGTAAATATTCATAACTTTCTCCGAGAAATACACTTTAAAATCTAGATAAACAGAACAGGGGGCGCTAAATAATCTTTAGTAGTAGTAGGTTGATGCGCCCAGACACCAGTATCATCATCATCATCATCAAGCGAAAAGCGCCTTCGGAATGCCTGGGCATATTCAGATAGCGCCGAATCATCTCATTGGATTTTTTATCCTGAAAACGGTTTAAAAAGATTAATTTTTTAAGGTTTATATTCTTAAATGGCCAGTAGTCTCATTTTTTTCTTGATGTCAAATCTCTCAATGTTCTCCAAGTTATCTTACTGTTACCCTCTCTCACCACACTATCAATGTATGTTCTTTTTTGTGTGTTCAAACACGGTTGAGTATATTTTCTCGGAAGATTTGGGTACTACCTGTTCGGACCTAGTGTAAAAGCAGGAAACGCTAAGTTACAAAAATATGGATAATTACAAAAAAATGATGCTGTATTAACTAGGTAATGAACCAAAACGGTATACTTAATAATAACAATAAACTATTCAAGTTCTGACTTAATTCTTTTCTTCAAAAAAAAAACATGTAACATTGAATGTTGTTTTTCTGGTAGTTTTTTGAGAAATAAAATATATTACAGAATAAAAAAATAGAAACAAACTTGATCGTTGTAGATTTCTATATTACCACATTTATTGTGTTATAATGTGTCTCGTTTTCTTTGGACATTTAAGAGCCTTCTTGGAAAATAAGTTTTATCAATTTTGAAGAGCAGTGAAGTGATCATCATCATTATAACAAGTAGCTTAACAATCGAGATGTTAAAACTGTTATTGCATTATGTACTCTATAATATACTATCGTTTGAGTTATTACAGCGTTAAATTCTTCCACAATTTGTGTTTAATTGGACATGAGAAAGTGATGTTCATGCATTCAAGGCAAATAAAGAAATAAAGATACTGTCCCACGCACATCTGTAAATTGGATTCGTTTTCAGCAGGGGAGACATTATAGAGCTACTTTTCTTTTCACCGGCGTTGATAATGAAGCCATTTTGCCATTTTTAGATATTGGCTAAACTTTACCGCATTTCAAGCAGGAAGAAAATATTCCTTTTCTGTAGGATAAATAAAAAGGTTTGCAAAAAACTAGTGCTCGTCCGCTAGCGTATTTGTAGAATATTATGGCACGTATTCCATCGTCGCCAAATGGTACTCTGAAGATAATATCGGGCATTTTTAACTGAGCTTTGGAAATGTGTAATGTTTTCCTTGAAAATCAACAATAGATTGTGAAGCAAGGATTTTAAATAACGAGCTGGCTTTCTCAACAGGTGTTGTTGCAATAATATTATTTAACCGAGTAAAATAAATAAAATAAAATAAAATAAATAAATATCGTCTTTATTAAGATGTTAATTACATGTGATGTGAGTACATATTACCCACACACATCGTGTAGTAGAAGAGGTGAGATTTAACCATCGGTTACTCTTACATCTAACCTCTTCAACACACAACGCGCTTGCAAACAAAATAAAGCAACAATTACATACTAATATAGTAAAATCAATAATCGAGAAGATATACCAAAATACAAATAACCTACGTCTGAGAATTCTGCTTATTTAACAGCTCTTCCCTATATAATCGACGAAGTCTGCCAATAGTGCACGTTTTCAGTTCTCGGTTCATGGTATTGTATATATTTACTGTATTTTATGTAAAACTGCGCTGAAACAAGGCAGTGCGATGCTGAGGCATAGTCAAGCGATCAGGCCGTGTAATATACCTATCATGCACGATATTTCGTGATACTAGTTTCTCTCCTTAAATAAATCGGAACTGAAGTTCCTAAGAGCCTCATTAAGAATATTACGAAGTGCACTTGCTCAGTATTAGCAAAATTTAACCATTTTAACTCATTTATTTTTAAAGATATATGATCATATTTTCTCAAATGAAATATAAACCTACAGCAGACGTTCTGTACATACTGCAATCGTCTCCTTGAAAGCGCATCCAAGCAAGGATAGTACACAATACTACAATAATGAAATGAAGACAAGACCAAAGACTCACACAATTTTTAATTCAGAAAGATTTGCATATAAAATGTAAAATTCAGAAAGATTTGCTTATAAAACCTTCATTTTCGCATAACTTTTTTGTAAGAGCACCCTAACATGTTCCCTAAATCTGAGATGTGTATCAATGCAAAGATCCAAATTCTTAGCACAATCAGAAAACGGCAAATCCTGATCAGCCAGCCTCAGTCTTAAAGTCATGCTCAAGGTTGGTCGCCGATTTTCCTTGCAAAACAATAAAACCTGCGTCTTGTCTGGATTTAGCCTCAAATTATGTTCATCCGAGTAAACTGCCAAAGCCATGAGATCCTGATTCAAATTTTCCGCTGCAGACTCAGGATCCGATGGTTCAAAGAAATGAAGCAACTGTGTGTCATCAGCATACGACTGAACCGATGAATATGCAGCAGTTTGGAATATATCAAAAGTATATATAAGAAACAGAAGAGGCCCCAGTATTGAACCCTGGGGCACTCCCGAGATAATTTTACCAGCAGCTGAAAAAACATCATTCATTCGCACTCTCTGCCGTCTACCCGACAAATAGCTATAGAAAAATTGTACGGAGTGATCAGCGAAGCCCAGATAGTGCAGTTTAGCACAAAGTAGGTTATGATCCAGCACATCAAAGGCTTTCGAATAATCCAGCGAGACTGATATAACAGCCATATTTTTATCAATAGCTCTGATTATGCTATCAGTTAAATTCAATAAAGCCGTTGATGTGCTATGACCCCTCCGGAAGCCAGATTGATGCAAGGGGAGCAACCCATTAGTCAAGAGATATTTTGAAACCTGTGTATGTACTGCCCTTTCCAAGACTTTTGACATAACTGGTAACAAACTAATTGGACGCAAATCTCTGACGGTTAAAGGATTTTTAATTTTAGCAACAGGGCACACAATAGACTCTTTCCAGCTCTCCGGAAAATACCCACTCTCCAGGCAACAATTAACTATATCGGTTAGATGATATAAGATAACAGGTAAACTAAGTTTACCTGTTATCTTGTTTGTTTAAGCACAAAAAGTGTCAAACCATCATTTCCAGCAGCATTGGACTTTATACTATTAACACACCTGACTCAGGGGTTTCCATTAGGAAATTAAAGTTCAGATCTAAATTCCTCTTATTGTTACTGTAATAATGTATTTTACCAGCACAGTTGTCAGACTTTCGGAAAACGCTCAAAAAGTAATCATTTATATCATTCACATTGGCCAAATGTGCACGCAGACGAGGGGTATCTTTTGAACCCGTGTGAACATTACATTGCTGAAGTCCCCTCCATAATGATTTTGCATTTTTTTGTGTCTCTAAATATGCAAGATATCCCAATTTTTCACGACGCACACAGTAAAGTGTGAGATTTCTCATTTCTTTATAATATTGATTTAAAAACTGAGCTAGTGCTCGGTCTCTTTCTATCATTAGCGCATTCAAGGCAGGTGTTAGCCAGGAGTAGTGATGGTATAGTGTATTTAGTAGGTTGTTTACTAACAACCTTAGACTTGGAATTGTTGCTACCAGCAAGAAATTTATTTCAATTCTTTGGTTATGTGCCTCTTCGATTTCTTGTTTGCGTCTGTTGCTGGACTTAACAAAGATGTTATGACTTATGACGTTAGAGTTTACAGTTCATTGTTGTCAAACAAGATAGTTAAAAGCAGCAGCTTTTTCCGAAAAGAAATGTAAGCTTCCACGCCAGCCAAAATGGCATGGGAGTTCCGTTGTAGCATCAAGGTTTTAAAACCCCAACGTGAAATGTCTAAACTTTAATTAATAATGCATTATTATTTATGATATCAGCATATATTTAATGAATAGGTATATCCGATGGATTTGTTAAACATATTTTAAATTTTCACATTATTAAATCCATTAATAATTAAAACATGTTTATATGAATATGTATCATAAATATTGCACCACCAGATACTAAATTAATGTTTTTAATGATGTTGGTAAAATCACGTATTTGCGTTTAATACATTATTGATGAAGCCGTTAATAATTAACAAATTAGTAAATAAAAGATCGGAGGATCATTAATCTAAACTGCATTAACAATATAAGTAAAAAATGGAATGTCACACCAGCTTTATAAATGAATCGTACACAGCAAAAGTTCCTGAATAAAATGGCATCACACTCAACCATTCCAGAAACCTACCCTCAGTAAAATACAATAAATTATTTCCGTTGCTCGTGCAAGCCTAAGATTTAAAAGCATGCCATCCTCCTTTGGGGGATGTTTAAACCCACAGAGCGTTCTTCTCTTTTGTTAATCGGTCCTAGTTCAGCTGATGAGCCATGATACTGTGAAACGCGTCCCGATGTGGATTGACAGATAAGAGAACAATTAAATTATGAACTTTGTTGATTCCTAGTTACTAATCTATAAATAGTGTTACATATGTGCTCTCGTGTGAGACTCACTTCATTTCGACGGTATTTGTGTATATTTTCTTTTCTATTAACAGTGGGTGTCAGAAAATGTATAATCAGGTAAAAATAATGCCTCAATATAAAAGAAAATCTCTTTTTTTAGTATTCCAAAGTATCAACTACAACTTATTTTTTTAAAAATCGTGTACAAGAATTTCTTTCGTTATCTCTCTTTCTTTCTCGATCTCTATCCATCGTTTATCGTCTATGAGTAAATCTACACCTTCTCTATTTCCCTTCATCTATTTGTCCATCTGAATTTCTTTTTTGATCTTTGATATCTACTCTGGCGTTTTCTTTGTCCGCTTTTCCATTCCTGCCACATAATCTACTCATCTCAATCTTAGCTATATTATTAAGTTTTTGACATATTTCATTTCGATACAGTCCCTAATCCATAAAAAAAATATTGTAGAGTTGGATAGTTCATTGTTTTCTTTCTGATTGTCAACATTTAAGGCCAGGACTAACATAATTATATATATATATATATATATATATATATATATATATATATATTAGAAAGTCAAGTATTACATAAAATTATGTTGGTTACTCTAATTATTACAACAATATTACGTTTTGTCTCAGTTTTAAAGTTCAATTAATTTAATTATATATATATATATATATATATATATATATATATATATATATATATATATATATATATATATATATATATATATATATATATGGAACGTAATTTACAAAATACCTTGTTCAAATTGTAATAAGGTGTACATAGGTCAAACCTCCAGAAATTTGAAGGGTAGGATTATATCACACAAAAGTGACTGCAGACGTAATGTATAATCTTGTGCTTTAACACAACATGTCATTAACAATGACCATCGGATGAGCTGGGATGAGACTGAGGTTCTGGATCGCTCTGATTCTTACTACAAACGAATTTTCTTAGAAATAGCCCATATTAACCGGGCACCCTACACCATGAATAAAAAGAGTGACACCCAGGGACTCAGTTCCATATACAGTTACATCCTCAAATGAGAATTAGAAAAATACCAATCACTAATAGATCGTCCTGCATCAGACGAATAACACAGACAAAATGTGTTTTCCATCCATTTCATTCTATTACATTATATTATCTATTATACATATATTTTTATTTTCCGAAAACTGTAATGCATTGTTTCTTTCTGTTATCCCCCGTATGCAGGTTGACACATGTGCTATTAAATTAAAAAATCTTTATTCGTTACACTATTTGCCATGTAAATAAGTTTTAAACTGAAAGCATATCTCAGATCGAAACGAATCAATACCTTCAATCTTTCTCTACCACATAAAAGTTATATCGGTCTATCACACTCCATCTTTACGGCCAAAAATTGATAATTTTTTGTTAATTTACTGGTGTACGGGATTAGCAGAGAGTACCAAGGCCAGCCATTTTGGCCGTTTTATATTTTTCCGTTTAATTATAATGTTATGTAGTTATACTCGTATATATAACAAGGATTTTCTACAGCTGACGCTATCTTCCTTCTCTCAGCCTTTGATTCCATCCGTTTCTATCTTCCCAGTCTCTATCTGTTAGACCCCTGTCCTCCATAGCCTCGTCCACATCGTTTCTCCACGATCGTCTGGGTCTTCCTCTTTTTCTTCTCCCTATAGGGCTCCACTCCGTTATTTTCTTTATCCACCTATTATCTTCGCTTCGTCTTATGTGTCCATACCATTTTAATCGTTTTTCTTCAATGGTATTTATTGCGTTCTCTTTGATGTTCATTCTGCTTCTTATTTCTTCATTGGTTATTTTCTCCATACATGTCACTCTACAACATCTTCTCCAATACTCCATCTCTACCGCGTTAATTTTAGATTTATTTCTTTTGTTGATAGTCCATGTTTCTGACCTGTATGTCATTATGCTTTGTATTATTGATTTGTATATGCGTGTTTTGTTTCTCTTTGTAATGTGCTTGTCCCACAGGATCGAATTTAATTGTCTTATGCATGTTCGCGTTGGTCCTAATCTAGCTTTAATCTCTTCTTCTGATGTTGCGTTTTTTGAAATGATGGTTCCTAGATATTTAGATCTATCGGTTCCTTTGATTATTGTTTCGTTATCTACTTCTAGATTCTCCACGTTTCCCTCTTTTGTTGTTAGATATTCCGTTTTAAAGTTTATTGCTAATCCTGCTTTAGTGTATTCTTCTTTCAGTTTTCTTACCATATAACTGAGGTCTTCCTCATCTTGCGCTATGATTATTTGGTCGTCTGCGAAACTTAGAGTATATAAGTAATCTTCTCGTATTGGGACTCCGATTCCACTACATTTTTGCTTCCATTTTTTTAATGTTTGTTCGAGGTATATTTTGAATAGTGTGGGGGATGTAGAGCATCCTTGTAATAGGCCTTTTGATGGTTGGAGTCTCTTCCCTATTTTATGTCCTATTTTTATGTTCACTGTGTTGTTTTTGTAGAGAGCTTTGTTTAGTTCTTTATCAATACCTATTTCTTTCATTGCGTTCCATGAACTTTGTCTTGGTACTGAGTCATAGGCCTTTCTTATGTCTATGAAGGCTAGATGAACTTCTCTATTCTTTGCCAGTTTTTTTTCCATTGTTTGTTTTATAGTGTATATGTGGTCTATACATGATTTTCCGGCCGTAAAGCCTGCTTGTTCTTCTCCAATTTTTCCTTTTACATTTTCCTCCTTGATATTTTTAATAATTTTCCATACAAACGTCCCATACTCGATATTATGCTTAGGCCTCTATAGTTTGTGCATTTTCTGCGGTCTCCCTTTTTAAATATGGATACTATAAGCTTTTGACCATTCCTCTGGTATTTTTTTCTCCATTTATTACTCTGTGGAACATGTTTCTCAGCATTCGATGTATTTTATTAGACCCGTACTTAATCATTTCATTTACCACACCCCCAGGCCCTGCAGATTTATTATTTATTTCCTTATTCTCTTCTTCAGGGTTCTCTTCTTGGAATTCTTGTCTATCTTCTGTTAACAGCTTCTTATAATATTGTTATTACTCGCTTTCTGGGATGTACTCTATATACGTCTTCTCTCTATTGTTAGTTCTTAATGCTTTAATTATTCTCCATGACTCTGTACTTCTAGTTCCTCCTATATACTGTTCTACATGTTCGCACGATTTTTCCCATCTCTCGTTCTTTTCTTTGTTTTTCATTCTCCTCGTTTCTGCATTTTTCTCTTTATATTTCTGTAGATCTTCTTCTGATTTTGTATTCAGCCATTTTTCTTATAGTCTTTTTTTCTCCTTTATAGATTCTTTGGTTTTTTCACAGATTCTAATTTTATGTTTCTCATTCTCGTTGTCTTCTTTACCTAATGCTTCTAGGGACGCCTGTTTGATGCATTCTTTTATGTGGTCATACATCTGTTTGAGGTTGTCGTAGTTAAATTCATTTAATTTTTGATCTAATCGTCGTCTATATAGGTCTCTTATCGTTTCGTCTTGCAGTAAGTGTATTTTGTATTTTGTTTCTTTGTCTGCTTTTTCTGTTATCTCATTAGTATTTCTGTTTTCTTTATCTATTGTTTCTTTTTGCTTTATTGTCTTGTACCACGGTACTTTTATATTTGCTATTATTAGTCTATGGTCTGTTCCACATTCTGCCCCTCTCTTTACTCTTACGTCTTTTATTTTGATAGTGGTATCGTTTTTAATTATAATGTAGTCTATTATTGATTTTAAGTTTCGTGTTTCTTGCATCCAAGTATATTTGTGGATGTCCTTGTGTTTGTAGAATCCGTTTGTTATTTTGAGGCCGTTTAGTTTACACAGCTCTATTAATCTCTCTTCGTTGTCGTTAGTAATGTCTTCTCCGAATGGTCCTACGGTATTGTCCTTTGTTTTCCTTCCTGTTCTCCCATTCATATCTCCCATTATTATTAATTCTTGGTTTTTCTTTACTTTTTGTGTTTCTATTTCTAATGTTTCCATGGAATTATCTTTTTCTCTTATAGTGCTGTCTTCTGTTGGGCCGTATACTCCTACCATGTCTTTTCCTAGCATTGTTATATTTAGTTTTATGATTCTTTCATTGTTGGGTTCTCAAGATGTTATTTTCTTTTTCCACTTCTTTTTTACTAATATTCCAACTCCGGCCTTTGCTCTTTCTTCCTTCTTTACTCCACTCCAACAGTGCATCACTTCATCTATTTCTTCTATTCCATTTCTTTTTCTTCGTCTCGCTTATTACTAAAATGTCTATGTTCATCTTCTTAAACTCTTGTATGACTTCGATGTTCTTTGTCCTCCATCCCTTTATATTCCAGGTGCCGAGAGCAGCTATTCTGTTTCGGGATTTTTTCGTTTGGCTGAGTTTTAAGCTTGGGTTAACTATTCGCTTTGAAGTAGAATTGCCCCCCCCCCTCCGTATCCGATGGGGCTCCCTTCTTCGAATGTGTGGATTGCCACCCGGGGATTTTTGCTTATCTTGTGATTTTTCTTCCTACTTTTCAAAAACAACTAGCATTTCCCAGTTTAGCTCTTACGTGTGTTAGGGTGCTAACTCCTAACGCCACAACCCGCATCCTTTATCCGGACTTGGGACCGGCAACAGTGTTGATGAACTACTCAATCCATCCATCAACACTGCTGGCGGAGTTATGCAGTTAACAACAGTATATTGAGGAATATCCCTCTGCAAATGACTGCTTGTTTTGTTATAAAAAAACCACTTTGGTAAGTCAATTATTTATCTTTTTTCTCATGCCATCTTTCTTTTTTTCAACCATATGAAAGTACTTAAAAAAAAAAGTAATTTTTCATTTAATAGTATAAAGAAAAAAGAAAATTTTGTCTTTTCAGATGTCCTGAAGAAGACATAAATATAATTTCGAAAGCTCGACTAACAAAAAAGGTTGTTGCACTACACAAAGTCACAAATATTTAAATATAGACTGCAGCCCCACTAAATTGAGAATATATTTTTCTTAACTAGTCAGTCGCGACTACTCCTGTCTTTGTAATATATGTATATATATATATATATATATATATATATATATATATATATATATATATATATATATATATATATATATATATATATATATAATCGCGTTAATACGTTCTCTGGTGTCTTCCGATCTTCAGTCCCCATTCCAGAGATTATCCTCTAGGCCGTTCTCTCGGATTTGTGTATTTATACCTCCTCTCTAACTCCGTTGTTTTCCTTCCCTGAGACGCCCAATTAAGAATTTACTTGGGTAACCTATCTTCGTTCATGATCTGAATGTTCATAACATTTGAATTACGCTATCTAAAAATCCTCTAAGTGTGCCCCTTGGTATCCTGACTGTTGTCGTTCCTAACTCTTTCCAATCTTGATTTCCCTGCTGCGTGCCTCCAGAAGTCCATTTTAGTTGCCTTTAATTAATTCTTATATTTATAATGATTTCGCTTTAGGTCTTTTGCGATTTCTTGTACATGTCGTCAGCATGTCTTAGTTTGTTTAATTTTTTTTCCTCTATGTTTATACCATAATGTCACCATTACTAACGTAAAAAGCTTTGACGATGTGTTTTTCTTTGAACTGAACAAATTGCTTATCTTTTCTAAGCTTGCCTACAGCGACTTCATCTACGACTCTGCGAGTTCATCTGCCAAGAAGCACCTTGATAATATACAAAATACTTCTCTTCGAGCAATAGCCGGTGCTTTCCGCACCTCCCCAATCTCTAGCCTCCAATGTGTTACCTCTACCCCCCCTTTATACCTTATCAGACAGCTCTCACTCTTAAAATTCTACTCCTACTCTTTATTCCGCCCTTTACTAGACATACGCTGAATCTATTTTCGGTTCATCGCTCATCTACAACTTCCCTAAAAAACTCTATTTCCAACAGAATCGCTACCCTACTAACTCTATATAATATTTCTCCACCCAAATATGACTATCCACTGCTCTCACCTTTCCCTCCATAACTCTCTAACTATCCCCCTGTCGATCATTCCATGCTCACACAAAGGAAAACGGAAACTTCAAACTTACTGCTTAGGAAAACATTTGTGGAAAGAATAGCAACTCACTATCCCAATTACACTCTACTGATGGATCCAAAACAGACAAGGGGGTGGGTGCTTCTTTCTTCACTTCTTTAACTAACAAAATGTTTAAACTCCCATCGTATACTTCTATTTTTTCAGCCGAGCTTTTAGCAATTAAAGAGGCCATACGCCACGCTCTAACCCTTAGAACTGCCACGCGTATTCTAATCATCTCCGACTCCTACAGCGCTCTTGCCTCAATAAAATCACTAAAACTAAAATATAATTGTGTTCGCCAGATCTTGGACCTATGCCATATGGTAAATCTAAAACATCGCAAAATTGCCTTCTTCTGAATCCCCAGTCCCATTGGCATCAGAGGCAACGACAAAGCCGACTTACACGCAAAACTAGCAATAGAGAGAGGCACCACAGGATGGGGAGAGAACCACCCCAGAGATTTGAACTCCCGCCTTATTCATAACCTACGTTCCTTATTTCAACTGAACTGATAATAAGCTATGGCCTATCAAACCTCTTGTCTACCCTCCCTTAAACTCCTTGAATATAACTAGAAAAGAAAACGTCCTCATGCGAAGACTGGCCATAGGACATACTTACAGTACTCATATTATCACTATTACAAAATGAACAAGCCCCTACATGCCTCTTACGCAATTCCCGTTTGACAGTCTCCCACATAATTGAGACCACACACTTTAAATCTATCAGAGATAAACATCAAATCCCATCAAACCTATCACTATTAATAGCATCATTCGATTTACTCCACACCAATATTAAAAATTACCTAAAAGAGATTAACTTTATCGTATAACTATTCGAACACTCTCAGGAGCGCTAAATAATCTGGCAGTCGATGCGCCCTGACCCCATAATATCTATCCATCCATCTTTGAATTGACGGAAAGTTGAGAATAATTTTATATTTGTCCATATCTCGATTCAATCAAAGGCCAAATTGTCCGTGCAAAGTCCGAGAGATGGCACCACCGGCGCGTATCGAGGTCATTTTTAGTTAGTAGCATCTCTTGAATGAACACACACCAAGTTTCAGCCATATTGGTCTATTTCTTTCTGTTTGGCATTCGTGTGAACCAAGGAAGTCGAGTGATTTTCAAGAAATGGACGAAAAAAAATTTCGTGTGGTGATTAAACATTACTTTATGAAAGGCAAAACGCCTCAGGAGACTAAAGAGAAGCTTGATAAACATTATGGTGACTCTGCACCTTCGATTAGAACAGTTTATAAGTGGTTTCAAAATTTTCGGACTGGCCATATGGGCACAAGTGACGCTGAACGTTCTGGACGGCCTGTGGAGGTTACGACTCCAGAAATCATTGATCAAATCCATAATATGGTGATGGATGACAGAAGAGTTAAGGTGCGTGAGATTGCTAGTGCTGTGGGCATCTCGACTGAACGGGTACATAATATTTTGCATAAACATTTGGACATAAGAAAGCTATCCGCAAGATGGGTGCCGCGATTGCTCACGCTTGACCAAAAACGGAATCGTGTGAAGTGTTGCAAGGATGGTTTTCAGCTGTTCCAGAAGAATCCGGAGGACTTTAAGCGTCGTTTCGTCACTGTGGATGAAACATGGATACATTACTATACTCCTGAAACCAAACAACAATCTGAACAATGGGTTACCAAGGGGGAATCTGCACCAAAAAAGGCGAAGACCGTTCCTTCGGCCGGAAAGGTTATGGCGACTGTCTTTTGGGATTCGCAAGGGATAATCCTCATCGACTATCTGGAAAAGGGTAAAACTATTACAGGTGAATATTATTCATCGTTATTGGACCGTTTGAAAACCGAGCTGCAAGAAAAACGCCCGCGATTGGCCCACAAGAAAGTCCTTTTCCATCACGACAACGCACCAGCACACACCTCAGCAGTTGTGGTCGCAAAATTAATGGAAAAGGATTCCAACTCGTTTCGCATCCCCCCTATTCTTCAGACTTGGCTCCCTCGGACTACTATTTGTTCCCCAATTTGAAGAAATGGTTGGCGGGACAAAGATTTTATTCAAACGAGGAGGTGATTGCAGACACTAATGGATATTTTGCAGACTTGGACAAATCCTATTATTCGGAAAGGATCAACAAACTAGAACATCGTTGGACGAAGTGTATAAGCCTAAAAGGAGACTATGTCGAAAAATAAAAAAGGTTTACCCCAAACACATAAGTAGTTTTTATTTTTGCACGGACTTTTCAAACCAGCCTCGTATGAGTCCCTGTTATAATTCCAAGGTATTTTTAATAATGTTTTAAACCGAATGCATATAATCCACAGTATTGTTTCCTAAAACGTGCTATTTTATTGTTTTGATAAAACTTAAATATAGGCCTGGGCTTATTATTTTCTTAAATATCTTATATTTCAAATAGAAGACTTTTTCCTCTATAATTTCCCGCTTCCTTTCTTATGAAGTAACCTGTAACATCTCCAATACCGTTTCTCCTTCTGAGAATTCCTCTTTACGACATAATAATTATCAAAAATCGTATTTGTATTTCGTTTCCCTGCATTCATACACTCTAAAGAAGTCATATCCATTCTCGAGTTACGATCTATGTTGAGATAGTAATACCATTGTCTTCTGTGAAATTCCTATTTTCTACGTACATTCAACACGTCGATATGTGTACGAAAGTATTTGGTTTTAAGCGAAATAATTTTCCGTGCGGGCTCTTGTTAATAGTCTGTGAATATGTTAACCGTTTTTGATGTTATTAAGCCTTAAAACCTGAATAAATTAATATGAACCGTTAAACACGAACACAAAGCCAGTCTTTAATTACACAAGTATACAAAAAAATTGTCTGTCTTTTAAGTGAGACACGTGGTTTCTTAAATATTTTTTTTTGCTAAATCGAAAAAAATCATAAAAAAGCCGTCTACTGTGAGATTTTTTTTCAGAAAACACACTTGAAGTTGTCAGAAAACTATTAAATTGAAAAAAAAAACTGTATATATATTTTAATAAATAATCTAAAACTGTATAATGATTAAAATTATGAAATAAAACTATTATTTTGGACATCTTTAAATGTTCTTCAAAATGCTGTTTAAAATAAATATGTGCAACCGTTAAATTAAAAAATTGTTTTTAATTTTTATTAATATTGAACCAAACAAATTGAAAATACCAAAAAAGAAAAAGTTATTCCCAATAAATAAAAAAATTCTAATAAAAAAAAACGAAAAAAAAAAAAAATATTAAAACCAGAATTTATAAACGAAAAATTTAATTTTTTGTAAAAGAGTTAAAATAAATAGTAAATCTTTATTAATATTGAAAAAAAACCATTATTTCCAGTGTTTTTGAAGTAAAACTATAACAAAAGATGCTTATACTGTACTCTATCGGCGACTGACTAAGTCTATTCAAGCAGAGCGGCACAGAACTGCTGGCACTTATTGCAGAAACGCACCTTTCTTAAGCTTACTGCTCGAAGGCATAGATGGCAGCATTGGTATCACAACTAAAAACAAAACGAAAAGATAGTTAGAAGTTACCAAAAGTGTTTTTTCGTATTTGCTGAACCATGTAACATTCATTTTTTCCTAGATTTTAAGAGTATGTAATGTTACCGATTTTTCGCTTTATATTGTACTTCTTTTCATCTTTGTATCGAGCAGTGTATTACACTGGAACGTCTAGCCGCTCATGGTACAGGTGCAGTGCGGGTTTTCGACCGAATCTATCGAATTCGTAGTACGCCCGGGATTGGTCAAATGTTTGTTTCCGGAGTTTGGTTCCGGCGTCGCCATTTTAGAGACGTAGTTCTCACGGCTTATTTAAGGGTCCGGAGAACGCACATCTAGGCTTACTTCCACCAAGCCGCCGTGAGGGCTTACTTCCAACAAGCCGCAGTAGAGGCTTACTTCCACCAAGCCGCCGTGAGGGCTTACTTCCAACAAGCCGCAGTAGAGGCTTACTTCCACCAAGCCGCCGTGAAGGCTTATTTCCACCGAGCCGCAGTAGAGGCTTCTGACAATATTTACGAGAGCCAAATTAAATACTAGTTTTTAACGTAAAGCCGTAGTGGGCTTAGTGTGTTTTTTCTACATGGAGTAGCCGAAGTAGGCTCTTCTCATCGTGAAGCCATACTGGAAAATAAGTGATGGAATGTGTGAAATCGGTTTTGTGTTCAATTTAAGGCCAAGAAGCCCGTAGGAAAACCGTAAGGCACCAGAACATACATCAGTAGATCTATTTCCCGCAAATAAGTGTTTTAACAGCAATTTGAACTGATAAATCGTGAAGTGAATATCACGACTCTTCGATTTCGGGTGTAGTAAAGTTTTGGAAGTAAAATGTCTGATTTAGGAACTCTAATTTTAATAACTACTTTTTAGGCTAGAATTTTTGTAATTCTTAAAACTGCAAGGGTTAGAACTTTTAATTTAAAATCATGAATAAATTTTCTTTTTGTTGATTAAAGCTAGTGTTTCACTGTACATCTATCTTTCTTTTCAGGATAAGAAGGGTTGTACTAGACTAATTCTTTTATACCAACTGTATAAACACTTCAGTGTTTTTTCATTTTTTTAGCTGAAGTTAGATCCTTTCTATTTTAGAATGAATGGTGCCCAAAAAAAAAAAAAGTACAAATAAAGTTTTTAACCATAAAAAAAAAATAATTCCAAAAAGACGTACAACAATTATCTCTTACCCATATTTCTCTACCAAGGAAAACTGAGCTAGTGTTTGTTTAATTTCTTTAGTTCTTTTAAAAATCATTATTCACTCAATACCTTCTCAGAAATTAAAGCGGGGCTGCAAGAAAATTGCGCTCAAGCGTGGGACAAACAACTTTTCACAGGGTACAAAAAATGACGCCACAAAGTGCGGGCAAGTTCCCAAGTTACAACAACCATCCCAAGACGCGTTTCGCCTTATCACGGCTCATCAGCTGGGCTAGGTTCAGCAAATACGAGAACAAAGAGACATGTTATAGTTTTCTGTTAGTTACTTGGATAAAGGACTACAAGTGTGCTCTCGTATTTGCTGAATCTAGCCCAGCTGATGAGCCGTGATACGGCGAAACACGTCTTGGGATGGTTCAGCAAATACGAAGAACACTTTTGGTAACTTCTAAAAATGCGATTCTTTTCGTTTTTAGTTGTGATACCAATGCTGTTTTTGAAGTACTTAATCTTGACTTATCATCAAAAAATTAAGTTTTATGTTCAGTTTCAACAAAAAACTCGCTTTTCCTGTGTAGTTGGTAAAATGCTTTTTTAAGTAAAGGGTCTCCCAAAATTCGCGCAAGAAGCAATTTTGATAGAAGACACAGGTTTTTAATTAAAAATTGTAATTTTTTTATTGAGTCATAAAGTATACAGTATAGGGTTATGCATGAAATAACATATCGGGTAAATGGCCTCCATGGCTTTGTTGGCACATACGCACTCCTTTGTCGAATTTCCCATGACCATTTTGCATAAATGTGGCTGAATTTCGCTGATACAGCGCTTAATTTCCTCCTTCAAGTCGTGGGTGATCGTGGGCTTGTTGGCATAAACCTTAGACTTTAAAAAACTCCAAAGAAAAAAGTCCAACGGCGTTAGATCGCATGATCTGGGTGGTCAATTCTGATCACCAAAACGGGATATTACACGACCAGGAAATGACTCATGCAGTAATTGAATTGTTTCTCGGGCTGTATGGCATGTGGCACCGTCTTGCTGAAACCACATGTCGTTCACATCCATATCTTTCAATTTAGACACAAGAAACTGGATTATCATAATGCGATAACGATCACCATTAATTGTTATTGCCTGGCCAACCGCATTTTCGAAGAAGAATGGTCCGATGGAGCCTCCAGCCCAAAATCCGCACCAAACAGTGACACGTTGGGCATGCATTTGTTTCACAACAGTCACGTGCGGATTGTCTGAACCCCAAATGCGACAATTCTGTCGATTAACGAATCCATCAAGATGGAAATGTGCCTCATCGCTGAAGATGATTTTCTTCGAAAAATCAGTATCCACTTGTTGTTGTTCCATAATCCACTCAACGAACTCTCTTCGTTGTGCGTGGTCAGTAGGCTTCAGTTCTTGAGTCAATTGAACTTTGTAAGCATGAAGATGCACATCTTTCGTGAGAATACGCTGTAGAGAGCTTCTCGAAATGTCCAATTCTTAACCACGGTGCCGAATTGATGTTCCTGGAGTCTCAGCAACACTCTCACGAACCGCTTCAATGTTTTGTGTCGAACGACTTGTTGAAGGACGACCAGAACGTTTAAGATCACTAATTGATCCAGTCTCCCTGAATTTTCCAATTAATCTCTTCACAGTTGATGAGGCTAAATCACTATTCCGACCATATTTTGTACAAAAATTCCGAACTGTAGCTGTCAAACTTTCATTATTTTTAAAATATTGCTCGACAATGAAAACACGTTGTTCTTTCGTGTAGCGCTAAATTTTTAATAACCCTGAACTGTCAGCTGTCACGCTGTGTTTTTTGTTTTGTTGGCAACAGTTTACCATACAAATGGCGCCAAATTCAAATCTTGCGTGAATTTTGGGACACCCTTTATATAAATACAACAGCTAAACAAGAACTTTTTTTTCGAACAAAACTATCATTTCTAGTGGTTTTTTAAGTTTCAAATTCGAATTTGATATCAAAACGTGAGAAATAGTGTTTAGTCTTGAAAAAAAAAATCTATTTACTATCTAGGAACAAAAGGTTGCAAAATGCAATCTAATGTATATTCCTTTGACAATTTTAGAAGACAATTTTGTGGATGGGTTGATTGAGTGAATATGGGGGAATGTGAGTGGGTGAGTGAGGTAGTGAGTGAGTGAGCGAGTGAACTAGTGAGTGAGTGAGCGAGCGAGTGAGTTAGTAAATAAGCGAGTGAGTGAATGTCGAAGTAAGTGAATGAGTATGGGGTATGTGAATGAGTGAGTGACTGAGCGAACGATTGAGTGTGTTAGTGGGTAAGTTGGTGATTGAGTGAGTGAGTCAATGTGATGATAAGCGAGTAAGTGAATGTGTGAGTTAGTATGTGAGTATTTGTTTACTTATTTATTATTTATTTTATTAATAATTTTAATGTTTTGCATAAATATATATAATATATAAATTCTGTTTTTATTGTTCTTTTTTTTTTCGTTTTTTTATTAGAAATTTTTTCTTTTCTTTTTCGGCCTTTTCAATTTGTTTTGTTCAATATTAATAAAAATTAAAAACAATTTTTTTAATTTAGTGGTTGCACCTATTTACTTTAAATAGCATTTTACTACGTAGCTTAGTTAAAAGTGGTGTATGCGTGTTTTTTATTAAACATGAACACCAAAACCGAATATTTTTAAGTTTAACGATAAATGTAGATTCAGAGCATCTAAAGATATCCGAAATAATAGTTTTATTCCATAATTTAATGATTATACAGTTTTACATTATTTATTAAAATATATCTTTTTTAATTTAATAGTTTTCTGGCAACTTTAACTGTATCTTCTCCATCCACTTCAAGGTGGATGTCTTTTTTATAATTTTTTTTGGATTCAACATAAAAAAATACTTAAGAAAGGAAGTGTCTCGCTTAATAGATAGACAATTTTTTGTATATACCTGTATTATTTATACTACGAGTATTGATGACTAATTATCTGACAGCACCTCCCATTGTCAAAAACAAATACTGTTACTACGGAGACTACCAGACTACCTTGATATTTAGTGAATACGTGCACGAAGTTTGGTAGTTCAGATTTTATTGTGCTATTTACAGTAAATTTTTGAAGAAGATATAACCGACAAAAATTGACTTCAGTAAAATCAGTGACTTTATCACCGATTTTTGAAAGGATTGTCCACTAAAGAAATTTCCCTTAACAGTAAGAGAGTAATAATGTACAGTCTGTCAAGTAAGAACGTATCTTAAAAAATGAGTTTCGAAAATATTTTTTTACCATCACTGTATTCTTTGGTGTGCTTTCTGTGTTCTCTGCAAATTTTTCGAATCCCGCGAGATAACTGAATCAAAGTCATCAGAGTCTTTCCTCTGACCTTTCTCTTTACAGGGAACCAAACGTTTTCAATAGGGTTGGCGTTCGGAGATTGTGAGGGCCACTCTATAACTTATCGTGGGCCCAAGCGAGCCGCTTCGCGACGTGATTTTCGTCCAGCAAAGGTTTCTTCAACGTGCTTCAGATATTAAGATCATCAGTACGAAGATGTCGAATTGTCTCACGGGACACATTCAAACCAGATTTTATATATTTTGCTGCTCTTGACGCAGCGTCAATTTCGGGTCCCGTGAAAATATACACGCTCTTCGTTTTTCAACTTTCGGAGGGACTTTCCCTACCGAGCCACGTTTTGACAAGTCATCGACAATCGTTCAAACGATTTACCTACTTCTTCACAAACGATACCAACTTTTTAATATGTTCAGAGGCTGCGGAATGTGTCATTTTAGGCTCCTTTGGATGATAATAACGAAAGACTGCCTTAAACCGACGCACAAACAAGTGGATTTTACGTTGTTTCGAGGAAAGTTCGGATTCGACTGATACTTTTACTAAAATGCGTCGTAGACAAAGGTTCCCTCTACCGATTTTTTGTTGAATCACTAGAATCGCATCTACCAAAAATGAATTATCGCAGACACGTTCTGAGTTGACAGACCATGAATGAGATGCTACAGGGATAAGTGAAATTAGGTTAAGGAAATAGAACCAAGGAAGAAATATAAATAAAAAGACGAATAGGTTGATAATAAATAAAACAATGTAGACAGAAGAATGCAAAAGGGTAGTGATTAAATCATGGAAAATAAGCATAATAATAAGTTTTTTAGTGAATAAATTAGGCAAAGGGTGAAAATTAGACGTACAGGCAAGGAAAATAAATGGGAAAATATAAAAAGAAAGTTTTGTTGATGTTGATTTATGTAGAATAAATGTTAAATTTTAATTAAACAAGAAATGGGTTTAAGTCTGCTTTCCCTTTTACGCCCACGCACAGTGTGGCTGTTCGAGTGGTGTTGTTTTAAAAATACCTACAGATCTCAGGATTCATTCATTTTAAATATTTTCTTTCCTAATCGTGTTCAAATTAAAAAAAAAAACTAATTTACCTTAATCTAACGTAACGTAATCTAGCCTAACATAAAGTAAAATAATGAAATATTATTAAATGAAAAATAATAGTGTCAGAATCTAAAAGCTTTAAATATAACCCAACATAACCTAACCTAACCTAACACGACTTAACTAAACGTGATCTAACCTAACCTAATCTGAACTAGCCTAGGCTAGCGTAACATAGTTCAGAACATATGTATGGTAGGAAATGAAAAATAATAGTCTCTGAATCTGAAAGCCTTAAATACAACCTTTTGTTATGCTAGGCTAGACTAGTTCAGATTAGGTTAGGTTAGATTAGGTTTGGTTAAGTCGTGTTAGGTTGGATTAGGTTATGTTGGGTTATATTGAAGGCTTTTAGATTCAGAGACTATTACTTTTCATTTCCTAATTTTTCACTATTTTACTTTATGTTAGGCTAAATTAGGTTACGTTACGTTAAGTTAGGTTAGGTTTCTTTTTAAAATCGGGCTCCGAAGATCTCTTCGAAATTTAATTAGGATTATTATGGCTTTCTTTCGGAAGTTGAGGCCGTGTTTGACAGTGACCAGCCAAAAAGAAACCTTCGACCACTGCCACATTGCCTATGAAAATGTTGATCGCAATGTCAACGAAACGTCAGGAAGTTAATACCTGGAGAACACGGCCTCAACTCCCGAAAGAAACCCATATTAATTCGACTGGTTGTGAAAGCCTACATTCTTTAATTGATCAGGATTATTTAAAAAAAAATATATATTTAAAATGAATGAATCCTGAGACCTGTAGGTATTTTTGAAACAACACCACTCGAATGGCCACACTGTTACGCCTCGGTCAGCTTCTCCGCCAGTTGCCCGAGAGATGGGATATATGGAGTCGTAGAATTGAGATAGATGGCGCCGAGAACAATTTCGTCAGATGGTCGCTACGGGTATTATCTTATAATAATAATAAAACTACTATAATTATATGAGGAAAAATGGCACCTATGGAACGAGCCTAGAGATATTTGCCCTCTCGGAAACACAAAATAGCAACTTTCATATCTTCTCAAAACAACTAAGAACAAGACATACAAAAATAACTTTTACGGACAGACCAACAATAATAAGCACGGGAAAATACAACAAAAAACTATTTACCTTCTACTAACAGGCAACCCAATGTCGTGACACTTTGAGCTTCTGACACCACAAAACATTGAGAACATTCCAGACAACAGCAGACCAATAAAAGAAGCATCGGGCGAGCGACGTAACGGTCGAGGACGTCGCGGGAAATGGCAGATCGACCAAAACGATGAAGACCGGGCAACCGAAAATGGACCAGCCAAAAGTGTTGTGCCGGCGTGTAAGCCGACACCCACCAAGGCGAGAAAGTCACAGCAAACGCATGAGTTGCACCACAGGAATCAATGAACAGGCCATGCGTTGCTGTAATGAAATCACACCTGACAAAGAAATCACTGACAAGAGAATCACTTGCCGCTTGGACCCACCACCACCAATCCCAAGCGCAACCGACGTAGATGCGGGACAAATACAACCACCAAAGCCAGGCCAAACCGCGTATGTTTTGCAAGGACAACATGCAACTACCAAGGCTGGCAAACCAAGACAGCGGTTATGGTGGACAGATGAAATAAATAGAACAGTGATGCGCTGTTACTACACCGCCACCAAACTAGAAACAGTGACATCAGGCTACAGACTGGAACTACACAGCCTTTTCTTGACCGAATATCCACATCTGCAATTACTTGTTACAGAACAGAGAGTAATAGACCAAAAAAGAGTTATTACCAAGAACAATCGCCTCACACCTTTCGAATTGCAAACCATCAAAGATACAGTAGCTGCTGAACTGAACGCTGACCAAGTAGCTGCTGAACAGAACACAGACCAACCAAACAATAGAAACAGTAGAGCAGATACCGAACCAATCTCACACACACAAACCACCCAGTCGAAAACAACAAGACCCACCACCCAGCAGGAGCATAACTCAAAATAGTATTTCAAAGCAAATAGCAAGCACTACACGACACCGTATCACAGACGACAAAATGAATGACTCACCACCGTCAACAACATCTACACAACATCACCCCGAATCACCTCTCATACAAACACTCAAAGCAGAAATGCAGTCACATCTAGCTCGATGGTCAGGCACCGACCCTACATCAAGAAATCCCATCCCTCGTTTAATTTTCAAACAGAGCACACAAATAATCCTCAACACAATAAACAAGCACATAATACCACAGTACATAACAGACTTAAGCACGATCGAAGACATTCACACAATAATATACGCAGCAGCAATCACCACTATAACACAAAATAATCAAAAACTCAATATCAGACACCAAAAAGTGAATCAACATAAAATAAACCACCTCCTATATATGGATGACATAAAACTCTACGCTGCCACAAAAACACAGCTGAAAGAACTCCTCAGAATCACAGAAATATTCACCTTAGATGTCAATATGGAATTTGGTATAAGTAAATGCAAAGTGCTCCATATCAACAAAAGGCCAGTGGAAGGGCCACCATGAGACAGAAACCATCAACACTAAAACACTCGATAACATGTTCGACAAAGAAACATACAAATATCTAGGCTTCCAACAAAGCACCAAACTCAACCACACTGACATCAAAACAGAGCTCAGAACCGAATTCCAAAACAGACTGACGAAACTTTTACAAACAAAATTCGACTCTAAGAATCTCACTAAAGCCATCAACACGTTCGCTATACCTATACTCACATATTCATTTGGTATCATTAAATGGTCACAAACAGACATAGAAAATATTCACATCCTTATACGATCTCAATTCACCAAATACAGGAAATTACACCCCAACGCATGCAAAGAAAGACTTACCATCGAGAGGAAGGCAGGAGGAAGAGGAATTACAGACATCAGATCATTACACACAAAACAAATACAAGCACTTAGGAAATTCTTTCACACCAAGCAAACCAGCCTCCATACAACGACAATCAAACCAGACAAAAACTATACCCCACTCGACTTATCCCGGGTAGACCACCCAGCAGATACACACAGTCACACCCAGTTACAACAGGAAAAGATGAAAACGTGGTCAGAAAAAACACTCCACGGAAAACACAGATACCACATAGAACAAGACCACGTAAATAAAAAACAATCATACACCTGGTTGCGGGATGGGCAGCTATTCCCGGAAACAGAAGGCTTCTTACTTGCCATCCAGGATAAAGTCATATTAACCAGAAACTACCAAAAGCATATCATCAAAGACCCGACTATTGCGGAGGACAGATGTAGAAAATGCCACCAGCAGAAAGAAACGATCGAACACATAACGAGCGGATGTAAAATATTGGCCGGAACAGAGTACACAGCTAGGCATGATTCAGCTGCCAAAGTAGTTCACCAAGCACTAGCCACAACATACAAACTCATAGAAAACACAGATCCCTACTACAAATACACGCCAACATCCATACTTGAAAACGAAGATTACAAGCTCTACTGGGACATTCGGTATCCATACAGATAAAACAGTCTCCGCCAATAGACCCGATATTACTTTTCAGTGCAAAAAAGAAATGTCACCTATCTAATTGACATAGCTGTCCCCAATGATACAAACATCCAAACGAAATACACAGAAAAAATTTCCAAATACACAGACCTTGCAACGGAAATAAAAAGGCTATGGAAACAAGAAAAAGTCATCATTGTCCCCCTCATTATATGAGCCACAGGCCTTACACCAACAACATTCACACCACACTTAGTACAATTAGGACTCAACACAGACATACACAGAAACATTCAGAAGTCAGTGATTTTGAAAACATGTAACATTGTCAGGTCATTCCTTAATACGGAATGGTAATGCGTTTGTGCTGACTTGGTTTGCGCCCGTCAGCCAAACATGGAACCACATTGACCAAATGTGAGAAAGAGAAACAGAAATAACAATAATAATAATGTCTTTAGTGTAATTTACAAGGTAATATTACAAAAGGCGAAATTGAAGCCAGGCTTCCTCATTTGACCTATACAGTTGATTCAATAATAATAGCTAAATTTATATATATGAACTAAAAACTAATACATAAATATAACTGTGACACAATGTTGTTTGAGACATGGTAAAAATACAATAATACCACATTTCGACGCACCGGTGACATAAGAGACCGGATCAAAACTGAAGGCAAATTATGCACGGGACGGCAATGTTATCAACATGTTCCGTGCCCTATGTTTAAACGCGGTGGGTTTTAATTGTCTTAAATCTGCAGGCAACTTATTGTAAGACATTAATATCTGATAGGTAAATGATCGTTCAAATAGAGCTGTTCTATGATAAGGAGGAGTGATGGTAAATTTATGTCTCAAATCTAAGGCACGAGCATCATATCTAAATTTAATTTTCTGATACAAATAATTGGGAATTTTTTTGAAAATTATTTTATTAAATAGAACCAAACTATGTAAATGCCTTCTTTCGCTCATAATTAGCCACCCAATCTCTTTCATTCCAGCACTCAGTCCCCTCTGATACTTTCTTATGCCACCAATTAGACGCACACAACAGTTCTGCATACGCTGTATACGTGTGACATCCCGCTCCACAAGAACAGGGTCCATATATATAGTGTCGCAGAAAGCAAAGTGCGGCAGTACCAATAATTCGCACAAGAATTTTTTCAGAGTGGCATTCAAAAGGTGTCGTTGGTTAAAAATAAGTTTTAAATTTGCAAATGCTTTCCTGATACAGCCGCTAATATGTTCTGAGAATCTCAATTTAACGTCCAGCAATAATCCCAAGTTCCTGGCAACATTGGAAACCTGTACTGTGTCATTATTTATACTGACAAGTATCAGATCCTGATATTAATCCCTACATTGCTCTTGTCCAAATAAAAGTAACTGACTTTTTTTAGGATTCAATTCAAGACAATGGTTTAGCGAAACTTTCCGAAGATGCTCAAGCTCATACGAAAGTTTAACATTCGCCTCCAGAATTTGTTCGGGTTGAAATGACAAGTGTACAATGTGAAAACTAGAGGCCCAAGGATTGACCCATGAGGCACGCCACACTTAGCGACTACCTGACTGGATTGTTTACGATTAAGTTTTACACACTGTGTTCTGTTCTCGAGATAGCTTTTAATAATCTAACACTAAAACGTTCAACAGCTGGCGCTGTTATTTATTACCATTTTCTAACAGTTCTGTTATTTCTTGAATAGAAGCTGCAGCTATTGATCCATTGAATTCATTACTTGTCTTTTTTTCTCTTGTGGAAATAAATTAAATCGCTAAACTCAAAAACTTAGGGTAACTTGACAATGAATGTAAAATATGACATATCGTTTTTTTTTCCATACAGTAAAAGCAATTTAGTAAATGGCTTCGACCTCATTCTGTTATTATGAAAACATAAAATACCTAACACTAAATGAGGGAACTTTATAGAAGAAAAAACATGAATTGCCTTTTATGAGCATTTTGTAAATTTACCTTTATGTGTGGAGCACAAACGTGTAATTTTCGAAATATTTCGGGATATAGATGAGCGGAAATGGGCGAACTTTCTCTGAGACGCTAATAAATGTAATTTGGTGATAATCTGTTGTTACGTCGGAAATTAAGAAGGATTTTTATAACGTTAATAATATTTGGAAATGTTCTGCGAATTGCGTGATATTACTGGAAAACTGCGATTTTGGAGATATTTTAGAATCTAATTTTTGCAGTTGGGATATCCTTAAACTTTTGTTAGAGTCCCGTGTACCCGTTCTTTCGAACGCTATTTAACAATGTTGCCAAATGTTTATTTTTTAAAACAACCTAATTGTCAAGTTTATTAACAGTACCTTCAACGTAGGTATTCCGCTGCTTATATTATATATATATATATATATATATATATATATATATATATATATATATATATATATATATATATATATATATATATATATATATATATATATATATATATATATATATATATATATATATATATATATATATATATATATATACTGTCGACACTCTATATAGTGAAAGACCAAAATGTTGACCGAAATTTCACTATAGAAAGTTTTTCACTATATAAAGAAAAAATCCGTATATATTGCTATGTATGTATTTTATATTGGTAATCATTTACTTGTATTTTATAAGGTACAAGCAACAAAAAAAATTGCAAAATTGAATTAATACCCTGGTCCATAGGTTGCAATTTGGAGGTCATGTTTGGTGGAAAAAGGATCAATTCAATATTCCTTAATTTTTTACTTACAGTAACATAACTGGATATGCAGGACAATTGTCTATAAACATCAAAATCTTTCGCTTTTGGCTTTTCATTTTCGTGTCCAGTTCTTTGATCCATCTTTCGAAAATCTCAGAAGTCATCCATGCTTTTTTATTATTGGCGTAATCTAACTCCAGAGATTTAACTCCTTTTAAACAACGGGGATTTTTGCTTTTACCTATGAGCAGTAATTTCAGTTTTTCTGAGCCATCCATGTTTGCTCCAACCATAAGTGTCACCCTTTCTTTACTTGTTTTAACACCAAAACATTTATCACTTTTAAAACAAAAGTTTTATTTGGCAAACATTTAAAAAACAAACCGGTTTCATCACAACTGAAAACGTTTTTTGGCTCGTACTTCTTCAATGCACTTTTTAAAACAGTTTCGGTCCAAATATCACAGTCCTCCTGACTAACGCTTGCACTCTCGCCAGACACCGTCTTGAAAACAATTGAATTGCGAGTCTTCCAGGCACTCAACTACCCTTCCCTAGCTTGAAAATTAACGCAGTTAAATTCTTTAGCAAATTGTAGAGCCTTTTGCTTTATTAAATTTCCCGATATTGGTACGTTTTGATGTGTACGGGCCACTTGAAACCATCGTAAAACTGCTTCATTTACATCCTCGTAAGTACTCACCCGTCCTCGTTTTCGACTGCTTGGAACACTAGGTTTCTTGATGATAGTGTCGCGATTTTTTATTATCAGAGAGACGCAACTTGGAGAAACACCAAATTTTGCAGCAACATCAATTTTTCAACTTTATCAACTTCCTCCAAAACTTTAATTTTCTCAGCTAAACTTAAACACACTCGCTTGGACATCTTACTTGATTCTTAAACAAAAAGAAACTGAACCTGAATTTGCGAATTACTAGGCCTCGACTATAAGATGGGTTTTTCACCGGGTTTCTATAAAATGGGTTATTCCCCGGGTTTCTCACAGAAATCTACCTGATTTATTGCCAACCATTAGACGTTATAAACGCGTTAAGAACCTTTTCAAAAGAATGCGTCATAAAAATGAAATTCGTGCTAATGTTAGATAAAAATGAGAAACCCGAAATGGCCAAGATCTCAATAAATGCATAAAAATTTATACATAAAATTCCGGTAAAAATTTTATTATATAGAGTGTTACTATTTTACAGATTCACTATATGCAGGGCTTTTTACATGAAATTTCATTAAAATATTCTAGGTCTTGAAAAAATTGCACTATAGTTTTTCACTATATAGAGTTTCACTATAAACAGTGTCGACTGTATATATATATATATATATATATATATATATATATATATATATATATATATATATATATATATATATATATATATATATATATATATATATATATATATATATATATATAATCCATATATATATAAAATCCAACGTCTCTCTGTCTGTCTGTCTGTCTGTCCGTTAGTGACCTTATCACTGGAGAACCACTTATCCGATTTACGTACTTTTTTTTTTAAAACATACTTATGTTCTCTGGCCAGGTTATAGGCTATATTTTATTACGATAGGTAGCATAAGGAATGAGCAGTGACAATAATAGTGAGTGAAGTCGGAAAAAAGTTTGCTGCTAGCGCGTTCCCTTGCAATATACAGCCTAAACCATTAAATATGGAACAATATTATGTAGCAGAGAATATCTTTAATCTATAATCTATAATATATATAAAATGCAATGTCTCTCTGTCTGTCTGTCTGTCCATTAGTGCGTTTATCACGCGAGAACCACTTATCCAATTTATGTGTCTTTTTTAAATTCATACATATATTCTTTGGCCAGGTTATATAATAATAATAATAATCTATATCTATTATATATAAAAAGCAGCGTCTCTATGTCTGTCTGTCTGTCCGTTAGTGCGCTTATCATTGGAGAACCACTTATTTGATTTACGTGCTTTTTTTTAAAACATTCATATGTTCTCTGGCCAGGTTATCTATATATAATATATATAAAATGTAACGTCTCTCTGTCTGTCTGTCTGTCTGTCCGTTAGTGCGTTACGTACTTTTTTTTTTAAACATACATATGTTCTCTGGCCAGGTTATAGGATATATTTTTACTGCTTTAGGTAACCTAAAGAATAAGCAGTGACGATAATAGTGAATCAAGTCGGAAGAAAGGCTACCGTTAGCGTGTTCTCTTACAATATACTGCCTAAACCATTAAATATGGAACAATATCATGTTGCAAAGAATACAATATATATATATAAAATGCAACGTCTCTCTGTCTGTCTGTCTGTTAGTGCGCTTATCACTTGAGAACCACTTATTCGATTTACGTGTTTTTATAAATTTATACATATGATATGTTCTATATAATTCGATATAAGCCTAGATAATGGGAGATAAGGTGAGATAATGGGAGATAAGTATAAATAATGGGAGATAAGCAGAGATAAGTCTAGGTAACGTAAGTTATGGTGAGATAATGGAGGATAAGGAGAAATAATGGGAGATGAGCAGAGATAAACCTAGATAATGGAAATTATGTAGAGATAATGGGAGATAAGGAGATACAATGAGAGATAAGCAGAGATAAGTCTAAGTAATGGGAGTTATGGTGAGATAATGGGTGATAAGGAGAAATAATGGGAGATAAGGAAAAATATTGCGAGATAAGTCGAGATAAGCCTAGATAATGGGAGATAAGGTGAGATAATTGGGGATAAGTATAAATAATGGGAGATAAGGAGAAATAATGGGAAATAAGCAGAGATAAGTCTAGGTAATGGGAGTTATGGTGAGATAATGGGAGATAAGGAGAAATAATGAGAGATAGGGAAAAAAATGGGAGATAAGGAGAAATATTGCGAGATAAGTCGAGATAAACGTAGATAATGGGAGATAAGGTGAGATAATGGGAGATAAGGAGAAATAATGGGAGATGAGCAGAGATAAGCTTAGATAATGGAAATTATGTAGAGATAATGGGAGATAAGGAGAAATAATAGGAGATAAGGGCAGATATTTTATTACGTTAGGTAACATAAGGAATGAGCAGTGGCGATAGTAGTGAATCAAGTCCACGCGAGCGGAGCCGCGGGCATGGCTAGTATATATATATATATATATATATATATATATATATATATATATATATATATATATATATATATATATATATATATATATATATATATATATATATATATATATATATATATATATATATATATATATATATATGTATATATATACATGGATGGATTGAAAAGTTCGCCGCCTCACCCAAAAATAATTATAATATTTTTATTATAGTACCCTCAGTAAGTTCATACTGTCTTTGGTTGTCATAGTGTAACATTTTGTTGCTATAGACTTTGTGGTTTTTAGGTTAGAACGAGTTTAGTGAGACCGTTTTTGGAAAAACGGAAAAAATTGGACAACGTGCGGTCATCAAGTACCTGTTTAAAAAAAAGATTAATACCAAAGGAGATCCACGATGATATGAAAACAACACTAGGGGAATCTGCTCCGTCATATACCACTGTGAAAAATAAGTTGCGAGAAAACTTCGAAGATGTCCCTCGCTCCGGCAGGCCCACGACGTCTACGACTGAAGAAAATATCGGTAAAGTGTGTGATCCCATATTGAAAGACCGTCAATTAACTATCAGAGAGATTGTAGATACTATAGGCATCTCGTATGAACGAACACAAAACATCATTGCCAACGAACTCGAATTTTCTAAGATTTCCACTAGGTGGGTCCCCAGATTCAACAAAAACGAATTCGACTCACGATTTCTCGCGACTGTTTGGAGATGTTTGACTTGAACTAACTTGATTCGCAAGATTTTCTTAACAGGTTTGTGACAATGGATGAAACCTGGGTTCACCACTATACTCCAGAGTTAAAACAACAATCCAAGTAGTGGAAAAAATCTAGTAAACCGACTCCAAAGAGAGCGAAGGCAATTCTGTCGGCTGAAAAATTGATGGTGTCAGTTTTTTGGGTATTATTATGGTGGACTACCTTCCGAAAGGCGAAACAATAAATTCGACTTACTATTGCACCCTTTTGCGTCATTTACGTCAAAAAATTAAAGAGAAACGCCCAGGATTACTGAGAAAGAAAGTTTTATTCTATCAGCACAACGCTCGCGTTCACACGTCTGTTGAGTTGGCTCTAATTCGTGATTGTGGTTTCGAATTGCTGTCCCACCCGGCTTATTCTCCTGATTTAGCACCTTCGGACTTTTATCTGTTTCCAAACCTAAAAACACACCTCGGTGTCCAGAAATTTTCATCAAATAAAGAAGTCGAAGCTGCAGTTAACCAGTATTTTGAAGACCTTGAGGAATCTTTTTCTGAAGCAGGTGTGGAAGCTTAGGAAAGCAGGTGGAAGAAGTGCGTAGAGCTAGGTGGAGATTACGTCGAAATATAAAAATATTTTTGTACGTATTGTATTTTGTTTTCTTGACTAGGCCACGAAGTTTTCAATCCATCCTCGTATATATATATATATATATATATATATATATATATATATATATATATATATATATATGTATATATATGTATATAATGAATTTTGGCCGCTTTCACGTCTCTTGCACTTACGAAACGAATTACAGCGCGTATTCCAGAACCCGTGGAATTTTCAATCGTCTGAGGCATTTTAAATGCGCACAAACAAACGTAAACTCGAACGAATGCTTCCTTAATGGCGTCGGTGGCTATCCAATAGATGCAGGTACTCAGCGCACACGCGCGGTACGGTGACAGTAACGTTGCAGCTGTCATATTTCAAAACGGTACTTACTTAAAAAATGCTCCTAGTATATTTACATATATTATATATAGTCCTGACACATCTAATATAACTTATGGGAAATGGCGAAGGTGAGATATTACCACGAATTACGCTGAGACGTTGCATAAAGGGCGTCAAGGTCAGAAGAAAATGCAACTTAAAAAAAAATTAACGATTGAACTCAAAAAGAGAATGGATTAGTCGCATAGGTATAATGGCAGATAACGGAAAATTAAGATAGCCTGAGACAAATGACCAAAGAGCATAGCCGAAGCACACATAATTTCCTCCATGCAGAAGGAGGAAGAAGAGAAAATCCTGTTAACAAAAGTGAAAAGAGCTCCTCTTACAATAACATACCTCGTATAAACGACATAATAAAGAAATCTTCTATCAAACGTAAATTTCATTATCAACATGAATAGTTAATAATTGTGTTTACCTTAACCCTATGTTTGGTTGAATAAAATATAATGAATTTATTTAGTAAACAAAGGAACAACAACCTGTATTTAACCTGTCTATACAAGGCAATATGTACAAAGCTTACTATGAAGCATTGTATAAGTTTGTATGTTTTTGTAATAAAACAAAATTCCTAAAAGGATCTTCTAGTTTAATTAGAAATTAGAGCAATACGAAAATATTATAAAATGATTGTTATTAACTAAAATGTGTTGAATTTAAATAAATATTAATAATACTAAGAATATATGTATGTCAGCACGATACGCCGACGAAATTAAATCTTCATATAAATTGAAAAAAAATATATATATTTTTATTATTCTTATTATTTTAACCTAAATTACCAGTGAGTTAAAATTTTTAAAGAATCATATTCAATGTTGGATGTCTGAAGCGACAAGATTAATCAAAATTTTGAGACTGCTGTAAGTAGTATAAGAAGTTAAGAGGTGAAAAGCTGTTGGTATTGTCGTTACGCTACACGCGCGCCCTAACCATTGCGCGGCTCTAAGGCATGCAAAAGTTAACTTAAGCGGCGGCGTTCACCAAAAATCTATTAATTTTCGTGCTTTTGGTGTTGATGCGCGGTTTTTTGGCATTTGGTTTTTTCTTAAATGCAATAACTAACTTCAGAATGCTTCCCTAATATTGTGTGTTTATATATTATATTTTGTGTATTAAGTATAAATTACGTCTTACTTAATTTTTTTGCGATTTACGTTGGGAGTGACAGCAATAAGGATTTCTATTATATCTACTACTGTGATCAAAAAATAGTAAGACTTTTGAAATAAAACGCAAACGGGTTATTTCTTATTCCAAATTTATTTCGTCCCCTTCAAAGTAAACTCCCTTGGATACAATGCATTTATGCCAACGTTTTTTCCAGTCTTCGAAACAGTTGTAGAATTCGATTTCTGGAATGGCCTTTAAAGCCTTCTTCGATTCGGTTTTAATCTCCTCAATCGACGCAAAACGATGACCTCGAAGCGATTTTTTGAGTTTAGGGAATAGCCAGAAGTCCGACGGAGCTAAATCAGGCGAATAGGGTGACTGCGGAATGATATGAGTTGAATTTTTGATGAAAAAATCGCGAAGAACCAATGCTGTGTGAGAAGGCGCATTATCGTGATGAAAAAACCAAGAGTTATCGGCCCATAATTCCGGCCTCTTGAGACAAATTCGAACGTTTGGGAAGCCGAAAAAAAAACCATTTTTAAAACAAAATTTAATACAACTTCTTTGCTTAATTTTTTCACTCATGTTAAAAATCGAAAAACGCACTTTTGTTGTTGAACGAATGCAAGCGAATCTTATTAACTACTGACGCTATGGTCTTAAAATTTGACACAGATGGCAGTTAAGGTTCTACCAACCTAATGAAAAAAAAAATTGATCCGATTTAGAAATGCCCGGGCGTCTTACTATTTTTTGATCACAGTAGTATATTTTCCTTTTATAAGCAGGGGGTATTATCTTTTCAAGATTAGTAGAAAATTAATTTTGTACGTTTCATCGGTTTTTTGCTTTATTTTTTTTTTAATTTTAATTAATTTCCTTTTTTTGGTTAAAAATGGTGAGGAACTTACATACGTTTTGATTCTAAATAAAAGGGTAAAAAGTTTATTGGCAGTAGATAAGTCTCTAATAAGGAATACGGCCAAAAAAAACATTTTGAAACTGGTATTAGTAGTATAAGAGGTCGAGAGGTGAAAAGCTGTTGGTATTGTTGCCACACTACACGCGCGCCCTTCCTATCGCGCGCCTCTACAGTATGCAAAAGTTAACTTAAGCGACGGCGTTAACTGATATTTCGTTCCTGGTTTTTTTAACCAAAAATCTAGAATTTTTCGTGCTTTTAATGTTGATGCTCGATTTTTTGACATTTGGTTTCTATTTAAATGCAAGAATTCTACCAACTTCAGAACGTTTGCCTAATATTGTAAGGAGTACGGCCAAAAAAAAAAACATTTTAAAACTGGTATAAGTAGTATATGGTAAGAGGTCGAGATGAAAAGCTGTTGGTATTGTGGCCACGTTACACGCGCGCCATACCCATCGAGCGCCTATACAGCATGAAAAAGTTAACTTAAGCAGCGCGGCGGCTTTAATTGATATTTTGTTTTTTGCTTGTCAAATTTAACCAAAAATCTAGAAATTTTCGTGCTTTTAACGTTTATACGCGGTTTTGTGATATTTAGTTTCTTCTTAAATGCATGAATTCCACCAATTTCAGAATGTTTGCTTAATATTGTGTGTTTATATATTATATTTTGTGATTAAGTATTAATTATTAATAAAGATTTCTATTATATCTATATCTTCCTTTTATAAGCAGGTGTGTACTATCTTTTTAAGACTAGTGAAAAATTGCTTTTTTATTTTGTACATTTTATCACTTTTTCGAAGTCAGTTTATTTTTTTTTTTTATTTAGTTAGGATAAAATGTTTACTGGAAATAGATAGGTCTCTGCTAAGGAGTACGGCCAAAAAAAACATATGCAAATATGAAAATAGCTCAGAGAGAGGAAAGAGACTTGAAATGCAACGCGCCAACCACCTACCTGCATACTAACCCGAACTAACCTGCTTGCTTGCCTACTTACTTCTGGTAGACAGGAAAGCTTGTAGGCAGGCTTACCCATCTATCCGCCATTTAACTGACTTCAACTTAGTTTGGTGTAAGAAAAAACTTTTCTTTTGACTGCTTAAAAAGTAGTAAGATAACTTTTGAACTACAGAACCCATTTGCATAAATCTTTTATTATGAACTAATTTAAAAAATACCTGTTCAAACCCGGAAATTTTCATTCAAATCGGTCGAGTATTTACATCGATAATTAAGAACAGATATGTTAATATATATATATATATATATATATATATATATATATATATATATATATATATATATATATATATATATGTATGTATATATATAGTCTTACAAGACTCTTCTATTTATTATCAATAATGAAAAAGCCACATTTAAATAGTTAACCGTCTATTTCGGGATTTAACTTTAAAGCCTTAAAAATTGTAAAATCTTTATGTCCAATACTACAAAAAAATACTGTACAAAAAACTGTGGAAATGACATTAAGTCCTTACAAAAATATGTTGGGAGAATCAGTGAACATAAGACGTATAATATAATACACGAGCCTCTCCTACAGCAGAAGCCCGGCCTGTCGGCGATAATAAAACGATTTTTTGTCAACGTCTCATAAAAAAATTCTTTCTAGTCTATAATAATAAGGGGGAACAATCTATCCCCACATTTATTTTGTTATCTTTTTTACCAAAAAGCAAATAGAATTTTGGTGAATTACCTATTAAAATTTTACTTGATAATATTGAAATATGAAACGTTTGTATGTAATAAGTAATTATTTTACAATATAACAATTTATATATATATATATATATATATATATATATATATATATATATATATATATATATATATATATATATATATATATATATATATATATATATATATATATATATATATATATATATATATATATATATATATATATATATATATATATATATATATATATATATATATATACATTAAAATTCCGGGTTTCAATCTGTTCGTCTAACAATGAATTTGCACGACGTTTCAACAAAATCTTATTTGGCATTTTCAAATGCTCTTGCTGCTGCTGCTGCTGCTGCTACTCCATACTGTGATCTTGCTGCTGCTGCCGCTCAAAGCTAACTTTAGCTTCTATGTTTTATTTAACAACTGTTTAGAGGCAACATAAAACAAAATTTCAAATAGATTTTTCTCTCAAATTTTTCGAGATAAATACCTAAATGGTAAACCATTTTTTTTATGTACTTTAAATTGATATCATATTGGTTGGTTGATTATATTTTTGTTTAATTCATTTGGGTAATTTTATTTAACTTCAGTTGAGATGTACGCAATGTACATCCTACGAAATAAATAAATAAATAAATGTACCTTAAATGTGCAATGGAGCTCCATATAAAATATCCTTAGTTGTCCGTGACAAATTTAAAACTTAACCAGTTGTACTAATGACACAATCTATCTCTCTTGCTGCTATATTCTACACTTTCTGCAAATTTCTTAACTACTATATCAGTCCATCTCTCTTTAAAAAAGCATTGACCTTTACGACACTTTACCCCCGTAGTTGGTAAACATTCACTGTAAAGACAACACCGCAGTCGCGACATAAACCTCCTGAATCTCTGAAATGCAAATAACAAAGAAGCCGCAAATCTTTCGTTTTTTTTTTTATATTTAATTAAAGCCGACTGACCGATATTGTATAGTTCAGCGTTCATTAGTGGGATGCCAAAAAAAATATTCATAACATTATTTCTTTACGGTCGATTTTTTTCCTTTATTATTGAGATCCGCTATTTAAGAAGAATTTTCTACAATAGAGACAAAGTTAAACATTTAAAATACTGCCATACTATTTTTTCTGCAAACTATTCATAGTATAAAAAAAATAAATGCTACAATATCTTATATGCTTTAGAGAAAATAAAGTCTATCATGAAACGAAAAAAGACGGCTGTAACCACTAAAGTAAGTTGCAACAAAAGCAATTTTTCTCTCTTGTCATGCAAACATCAGTATCCAGTCTATTTAATATAAAGTTGAGTACATTGACCTCTTTTATTGTCAACCACGAAAATTATATATGATATATATTACCCGTTTTGTTAAAGACAATTTTTCACGTCTTGCCAGACACCACGCTAGACGAGGCCTGATTTGGTGTTTTGACGGCAACAGAATAATAAGTAGATCGATTTGTTTAAAAATTTTATACGAAATGCACTGAATATACCACACATACATTATCAAAAGTCCATTTAAAACCCCACGGCTCCTATAAAATAAGGGACTAAGGCCAGAGAAAGGGTTTTTTATGGATATAGTACACGTGTTACAGGGAAAACCCCGAATCGTGTGCGATTCACGTTGGTTTTGAATCGCTCTAAATTGTAGTCGGTAGGAAACACAGTCCTGGGTATATAAAGGACTGCTTGAAAAGTTGTTGTTGTACGAGGGGTGGCAAGCAAGCACCGTTGCTCATAAACCAAAATGTATTGATCTGGTTAGCTTATTTTCGAGAAATGAAAATTACACCAAAAAAAATATTGAAAATGTCCAAAAATAAGTGCGAAACATCAAATATATATTTTTTTTTAAACAAATAACACAAGTGTGTTAATAAAAGAAACCTAAACCCCAGATAAAATTAAAAAAATCTATTTACATAAAAGTCCAAGAAATCAATTTCTATATATATATATATATATATATATATATATATATATATATATATATATATATATATATATATATATATATATATATATATATATATACAGTCGACACTGTTTATAGTGAAACTTTATATGGTGAAAAACTCTTTATAGTGCAATTTTTTCAAGACCTAGAATATTTTAATGAAATTTCATGTAAAAAGCCCTGCATATAGTGAATCTGTAAAATAGTAACACTCTATAAAATAAAATTTTTACCGGAATTTTATGTATAAATTTTTATGCATTTATAGAGATCTTGGCCATTTCGGGTTTCCCATTTTTATCTAACATTAGCACGAATTCCATTTTTATGACGCATTCTTTTGAAAAGGTTCTGAACGCGTTTAGAACGCCTAATGGTTGGCAATAAATCAGGTAGATTTCTGTGAGAAACCCGGGGAATAACCCATTTTATAGAAACCCCGGGAAAAACCCATTTTATAGTCGAGGCCTAGTAATTCGTAAATTCAGGTTCAGTTTTTTTTTGTTTAAGAATTAAGTAAGATGTCCAAGCGAGTGTGTTTAAGTTTAGCTGAGAAAATTAAAGTTTTGGAGGAAGTTGATAAAGGCTGCAAAAAAATTGATGTTGCTGCAAAATTTGGTGTTTCTCCAAGTTGCGTCTCTCTGATAATAAAAAGTCGCGACAGTATCATCAAGAAACCTAGTGTTCCAAGCAGTTGAAAACGAGTACAGGTGAGTACTTACGAGGATGTAAATGAAGCAGTTTTAGGATGGTTTCAAGTGGCCCGTACGCATCAAAACGTACCAATATCGGGAAATTTAATAAAGCAAACTGCGTTAATTTTCAAGCTAGTGAAGGGTGGTTGAGTGCCTGGAAGACTCGCAATTCCATTGTTTTCAAGACGGTGTCTGGCGAGAGTGCAAGCGTTAGTCAGGAGGACTGTGACATTTGGACTGAAACTGTTTTAAAAAGTGCATTGAAAAAGTACGAGCCAAAAAAACGTTTTCAATTGTGATGAAACCGGTTTGTTTTTTAAATGTTTGCCAAATAAAACTTTTGCTTTTAAAAGTGATAAATGTTTTGGTGTTAAAACAAGTAAAGAAAGGGTGACACTTATGGTTGGAGCAAACATGGATGGTTCAGAAAAACTGAAATTACTGCTCATAGGTAAAAGCAAAAATCCCCGTTGTTTAAAAGGAGTTAAATCTTTGGAGTTAGATTACGCCAATAATAAAAAGGCACGGATGACTTCTGAGATTTTCGAAAGATGGATCAAAGATCTGGACACGAAAATGAAAAACCAAAAGCGAAACATTGTGATGTTTATAGACAATTCTCCTGCACATCCAGTTACTGTAAGTAAAAAATTAAGGAATATTGAATTGATCTTTTTTCCACCAAACATGACCTCCAAATTGCAACCTATGGACCAGGGTATTATAAAAAACACAAAACATCATTACCGAAACAGAATTGTTCATAAAATTGTTAATGCGACTGATAACAATCTTCCAGTCCAAAAATTGATTATCCTGAAAGAGTGTATAACCGAAGTCGCTAAAGTATGGAGTGAAAATGTTTCTCAGAACTGCTTTTCTAAAGCAGGTTTTACTGAAAAAATTGACGAATGAGAAGACGAAATGGATCTTGCTACCTTAAACAGGCAATAGGGTATTCTACAAAAAACTGCTACCGTCGACGCAGATTTTTTACTTGAAGATTTCTTAGAAATCGACAATGATGTTGGCACGACAGATCTCCCAACTGACCAAGACATAATTGACGATATAAAAAGTATAGAAGATCATGAAGAAGAAACTGAAACCGGGGAATGTCCTGCTAAATTTAGTGAAAATGAAATAAAAAATGCATTTGACATTATGCGCACTACTCTCAGGAGCCAGGAAAGTGTACCTGATCAAATCTTTATGCATTTGAATAAATGCGAGAATTTTGTTGAGCAACAATTATTTTTCAAAAGTAATGTTCAAAAGAAAATAACTGATTATTTTTCCTAGTACGTATGTACGTAGAATGTACATATGTATTAACAGATTTTGTATTATTCTTTTTATTTCGTATGTAGTACATACATACATAAAGTCCGTACGTTATATCTTTATACGTGCGTCATAGTTTTCAGGCAATATCCCAGACGACTATTATATTTTTTGTCTCTTTTTACCAATACCTACGATTTATTGGTGAAAAGAGACAAATAATATAATAGTCGTCTGTTATATGGCCTGAGAACTATGACGCACGGGTAAAGATATAACGTACGGACTTTATGTATGTATTTAGCCCTGTACATGCTATGTACTATTTAAACTTTCAAATGTTTAATAAAATCTTTTCTAATAATTCAATTTTGCAATTTTTTTTGTTGCTTGTACCTTATAAAATACAAGTAAATGATTACCAATATAAAATACGTACATAGCAATGTATACGTATTTTTTCTTTATATAGTGAAAAACTTTCTATAGTATAATTTCGGTCAACATTTTGGTCTTTCACTATATAGAGTGTCGACTATATATATATATATATATATATATATATATATATATATATATATATATATATATATATATATATATATATATATATATATATATATATATACGTATGTATTTTTGTAATTTTTCTTTGACCCTGTATGTATTTTTTTTTTTTTATTTTTCAATTTTCTTGGGTTTAGAGGTCAATTATAGAATGAAACTTCCTAATTTTTATTGTGATCCTTTCCTTTTATGGACGTTTCGGCACAGTTTGCCTTTCTCAAATTTTTTTTTTGTCGGGTTTGGCTAAAATTGTACATATTTTATCCGTAAAATGCTATTTGAAAATGCATATCTTATTAATTTATTTAACCTAAAATAATTAACTTTGAGTGTTCTTACCTTGGACGTGGATGTTTAGGTTAATATTTATCTTTGCCCATTTCATTGAATCACAATGTACCCTTACACGTTACACGAATCATATGTTAATTAGTTTTCATTGTCATTTATTTTATTTCAATTTAAAAATTGGGACGAACACAACATGTAGACTGCATTTATAGTACTGCCATATATATTTGGCTCAGGTTATTTGTTTCTTTTTTGTTGTTGATAGCGGTTGGTATTTTTGTATCATAATAGATTCCAATATTTCTCTTTTTTTTCCTATTGTTCTCAGTGAATAAAATCTTGATTCCTTCATAATTAAATGTGTGTTTCTTTTACTCTTCGTGCTTTGTTAGTGCTGTTCTATTATTTTTGTCATACTTGTGTCCCTTTATCCTATTTTCCAAATATTGGCTAGTTTGCCCTATATAACTACCTTCACAATTATTGCAAGGAATCTGGTATACAACATTGCTCTTTTTATTTTTTGGGGTTTTGGTTTTTAATTTTGAAAAGTTGGTTGCCAGTAAGTTATGGGCTCTCTGAGCGATATTTATATTATGCTTTTTAAAAAGTTTTTCAATTTTTTATGAAACTCCGTTTAAGTATGGTAAAACGATATGCTTTGTTTCTTTTGGGCTTTTTTGTTGTTGGTTTTTGTTTTTGGTAGAATTATAAAATTTATGTATCCGTCTTTTGAATATTTGGTTTATAAGATATACCGGGTAGTTATTTAATTCCAGTGCTTTTTTACCTTTGTTTATTGATTCTTTCCGATACACTGTTAGGGATATTGCCCGATTCGCCAGACCAATTATAACTGATTTCTTGTATTTTAGTAGATGGTTTGTGTGATGTTTGCTTTGTGTACCACTCTGTTTTTATTCTTTGGTCTTTGTTGTGTAATGTTATGTCAAGGAAATTTATTTTTGTGTCTATTTCTATTGTGAATTGTAGTTTTTTATTGTAATTGTTAAACTTGTTTAAAATATATTGTACACAATTCTTTGGAATGGCAGTAATACAATCGTCAACGAACCTATAGAAAAATGGTATTTCAAATGGTATGTGGGAAAGGACATTCTCCTCTAATTCCTCCATTACTAATTGTGCCACCACACTGGATATGGATGAACCATATATATATATATATATATATATATATATATATATATATATATATATATATATATATATATATATATATAGTCGACACTCTATATAGTGAAAAACCAAAATGTTGACCGAAATTTCACTATAGAAAGTTTTTCACTATATAAAGAAAAAATCCGTATATATTGCTATGTATGTAATTTATATTGGTAATCATTTACTTGTATTTTATAAGGTACCAGCAACAAAAAAAATTGCGAAATTGAATTATTAGAAAAGATTTCATTAAACATCTGAAAGTTTAAATAGTACATAGCATGTACAGGGCTAAATACATACATAAAATCCGTACGTTATATCTTTACCCGTGCGTCATAGTTTTCAGGCCATATAACAGACGACTATTATATTATTTGTCTCTTTTCACCAATAAATCGTAGGTATTGGTAAAAAGAGACAAAAAATATAATAGTCGTCTGAGATATTGCCTGAAAACTATGACGCACGTGTAAAGATATAACGTACGGACTTTATGTATGTATGTACTACATACGAAATAAAAAGAATAATACGAAATCTGTTAATACATATGCATACGTACATACTACGTACATACGTACTAGGAAAAATAATCAGTTATTTTCTTTTGAACATTACTTTTGAAAAATAATTGTTGCTCAACAAAATTCTCGCATTTATTCAAATGCATAATGATTTGATCAGGTACACTTTCCTGGCCCCTAAGAGTAGTTCGTACAATGTCAAATGCATTTCTTATTTCATTTTTACTAAATTTAGCAGGACATTCCCCGGTTTCAGTTTCTTCTTCATGATCTTCTATACTTTTTATATCGTCAATTATGTCTTGGTCAGTTGGGAGATCTGTCGTGCCAACATCATTGTCGTTTTCTAAGAAATCTTCAAGTAAAAAATCTGCGTCGACGGTAGCAGTTTTTTGTAGAATACCCCATTGCCTTTTTAAGGTAGCGAGATCCATTTCGTCTTCTTCTTCCCATTCGTCAATTTTTTCAGTAGAACCTGCGTTAGAAAAGCAGTTTTTGATAGGTTTCTGAGAAACATTTTCACTCCATACTTTAGCGACTCTTTAAGGGTAATCAATTTTTGGACTGGAAGGTTGTTATCAATCGCATTAACATTTTGTGAACCATTCTGTTTCGGTAATGATGTTTTATGTTTTTTATAATACCCTGGTCCATAGGTTGCAATTTGGAGATCATGTTTGGTGGAAAAAAGATCAATTCAATATTACTTAATTTTTTACTTACAGTAACTGGATGTGCAGGACAATTGTCTATAGACATCACAATCTTTCGTTTTTGGCTTCTCATTTTCGTATCCAGTTCTTTGATCTATCTTTCGAAAATCTCAGAAGTCATCCATGCCTTTTTATTATTGGCGTAATCTAACTCCAGAGATTGAACTCCTTTTAAACAACGGGGATTTTTGCTTTTACCTATGAGCAGTAATTTCAGTTTTTCTGAGCCATCCATGTTTGCTCCAACCATAAGTGTCACCCTTTCTTTACTTGTTTTAACACCAAAACATTTATCACTTTTAAAAGCAAAAGTTTTATTTGGCAAACATTTAAAAAACAAACCGGTTTCATCACAATTGAAAACGTTTTTTGGCTCGTACTTTTTCAATGCACTTTTTAAAACAGTTTCAGTCCAAATGTCACAGTCCTCCTGACTAACGCTTGCACTCTCGCCAGACACCATCTTGAAAACAATTGAATTGCGAGTCTTCCTGGCACTCAACCACCCTTCACTAGCTTGAAAATTAACGCAGTTAAATTCTTTAGCAAATTGTAGAGCCTTTTGCTTTATTATATTTTCCCGATATTGGTACGTTTTGATGCGTACGGGCCACTTGAAACCATCATAGAACTGCTTCATTTACATCCTCGTAAGTACTCACCCGTACTCGTTTTCGACTGCTTGGAACACTAGGTTTCTTGATGATACTGTCGCGACTTTGTATTATCAGAGAGATGCAACTTGGAGAAACACCAAATTTTGCAGCAACATCAATTTTTTTGCAGCCTTTATCAATTTCCTCCAAAACTTTAATTTTCTCAGCTAAACTTAAACACACTCGTTTGGACATCTTACTTGATTCTTAAACAAAAAGAAACTGAACCTGAATTTGCAAATTATTAGGCCTCGACTATAAAATGGGTTCTTCCCCGGGTTTCTATAAAATGGGTTATTCCCCGGGTTTCTCACAGAAATCTACCTGATTTATTGCCAACCATTAGGCGTTATAAACGCGTTAAGAACCTTTTCAAAAGAGTGCGTCATAAAAATGGAATTCGTGCTAATGTTAGATAAAAATAGGAAACCCAAAATGGCCAAGACCTCAATAAATGCATACAAATTTATACATAAAATTCCGGTAAAAATTTTATTATATAGATTCACTATATGCAGGGCTTTTTACATGAAATTTCATTAAAATATTCTAGGTCTTGAAAAAATTGCACTATAAAGAGTTTTTCACTATATAGAGTTTCACTATAAACAGTGTCGACTGTATATATATATATATATATATATATATATATATATATATATATATATATATATATATATATATATATATATATATATGTGTGTATATTGAATAATGATTCCACAGCATCTATTAATCAGTGTATGAAAAAATGTTTAAATAAAAGTTACAGGGTGTTATACGACGCACATGCTGGCGTTGATAATAAAATGTTTTGAACTGTCAGTTCGAAGAAATTACGCCATCTTAATTTTTTTTTTTGAATTGAAAGCCCTGTATATTATTTTATTTTTGAGTCCTGCTAAAAAGTCTAGATATTATTTTTCTGACATACCATATGTCTAAATTGAACTGTTTTGGAATTATTGATATTTGAAATTTAAAATAAAAAAGACAAAAAAACTATTAATAAATACTCTAGGTTTATTTTTAAAATATCAGTTACTCAAAATGTCTACCGTTAACAGCGAGGCAATTACTCAAACTGTTATAAACAGTCTGAACAGAGTTTTTTACAGAGAATCGGTGATCTGTGCTACTTCACATTGAATTCTTTGTTGTAAATCTTCTACAGTTTAAGGTCGACTTCGGTAAACTTTGGTTTTCAAATGACCCCATAAAAAAAATCGAGTGGCGTAAGCTCGGGACTCCTTGCAGGCCATTCTATAGCACCTCCTCTGCCGATCCATCGATTAGGAAAAATCGCATCTAAATATCTACGAACATTGATTTCATAGTGAGGAGGTGATCCATTCTGTTGACACCACAGATTCCTGTTAGGAGTATTTTCATCGGGAAAAAGACTTGCACAAGTTGAAATAACTTGCTCTTGGAGTAACTGTAAATATCGCTGTCCTGTAAGATTTCTATCGACAAAAAAAAGGCCTAGTGATATGACGTCCACAAATCCCTGCCCACATATTTATCTTTTGTGGTTCTTGAGAATAACTGTCGATTATCCAGTGGGGATCCTCAGTAGACCATTACCGGCAATTATGCCTGTTAATTCTTCCGTTATGACAAGATGTGGCCTGGCCAGAAAAAACAATATTATGGATTAGGTTAGGATCATTATTAATTCGTTCCATCATGGCCTCGCAAAATTCAACGCGTCTATCTTCAGATAATTCTTGCTATAGGATGGGTTTGTATGGATACAGTTTTTCTTCATTCAGTATACAACTTAAGGTACATGTACTTATGTTATGGTCTAGGCAAAGCTGACGAGCGACTGTATGGGGATTTTCTGTAATTTCCAATAAAACATCTAACCTTTTTATTATCGCTTGTTTTAACTTTTGTAGATCCAGATTTAGAACGATCCTTAAAATAACCTAATTATCTAAATCGTTTTAATGTTTTGCTAACTACGGATTGGGTAATAGGTTCTCGATTCGGATATTCTACGTTAAAAAGATCACAGACCTCCTGTTGTGTTCTCCTACGGCCTCCGTAACCAATCATCATTAACAAAGTGATTCTTTCAGTTTCTGTTAAATGTACCATTATGATATTACGCTCAAATTGCAGTTTCATAAAACGCAACAATATACGTTTTCGTCAATAAATCATTTTTTGACGCGTTAAGTCGTTACCTAACAGTAAATGTGTGACCCAAGCCAAATTTTAATTTAATCTCAAGAAAACAGTTCAATTTAGACCACATGGTATATTAGACAAATAATATCTACAATTTTTAATAGGACTCAAAAATAAAATAATATACAGTACTTTCCTTTTAAAAAAAATTAAGATGGCGTAATTTCTTCGAAATGACAGTTCAAAATATTTTATTATTAACGTCATCACGTGCGCCGTATAATACCCTATAACTCTTATTCAAACATTTGTTTGATACACTAATTAATAAATGCTGTGGAATCATTATTCCATACATATGGGGCACCCTGGCCTTTTTCCCGATAGATGGCGTCAATTGCAAATAACTCAAGAAACACAGATCGCAGCGACACCACTAAACGCTCGTTGGAAAGGTGACACTTCGAGCGTTACTTTGAGTGTATAAACATCGAAATTGGTGCAGTGGTTGGAAAGTTGTTTGCGTTTGAAATTGGAAAAAAGTAATGAAAAATTGCGCTATATTTTTGCAATATTATTACGACAAAGAGAAGAACGCTGCGCAGGCTTGTGAAAAAATTTGTGCTGTGTACGGTGAAGGCACTTTATCAAAATCTTCTACGCGGAAATGGTTCGCTCGCTTTCGTTCTGGTAATTTTGATGATGTCACGCTCTGGTCGTCCAATCACTGAAAAAGCTGGTGAAATTCTTGAAAAAGTCCAGCAAGAAAAGCATATCAGCAGTGTCGATACGGTTTTGAACCATTTACGCAAAGCTGGCTACAAAAAGAAGCTTGATGTATGGGTTCCTCTTGAGTTGAGCGCCGAAAACCTGATAGACCGAATTAACATCTGCTATGCACTGCTGAAACGAATGAAGTCGAGCCATTTCTGAAACGTGTCATAACCGGTGATGAAAAATGGATCACGTACGACAATCGGAAGCGTAAAAGATCGTGGACAAGGGACGGTGCGCCGTCACAAGCGTTCGCGAAGCCAGGATTGACGCCGAAAAAGGTGATGCTGTGTGTGTGGTGGAACTGGAAGGGAATCGTCCATCATGAGCTACTTCCAGTTGGTCAGACGATTGATTCTCAACACTGCTATGGACAACTAGAGAGATTACGCGAGGCAATTGAAAGAAAACGGTTCGAATTGATTAATAGGAAAGGTGTTGTCTTCTATCATGACAACATCCGACCACACACTTCTTTGATGACCCGTCAAAAATTGCGAGAGCTTGTTTGATGCATACACCGTATAGTCTAGACATAGCACCCTCTGACTATCATTTGTTTCTATCTCTGCAGAACTTTCTCAATGGAATTAAACTGCTTTCAAAAGAAGCCTGTGAAAACCACTTGATTCAGTTTTTCAACCAGAAACCACAGAAATTTTTCACCGATGGCATCATGGCTCTATTCGAAAAATGGCGAAAAATTGTCGATAATAATAGAGCATATTTGGTTTAAATAAATTCATTTTCACACTATAAGAAAACCAGTTAAATTTTACTAAAAAAACGCCACGAACTTTTTCCCTGATATATATATATATATATATATATATATATATATATATATATATATATATATATATATATATATATATATATATATATACTTACGTAACGACCCCGGCTCAATGCGGTTTTGTTTTCAACATCTAAAATGAAATATGATCGGAATTATATTACTTTTTTCTTACAAGAAACGATTTTTCAAGCCCTGTTAGAAACCACGCTAGACAATACAGGATTCTGTGTGCTGCCATTGTTGAAATAATAAATAGATCGATTTGTTTAAAGTTTTAGGCCGTGTCTGCAGTGTTTGTATTGTATATAATATATCTAATATTTAAAACGTACGTAATCTATTCATGTAAGTGTGTGTGAGATATACGTATTGCTTCTGTATATAATATCCTATTTATAGCGCTTGTAAACTCCAAATTGATGCGATCTTATTACAAAAACCCTAATTTCACATCTAAATACAACACTGAATTTCCATGTTACACGCTGCTTTAAAGTTAAGGCGTACTCGTGACAGCAACAACGATGTTGCACCAATCGCGTGAGTGTTATTTGCAACTTAATCCTCTTTCGTTTTTATTTTTCCCATAAGTATGTTCTTCGTAGAGCAAAACGATACAACATATAGTTTTTATTATTGTAATACAATACAATACAAATAAAACGTTAGCGTGACTTAAACATTATTTTTTAGTAATTCGTATGCTCGTACTGGCTAAACCGTGGCTAATCAAATACTGCGTGATGGTCTGCACGACAATCAATCTGTTGTTAATATCTCATTATTTAATAGTTCATTCAGGTAAAGATTTTTTTAAAGGAAAGAGTAAACATTTTTTTTATAAATTTAACCCTTTTTATGAGAAATTTTTGTATAAGTGGTTCACCAAAACCATAACAAAACGCCTAGAGCAAAAACTCGATTTTTATCAACCACGCGAACAGGCTGGTTTTAGAAGTAGATACGGTGCTAAAGATCATTTACAGATTATCAAGGTCCTTATAGAGAAATCTGTAGAATACAACAAACCACTCGTATTAGTATTTGTGCATTTTAAAAAAGCCTTTGGTACCGTAGAGCTGCCGGCGATGCTGTCTGCCCTGCAGTAAATGAGAATAGACTACAGGTATACTCGGTTAGTTAAATTTATATATAATAACCCAACAGCAAGTGTAAGACTCCATGAATCCACAAGTAAATACCGAGTGGAACGTGGAATCAGATAAGGTGATCCGACCTCTTCTAAACATTTTAGGTTATTAGAATAGGCTTTTAAGGAACCTATGTGAGATAGAAAAGGCATAAACATCGATCAGGAAGGCCTAAATTACCTGCGCTTTGCTGATGATATTGTCATAATAGCCCACAATCTAGTTGATGCCCAACAAATGCTTACCGAATTGCAAATAACATCAGCAAATATTGGTCTAAATATTAACTTTCAGAAAAGCAAGACTAATCTAATTACGAACAGCAATATGAAATTTAACGAAAGTGGGATGGAGCACGTCCAAAATTACAAGTGTTTGGGTCATGAATTACAAATTGGAAAAGATAACCAAACCCGTGAGATACACCGTCGTATGGAATTGGGATGGACGGCTTTTGAGAAGCTAAGAAATACGCTGCAAGGTTATTTGCCAATATGCTTAAAAAAGAAAGCCCATGAATAATGGGTTCTGCTGGTAATCACATATGGCGCCGAAACACTCACATTAACAAAATAGTCAGCAAACAAACTGAGAGTATCGCAACGGGTAATGGAGAAAGCTATGCTCGGTAACCCAAGGAAGGATAGAATAACAAACATAGCTATCAAACAATGAACAAAAGTAATAGATATTATCCAAAAAATTACACAATCTAAATGGAGATCAGCAGTCATATAGCCCGAAGGGATGATAACTGATGGTGTAGAAGACTAATAGAATGAAGACCCAGACAGGACAAAAGGAACAGAGGTAGACCACCAACAAGATGGGGCGATAACATCAAAGGAGTGGCAAGAAATTGGGTTAACACCGCTCAGGACAGAAATCAACGGAAGTTCTTAGAGGAGGAAGACCATCCAGCAGTGGATGAGGACGGCTAACGGATAATGATGAGAAATATTTACAACAATACCTATTTTATTGTATCTGGATCCTCAAGACATGTGATCCCTTACTGTCGAATGTTATGACAGTGTTAATAAGTTGTCGCTCGGTATTGGAAAAAATCTATTTGTTGGTTCCATGGTCTCCATACTTTCAGGAGTTTTAGAGTTTAAATTTCAAATACTGCTATACTGTTAACAGAACTGACTTTAAGTGACCAGGTCTCTCATTTCGTGACTTGAAGGTTGAAATGTATTTCTTAAGTTAATGGGGCGGTATTGAATAGAAATCCTCTGTGCAATTGCCACATCTAATATACCTTTTTTGTCGCATTAGGATTGTACACACACAACCTATCCTACAGAAACAGAATATTTCGTGCTTGTTGAAAATGCACCGCTCCACAGTGTGTCGCGTAGAACATGCTAGGTGGACAAAATTCATGTTATGATTTCCAGGAAATCTTATTTGCAAAACGTAAACAACACCACCAAACCCCGAATTCCGAGAAAAGGTTGTTTATCAAATTTGCAAGTGGCGAGTCATAAGCGTCAGAAGTCAGGTAATGAGTTTAATGCAGCTCTTTCAATCAATCAGTTGCAATTTAGCGACACTTTCGTGCACATCTTATAGTGACATATTGTAATATTGTGAAAGTTTTTGTGATGAATATTAATACTGAGGGTAAGTACTATTTTTTTAATGTATTTTTTTTAGTCAGAATCTATTAATTTGAATTTTTAGTATTTTTTTTAAATAGCCTATATATTTTAGGGTGTTTTTTTTAAAAAAAAAAAACTTTGAAAGTTCAGAATATACAGACATTCACCTCTATCCGGGCTAGTTTTTAGATATTACACAGAAATAACTTTATTCTTCGTAAAAATACACATATTGTTTAGCACACTTCAGTATATGTTTTTTTTTTTTTTTTTTTCCAGAACACGTTTACTCTATTTCAAGGGTAGCCGCCTTTTTTGATGGGTGGTTGAAACACACGAAGAATGAAAAAAACTCGCGTGTATATGACTTTCTTTCTTCAAAATTTCACTTTGGTGGCATTACTGAAAGCAGCCAAAAAGAAATAAAGTTGAAGATATCCAACTTGTCTAATAAGTTTGGTGCCAAATGGTTGGCTTCAGGAAAGTCGAAGGAGCGTTTTTTAATTAAAAATAAGAATTGGTTGGATGAAGCAGACATACAGTTTACTGCGAGTTCTTTTGCGCCACAACCTTCAACGTCAAGTGAGAATGTGACTCCTGCAGGAAGACCTCGCAAAGATTTCGAGGAATCGTCGTTTAAGACGAAGAAACGTCGCGTCGTGGATCTCGTAGAATCCCGAAGTGTCAGTGAATTGGTGACTGCTGCCGAAATTGCTGTGCGTTCAGCAGGGCAAAGGAAAATTGCCAATGTGATTAGAGACATTAGTGAGAGCCCAGATAATATTACTAAGTCTAAAAATACCAGTTCCGTTAATCCTAGGCAATTAAGTGGTGACGAAGCCTTAGCTTACTATATAGATTCTAAGTCAACAACGCATTCTTACAAACAAACTAGGAAGTGGTCCATGAAGGCGGGGCATAATGTGTTTCCATCATATTTTAGTCCAAACAGGCCTGTTACCCTGCAGAGGAGCACATTGCTATAACAGAAACTCGTGCTGAAATTAATTTGCAAGCCTTATTAAATAAAATAGTGGAACGTCTAGTATTAGCACAGAATGAAGTTATCAGCAGTGTGCTCCCAACAAGTTCATCGTTTACACTTGTTAGTAAATGGGGATGTGATGGAAGTTCTGGGCACAGCAGATACAAACAGAGATTTGAGAACACTGAATATACGGACGAGTTTCTTTTCGCATTTTCTTTAGTTTCCCTTAAGTTATATGATGGGTCTAAAATTATTTGGCAAAATCCTCGGCCTTCATCCACTTTGTATTGTCGCCCAATCAAATTTATATTTGCCATAGAAGCGAACGACTTCACGTTAGTGGAGACAAATAGATTGTTGGAAGAAGTTAATGCTCTTCTTCCAACACTTATCAACTTTGGTGATTCTCAAATCTACTGTAAAACACGAACTTTTGCTGACAATGACAGACGGAAAGGTGTGTAACGCCTTAACGGAAACTAGTTCATCCCAAAAAGTGTTTCATCTGTCGCGCCACCCCCAAGACGATGAACGATGACCCCGCGATGTTTAACAGCAATCAAGAACATTTTGGCTTTGGTTTATCTACACTTCATGCTTGGATTCGTTGCTTCGAATGTCTTTTACATATCAGTTACAAGTTGAATATTAAGAAATGGCAGGCTAGAAGCAACGAAGACAAAGCAGATATCAAGGTTCGTTCCGAGGAAATCAAATTGAAATTTAAGAACGAGATGGGACTCATTGTAGATAAACCAAAGCCAGGATTTGGTTCTTCAAATGATGGAAATACAGCCCGTCGCTTTTTTAACAATGCTGAGATGAGTGCTCAGATCACAGGGTTGGATGTTACAATTATAAAAAAGTTTGATGTTATTTTGAGAACATTGTCTTCTGGATTCGAGATAAACTTAGTTGAATTCAAAAAATTTTGTCTTGAAACCAGAAAACATTATCTTAGTCTCTATTCGTGGTACTGTATGCCTGCTACTGTGCATAAAATATTAATTCACAGCACAGAAGTCATCAAAGCGGCATTGCTTCCAATTGGGCAGCTTTCCGAAGAGGCTCAAGAAGCACGGAACAAAGATTGCCGCAGATTTAGGGAGTACAACACCCGCAAGTACTCGCGTGTTGCCACGAATAGAGACTTACTGTGCATGTTAATTATAACATCTGATCCTTTGATCAATAGCCTTCGAGAGATTCCCAAAAAAAAAGCCGGAAAAAATATGTACAGATGTATTAAAGTTAATTGTAAGCCCTAGCATAGAAGAGTCAAGATTGGAATCGTCATCATATTGTCGCACAATGCCACAAAATGATGACGATTATACAGTAAACGACTCATCAGAAGACTCTGATGATGATTATTAGGTTCAGCTACTATTTTTAGTTATGTAGTGCTTGTACTAAGCATGTAAACCTTGACTTGTAAATTTTTCTTTATCAATAAATGAGTATTTTTATTTTACATATAATTACAGTCAGTGTCATTATGCTAAATTTATTACAGAGCATTTATAACATTTATTTTAAAATTAAACAAAAACAATTTTTGACTGGAATTTTCAAAAACAATTTTTTTTTGAACCGAACAGCAAGAAATATGTACCTTAAAAAAATCAAAAACATTTTAAAATACCAACTACTTATGTATGTATAATGCACAAGTTACCTACCTGAAAGGCAGGTATTATTTGAGTTTATCCTTTTTGTGTCAATAAAATTAAGTAATATGGATTAATTGTTTTATTTTTAATTGACAAATGCAATAAATGATTTTTCATCTGGTTATCATTAAAAATAATAATACAGTGTCTTTCATTTAGTTGCACATTCAAGTTTGTAGAAAAATTCGTGCACATACGCAGAATATTTTGTTTTTGTTATCTACCTGCTAAGCTGATGCAATCCTACCGCGATATGCAAGGGTGGCTGTATTACACAAATTTTATCGATATTGAGTACCTGCGGTAAATTGTGAATAAAACCCACATTTATTAACCGATTTTCATGATTAATACCTTATTTTATTTTCCAGATACGCAGCTGTCAGAAAAATGTATAATATTTTGTTTTTCTTTTGTTATTGCGCTTTTTTACCGAAAAAAAATAATGAATTTTACACGAAAAAAAATTTTTTCTCTCCATTAATTTCTAAATAACTCCAAAACGATAAAAGATAGAATAAAATAATATTCAATCAACTTTAATAAAATTTTGTTGCGCATTTTTTAATATTATATTTAAAAATCTGACAAGTTGTTCCCGAGTTATCGTTAAATATGTCTGCGTAGCTGACTAATTTAGGGGAAAAAATTAGCCACGCCCATAAAAAAACCAACGCGATGAATTTTTTCTTAAAATAACTTAATATGCCTAGAATATACATAAACAATTGAAATAAGAGAAAAAATAATTTTGTCCAGCTAACTTGTACTAGTCGACACACTGTGCGCTCCTGTATTGCTTTAGGGATTTCCCTGTAGCATATACCCATAAATAATCATAGTTTCAAGCTGATAGCCCAACTAGTACTTAAGTATACTTGTGAATTTAAAGAGATGATTTCGGGCCAGTTCGATTCTACTTCTGATCTCTCTATCGTTGCCCATTTTTCATGTAACCATCTTCCCAAGTATTTGCAGTGCATTATTTACTCAAGGGCCATACCATCTATAGTCAGTGGAACATTCGAGTAAGGCACCTTCCTCGTACTAACTACCATGAATTTTGTTTTTTATATCTAAGACTCGCCAATTCTATGCGTTTATACCGAAAGAAAATAACCAATTTATGTTCAAAATATTTTTTAGTTCTGAAGAAACCGTAACAGCTAATGTTGAAAATAATTTAATACGTATTGTATAATTTTTACTTAATTGTTTATTAAATAATAGACGGAAAATGTCTTGATATTACTATTATGACTCCTTCGTTAAAAATTAATGAGTTTTTCGAGAGCGTTAGCGTTAGCGGCTCGCGCGTCAGAGTATACGAGCGCGTTGGAGGCCGCGCGTCATCAGAAAAATAATAATAACTTTTTTAATATAAGAGGTTACTGACTTTTTTTTTAATTTACTCAGTGGCGTGGTTTAATGCGCGCACACGCAATAACTAATCGCTTTATTTGTGTGTTATTTCAAAAAATTGGTTAATGACTTTAACAAATTAAATTTTTACAACAACCGTATGAATTCAGCTGAAAAGTATAAACATTTAACTTTATTTTTTAAAAAAATTAACTCAATTATCTCTATTCGTTTCCGAAATATAAATAAATGAAAATTGAAGAATGCGGGCTTTCACGACCGATTGAATTAATGTGGATTTCTTTCGGGAGTTGAAGCCGTATTCTCCAGTTATTAACTTCCTGACGTTTCGTTAACACTACGGTCAACATTTTCAAAGGCGATGTGGCAGTGGTCGAAGGTTTCTTCTTGACTGTTCACTGTCAGCTGTGGTCGATGACGTAGCGCTGTCTGGTTTTGTGTATTCCGGAGTAGGCGTGGCCATTTGGACTCTCGGCCAATTAGGCGCCAGCGATATTTCCCTGTTTCTTAACTTTTTTGTTTTTCGTAATGCGGGCGTCCAAGTTTTGCTGAGATTAAGCCTTTCGTCTTTTTTATTGAAATTACGTTTATGTTTGTGGATTTCAATAGCCTCTCTGTATAACCTCGGGTAGTAGCTCAATACGTTGGCTAGACTTGAGTTTGATCGAACAGTATTTTGTGGTCTTCCTGGATCAACGTGTGCTCGACTACGGCAGATTTGTCTGTATGTCCTAGTCGGCAACTCCTTTTGTATTCAGCTAGCCGTGTAATAATGCTATGTATCGTTGTACCAACATAAACTGAACCACAGTTGCATGGAATTCGATATACGCCTGCAGCGGAAAGTGGTTCTCTCTGGTCTATCACCGATAATAGACTTTGTTTTATTGTCCGTGTTGGCTTGTATGCGGCATTAATATCGTGCCGACACAGCAATTTTCCAATGAAGTCCGTTTTTTACAAAAGGCAAGACAACTCTTGGCCTCCAGTGGATTGTTTATCAGTTTTTGTAATTTTATTCTGACGAGTGACTCTTTCTATTTCTTACTGAGAGTAACCGTTGTTCTGTAAGGCTGTTCTTAAATGTTCTAATTCATTTGGCAGATGTTTTGGTTGCATATTCCGATTGCCCGGTCTGTCAATGTTTTTATTATCCCTCTTTTTTGTTTAGGGTGATAATTCGAGTCCTTGTTTAAATATCTGTCAGTGTATGTTGGTTTACAATACACTCCGTGACCCAATTTTCCGTTGTCTTCTCTTTCAATTAGGATGTCTAGAAAGGCGATTTGTTTGTCTTTTTTCCTTTTCCATGGTGAAAAGTCAAGAAGAAACCTTCGACCACTGACACATCGCCCTTGAAAATGTTTACCGCAGTGTCAACGAAACGTCAGGAAGTTAATACTTGGGGAATGCGGCCTCAGCTCCTGGAAGAAACTCACATTAATGAATTAAAAGTTCTATACATAAATATTCAACTAGCGATTATTCGCAAAATAATTGAAGTATTGCAAAAAAAAATGTATAGGGTAAAAAGGTACTTATACCTCTAACAATAAAATTATTTAATTACTTTGTTAACTGACACTAAATCTTTTATAAATATTTTACAATTGCGTTATCGCAATTTCGTAGTACAACTACATTGTCAAACTTTTAATTAAGACTAAAACAGATTTTTGGTATTTATGTTTATATGATGAACAGATGTGGGTCTATTACGTACTAAAACAGTTGGTACAGGACGCAATTTGCTACGTCCAATTGACTATTCAGTAAATTGATATTATGTTCCTTTGAATGTCTGTAAATTTCTATGGATTCTAAGAAGTTGAGTTTTGACCCTTTAGGTGCCGTATGGAGTATTTGTAAACAATTGATATTGGGAAAAGTATGGCCTGTTTCTAAGAAATGTTTAGCAAAGTGTGATTTTTCATTTTTTAGCTTATAATAGGCATTGTGTTCTGCGAATCTTGTTTTTAAATTCCGTCCCGTTTGGCCTACGTAACAGCTATTGCACTCTTGACAATTAAGTTTATAAACTCCTGATTTATTGTGTTTATTAATTGAAAAATATATTGGATAATTTTTGAGCGGGTTTTAGAGCTGTTCTTGTTTTATCGGCCGTGAGAACTTGGGATATTTTATCCGAGATGGGATCAAAATATGTCAGAGGTATGAATGTTTTCTTTTCTCGGTATTTTTTTTACGGGCGTAAATTAAGCTGAAAGTGATTTGTTTTCGTTTACGACTTATTAAGGTATTAATTACTTTAGACTGAATGGACTCTATCGTTAGTTGTTCCTTGTTACTGCAGGTAGTGTTTTTTTGTGTTTATCATTATGTTTTATTTTTTCTTTTTCAATATTTGTGTCACCTATATTTTTTGTGGCTGATTCAATTTCGGATATTAGTGTTTCAGTAGTAT
>CM032448.1:11563359-11645859 GCA_019049505.1 Pachyrhynchus sulphureomaculatus
TACCCTCACTAAGGACATGAATCGTGCGAATGTTCTTTTCGGAAATGCTCGTCCGTGGACGACGATTATGGCTCTCATTTTCGACCTCTCTACGGCCTTCCATGAAACTCTTTATGTCAGGCGAACACACGAGACCTTGATAGTGTTTGACACCCGAACTGTGTCGTCACTCTCCGCAGAATTTCGGTCGGTTTCACGCCTTCACGTGTGAGAAATTTAATAGTGACGCGTTGCGCAATCGAATGGTGCACGTCTCGCTGCGACATCGTGAGCTGTACTACTGAAGGTACCTGGCGAGGCAACCGATCGTTCTCCTCACTCCTAATAAACTCAACCAACATTGTTAGAAGCGGGCGGCCCGCTCCGAACGATGCTAAGCGCTCAGTACAGAAAGTCTCGTTTATATTTTGATTCACCCTCGTATATATATATATATATATATATATATATATATATATATATATATATATACATATATATATATAGATATAGGATGTTATAATAAAGTAAAGAATCGACAAAAAAAAAATAATGAAATGAATGGAATGACAAAATTGTTTTCGGTTTACCAATGGCAAACAATACAAATAAACAATATGGCTAACTGTTAACGATGCCGTGACATTTACAGTGTTTCTGTGGTATGGGGGGGCTTTTACAACAAAAAAAATATATATAAAAATTGTTACCTTTAAAATAATTAGTTACTGCCACCAAACAATTAATTACACTTCAAGCTTTATATTTCAATATTCTAATTACTGAAGGAGCACTGTAAAATTATTTTTAAAATATTTTATCCAAAAATGGGTTTTTGTAGGATTACACCACTTACTAAAAATTTTAATCCATTTATCCCTGAATAGTTATTCGAAGAATAATTGTACTTTTATAGCACTATCATCCATCTAAAACCACTCAACGAGTACACTAAAGTTTGTTCTTTTCAAGATTAACATAACATTAACTTATTTTGAAAATTTTAATTCGTATCTATATGAAAACAAAACAATGAAGGGATGTTATTTTCATTTAATTACTTCTTTATTCGGCTCGAATAGTCCACATGAAATTACTTACAACAACTTGCCACCAGGGCGGCGCCACTACCAAAAGTTAAATTTTTAAAAATATAATTTATTTAATTTTTCCGCCATAAAATAATAAATCTAACAAAATAAAAGGCAACTTGCCAATTTTAATTGTAAAGTAGAAAAATGTTATTTTTAAGAAGAATAAAAACACGATCTTTAAAAATTAATAAGTTAAGAAACCAAAAACCAGCAGGGGGCATTGATATTTATATATTTAAACATGAAAAACAGAAATAGTTTACTATAGTACTTTGGAATAATTTACTCTATGTACATTAAAAATGAAATAAATTTATCGCCAAACATCAGCTTTCAATGTCGCGTGGCGTTGGTGAAAAAATAGCGTTAACGCCAGGCTTTTAGATTTTAAATTATCTATATATGGCAGAAAACTGTGTGAAAGTTTAAATTGCAATTTTGTGATTTTACCTTTCCTTAGAATGCCCTCTTTCTTCTCTTTGAAGTTGTTCTAGTTTGTATTTACGGATCTGGTGCTATTTTATTTCACACCGCGTTTAGTTTTTATAGGTTACAATGGAGCAAATAGATTTTAGTGAGCAAATTGAAAATGTAGATCAGTTATGTAATCGAATAGAAATGGCTGCAATAGAAATCAGAGAGAGGGGAATATCTTTGCATGAGTACGGGATAATATGGTACATAGAATGCATGTTTGGAGGCTCAATATCTTCCATATTAAAAAAAAACCGGTCAAGTGCAAGTTGAACTTGCGCAATTAGTGTTCCGTACGTTGATTGTTTTTTAAAATAAAAATTTTTGTTAGGGTGGTATAAAATGATCAGTGACTTCACAAAACACACCCCAAATGAGTTTTCAACAAAGTTTGTTTCCAATCTTTACTGAAAACTGGTGACCCTTGAAGTTTTTTTTTTTTTTATATACCAAATAAATTATTAAAGGTAATGCACTCGTGATAATTTTCGTTCAATCTATACCCCGTGGAGAATATTCCAGAATTTTTTTTCAAAAATTTTTTGATCAATACTTTTCGAGATATGGTAGGGGACAGCGATTTTTTAAAAGTAATACGAAGAAAAAGTGTGCGCAAGTATTACATTATATATATATTTTTTACTCGTGTTTTCACAAGCTTTCATTTGACACCACACTCGATGACCTAGTAAAAAAAATTTTTTTTCACTTCCGATTTTACCCCTCAAAACGAACCCCTTAAGTCAAATTTATGTTACGGTGGTATAAAATGATCAGTGACTTCACAAAACAGACTCCAAATGATTTTTCAACAAAGTTTGTTTCCAATCTTTACTGAAATCTGATGACCTTGAAATTTTTGTTTTTTTTTATATACCCTATAAATTATTAAAGGTAATGCACTCGTGATAATTTTTCGTTCAATCTACACTCCGTGGAGAATATTCCAGAATTTTTTCGAAATTTTTTTTGATTTTTGTTTAACGAAGTACTTTTCGAGATAAGGCCCGGGACAGCGATTTTTCGCCAATTTTTAAAAATAATACAAAGAAAAGTGCGCGCAAGTATAATATATATATTTTTTACTCGTGTTTTCACAAGCTTTTCATTTGACACCACACTCGATGACCTAGTAAAAAATTTTTTTTTTCACTTCCGACTTCACCCCCCAAAACTAACCCCTTAAGTCAAAATTTAACTCTCAAAACTACATGGCTCTGATGAGGCCATCAATTCCCTATTATTACCAAATTTCACCTTTCTATGTCAAATAGTTTCGGAGAAAATCGGGTGTGACAGACAGACAGACAGACAGACAGACAGACAGACACCGAAGTGATCTTATAAGTGTTCCGTACGGAACAAACACTAATAAGGGAACATTTTAATTTTTATTAACGCAATTTTATTACTGGCACCAAGCAAGTTCTTCAGTATCATTATCAAACGACCGATTAGTTCTGGGTCCACTTGCCGTGGACTAAACCCATTAATAATGGGAAGAAATGCAGAGATTCCTATGAGACTTGCTAATTTCAAAGAAAATCCAATCACGTAAAATGCACAAACTATATAAAGTCACAAAACTAGTTCACAAGAACTTCCTAAACTTTTTAATGGCTCTAATAGAATTCTGTCGGTTTCTGGGAATGGATTGGATCTACATAGACAATCTGGAAATTTAAATGTAGAGCCGGAGTCTGGATTAAATAATTTAGTGTCTGTCTTCTCTACAAAAAGATTTTTATGTGTTAAAAGTATGGAAATTGGCGCTAAAAGAATTATTTCCTAACTAATACTAAGAGGTGGAAATTAACTAGTTATTATAAAATTTTCTTTTCATTTCTTGCTGTATTAGGTACAAAAAGTTCAAAATTGCACTTAATGTTAATTTTTGGTATGTGTTCGAGTAATGACACTTTTTGGATTTGATTTTTTTATTGTTCCATACGGAACACTTATAAGATGACATCGGTCCGTCAGGCTGTCCGTCTATCTGTTTGTTCGTCTGTCTATGTGTCACACCCCGATTTTCTGCGAAACTATTTGACATAAAAAGTTGAAATTTGGTACTAATATAGGAATTGGTGGCCTGTTCAGAACCGTGTAGTTTTGAAATTTAAATTATATATATATATATATATATATATATATATATATATATATATATATATATATATATTTACAATGGAGGTTTTTCACGGAAGTTGGAATGTAATACATTAAAATTCCAGGTTGCAATCCCTTCGTCTAACAATGAATTTGCACGACGTTTCGCCAAAATCTCATTTGGCATTTTCAAGTGCTCCCGCTGCTCCTGTTACTCGACACTGTGATTTTGCTGCTGCTGCCGCTCGAAGCTAAGTCGTGTTAGATTTGTGACCTAAACAATGTTTTTTTTTTTAAAGTTTTGAGACTTTGCACATATACAGGGTTACAGGGAAAGTCGTCCTAGATAATTAAGGACGTTATAGTTTAGGTCGTTTCTGACTGATTTGACTCTATGACATGATGTCCTAAACGTAACGTTTTCGAGATATTGAAGTTTAAAGATTTTCTAAAAAAAACATGTTTTTTTTGCTTTTATATCGATTTTTTTTTTATTAGAGGTTCTCGAGTGCGATTTTTTTGGTTATTTTTAGTTAGTCTGTATGTCAAGTATCAAAAAATCATCAAAAAAATTTGAACTAGTTATTAACAGTTTCAAATGGCGGTTTGTTAATGTTTCTAAATTACGAATTTTTACCAAGTGTTTTCCTACTTTATATCAATAAAGAGAAAAAAAAATGTATGGAAGTTATTCTGCAAATTATTTTAAAAACTTTTACGTCTTTTTAGCTATCAAAAAAGGTATAATACTAGGAGTTTAATAGGAAAACTGTACACAGAATTACACCTAAAGCGGGCTCGGGTAGCAAAAGGTAAATTTTTAATTCTAGGTGAAAATACGAAACATAAACAAATAAAACAAAAACTTTGCAATTTAATATTTTTTATTAATTATAATTCATGTTCTATATGGTCGCCCCTATTTCTAACACAAATTCTCATTCTTTTTCTTAAATTACTTTTCACAACGCTGGTTGTGAGGTGCCGCCTCATTTCGTCAGCCGCATCAATTATTTTTTGTCTTAGGACATCCACGTTTTCGATAGGAGTAATCTAGTCGTTTACGAGACTTTTCATGTGACCCCACACATAAAAATCCATCGGTGTTAGGTCTGGGCTTCTCGCCGGCCAAGGTATGGGTCCGCCTCTTCCAATCCATTTGTTGGGATAATTGTCATTGAGCCATGCACGAACACTTCCTCTGTAGTGAGCTGGGCAGCCATCGTGTTGAAAGTACATGTTTTGTCTCAAACTAATAGGTAGGTCTTACATCAAATTAGGTAAATCGTTCCGCAAAAAATTGTCGTATTCCTCGTGATTCAAATTATCTGGCAGGAAGAATGGCCCAACCAAATAATTTGAAATTATACCCATCCACACTTTAAGCTGAATCTTGTTTGTGATCCTTTCGTTCTTTTTTTGTTTGGGTTGCCTTCCTCTTTAGAAGCCCAATAGTGGGTATTGTGGTAGTTTCTAAGACCGTCTTTGTCGAATTTCGCCTCGTCAGTTCATAATATTTTCTTAAAAAAAGATGCATCTTCGACATCGGTATTGAGCATAAATCTGCAGAATTCTAATTGTCGCAACGGATCCCCTTCTTCAATGACTTGCACGGGCGTATAGTGGTAAGGGTGTTGCCCAACAGTATGCATTACAAACCATACCTTCCACTGCGAAATATCAGGCTGTTGTGCGACAACATTTGTAGATGTGGTTGGGTCCACCTCAAAGAGACGTCATATTTCGTTTTCTTCGTCTTCGTCAAAGATACGTGGTCGTCCCATGTCAGTCCGCCGTCTTTGTACGGAACCAGTTTCTCGTAGTCTTCAGGTACACGACGAGTAGGATATCGCAGTATGTATTCATCACGTGCACGCGACGACACTGCTTCGCAAAATCCGTAACACATTAGGATGTCAGCATATTCCTCGTTGGTATACGTTGCCATATTCACAAGCAGAGATCAAAATCCAGTTACGAGCCAATTCACACAGTCAGAAGATGAAACACAGATATTTTTGAAAAGCACGGTATAGCACATCTACCACGGACGAATCGCATGAGCAGACTAAAAATCATTCAATAATGTTTCGTGAACAGAAAATGTCACTCGCACAGAGAGTACCCCGACCGGAAAAAATGCTTACGCAACTCTTTTTATTGTTTGAAGGTGCAGGTAGTAAACGGGTAATTGCTAGTATCTAAATTCTATTATTATTTTACTCTACATTTGGGTCTATTGAAATCTCATTTTCTTAGAATTTTCAATAGATCCAGTAGATATTATACCGTTTTAGATAGCTAAAAAGACGTAAAAGTTTTTAAAATAATTTGCAGAATAACTTCCATACATTTTTTTTTTCTCTTTATTGATTTAAAGTAGGAAACACTTGGTAAAAATTCGTAATTTAGAAACATTAACAAGCCGCCATTTGAAACTGTTAGTAACTAGTTCAAATTTTTTTGATGATTTTTGATACTTGACATACAGACTAACTAAAAATAACCAAAAAATCACACTCGAGAAACTCTAATAAAAAAAATCGATATAAAAGCAAAAAAACATGTTTTTTTTTAGAAAATCTTTAAACTTCAATATCTCGAAAACGGTTAGGTTTAGGACATCATGTCATAGAGTCAAATCGGTCAGAAATGACCTAAACTATAACGTCCTTAATTATCTAGGACGACTTTCCCTGTAACCCTGTATATATTACACTAGAGGTTTTTCACGGAAGTTGGAATGTAATACATTAAAATTCCAGGTTTCAATCCCTTCGTCTAACAATGAATTTGCACCACGTTTCGCCAGAATCTCATTTGGCATTTTCAAGTGCTCCCGCTGCTTCTGTTACTCGACACTGTGATTTTGCTGCTGCTGCCGCTCGAAGCTAACTCGTGTTAGATTTGTGACCTAAACAATGTTTTTTCTTTAAAAGTTTTGAGACTTTTCACATATATATATATATATATATATATATATATGGTATAATATATATATATATATATATATATATATATATATATATATATACATACGAGTATATATATATATATATATATATATATATATATATATATATATATATATATATGTATATTGTCTTAACAATACTATAAACGGAACTGTCAAAACCTAACTTAAACCATCTCTTTTACAGGTCCATAAAACACCTGACCCACAAAATTGAGATAATGAGGTTTTTTGAAAAATATTTTTAATGTTTTATCAGTCTCTTTTTACTACTTGTAGTGTCAAGAAACTTCCGTGCGTGTTTTATTTGTGAACTGGATATTCTTATATTTGAGAAATGCCTAAGAAGTTAGCTTGGTATCGAAAAAACGAATTAAAATTCAAACCCTACATGAAGAAGGCAGGTCCCCAAGTAGAAATAGCCAAGTTAGTGAAATGTTCTCGGTGCGCAATGCAATGTGCTATTAAAAGGTTTGTAGAGACTGGCTCACATGCCAACAAAATGAGAACGGTAGAAAACGTAAGGCTAATGAGCGAAGGGAGAGAAAACTCATCCGCGAGTCTATTAAAAATCGAAAAAACACATCATCTGAGCTCGTTGCAACTCTGTCGGAAGAGATTGAGATGCCGATTAGTTCTCGAACGGCAAGGAGAAGACTGACAGAAGCTGGATTAAGAGGGTGCAAGGTTAGAAAGAAGCCTTGGGTTTCAGAGACCAATAGGAAGAAACGCTTAGAGTGGGATCTGAAGCACCAACATTTTAGCGAAGAGGATTGGTCTGATGTTGTATGGACCAACGAAATCCACTTTGAGGTAAGTTTTTATATGATTTATTTTAACAAATAACTACATACAATTATTCTTGATTTAATCCGTTTTAGTCAAAATAATAACTAATTTTTTAATTGAGTATTTTTTCTATTATTACAGGTATTCGGAACGTCAGGTGTGACATTCGCGAGGTGGCGTGTCGGCGAGGAATACCATCCAGATTGCGTGGTACCTACTGTAAAACACGGAGGAGGCAGCATTATGATCTGGGGCTGCAAGGCTGCTAAAGGTGTCGACGAAATGTTTGTTTGTGAAGGTAGCATGAACAACAAAAAACTAGAAACTGTACTGATGCCTTCGCTAACGTGCATTTTTGGCGACACTAATTTAGACGACATCGAATTCCAGCAAGTTAATGCACCTTGTCATAAATCAGCGGCTACGATGCGCTGGTTTGGAGACAATAACATTGTCTTGTTGGATTGGCCGGCGCAGTCTCCAGATCTAAACCCTATCGAGCATCTTTGGGGTATTCTGAAGCGCAAGATACGGAAGCATAGCATAACATCAAAAGCAGCGCTAAAAACCGCTTTGATGCATGAGTGGGATGCCATAAGTACAACTGAATGTACTAGGCTTGTACGCAGCATTCCCCCAAGAATTACTGCTCTAATTAAAGCTAGGGGCGGATACACCAAATATTAATTTATTTCATAATTTTACCTCAATAAACGATTTTTCAAAACATACGAATTTAATTTTTTACCCTGAAACACAAGAAATGAAGTATATTGTATGGTGCCAAATACTTTTGGCCAAGGCTATATATATATATATATATATATATATATATATATATATATATATATATATATATATATATATACATATATATATATATATATATATATATATATATATATATATATATATATATATATCACTATAAGCCTATCAAATGCTCGCAACCCTCTGTATATCATCCCGCCTTATTTTGGGACGTCCTATGTTCCTTTTCGGTTCTCGTGGTCTTCATTCTAATGTTCACTTGGTCGATCGATCATCCGTCGGCTGTACAACATGTCCAACCTCTATAACATCCTTTAATTTCGTTTGTTCACATATCTACTTGTTTTTTATGTATATTATTATATATATATATATATATATATATATATATATATATATATATATGTATATATAATTTTAAAAATCCTTGGGTTCATCGTCTATTTACTATATATAAAGTCAGTCAGAGATTAGGTTCAATATTCATAATTCCGCCTTTTTATACGTAAAAAAATAAGACGAAATATATTTCAATACCATATAATCCAAGATATAGCCGGGGACGTAACAAGGTATATAATTAGTCTCTAAGTCATCAGACAACTAAAAAATGTCTTACGGAGCCCGCAGGATAAAATCCATAAACGTGAAAGAAGTGTAATATATGAAAGAGGTTGCAGTGATTGTAACAAGAAGTATGTTGGGCAAATAGGAATGTTGATTCGAGCAAGATTTAAACAACAATTGGCTCACTTACGATAGATCAGAAAAATTATGTGTTGTCGAACATGCCCTTGAACATAATCATATACTAAGATTGGAAAATTTACGGTTAATTAAAAAAATGAAACTGACAGCTAATTATCAGACGCATACGAAACTACTGAAATAATCAACATCATCATTTGCTTATTTCATCCATAGTCGGATGTAAGCCTCCTCAAGTTGTGTCCAGTGAGCTCTGTTGTTAGCTTTTTGCTTTCGCGATATACCCCGTCCAATTCCACCTCAATATACATATTCGTTGCAGTATATCTGTCACTTTTCATTTTCTTTGTATCTCGATGTTAGGAATACGATCTTAGAGTCTAATATTTAGCATTCTCCTATCCATTACTCTTTGGGTTACCTGGAGTTTATTTATTGTACATTTATTTAAAGCCCACGTTCAGTGCCATATGTTAATAAGTTTGTTTCCGATCTTTGTTGAAAACTGTTGGCCTTGAAATTTTTGTTTTTTTTTTTTTACCAGATAAATTATTAAAGTGATAATTTTCGTTCAATCTGCACCCTGTGGAGAATATTCCAGAATTTTTTCAAATTGTTTTGATTAGTACTTTTCGAGATAAGAGGGAGATAGCGATTTTTGGAAATTTTTTAAAAATAGTACAAAGAGTAGTGTACTACTGAAATAATCAACATCATCATTTGCTTATTCCATCCATAGTCGGATGTAAGCCTCCTCAAGTTGTCTCCAATGAGCTCTGTTGTTTACTTTTTGCATTCGCGATAAACCCCTTCCAATTCCACCTTAATATACATATTCGTTGCAGTATATCTGTCACTTTTGATTTTCTTTGTATCTCGATGTTAGGAATACGATCTTAGAGTCTAATATTTAGCATTCTCCTCTCCATTGCTCTTTGGGTTACCTGGAGTTTATTTATTGTACGTTTATTTAAAGCCCACGTTTCAGTGCCATATGTTAATAAGTTTGTTTCCGATTTTTGTTGAAAACTATTGGCCTTGAAAATTTTGTTTTTTTTTATTTACCAGATAAATTATTAAAGTGATAATTCTCGTTCAATCGACACCCTGCGGAGAATATTCTAGAATTTTTTTAAATTGTTTTGATTAGTACTTTTCGAGATAAGGGGGGGATAGCGATTTTTGGAAATTTTTCAAAAATAGTACAAAGAGTAGTGTACTACTGAAATAATCAACATCATTATTTGCTTATTTCATCCATAGTCGGATGTAAGCCTCCTCAAGTTGTCTCCAATGAGCTCTGTTGTTTGCTTTTTGCATTCGCGATAAACCCCTTCCAATTCCACCTTAATATACATATTCGTTGCAGTATATCTGTCACTTTTGATTTTCTTTGTATCTCGATGTTAGAAATACGATCTTGGAGTCTAATATTTAGCATTCTCCTCTCCATTGCTCTTTGGGTTACCTCGAGTTTATTTATTGTACATTTATTTAAAGCTCACGTTTCAGTGCCATATGTTAATAAGTTTGTTTCCGATCTTTGTTGAAAGCTGTTGGCCTTGAAATTTTTGTTTTTTTTTTATTTACCGGATAAATTATTAAAGTGATAATTTTCGTTCAATCTACACCCTGTGGAAAATATTCCAGAATTTTTTCAAATTGTTTTGATTAATACTTTTCGAGATAAGGGGGAGATAGCGATTTTTGGACATTTTTTAAAAATAGTACAAAGAGTAATACTGAAATAACACAGCCCCACAAAAAAAAAGTCGGGTATACTTTTGAAGCGATATATCAGATCCGTAGTATTTTTGCCCGCTGATCACGAATCTGACGTCATCACATCTCAATTTTTTTCTAACCTCAAAAAATAGGTTAAAATTAGTAAAAATTAAGAAAAATATACTCCTAAAAAATTGATTCAAGCTTTTTCATGAATCCAAAGATGTATTAATATGTATTCGGACACGCTAAGCTAATATTCATCGGTTGGATTAAGCCATACAGTTCTGTTTTCTTTCTAACCTCAATAAATCAGACAGATATAGTGCTTCTCGAATGCAAAAACGAATTCAAATTAAAATTCAACCGATTCTTACCAAATTTGGTACACGGGGGTTTTTTGGGTTGCTGATCATGAATCTGAGGTCGGATTTGCAAAATTCAAAATGGCGGATCCAAGATGGCGGACAAAATTTTTGAAAACCAACCGATTCCTACCAAATTTGGTATACAGTTGAGGAATCCTCAAACTTGATACTCTTAAACCCTAAACCCTGAAACCTTAGACTCCCACACCCTGTAACCTCAAAAAATAGACCTCGATAACCCTGTAACTTTAAAAATGAGACCCAATAAACTCAAAACCAGGACTTTTAAACCATATACTCTCAAATAGTAGACCCTTAAGCCCTAGAATTGCGAAGGTTAGACCCGCGCCTAACTTTCCTTTTTTTTGGCTGTATCTTGTTCTTTTTTCCGCGAATGACCTATTCAAAGGCTTTCCGCCCAAACGCTTTTGAGGACTTGTTTCTCTTTTAGCGACCAGCAATAGTCCGCTAGCATATGGTCATCCCATCGTCCTTGATACCGATTTTCTATGATTTTCAGATCTTGGTGAAAACGTTCCCCTTGCTCCTCACTGTAGTCACCAAGATTATCTGAGAAATCATCGATGTGGGAGTCCAGGAAATGTAATTTTAGATTCATTAAGCAACCTAATGTTTGAAAATTTTTTACCATTTTCTCAACTATTTCTTTGTACTTAGGACTTTTATTATTTCCCAAAAAGTTTGTTGCAACTTCTTTAAAAACTAAGCCAAGCAGCTTTTTCAACTTTATTCATTTTAGTAACAAATAATGAATCTTGAAACAATTTTCTTATTTGTGGCCCGTCAAATACGCCTGCCTTAATTTTAGCTTCAGAAAATTTCGGAAATTTTTTTATGCAAATATTTGAAACATGGGCCGTTTGTATCTAATGCTCTCGTGAATTGCTTCGTAAGTCCAAGCTTAATGTGAAGCGGGGGAATAAGAACTTTTCCTGGATCTACCAATGGTGGAAACAATACATTATTTTCACCAGGAGTAAACGATTCTCTTGTTGGCCAAATTTTTTTCTTATAATGACGTTCCCTGTCTCTGCTATTCCACAGACATTTATAACAGGGATAAAGTGTAAACCCTGACTGTTGGCCAAGCAATAATGTTACAATTTTCAGATCTCCACAAATTTTCCAGTTATGATCAGCATATTTTATTTTTATCAAAAGCTGCTTCATTTTTTCATATTGCTCTTCCATAACTGTGGAATGAGCAATCGGAATGGGAGTGTAAACGTTGGTATTATGCAGCAAAACTGCCTTAATGCTCCGTTTAGAAGAATCAATGAACAGTCTCCATTCTTCAGGATCGTATGAGTTATTTTGAAATTCATCCATTAGACCTTTTACATCGGTACAATATGAAAGTGACAATTCCTCGTCCATTGTGAAATATTTTCGAAATTCTTCATCTCTGTTTCTATAATAAGAAATCGTAGCTTCTGGCTTAAGTAAATGTCTTTTCTTTAAAAAGGAAGCAAGATGCTCTGAACCATCTTTGGATAAGCCTAAATCTCTGACTAGATCACTAAGTTCTGACTGTGATACGAGTATTGGTTCTGGTTTACGGTTGTATGGTAGAAATTCTTTATCTGTGTCACTAGTATATGATAGGTTGTCACTAGAACATTCACTAGTAACAGTGTTTGAATCTTTTTCGACAGTCTCAATGTTTTCGGCATGAACTGATAAGGTGAAATCATTTGTTTCCATAACATCAGCATCAAGTGGTTCAGGAGGCGGAATTAGTTTAGTTGGTCTTGTTACTGTCGAAACATCGTTATAAGTAATAGTGCTTTTATTTTTTCGGTTATGCCTAGATACAACATTCATACAAAAGTAGCAATCATTTTCACTGTATGGTCTATTCCATATTGCTGGTCTGGAATATTTATTGCCTTCTTATTGATGTACAACATTATTTTGCAAGAACTGCAAATGATGTGGGGAACCCAATCTGTATCCTGGTGCTGTATTTCAATGTTAAAACAATCCTTATATAAGGTTTTAATCTTATCCGTTATGTGACCCCATTTTACTCAATACGTGTTGACAGCAAATATAACAAAATGAATCACTGTTTTTATCGCACTTATGAAAAGTCCTTGTACCGTGAGACCGTTTTCTTGTAGCATTATACTCTACATGAGCCAAGTCACCCACACATGAAGAGCTACGGTCGCTGGATGACGACGGCTGCGGGCCCGCTTTCCCACCCTGACCAACCGCCGATACTGGGTTTCCGAGTCCCTGCATCGTAATTCTCTTTCTTCTACCTGCCATGACGGCATCTAAGCCGGCTAATGGAGTAACACCGTTGCCACCGTCACCACGTGGAGGTGCCCTGGATGCAGGTAGAAGAATAAAAATCGACCGATGAATTTTCTCGCCGTTCAAAATGGCGCGAAAACATCTGCCATCTTGAATTTTGAAAATCCAACCTCAGATTGGTGATCAGCGACCCAAAAAATCCCCGTGTACCAAATTTGGTAAGGATCGGTTGAATTTTAATTTGAATTCGTTTTTACATTCGAGAAGCACTATATCTGTCTGATTTATTGAGGTTAGAAAGAAACTGTATGGCTCAATCCAACCGATGAATATTAGCTTAGCGTATCCAAATACATATTAATACATCTTTGGATTCATGAAAAAGCTTGAATCAATTTTTTAGGAGTATATTTTTCTTAATTTTTACTAATTTTTACCTATTTTTTTGAGGTTAGAAAAAAATTGAGATGTGATGGCGATATTCTGACGTCAGATTCATGATCAGCGGGCAAAAATACTACGGATCTGATATATCGCATCAAAAGTATACCCCACTTTTTTTTTGTGGGGCTGTGTAATCAACATCATCATTTGCTTATTCCATCCATAGTCGGATGTAACCCTCCTCAAGTTGTCTCCAATGAGCTCTGTTGTTTGCTTTTTGCATTCGCGATATACTCCGTCCAATTCCATCTTAATATACATATTCGTTGCAGTATATCTGTCACTTTTGATTTTCTTTGTATCTCGATGTTAGGAATACGATCTTAGAGTCTTATATTTAGCATTCTCCTTTCCATTGCTCTTCGAGTTACCTGGAGTTTATTTATTGTTACTTTTATTTAAAGCCCACGATTCAGTACCATATGCTAATACCGGCAGTACATACTAATCGAACACTTTGTGTTTTATTGTATCTGGGATGTCCAATTCAAATGTAGATCGTAACCTTCCAAACACAGACCAAACCAACGGAACTCTTTATCATAGTCAGCCTTTAAATTAATGAATATTAGGACTTTTTCTATTCTTCCAGCTTCTATTAATAGTTCCTGTTTGTTATCGTCACTTTCGTTTTTCAAATATTTGGTTTTGGTGAAGTTTATTTTTAGACCTATTTCTCGAGACTTATTTTTCAATTCTATCAGCATTTTTTGTAATTCTTCACAAAAACATAAGAAGAATTGAAACTATACTACGTAAAAATAGTCTTAATAAGGAAAAAAAGCCTAGTCCTCACCGTTCTCTGTCGTAGTTAATAGTAGTAATTATTTTGGAGTGTCATTGTGCCAAAAATTCCACCGTCCCAACGTAGCCCTTGTACACGGCACAATTTTTATTTGCGTGTACACGGCACAATTTTTATTTGCGACGAATTTTTTTTGCGTATATTTGCTTGTAAATGTATATAACTATTCCATGTATAAAAATTTCCTTTAAAAAAATGTAATTCACGATGAGCCGAGCAGGCAAAACGACCGTTTGAAACATAATCGAGCGTATATAAAGCATGCTTTGGTAATATGAACGCGGCATTATAAACAAACATATCTGTTAGATATGTTGCTGTTTTTAGGTTTAAAAGGTTTGTTAGCATTCCGCAGTTTGATTTATCTGTTTAGTTCAAAAAATTGCTAGCTGTTTGATATTTCTGGCAGTTTTTTTTTGTAAACAGGTTATGATATTGCAAAAACAATATTAAATAAATATCGTGTGATATTAAATAATATTAATGACTCATGTTGTACATTGTGATGTAGTTTAGTTAATAGTATACGTCATCACATAAGCAGTTTATCTTGCGTCTTACAAAACAAGACAAAAAAAAAATTTCACTTAATTTAGTATGTTTTTTGTAAGAACATATCTTGTTTGTTTAACGAGTACTTTGCCAATAGGTCCACAAAACAGAAAATTGTAATTTGCCAAGGCTTTTTTTCCAGACGCCTTGCCCATCCTCTGCTATTAATTTCAGTGGGTAGTAAAATTTTTATATGAGATGTTTATTTTTTTGAAACATATCCGAATATTCATCACTTTGAGAATGTATTAAAATTTAACTATACGAGAGGATTTCTTTTTAGTGTTTTCGTACGGAACACTTATAAGATCACTTCGTCTGTCTGTTTGTTCGTCCGTCCACTCGTCTTGTCTGTCCGTCTCTCACACCCGATTTTCTCTGAAAATATTTGACATAAAAAGTTGAAATTTAGCACTAATATAGGATTTAATGGCCTCATCAGAGCCGTGTAGTTTTTGAAAGTGAAATTTTAACTTAAAAGGGTAGTTTTAGGGAGTGAAATCGGAAGTGAAAAAAAAAATTACTTTGTCATCGAGGAGGATATTAAATGAAAGCTTGTGAAAACACGAGTTCAATATATATATATATATATATATATATATATATATATATATATATATATATATATATATATATATATATATATATATATAATAATAAATGTAATACTTGCGCACACTGTTCTGGAATGTTCTTCACAGGGTGTAGACTGAACTAAAATTATCACCTTTAATAATTTATCTAATATATAAAAAAATACAAAAATTTCAAGATCCTCAGTTTTCAACAAAGATCGGAAATAAACTTTGTTGAAAACTCATTTGTGGTGTATTTTGTGAAATGTGCAGGTTTTGCTTTAGGATCATTTACCAGGTGTACAAGTATGAAATGCGGATTTTCTTTCTAAAAAAAAAACATGTTAAATTTGGAAGAATGATAAAAAGTGCTTTATTCAAAGTATGCTCCATCGCTTGTTATACTTTTTTCCCCAATTTTTCGGGCAATTTGTACATACCACGCCACTAAAAATCTTCCTCTTTTGCTGCGAACCATTCATCGAGCCATTTTTTCACATCTTCGTACGAACCAAAGCGCTGCTCAGCAAGTGCTTAACCCATCGATGCCAACAAGTGGTAATCGGAAGGAGCCAAGTCTGATGAGTAAGCCGCATGGGGTAGAACTTCCCAACTGAGTGCTTCCAACGTGTCGCGAACTAGTTTTGCCGTATGTGATGGAGCATTGTCATGAAGAAAAATGACTTTGTGTTGCCTCTTTCGGTATTCTGGCCTTTTTTCAAGCAGCGAACGGTCCAAATCGGTCAATTGTTGTTGGTAACGTTTAGTATTAACCGTTTCTACAGGTTTTAACAGCTCATAATAGACCACGCCCCTCTGGTCCCACCAAACACAGAGCATCGTCTTTCTGCCAAAACGATTCGGTGGTGCGGTCGATGTAAATGGTGCGCCTGGGTCTAGCCATGATTTTTTGCGCTTGAGATTTTTAAAATAAATCCACTTTTCATCCCCTGTAACTATACGATGCAAAAAACGACTTCCTTTTGTACCGTATCACACGTGTTTTTGCACTTTTCCATTTGCCTGTCGTTCAACTCATGTGGTACCCATCTATCGGTCTTCTGAATCTTTCCCATCTCTTTTTAGCCGATTGGAAACAGCTTGTTGACTAACGCCCAATTGCTCGGCGAGTTGTTTTTGTGTCTGCGAATCATCTTCGTTCAACAATGCTTGCAATTCCATATCTTCGTATTTTTTTGGCGGTTTTCCACATTCCTTGTCCGCAACATCGAAGTCACCACTTTTGAAACGCCGAAACCAGCGTTCATACGTATCTTGCGATGGAGCATGTTCTCCATAAGCTTCTCGAAGTAATCGGTATGATTTTAACAGCAGTTTTCTTCAAATGAAAACAAAAAATTAATGCTGTGCGCAAATGCTTTTTGTTCGGTTTAAAATTCGACATATTGAACACAACAACACAACACTATGAACACACTTTTCCAATTTATCACTCGTGCGCGTCTGACACTTGTTGATGACACAACAAAATGGCGCAGTGTCAAATCTTTGTAGCACAAACTGCATTGGTGCACCAGCTGTTGTCTGAAATCCGCATTTCATACTTGTACACCTGGTATATTCCATTGTTTGGTTGTCCAAAAATATTCTGTAATACTAACTTGTTTTAAATTGCCAGAGGTGGTCATGGTTTTGCTTCGTCCTTATCTTCGTCAACCAAACTAGTGGAATATTTAAAGTTTAAATGTTTCCATAAAAATGGAGTACTGCAGAAAACTATAAAGATGAACTTTCCATGCTCCTCTCAGAAATTGAATAAGCCGTCGATCAATTAAGAAACGGAAAGCCTTCTGAGGCAGACAGCGTGGCTGCGGAAGCTTTGAAAGCTATGGGACTGCAGGGCAACAAGGCCTTTCTAGACTTGTGCAATGTCGTCTGGAAAACTTGTAAATTGCCAGAAGATTGGTGCCATTCGATCTTCATCCCTATTCATAAAAAGGGATCTCCCACCGAATGCTCTAACTACAGAACAGTGACTCTTGTATCTCATGCTAGCAAGGTTCTACTTCACGTAATTCATAATTGGCTAAAGAATTTTCTGTTTCCTACGATAGCAGAGGAGCAGAGCGGCTTTATTCTAGGAAAAGGTACGAGAGAACAAATTCTGTACGTCCGCCCAATTATAAAAAATCCAGGCAAGTCAACATCGAAACCTTCCTGTGTTTCGTCGACTATAATAACTCGGTGAAATGAACCAGACTACGGTCAATTCTTCAAAAGATGGGTGTTCCTAAACATCTCGTGACGATAATAAAAAACCTCTACGTGAATAACACAGTGGCAGTCCGAATCAATCAAACTACTTCTAAGACGTTTAGAGTGGAAACCGGCTTCGAGACAGGGCTGCATTCTTTCCCCTATCTTATTTAATATATATATAATATATATATATATATATATATATATATATATATATATATATATATATATATATATATATATATATATATACATATATGTATATATATATATATATATATATATATATATATATATATATACATATATGTATATATACATATATGTATATATATATATATATATATATATATATATATATATATATATATATATATATATATTGAGAAAAGTCTTGAAAGAGTGGGAAGGCAAAAATATCAACAGCTTAAGGTACGCTGATGACACACTTATCATAGCGGCAAGTGCTCCGGAACTCCAAACTATTATAGCAAGGTTCACTCAAGTCAGCAGGGCATATGGACTCGAAATAAATAAAACCAAATCAAAGTTATGATCATCGACAGACCTGCGAATATCCAACCACAGAGGCTCGTGATAGCTGAGAGAGAAATCGTCGCGAGTTTCATATACTTAGACGCGTTAATCACCAAGGGTAGGTTATCGATGGCCAAGACAGGTACCAAAAATTGGCAAAAATCTGGAAGGATTGCATAATAACACAGACGACCAAAGTACGACTCCTTAATACCCTAATATTTCCCGTTGCAAGGTATGCAGCCGAAACATGGACACTAAAGGAAAGTTTCGAGATGTGGGTGTACAGACATGTTCTTCGGATCTTCTGGACAGAGCACTGAACTAATTCGTCAGTTTTAGAGAAGATGAAAGTGAAAACTAGGTTACTCCAACGTGTAAACCAAGCGTACTTCATATATTTTGGTTACATCGCTAGAAGAAGATACACCATGGCGAAACTGGTAGTCGAAGGAAAATTCAGCGGCAGAAGATCAAGAGGTAGATCTTCTACAAGATGGATAGACCAATTGTAGCCCCTTGTTGGAAAAACTCTACAAGAGGCAGGCCAAATGGCCCTAAACCGAAAGATCTGGAAGGATCAAGTGCGAAGATCTAGCTCATGAGTAGTGCGCACGTCCTGCCAATAGCAATAGGACAGAGGAATAGGAGGCGCTTTTTTCCTAATCCTGGCGTGATTTTCACACTACACAACCAAAATACAGTGTTTGATTCATCTTCCTCATCAGTTTCAGGCTTTGCTTATTTTTTAAAACCCTACAATCAGTAAAAATACCTTCTACCGTAGAAAATATTAGAATAAGATTTTTATTTCGTTCTGGGATTCATTGTATTACCGTTAAATACGGGGTTTCACACAAAGCAACCAAACACGTATTTGCCTAAGCGGTCATTTATCGCGTCTTAACAATACTACTAAATCATAAATAACCGGTCAAGTGCAAGTTGAACTTGCGCAATTAGTGTTCCGTACGTTGATTGCTTTTAAAATATAAAATGTTGTAACGGAAGTATAAAATGATGAGTGACTTCACAAAACACACCCCAAATGAGTTTTCAACAAAGTTTATTTCCAATCCTTACTGAAAATGGATGACCTTGAAATTTCTGTTTTTTTTATACCAGATAAATTATTGCAAGTAATGCACTCGTGATAATTTTCGTTCAATCTACGCCCCGTGGAGAATATTCCAGAATTTTTTCAAAATTTTTTGATAAGTACTTTTTGAGATAAGGCGGGTGGACAGCGATTTTTCGCGATTTTTTAAAAATAATACAAAGAAAAGTGCGCGCTAGTATTACATTATATATATATATATATATATATATATATATATATATATATATATATATGTATATATATATATATATATATATATATATATATATATATATATATATATATGTATATATATATATATATATATATATATATATATATATATATATATATAGAATAAAGAAAGAAAGCAAAATGTTGCCGTATCTACCAAAATTATTAAAAATACAATCTTAATTGGGGAGCTCGGCAAAATTGGGCGTGATAGGAGATCACACAATTTTCATTAAGCCGCCAATATTTCGGTCCTGGATTGGGACCTTCTTCAGGGCAGAACTGAAAAGAAGAACAGAGCGTATTCACTGATAGTGTCTGGGACAACTTAAATTAATGATGTCATCATTAGGTTGTTATAATAAATAAAATTAGTGTGGAACAAGAATAAGATATTAGTCATAATAAGTTAAAAAACTCACATGAGAAGTGCACAGAATTTCGTTAGCCTGAATGGCCGTAGGTTATACATAAAAAGTTGTTACATATAAAAGTTGGTTAATCCATAAAATATACAAAATACACATTAAAACACTGTAGATAAAATTCTAAAAAACAAATTTAACACATGGATATAATTGGGAACCTTGGATGTTGAAAACATCGTTAATTAATTCACTTGTGACCACCACATATGGCCACCGCCATTTAGGAACAGATGACAAGAACGACAGGAGACAGCTACCCGACAGAGATAAGGCGTTTAGTCAAGAAAACTCAATTAACCAGAATGCGGGGTCGACACCTGGAAGGAACCGATAGAAAAGGAAGTACAAATATTGGACCCTAAGTGAGAGAGAGGTAGCCAATTGAGCGACCAAAAACACCCGGTATGTATTAGTGGAAGGATAAAACACACCCTAATTATAAGTAAATGGTGAGCGAGGGGGAGCGAGAGAGAGAGAGACAATAATGGGAGCAACGAAGAAGACAATTATCTAGTGAATTAATTAATTTATTAATTTCTTGTTGGAATCTGATTGGAGGAAGAGATTGTCGGCAAAAAACCAATGAAGACTCGAGGCACCAGGAAATGTAAGAGAGGTGACGCAAGGAACTGTCAATGGAAGGAAGACAGTAATCACTGCTTATCAAGCAGTTAAAGACCAAAAAATGGATCGACGATATAACAGCCAAACAACTTTACTACTACAAGGCGATTCCACCAAGGATTTATGGTTTGCCCAAGATACACAAAGAAGGGGTACCGCTCAGACCTATCGTCTCCACCACCTGCTCTCCTACTTCAAAACTCAGTAAATTTTGTGCTAATCTTCTTGAAAGGTCCTTCCTCAATTATCATACATTCGCTATTAAAGACTCTTTTGCGTTTAGTGCAATGGTCAATAATTTCCAATTACCAGAAAACCACGTTATCATATCACTTGATGTAGTCAGTCTTTTCACGAATATTTCATGGCAGTTAACCCGCCAAATAATTGACTCCGAATGGGCATTAATCTCACCCAACACCAAAATCAGCAAATCCTTCTTCTTATCTATAATAGAATTTCTTTTCCAGTCAACCTTCTTTAAGTTTAAAGACTCTTTCTACTCTCAAATTTTTGGATGCCCTATGGGCAGTAACCTCAGTCCTGTTCTTGCTTCAATCGTCATGTCATATGCTTTAAAAAGCTGCACTCAAAGATTATCCTTCCGACTTCCTTTCCTATATCAATACGTAGACGATTTAATTCTATCCATACCAGCTGATGGCAAAGAAGAAGTTCTTCATGTTTTCAACTCATTCGACCCACACCTGCAATTCACTATGGAAGAAGAAACCAACAATGCTGTTCCATTTCTGGACACAAGAGTCGTTAGAGACTCCCATAACATCATCAAACTTGATTGGTATAGAAAACCTACTTCTTCTGGGAGATATATCCATGCAAACTCTGGCCATGATTGGAAGGTGAAGGTCAATGTCATCAAGGGCCTATATAGAAGACTGTAGATAATAGTCCATCCTGATTTCTTACTCCAGTCACAAGAAACACTTACAAAACTTTTCATAGATAATGGATACAATCGAAAACTCTTACTAAGAACCAAAGATGAGGTCAACAAGCTTACTCATATCCATCAAATCCCCCCAGAACCCCCTCCCCTCCACCTACCGCATATCTCCCCTCCCCCGTTAACTCCTCCAGTCGAAATAAATTGGTCGTTGCTTTCTTTACCATTCATTCCTGGCCTTACAAACAAATTGGTCCACATATTGCGTGTCATTCCCAACATTAAAATCGCCAAATATTACTTCTTCAAAAACAGACGTGTCTTCAGTAAGCTGAAGGCCCCGCTGCCAGTTCTTTCCATGTCAGACTTGGTTTACTCAATTACCTGCCTCAATTGTCCATCAATCTACATTGGCCAAACTTCTCAATCCTCGAATCGTCGTATTGCACTCCACAAAAGTGACACTAGATGCCATCCACACCGATGTGCCTTGGCGACCCATTCTGTTGACAATGGTCATTCCTTTAATTTCAGGGAACCCAAAATTCTTCATTTCTCCAATAATCTTTCCAAGAGAGAGTTCCTTGAGATGTGTTACATCCAGGAGAATCACCTTAATATCAATAAAAGAACCGACCTGGATGGTCTTAGTAACATATATAGTTTCCTCCTCTCCTGTGATAAATCAACTTCTCACAATTTTTCCCTGTCTTCAAGTGTTTTATGATCCATCTGTACCGCGTTGGTCGTCTCTTTTCTTCGCTCCGTAATTTCCAGGGTTTCTCTCTTCCTTCCTCTCTCTGTTTACGGTTCTCTTTGATTTTGAGCTTCACAGATTCCTTCCATTTTATCTGGGCCATCTTTTGCACCTAGTGATTACTGTCTTCCTTCCATTGACATACAGTTCCTTGCGTCACCTCTCTTACATTTCCTGGTGCCTCGAGTCTTCATTGGTTTTTTGCCGACAATCTCTTCCTCCAATCAGATTCCAACAAGAAATTAATAAATTAATTAATTCACTAGACAATTGTCTTCTTCGTTGCTCCCATTATTGTCACTCTCTCTCTCGCTCCCTCGCTCACCATTTACTTATAATTAGGGTGTGTTTTATCCTTCCACTATTACATACCGGGTGTTTTTGGTCGCTCAATTGGCTACCTCTCTCTCACTTAGGGTCCAATATTTGTACTTCCTTTTCTATCGGTTCCTTCCAGGTGTCGACCCCGCATTCTGGTTAATTGAGTTTTCTTGACTAAACGCCTTATCTCTGTCGGGTAGCTGTCTCCTGTCGTTCTTGTCATCTGTTCCTAAATGGCGGTGGCCATATGTGGTGGTCACAAGTGAATTAATTAACGATGTTTTCAACATCCAAGGTTCCCAATTATATCCATGTGTTAAATTTGTTTTTTTAGAATTTTATCTACAGTGTTTTAATGTGTATTTTGTATATTTTATGGATTAACCAACTTTTATATGTAACAACTTTTTATGTATAACCTACAGCCATTCAGGCTAACGAAATTCTGTGCACTTCTCATGTGAGTTTTTTAACTTATTATGACTAATATCTTATTCTTGTTCCACACTAATTTTATTTATTATAACAACCTAATGATAACATCATTAATTTAAGTTGTCCCAGACACTATCAGTGAATACGCTCTGTTCTTCTTTTCAGTTCTGCCCTAAAGAAGGTCCCAATCCAGGACCGAAATATTGGCGGCTTAATGAAAATTGTGTGATCTCCTATCACGCCCAATTTTGCCGAGCTCCCCAATTAAGATTGTATTTTTAATATATATATATATATATATATATATATATATATATATATATATATATATATATATATATTTTACTCGTGTTTTTACAAGCTTTCATTTGACACTACACTCGATTACCTAGTAAAAAAATTTTTTTTTCACTTCCGATTTCACCCCCCAAAAATAACCCCTTAAGTCAAAATTTAACTTTCAAAACTACATGGCTCTGATGAGGCCATCAATTCCTATATTATTACCAAATTTCAACTTTCTATGATAAATAGTTTCGGATAAAATCGGGTGTGACAGACGGACAGACACCGAAGTGATCTTATAAGTGTTCCGTACGGAACACCAAAAATGACCTAAAATTGTCAGTGTTGGCAGAAAATGTTAATAAAAGGTAAAAGAAGAAGCTTAATATATTGCTGAATCCTACCCGTCCGGGTACCCTATTTTGCCGGATCCTACGTAGCCGAGTACCAGGTTTTGCTGGATCGTAAAAAGTACTACCCATTACATCTCTTGTAAATGGTAGCCATTTTGATTCTTTCATTTATTTAATATGTAGGTAATTTTATTTCATTTCGTGTATTTATTTATTGTGTCTGCCAGAGAGACTGAACTCAAGGCACGATACACGCATATCCTCAAGCCACCAGATCTAATATTAATCCATGTAGAAACTGTTCAAAAACAAAAGGACCTTTTGTTTAAATAACGTGCTTATTTCTTAGGCAGTAGCCCTCACGGACAGGCACACTCGACTATCTATTATCTCAAAAACAAATTAAAATTATCTTTCTTTGTTTACTTCCCGCGTTGTTTAACGTGTAATTTATTAATTTAATTTTAATTTAATTTACCTTCACTGCTTTTGTTCATTATGCTTTGTTTTATTTTTCTTCTTGCCCCAAAATTTATATAGTAACCGGTATACTATGTAACCAACCTGCTTTTTTCGAGCTAATTTGTTTAAATTTATAAATTACACTTGATAAATTTTAATAAAGGGACTTCTTTCGCCCAAACAAATGGATCTCCGTTCTTCTTTAATAATAAATATAATGAAAAGTATACAGAAAGTTATGGCAGGCGAAAAGACAAAAATTGCCATACGTTAACGGTTCATTCATTAATATTAATATTCTGAAATATTTGTATTTAATAATTGTACTAGTCAACACTGCTTTCATAACAGGTAGTAAACCATATTATGTAAAGTCCGTCCATACAAATAGTGAAGTGACTAAACGTAATCCTTAAAGGATAAAAACCATTAACCATAAATAGACAATGAAATAAAATTTTATGGTTTTCTTTGGGCACTTCAGAAGCAGGTAAATCATGGACTGTGCTTAAAAGTATGATATCTGTTCTTTTTACGTGCTTGTAAAGAACAAAGGTGGATTGGTGGTAATTAATGAAATTTTAATATGATTTTAATGATAGTTATAAAACATGGCCTTTACCCGAAAATAACTTGCATAATCCATATTGGCACTTACTGTCTAGTAATATAAATACAGCCGCCACTTAATTTAAGCTTTGTAATTATTGTTACTGCGTGTGCGACAGAGCAGCTTAGTCATGGAAAATATTTGCGAGTCAAGTGTATCTCAACAGGTTACCCCGTGCAAAGGTAGAAAACACTTATCTACTGATGCCAAGGAAATTGTAAAGAATGTTTATTCAGCCCTAATGGAACGTGGTAATGTTAGGAAGCAAGCAGCGCACTATGGGACAGAATCGTGCGTACCGTCTCAAAAATCTGCAACTTTGTCGTTGATTGAAGTAAATAGCTGAAATTTGGTACGTAGTATCTCTAATGTATATACTATCAAATAATTGTACATTCGTTGTTAATTTTTAACCGACTTCACGTGTGTATTTTTTTTTTGTTCCTTTTTTTTTGTTTTTTTTTTAATGTTTGTTCCAATATTACTCCGCCATTTGTGAACCGATTTTAAAAATTCTTTTTTTGTTTGAAAGGTATTGCTTGCAGTTGGGTCCTATAATCAATAATCGAGAAGACACATCAAAATACAAATAAACTACGTCTGAGAATTCTGCTTATTTAACAGCTCTTGTCTATATAATCGACGAAGTCGGCCAATAGTGCACGTTTTCAGTTCTGGGTTCATGGTATTGTATATATTTACTACATTATATGTAAAACTGCGCTGAAACAAGGCAATGCGATGCTGAGGCATAGTCAAGCGATCAGGCTGTTTAATATACCTATCATGCATCAAATTTCGGGATACTAGCTTCTCCCTTAAATAAATCGGGACTGAAGTTCCTAAGAGCCTCATTAAAAATATTACGAAGTGCAGTTGCACAGTATTAGCAAAATTTAACCATTTTAACTCATATATTTTTAAAGATATATGATCATATTTTCTCAAATGAAATATAAACCTACAGCAGACGTTCTGTACATACTGCAATCGTCTCCTTGAAAGCGCATTCAAGCAAGGATAGTACACAATACTTCAATACTGAAATGAAGAAAAGACCAAAGACTCACACAATTTTTTCCTCATCATAAAATTCAGAATAAAACGATTTGCATATAAAACCTTCATTTTCGCATAACTTTTTTGTAGGAGCACCCTAACATGTTCCCTAAATCTGAGATGTGTATCAATGCAAAGACCCAAATTCCTAGCACAATCAGAAAACGGCAAATCCTGATCAGTCAGCCGCAGTCTTAAAGCCATGCTCAAGGTTGGTCGCCGATTTTCCTTGCAAAACAATAAAACCTGCGTCTTGTCTGGATTTAGCCTCAAATTATGTTCATCCGAGTAAACTGACAAAGCGATGAGATTCTGATTTAAATTTTCTGCTGCAGACTCAGGATCCGATGGTTCAAAGAAATGAAGCAACTGTGTGTCATCAGTATATGACTGAACCGATGAATATGCAGCAGTTTGGAATATATCAAAAGTATATATAAGAAACAGAAGAGGCCCCAGTATTGAACCCTGACATAACTGGTAACAAACTAATTGGACGCGAATTTCTGACGGTTAAAGGATTTTTAACTTTAGCAACAGGGCACACAATTGACTCTTTCCAGTTCTCCGGAAAATATCCACTCTCCAGGCAACAATTAACTATGTGGGTTAGATGATATAAGATAACTGGTAAACTAAGTTTAAGCATAAAAAGTGTCAAACCATCATTTCCAGCAGCATTGGACTTTATACTATTAACACACCTGCAAATTGACTCAGTTCAGATCTAAATTCCTCTTACTGTTACTGTAATAATGTATTGTACTTGTTGGCTGAACTCTGCTTCACATTCTACTGTCGACTTCCAAGGAAAAACACCACCTACTATTCCCATAGTGCAGTCAAGGATGCCCGATGTTGTCTTCAGACAGCGTATCATAAAGCGTATTCTGATGAAGCTAGACACCAAAAAGGCTTCTGGCGCTGACGGAATACCTGCCATAGTTCTTAAAATCTGTGCGAGGGAACTAACACCAGTTTTCTGTAGACTTTTCAACCTATCCTACAGAAAGGGAATATTTCCTTCCTGCTGGAAATGTGCTACAGTTCAGCCGATACCTGAAAAAGGCAAGAAGACCTTGCCAAATAACTACCGACCAATCGCACTGCTTTCAATAATATCGAAAGTCATGGAAAAGGCTATCAATCAGCATCTTCTAACATACCTTGAAGGATTCAACATTATTAGCGATCATCAATATGGCTTTCGTAAAAATAGATCAACAGGAGATCTTCTGACTTATGTAACACATGTTTGGAACAATGCAATTGAACACTTTGGAGAATCTCGAGCGGTTGCTCTTGACATATCCAAGGCATTCGACCGTGTTTGGCACGATGGGCTGTTAACTAAGCTACGTTCTTATGGTATGTCGGAAAAGTTCTGTTTGTGGCTCTCATGTTTCCTCAGAGAGCGTTCTTTACGAGTGGCAATCGACGGATTTCTTTCTAACACCTTCACTATCAACGCCGGTGTACCCCAAGGCTCCATACTGTCTCCTACTCTCTTTCTCATTTACATTAACGATCTGCTGGAAAAGACCGAGAATCCAATCTACAGCTTTGCAGATGACAGTACACTTATCTCTTCATTGACTTTGAACGCTCGGACATCGGCTACTCAGACGAATATCCGCAGACAGTAGGAAGTCATTCAATTTAACATAAACCTGGAAGAAATTTTATCTTGGGGTGACAGTAACTAAGTGGAATTTAACGCTACAAAAACCCAGGCGGCAGTTTTTTCTAAAAAAGTTAACGTTGCTGAACCCGACATAGTTATGTCGGGGCACTCCATTCCTCTAACATCGTCACTCAATTTGTTGGGCGTTAATTTGGGAGCAAATATGTCCTGGCATGAACATGTTGCAGGCATAGAAAGAAGAGCTTCTCAAAAGTTGGGAATATTATTTCGAACCAGAAAGCTTTACACTCCACAACAACTGTTAATTCTTTACAAAGCTCAAATTCGACCAACTATGGAATACTGCTCCCATGTTTGGAGCTCCGCTCCCAAAAACATACACTGCATTTGTTGGATTCTATTCAGAGAAGAGCTGTTCGTCTGATTGGAGACCCGGAACTGACCGTCGCAGCGCTAGAAGAAAGGCCACATTAACGAACATTCCAACATCAACAGTATGGAAAATTGTGAACAAACCTGTTCTAATGAGGAAGAAAAGAAGTAATGCTGGCATTTTCTCAAGGATAGATGGAAGTGATCAAGCTATAATACGGCGTAAAATTTTCAAGATATACGAGGAACAAAATATGCCCACACTGGATATTTTAATGAAAAGGCTTAAAAGGGATGAAACCGTGATTAAATGTGGTAGGACAACATTATGGAAGTGTATTCAACACATGGGTTTCAAATTTAAAAAACTTAATAAAAGACAAGTTTTAATGGAGACCAAGAGAATTCAGGAATGGCGACTGGAATATTTAGAAAAAATAAGGTTTTACAGAGACGAACAAAGGCCAATTATTTCCTTCGATGAAACATGGTTCGACACATACGATACTCCGGTTAAGGTTGTTCACTCGTGACAATCGGAGCCAAAAGTATAGTCCAATAATAAAAACAAAAAGTTTAAAACACTCAGTGGCAGAGTATTTTATATTTGTTGGAGACTGTATTCAATACATGGAAACTCTCATATGCAGACACACACTTTTAATGAAAATAAATGTGGCAACGCTGCCAATGCGTATACCGAATGCTCTATAGAATGACGTTTATATAGGTTATTTATTATACTTTGTGTATGTTTACTGTTTAGACCGTATTACTTCTATTTAAAATAAAAAAAATATAATTTAAATAAAAAATGATTATAACCAATTGCGACTTAAAGGCAAATTTGCAAAGGAAAGCTCATCAGTAAACCCCCTGGGAAACATATAAGATCTTATATGGCAAGAAAATATGAAATAAGAAAACAAAGTGCATCAAGAGCTAATTGGCCTACAACCAAAAACTAGAAATTTATTGGTTAGAAATAAAGAGGCCACGAGAAAAAAAAATAAAGAAAAACATGAACGGGTATAGTTTCAATCAAATTGTGGTCTGCAAATGGACGTTTATCATACTGGTGACATTATTAATCCTCAAGCGTTAACTAATATATTGAATAATGTTTCAATTACATCCGAGGGCTGTGGCTTAGTGCATTTCGATTTAGAACATTTTACTATAGCAGCGAAATATCAGGATAAAACATTCAATGTTTATATTAGGCCTACGCAACCGATAAATGACCACGCTTTCACAGTTACAGGCTTAGAACATATTAATGGCGACCTGTATTTATATGGTAAACCTATCAAAATAATCACTCTAAAGGACGCCTTAATATTATTCCAACAGTTGTTAAATTTTTCTCCAAAACCTTGCGTACTTGTTGCCCATAGTGCACGTGCATTTAATTCAAGGTAAAATTAGTTTTGCAATGATCGAGCATTTTAAAAATATTGCTGGTTTTTCCGACACAGTAAGTCTTTTTAAAAGATGCTTTCCTGGCCGAAAAGGCTCAGAAATGTTTAAGTTCGGAAAATTAGAGTATGATTTATTACAAATAGCACCAAACGCAAAAAATTCCATGAGGCGATATATGACGTTAACATCCTTGAGAATTTGGCAAATGAGTTTTTAAAGAGAAAAGATTTAATTACAAAATACGCATTGTATAAAGAGTGCGTCATCTCGAAAAACTAATATTGCCATCGTTAATGCCTTTAAAGAGTGCTATTTCAGATCTTCTGATTAAAAGTATTGCATATAAATGCATAACTTTGAAAGTGTTTATGATAAATTGGGTTTTACAGAAATAGTGAATTTATTATCTAGTAGACAATGGCAAACTACGTGTAACCAAAGATACGCGAGTAGTAAATGTTTTTTATCACTAGAATCATTAATTATTTATTTACTTTTATGGAGAAAATTTATAAAACCGTTTTTTTAAACTATATTTAATATTTTTATCAACTGATATGTAACAGTGTTAAACAAATATAATATTAACTTAAGATATAAGTTGATAAATATATTGGGTTTATTCAATAAATTATTTAACCTACAAATGAATTTATGTTTAAAAGTTAACCATTTTAAATGCTGTTGGAATGTTGGCGCGTAAAATATCACAATATACAACGTTGTTTGTGATATTTGTCCCTCACTACGAGGTTATTCCTTTAAACAAATATCAACTTTAAATATTTCTATCTTTTAAAACAAATCGACAAAAAAAAAATTATTTTTACTTCAAAATTTTTCTAATTTTTCTTTTTACTAAATATTAGTTTTTTTAGAAAACTCGTAAGAAAAGTTCTGAAGATATACACGAAACTATGCCTTTTTTATAATTCATTAGCCTATTGCATGTTAATTATGCGCAATTTAATTATGAAAATCTCGCTTCGCAATAGCCAAATTTTATTTAATTAAATGAAAAACATTATAACGTCTCTTTTGCGGCCATTTTTATAGCCTCACGTTTTCGGCGCTATTTTGTATCGCCTTAACTTTCTATATTTTAAATAAATATTTTATTTATTAAATAGAAGCCGTTATTTACCCCTTATGTATATCTTAATTTTTGAGAATGGATTTTTTACTGGTAGAGTACATGGAGATCGAGGTAATTTTTGTACGCCTTTTGAAAATAGTCTCTATAGTTGTTTAAAACTTGGTTGTACAGTTTTGGGCACCATTCATTTTAGAATAAAAGGATTCTAAGTTCAGCTCTAAAAATGAAAAAATACTGAAGAGTTATTTAGTTGTTGAAATAAAATTTAATTAGGTGCAACCGTTGCATCCTGAAAGATAAAGCGGGTAGTTCAGTAAAAGGCTACATTAACCCAGAGAAAAGTATATTAACAAAATAAAAATTCTTGCAGTTATTACACTCTTAAAATTACAATAACTAAATAAAAACCCCTTAGGCTATAAGAGTTTACATATTTAAACTAGAGTTCTATGAATTACTGATCCTAAGTGTAAAAAAACACAAAAGTCTTTTAAAAAAACACGATCTAAAAGTTTGTAAAATTAACTCCGCGGATTACACGTATTGAGTAGACGTTGGAAACAGACTTGTCGACAGGAAGTGAGATATTTAAACTGGTGTACTACTGACTTACTGATTGGTTTCTCCTCGTGGGTTTTCCATAAGCTGCTTGACCTTTCCTGGTGAGATTCTCATCAGAATATATTTTCATTTGGGTAGCTAATCACGTTTTGACCCGAAATGCCTTAGGATGAGCAGAATATTTTAAGATTGGAAAAATGCATCAAACTTGAGATCCATAAACAACACCCACTTGGTGATAAAAAAGCCGTTACTGCACTCGGCATGACGGAAGAAAAATAAAAAGCCACTACGGCGTGCTGGAAAAAAAAACCACTACGGCATACTGACGGAAAAAGCCCTTAAAAATTCCATATGGCCGTTTATATATCTTTTGCCCCTTCTTCAAAGTGACGTCTTTAAACTGGCTCACTTCCCGGACGCAAAATCAATGCAAACTAAATAAGTTAGGTCAGCAACACGTTATACATGGTTGAGTTACATTGGTCAAAAATTTAAATCACTGTTTTAAGTTACACTGCTCAAAAATTGAAATCACTACCTAATCAAATATAAAAATGTAATAAAAAATAAGTTATAGAAAGAAAAACAGTGTCTTAAGATGATCTTAAAATCTAAGAAAAAATGAATGTTAATGTAAAGGTTGTACATTTACATTAACATCATATTTCAATTTCATCAAATTCTTAAGGAAAATGGATTTACGAGTGAACTACCTTAAAACGTCACCGAGACACCACAGAGAACTTAAACATAGTCAATACGGTACAGTAAAAAAACTAACACTCTATATAGTAGACCTAATTTCATCAAAATTGTCACTCATTCCCTTTGTAGCATATATAGATGCCTTTCAGCATTCAATAAATTTTGTACTCTACCAAGAGTAAAGAAAAAATGCAAACAAAAAATTTTATTAACCATTCTTCGAACTGAACTTTTCCAAAGTTAATCCTCGTGTAAAAAAAGAAATCGAAAATCGTTAATCCAAAACCTAATGTAATTTCCGTATTCTTCTTGGGCCGCTGACATAAACTTTCGAATTTCTCCTCCGTTGTTTCTTAACGCACTAATTTAAATTCAAGCCGCTCGTTCTGCCTTTTTAATTTCCCAAAATATTTCGACGTTGCTTTGTTAAAAACGGGTCGTTAAAGTAATATTATTGGCGCTTTTACGTTGTTATTTTTAACATACTGCTCTATCTATCTATATGTATATACAGGGTGCGTGACCAAAATCCGAATAAATCGATCAACTTTTTTAGGGTATGTTTTTAATGAAAAATAAAATTTGAAAAAACATTCCACTTAGGGCATCTATGTTAACAACAAACAATTAATGTATCCCCCATTAGCTTGAATAACGGCCTCCATTCTCGATCTACGAGTATATACACATATAGGGTGTTATGAAAATCACTACATATATTGAAACGGGTGACTCGTGAGATTATCTAGAAGCATACTCAATATATTTTTTTTCAAATTCAAAAATTTTTGAAAAATTAAAAAGAGCAAGACTGGATTTTATCGCCAAACCAACCCGAACCTAAAAGGCTGCCATTGTACGAATTAGCTTAGGCGCAGGCGCATTGTTGCTGTTCGTACAATGCCCCTGCGCTGAGTGAAGTCACTGTAAATAGCACGTTTTTGTTAGGAATCGGACATATTATTTAATTGTTTTGTTTGCCAGTGGCGGAGCGAAAACAATATCTTCATTTTATTAATTTCAACATTTCTTTAGAATCGATTTTTTACTTTATTGCTGAGATCTGTTATTTAAGGTGAATTTTCTGCAATCGGTCTTGCTCAAAGGAGGTTCCAGTTCCAATATGTGCAGTGATTTCCATGACGCTATATATATATATATATATATATATATATATATATATATATATATATATATATATATATATATATATATATATATATATCTATATAATATATATATTTATTTTTCTTCAATTTTTGGGATTTGGGTTCATTTTGTGGATATTTGGTATTCAAAATTAAATTTAAACTGACATCTCGCCCTTGGGTTTAGGGCATTTTCATTTTTTTCTTTATTTACTTACTTTATTTATTTCTTGAATCTCACATATTTTATTTACTTCGGTAAATAAAGAAAAAATGAAAATGCCCTAAACCAAAGGGCGAAACGTCAGTTTAACTTTAATTTTGAATACCAAATATTCATAAAATGAACCCAAATCCCAAGAATTGAAAATAAATATTAATTGATGGTTCAAGAAAATTTTAAAGTATATATATATATATATATATATATATATATATATATATATATACATAACTCGTTTTTTTTTACCTCCTTATGGCGTTGACGTATACCAATTAGCCAGCATCTCTCTTTGTTTAGACACACAAATTTTACACATTCACACATGGGACAAATCACAAACACCCAGCCGCCACACGGAATCGAACCGCTGACCTCTCGAACAACAGCAGGCAAAGCTAGCGCCTTACCCACTGCGCCAATCGGCCCGGCTACATAACTTGTAGGCTGAAAAGTTTTTATTCTGACATGATTTTTAGGAAGTACCAATCTGCAAACGATTCGTGTCAAAATTTCATGACATTTCGATGATTAGTTTACAAGTTACAGTTGTTTTAGTGACGTTACTTTTGATATTTCCGAAACAATGGAAAAATCGAATTTCGTGTGTTGATTAAACATTGTTTTTTGATGGAAAAAAATACCGTTCAAGCAAAACAATGGTCTGATAAGTATTACGGGGACTCTGCCTCTGGAAAGTCACTCATCATTTATTGGTATGCTGAATTTAAACGCAGATGTACGGACACAAATGAAGCTGAACGCTCTGGATGCCTAAATAAGGTGGTTACACCGGAAAACAAAAAAAATCCACAAAATTGTTTCGAATGACCGTAATGTGAAATTGCGTGAGATAGCTGACAATCTAAAGATATTAAAAAACGTGTTGCATGAACATTTGAGCATGAGAAAGCTCTGTTCGAAATGGGTACCGTATTTGCTCATAGTGGGCCAAAAACAACAACGTGTTGATGATTCTGAGCCCTGTTTAGATCTGTTTAAGCACAATAAAAAGGGTTTTTTTTCATGTCATATGTGACAGCGAATGAAACATGGATCTACCACTACACACCGGAATCAAATCGGCAGTCAGCTGAGCGAACAGCAGCCAGTTAAAGCCACCCGAAGCGACCAAAGACACAACAGTCAGCTGGGAAAATTTTAGCTTCTGTATTTTGAGATGCGCATCGAATAATTTTCATAGACTATGCTGAGAAGGGAAAACCCATCAATAGCAAATATTATATAATGTTGTTGATGCCCTTGAAGGCAGAAATCGCAAAGAAACGACCCTAAATGAATAAGAAAAAAACCGGTCAAGTGCAAGTTGAACTTGCACAATTAGTGTTCCGTACGTTGATTGCTTTTAAAATAAAAATTTTTGTAAGGGTGGTATAAAATGATCAGTGACTTCACAAAACACACCCCAAATGAGTTTTCAACAAAGTTTGTTTCCAATCTTTACTGAAAACTGGTGACCTTGAAATTTTGTTATTTTTTTTTATATACCAAATAAATTATTAAAGGTAATGCATTCGTGATAATTTTCGTTCAATCTATACCCCGTGGAGAATATTCTAGAATTTTTTCAAAATTTTTTGGTCAGTACTTTTCGAGATAAGGTAGGGGACAACGATTTTTTAAAAGTAATACGAAGAAAAGTGTGCGCAAGTATTACATTATATATATATATATATTTTTTTACTCGTGTTTTCACAAGCTTTCATTTGACACCACACTCGATGACCTAGTAAAAAAAAATTTTTTTCACTTCCGATTTCACCCCTCAAAACGAACCTCTTAAGTCAAAATTTATGTTACGGTGGTATAAAATGATTAGTGACTTTACAAAACACAGCCCAAATGAGTTTTCAACAAAGTTTGTTTCCAATCTTTACTGAAATCTGATGACCTTGAAATTTTGTTTTTTTTTTATATACCATATAAATTATTAAAGGTAATCCACTCGTGATAATTTTCGTTCAATCTACACCCCGTGGAGAATATTCCAGAATTTTTTCGAAATTTTTCGTTAAGTACTTTTCGAGATAAGGCCCGGGACAGCGATTTTTCGCGAATTTTTAAAAATAATACAAAGAAAAGTGCGCGCAAGTATAATATTATATATATATTTTTTTTTACTCGTGTTTTCACAAGCTTTCATTTGACACCACACTCGATGACCTAGTAAAAAAAAATTTTTTTTTCACTTCCGACTTCACCCCCCAAAACTAACCCCCTTAAGTCAAAATTTAATTCTCAAAACTACATGGCTCTGATGAGGCCATCAATTCCTATATTATTACCAAATTTCACCTTTCTATGTCAAATAGTTTCGGAGAAAATCGGGTGTGACAGACAGACAGACAGACAGACAGACAGACAGACACCGAAGTGATCTTATAAGTGTTCCGTACGGAACACTAAAAATGCTCTTCCATCAAGACAATGCACCGTGTCATGTACGTACACGTACACGATACGGCCAAGATTTCCATTATATTCCATTAGTCTCATTTCTAGATTTTTCTTTCTCTCACATTCTTCTGTGGTCTGATCTATATTCGCAGCTTAATTGTTAGCTAAATTTCTTGCAGCACCCAATCAAATAATTCTCTAAGAATTTTATCTCCTGCCCTTTTTTATTCGACATCTTCTAGATTTTTCGGTTTCTTTCTTTCAACTTTTAAAAATTTAAAAAGTTCTTCTTCAATAAATTTCCAGTGCACCACGTTGAACATCATTTTCAGCTGATCCTTCACCAAGGTGTACTGGATCGCTAATACTTACATGGCGATATTTTGTTTGCGATTGCAGTGAATGGTCTTTCAGAACATCTTTTATTGGCTTCAGCTGCCTATCTACACTTTATTTTCTATGGGCCTAGCACACGTTGGTCTTGAATGGCTGTAGATTGTACGCCGGCGGAAACACAATCCTGGGCAAATTATTCCAAAGGGATGAAATGTTAGCGCGACGTGTATTTCTGGCATGCACCGCTCTGAAAGGAATTGAGCGGGCTACCTCCATCGAACCCTTTCTATGCAAACACTTGTAGAATGGACGCAAGTCGCCAACCGTTCTTCAATGTTTGAATGAATCAAGGTTGCTGGTCAGTTCCGTGTCTCCAATCAGGTGAAGAACCCTCTTCTGAATAAAATCCAACAAATACAGTGTATGCTTGAGAGCAGAGCCCTAAACAATGGAGCAGTATTGAAATGTTGGTAAAATTTGACCTTTATACATAATTAACAGTTGCTGTGGAGTGTAAAGCATTCTAAATATATAATAAAAGACTGTTTTTTTAGTCAATTTTTTTTATTTAATTATAATATCAACATAGCTTACAAGCCTAACAATACCATAGGGGAATATCTCGAAAACTATGTCCTAAAACATACATAGGACAAACTAGACGTACATTTATACAAAGATTTACAGAACACGAAAAAAGTTTCATCTATGGAAAGTCTAATTCAACATATGTTAATCATCTTTTAACAGAGAATAACAGGTTTAATAAGAATTTCAAAATTTTACATACCTAACAAAAAGGTTTAAAACTTAATCTTAGTGCATATAAATCGATTAAGGACTACAGGTACTTTACTCAACGACCAGGTAGATTTAAACAATTCGCCATTATTGAATTTATTCTCCTAATTTGAGTGGGTGTAATATTATAATGAAGAAATTATATAAAATTGTAAACAGTGTAAAATGTAGATCTGAAGAAGCTGCATCGACAGCGAAAACGCGTTATCACAATTATAAATAAACCATTGGAAATTGACTGAAAACAGTCTTTTATTATATGTTTATAATGAATTTCCATCAGGTAGAAGCTACAACTATCCGAAATTTAAAGCATTCTAGTTCCAAATAACATTTCCAGCTTGTAAGAAACTGTCTTTGCTAAGGTTGCAACATGTTCATGTCAACACATATTTGCTTTCAAATTAACGCCCGGCAAATTGAGTGACGATGCTCTAGGAATGGGGTACCCCGATATAACTATGTCGAGTTCAGCAACGTTAACTTTAAAAAAGCTGCTGCCTGAGCTTTTGTAGCGTTAAATTCTACTTGGTTACTGTCACCCCAAGATAGAATTTCTTCTAGGTCTTTGTTAAGTTGTTCATAGTAAATAAAGAGATAAGCGACGTGTTATCTGCAAGGCTGTAGATTTAATTCCCTGTCTTTTCCAGCATAGAGTTAATGTAAATAAGAAAAGGAAGGTGTCAGAAAGAAATCCGTTGACTGTCACTCGTTAAGAATGCTTTCTGAGGAAACATGAGATCCACAAACAGAACTTTTCAAACATACCAGAAGAGCGTAGCTTAGCCAACAATATATCGTGCCAGACACGATCGAATGCCTTGGATATATGAAGAGCAACTGCCCGAGATTCTCCCAAGTATGCAAATGCGTTATTTGTGAGTTACATAAGTAGAAAGATCTTCTGATGATCCGTGTTTACAAAAGCCATATTAATTTTTTTTTTTTTTTTTTTATTGGTCTAGCACACGTGCTGCAGGGAAGTCCCTAAAACGCTCCAGGAGCGGCACGAGTGCGGAAAAAGCGATTCACGTTGTTCTTGAATCGCTGTAAATTGTACTCGGTGGGAAACACAGCGCTGGGCAAATTATTCCAAAGGGATGATGTTCTCCATATAAAAGATTGCTTGAAAAGCGTCGTACGCGGAGTAACAAGCTGAACCTCATACGGTCGCCTCATTAATGGTCGCTAATAATATTTTATCCTTCAAGATATTTTAGAAGATGCTGATGGATAGCCTTTTCCATGACTTTCGTTATTATTGGAAGCAGTGCGATTGGTCGGTAATTGTTTGGCAAGGAAGGAAATATTCCCTTTCTGCAGGATAAGGTGAAAAGTCTACAGAAAACTAGTGTTAGTTCTCTTGCGGATTTTTTGTGTACTATGGCAGGTATTCCGTCAGGGCTAGAAACTTTCTGGATGTCTAACTTCATTAAAATCCGTTTTATGACACGCTGCCTCAAGGCAATATCAGGCATCCTTGCCTGCACCATGGGAATAGGAGGTGGTGTTTTTCCTTGAAAATCGTCTGCAGAATGTGAAGCAATGACTTCATCCAACAAGTTCGCTTTCTCTACAGGTGTTGTGGCAATAAAATTATCTAGCCGTGTGAGTGATGGTATAGTGGATTTGGTGAAATTTTGATTAATTGCCTTACCGAATGATTTTTACAATTTGAAAACTTGATCTTGCTCAGCATTCACAATCGTATCACTTTTCTTACATTTTTAACTTAGCGGTACAACAAATTTCGTTGTTATGATAAAATTGAATTTTTGCCTTTTTTCTTTTTTGCTATATAAATTCATGCATTTTAAAAATTGAAATTGGTACAACTGTATTACTTGTTTCGTTTACATACGAAAACTCCTCCTCAGGGCTTGTTGCTTTTTCTCATTTAAATATTTTACACTCCACTGGTCAGGTTAAGGAAAAGGCAAATTGCGTAAATTATGTCCCGAAAAGTTTTAAAGGCGGTTTTTGGGGGCGTGTGATTGAAAAAATAATGGAAATATCGGGTTTTGTCGCCCTCGCTTTCACGGGTTTTACTAATGGTTCGGACAAAGTTAAATTATATCGGGAGTAAATTAATGACATTAGTGGTTTTTGCTAAATCGCTGGTTAAGCCTGACGTATTGGATTTTTAAATACAGGGAAACGAAAAAGACTGCACACATTATGTCGTTTAATATTTCTGCAATTACAGTTTTTTTTTTTGTTCTTTTTGTAAGTTTCAATTTTCTGGACACTAGTTGCCACCCATTGAAGTATTCTTGCGCTATGTTTTCTTCTACTTAATTGTACATATGGAGGTGTATTGATATATTTTTAGCCCAGCATAGAAAGAACAAGTAAATCTTAAAACAATTTAAAAACAGCTCAAGTGTAAGTTGGATTTGCGCAATTAGTCTCCCGTATCGTGATTGCTTTTTAAAATAAAATAAAATCCTTACCTAGGCTAAGTTAATTAGGTGCCTGACATGTATAAATCTAAAGATTCAATATGTATTTTCACGTTTTTTTCTTAGTCAGTAATGTATAATAGTTATAACATCTTAGCTACCGAATAGCTAATAAATCAATCTAGCTCAATCTAGAATTTAGTAAAAAAAAGTGTAAACAAATATTTACTACCTAAATATTTGTTTAATTGTAAACAAATAAAATAAAATTCTTTTGTCTTGATACAGTAGTAGTAATATACAGGGTGAAAATTGTTGGATATATATATTTTTTTAAAGGTAGAATAATATAGTGCAGCTTAGAAGTATACTGACGTATTTGACATTTGGTAGTGAAAACGACACTGAGAACCGCGATATTAAACATCTTCTTTTTTTTCCATCGACATTTTTTGTGCAACTACACTGGAAAAAACCCAATTTTTTTCAACATTTTTCTATATATATATATATATATATATATATATATATATATATATATATATATATATATATATATATATATATGTGACAGCATTGAATGCTTTAAACCATTACTTCATTAATTCTTGTCCAGATGTTGATGGTAGTGGGACAGTTGACTCATTTCTTATAGAAGGGTGTCAGCGAACGATATTCTTAGAACCAACTAGCACTGAAGATGTCTGTAGATGCATAAAAATTTGAAAAAACAAAAAAATCCGTAGGAGAGGACCAGGTGCCTGTTTCGCTGCTGAAGGAGACGGCAGATATTATATCTATACCTTTGGAACATATTATTAATGTTATGTTCTCGACAGGAGTCTTCCCATACCAATTAAAGCTTGCACATATAAAAGCAGTATATAAAAAAGGTGACCGAGCTGAAGAAAAAAATTATAGGCCGGTATCACTGCTATCAAATGTAAACAAAATTTTTGAAAAAATATTATACTCCAGATTGATATCCTTCCTTGAGCGAAACAATGTCCTGGCTGATCAGCAGAATGGCTTCAGTCGACATAAATCTACTATTTATCAAGCCATGTCAGAGATTCTTAATCCTTTAAATAATAATAGGGTGACTGTGGCCATGGTTTTCGATTTGTCAAAAGCAATTGACTCGGAAAATCACTCAATACTTTGCTTAAAACTAGAGAAGTATGGAATTAGAGGTGCAGCTCTTCAGCTCATAAAATCATATTTAAAAAACAAAGCACAATGTGTTATTGCAACAGACCCTTGTGGAAAGCTTGCTTGCTCTGAGAAGGTCATAATAAAAAGGGGTGTACCTCAAGGTTCAATTTTAGGACCCCTGTTATATATACTGTATACTAATGAATTGCCTAAAGTGTCGCATGACTATATAGTGCTGTATGCCGATGATACTACTCTGATCTTTAAAGAGGATAATAAACATCTCTTACTTCAAAAAATGGTTAATACTCTAAACCTATTAAGGCAATATTTTACTTCGAATGATCTACTTTTAAATATCTCAAAAACACAGATGATTCTATTTTCTAACAGAAGTAATGAACGTGTAACAGTAACATATGACAACATTGATGTAGTTTCGGGAGATGAGATTTTATTTCTTGGAGTGATTGTGGACAGGAGACTTGACTGGAAGTGTCATGTCAGTGCTTTGGCCAATAATATGGCTAAGTATTGTTACGCGCTAAGAGTCATTTTAGATTATGTTGGTGAGGACGCAGCACTGTCTTCTTATTACGCCTACATTCATTCGCGTATGAGATATGGAATCATCTTTTGGGGAAATTCCTGTGAGATAAACAGAATTTTGGTTTTGCAGAAGAAGTGTCTAAGAGTAGTGTACAGAATAAAGGCAAGAGATAGTTGTAAAAAACGTATTCATTTCAAAACGGATTTTTACTGTAATAAGTTTATATATATATGAAGCAGTGTTATTTGTTCATAGTAATAAAGATCTATTTCAAGAAAGCATAAGAGTGCATGAACATAACACTAGGTTAAAAAATGATTTAAAACCAAACAAAAGTAAATATTCCTATATACAAAAGAATGTACATTTTCGTATTCTAAGATTGTACAATAGTTTTCCTAATCATGTTAGAATTTTAAGAACGAACTTGCTGAAACTAGTAATTAAGAATTATTTAGTCCGTAAGGCATTTTTATAGTTTGGAGGAGTTCATTGCTGATGAATCTCGGCTATTTTTATGTGTGTAACTAGAATATTTGATAAAATGCAATATTTCTTAGTTTAAGAACTTTTGACATTGTTCCACGCTCCTATATGGAGCTTTGTAATTTACAAGGAATAAATAAAAACATTATCTATCTATCTATCTATATATACATATAAATATATATATATATATATATATATATATATATATATATATATATATATATATATATATATATATATATATATATATATATATAAATAAATAAATAAATATATATATATACATATATATATATATATATATATATATATATATATATATATATATATATATAATATATATATATATATATATATATATATATATATATATATATATATATATATATATATATATATATATATATTTGGGTTTAACTGCATACATACACATGTAATATATATCAATTATACAACTAAGTGTTGTGTTTTTCCATTCGCCTTCTACAAACCTCTCTATCGTCCGCCATCTCTTCGTCCATTCCTCGTCACCTCATGGCTCGTCTCATATCTTCATTCCAGGATCTAAGTGGTCGTTCTTTTTTATTTCTTCCCGGTGGTTTCCATGTCCCGAGTCTTTTGGGCCTATTTTCTATTCTTTGTATAATTGTTTCTGTTGCTGCTGTTCTATTGCGTATTTCTTGGTTTGTTATGTGTTGGAATTTGGACACTCCGCTTCTCTCCATAGTTCACTACTATAATCTAAAACCGATTCCACCATTGTTCTTCCAATTCTCTTTTTGTTTTGTGTAGTTATGTTTTGATCCCGCCATATTGAGTTAAGAGCTCCTATGATCCTCCTGGTTTTTTGTATTTTATTCTGCATTTCCTTTTTACCTATATCATTTTTGTTGTCAATCAGTACTCCTAGATATTTAAATTCCTTGACTTATTTGACATGTGTATCGTTGTTAATTAAGACATCAAATTCTATTTCCGAGTTCATATCCATATATTCCGTCTTTTCAAGGCTCACCTCTAGTCCCCATTCCTTGTAGTTTATGTATAATCTGTTCAATACATATTCCATATCCAATGCATCTTGTGTTATTATTACTTGGTCGTCTGCAGAGTTTAACGATAATAGATGTTTATCACTAATGGGGATGCCCATGCTTTAGCAAGTGCGGTTCCATTTCTTTAGAGCATTGTCTACAAATATATTAAATAAGATTGGTGAAAGGCAACACCCTTGTCTTAGGCCTTTTGTAATGTGGATAGCTTCGGAGAGATATCGTCCTTGTTTCACATATCCTATATTTTCATTATATAACTCTTTTATTGTTGTTATCATCTCTGCTTTTATCCCTACTGTTCTCAAGACATGCCAAAGTTTATTTCTCGGTACACTATCGTATGCCTTCTTAAGATCTATGAAGATCATTTTTGGATCTTCTTTTCTATCAATTGTTGTAAAGTAAACAGGTTGTCTATACACAACCGGCCCGGAGTAAATCCGCTTTGGTTTTCGGATATCTCTCCTTTAATTGTTTCTCTTATTCTATTTTGCAATATTTTACCGTATCTGACAGTAATTATAATAATATTAGTTACTATGGTTTTTCCGTTAATAAAATATCTTTGAACAATAAAAAACAAGAATACATTATTTTTATTAAAACCACAAAAAAAACTTAACAATTTTTAGCATTACATAACTTAATGCATATTTATAAAATTAATTGTTTGAAACTTAAAAGATAAAAAAAATATATCAAAAGAAATTTTCTATATGTTTTACTTTTATCATGCATTTTTCCATTCTTTTCATTAACTTTGATGACTTTGTAAATAATTTTTCTCGGTATACTATTGCACGCATCTGATATTTTTGCCTTTAAGTGCTCAGTATCATTGGTCGTAGTTTTATATACAATATTTTTAAGAAAAAATCTAACCGCTCCTTTATATACTTTATATACGGTCATTATGCTAATCGTTTTATTGACAGCTGATCGGTAGAGTTGAACCGCAGACTTTCCGTACTACTGCCTGAAATTTTTCAACCACCCTTCTCCCTGGACCAAGTCTGCCTGGAATCTTTCCCTCTATAATCAGATGCAAAATTTCATATTTTTCGGGATGTTTCATAATGTGGTCAAAATATTCTAATTGGCGTCGCTTGATGGTTGTGACATTACCTTTAATAATTTATCTGATATAAAAAAAAACAAAAATTTCAAGGTCATCAATTTTCAGTAAAGATCGAAAAAAACTTGTGTGTTTTGTGAAGTAATTGATGATTTCATACCTCCGTAACAGAAAATTTTATTTTAAAAGCAACTTGTGCTTTTAAAATAAAATTTTCTGTTACGGACTTGCGGAATTACACTAATTCCGCAAGTCCGACTTGTACTTGACCGGTTATTTTATTAATATTTCACCATAAGTGAAGTTATTCTTTAATGAGAAATAGTCGAAGTTAATTTTAGGAATGGTAGAATACAACGAATTGTATTAAGTACATATACGAGGCATGTTTTTTAAGTAAGTACCGTTTTGCGATTCCGCCGCCGCCGCGATACGGTCGGCGTTCTGCGCATGCGCGCTGGTAACCTACATCTCATGTCTACGCACTGACGCCATTACAGTCTGATTCTTCATTGTATACGTTGTTTACTGAGTGTTTAAGATGCCTCCGACAATCGTGAGTCCCGCCGATTGTGAAGTACGGGCTGTTATACGATTTCTTAGTGCTAAAGGCGTAAAACCGATCGATATTCATCGTGAGATCTGTGAAGTTTACGGACAAAACATTATGAGTGATGGAATGGTAAGGAAATGGGTGAGAGCATTTAAAGATGGCCGCACAAATGTGCATGATGAAGAACGGAGTGGGCGTCCTTCGGTCGTTAATGAAGATTTGGTGCAGAAAGTGGACGAAAAGGTGAGAGAAAACAGACGCTTTACAATTTCATCATTGTGCGACTGCTTTCCTCAATATTCTCGTAGTGTTTTGTATCGCATTGTGACCGAGAACTTGAATTACCGGAAATTGTGTTCACGTTGGGTTCCAAAAATGTTGACGGATTTGCACAAAACCCAACGTTTAGGCAGTGCATTGACTTTCCTTGAGCGGTACCACAATGAAGGTGAACATTTTTTAGACCAAATTGTTACTGGTGATGAAACATGGGTGGCCTACGTCACACCAGAATCGAAACAACAATCCATGGAATGGCGACATTCATCATCACCCAAAAAAGTGAAGTTTAAGCAAACAATTTTGCCCGCAAAATCATGTGCACAGTTTTTTGGGACAGAAAAGGAGTATTGCTAGTGGAGTTTCTGCCTCGTAATGAGACAATCAATGCAGCGTCTTATTGTGAGACATTGAACAATCTGCGTCGTGCAATCCAGAACAAAAGACGTGGCAAGTTGAGTAAGGGTATCGTTTTGCTGCATGACAATGCCCGTCCACATGTGGCTGATCGGACCAAAGATCTCATCAAATCTTTTAAATGAGAAACTCTAGATCATCCTCCATACAGCCCTGATCTGGCGCCCAGCGACTACCATTTGTTCCTGCACTTGAAGAAGCACCTGGGTGGTCAGCGTCTTCAAGCCGATAACGAAGTCAAAACATTTGTGATACAGTGGTTAACAAAGTCAGGCGGCAGAATTTTATGAGGAGGGTATTCAAAAACTGGTGCCACGTTATGACAAGTGCCTCAATATTCACGGAAATTATGTAGAAAAGTAGATTAAGGTACAGGCTTTCATGTAAAAATAAAATTATAGCGATATCTTTGCACGTCTTTTTTTAAACGGTACTTACTTAAAAAACATGCCTCGTATTACTCCATCGAAAGCTGACACAGCAGCTATCGAGTGGTTGACACTGTCAACTTTGCTGCTGAAATATGGACTGTTACTGTAATGTGTATTTTTAGCTGCTTTACAATAACTATATATGCCTGAGGAAGGATCCCTCAAAAAGCGCTACTTGCTTTTAAGCGTTGACTCTGTCAAACCGCTCTGTCGGCTGGAAAGCTGCTGTGTCAGCTTTCGATGGAGTAATAGGTATTCGTATTTAATGCAATTCATTGTATCCTACCATCATACTTCGTAACTTCTGGGATAAGTACCAGTTGATTCCGTTCTCTTGTTTGTCAATCCTAGCTTGACTGACGAGCCGTGATACGACGAAACGCGTCTCAAGATGGATTTGACGGACAAGAGAACGGCTAGTAAACTGCTGAAATATGGACTTCTGTCTGTTTTTAGTTGCTTTACAATAACTATAATTTTAGCAATGTTTATAACAAAAGTACTGCGTAAATCATTTTATTAATTTTTACCAGGCAATTCAACAGAGTTTTTTGGTATTTATAATAATCATTTACACCCGGCACCCTAGCTAGGTTCTATATATACGAGTATTCTTACGACAAATCTCCATAAATGAAAAATAAACACAAATTACAAACGACAAAAAACAATAAAAACGAATCGATATGATATCCCTAAATGTTTACCAACCCTTAAAACGTGAAATGCAGACATATGTGTGTTTTATTATTGTTTAGATTGTCAAAAAGAACCTTTGTTTGTGTTTCAAACGACCTTTTTGAGCGGTCGCCTGTTTCGTAAATAAACAGTGGAAGGTATAGAGAGATACGCGGCGGCATAATAACACGTCGAAATAACGCAACTGTAACAAATTTAGTTTTTTACCGCATACGTGACGAATTTTACAACTTTAATATATATTTTTTTAAGTATTTATTCGCAAAAAATTATCGATGAAAAAAAGATATATGTAAAGAAATTTGAGTTAGATGCTACAGGGTGTTCAAAATAAATTTATGCATTTCGACTATTTTAAATTAAGAATTCTCAAATTTTTTAAATGGCACAACCTGTATATTATTATTTTTTCTGATAGATTTTACAAAACCCTCCAAGTTTTATTAAGTATAAGTATAAATATACCTATTTCTAATAGTTTTCGATTTATTTTGAATTTTTCAATTTTTTACCCTTGTTTTTAATACACTTACGCTATAAAAATCATAGTTGCCAAGACAAAACAAAAATGTAGGTATTGTCAAATTTTGACATGTCTATTAAGCAAGTAAAAATCAATGTTGCTGAGTCGGACTGTCGCTACTGTGTTTTATGTTTACTGTGGTGTCGTCTTTCACCATGATTCGGCAAAATGAGAGGATTTGGCTGGAAAGTTTTAATGCAACCACCATATAGCCCGGACTGTACATCGTCAGACTACCATTTGTTTTGGTTTCTGCAGAATCCCCAGAATGATGTTAGGTTAGTTTCAGAAGAAGCCTGTGAAAACCATGTGTCACAATTTTTGGTTCAGAAACCATAAAAAAACTATTGTCTCAATTTTGGCTTTAAAAAGCTTAATACTTTTTTGACAACTTTTTACATTTGAATTGTCGTTATTGTGCAATATAAGGAAGAAAGAGTGCTTTTTCTAACTTTGTTTATAAAGGTATTTGTATATTTATTTAAAAAAGTTATAAAAAATGCCAGTGCACTGGTTTTATCTAAGACTTTGCAGAATACAAAGAAGAATCCCTGCCTTAATTACATTTCCATGAAACTGTAACCCCATTTTAACTATACGATCGTTTTAAACCGAAAAAAAAGGAATGCACAAAGAGGCGAAAGCTACGAAAATAATGAACTTGGATTATTTTTGTATTTTAAAGCTAGTTTACTATTATGAAAACTAAATAAAATCAATATTTACTATTAAGGTGTTGAAGATCTTGGCAATATCTATTACGGGAATGAAAACACTTGTAACATTCATTTTTTACTAGATTTTAAGACCATATAATGTTACTGATTTTTCTCTTAATAATGTACTTCTTTTCATTTTTGTATCGAGCGGTATATTAATCAGAAATTCCTAGCCGCTCGTTATATAGTGTGCTGTGCGGGTTTGCGACCGAATCTATCGATACGCCGGGATTGGTCAAATGTTTGTATCCGGAGTTTTGGTTCCGGCGTCGCCATATTACAGACAGAGTGCCCACGGCTTATTTAAGGGTCCGGAGGACGCGAATCTAGGCTTAGAACACCGAGCCGCCCCCAGGCTTAGAACACCGAGCCGCCGCCGGGCTTAGAACACCGAGCTGCCGCCAGGCAGTAACATCAAGCCGCTGCCAGGCTTACTTCCACCAAGCCGCCGTGAAGGCTTACTTCCACCGAGCCGCCAAGTGGGCTTACTTCCACCGAGCCGCAGACCCGGCTTTTTACCACCTAGCCGCCGAGAAGGCTGATTCTCATCAAGCCGCAGTAGAGGCTTCTGGCAATATTTACAAGAGCCAAATTAAGTACGAGTTTTTAATAAAAAGCCATAGTGGGCTTTGTGTGTTTTCTACATGGAGTTGCCAAAGTAGGCTCTTCTCATAAGTGATGGAATGTGTAAAATCGGTTTTGTGTTCCATTGAAGGCCTAGAAGCCCGTAGGAAAACCGTAAGTTACCAGAACATACATCAGTAGATCTATTTCCCGCAAATAAGTGTTTTAACAGCAATTTGAACTGATTAATCGTGAAGTGAATATCACGACTCTTCGATTTCGGGTGTAGTAAAGTTTTAGAAATAAAATGACTGATTTAGGAACTCTAATTTTAATAACTACTGTTTATGCTAGAATTTATGTAATTCTTAAAACTGCAAGGGTTGGAACTTTTATTTTAAAATCATGAATAAATTTTCTTTTTGTTGGTTAAAGCTAGTGTTTCACTGTACATCTATTTTTCTTTTCAGGATAAGAAGGGTTGTACTAGACTAATTCTTTTATTAATAACCGTATAGCACTTCAGTATTTTTTCATTTTTTTAGCTGAAGTTAGATCCTTTCTATTTTAAAATGAATGGTGCCCAAAAAAAAATTGTACAACTCAAGTTTTTAATCATAAAAAATAATTCCAAAAAGACGTACAACAATTATCTCTTACCCATATTTCTCTACCAAGGAAAACTGAGCTAGTGTTTGTTTAATTTCTTTAGTTCTTTTAAAATCATTATTCACTCAAAACCTTCTCAGAAATTAAAGCGGGGGCTGCAAGAAAATTGCGCTCAAGCGTGGGACAAACCACTTTTCACAGGGTACAAAAAATGACGTCACAAAGTGCGGGCAGTTCACAGGTTACACACTTTACAGAAATATGGTTATCACCCTTATGAAGTTTAAGTAGTCCAGCAAAAACAAGGAATTGCGTTTAGACTTTAGTCAGACGAGAATGCAATGTGTGGAACAAGATACCCAACTAAAATCATAATAACCGATGATTCAGTTTTTTTAACAGCCGAACTAGTTAATAGAAGAAATCTGACAAATAGTCGAAATCCTTGGAGATCTCCAGTAAAAGGTTACTTATCAATCCCTCCCTCCACTGCTTCTAATGTTTCCTCCACATAGTCAAAAACAGCTGTTCCAGCAGGGCAGTTTTCAAGAAAACCATGCTAGAAATTCGAAAGAAATTCAGCTGACATTTTTTTACGGGACCGGTACACGTGCTGCAAGAAAATTCCTCAAGCACTACGGAAGCGGCGCCTGTATTGAAAAAGCGATTCACGTCGTTCTTGAATCGGTGCAAATTGTTCTCGGTATAAAACACAGTTTTCAGTAAATTCATTTCAATGGGACGAAGTCCCCTGTAAAAAAATCCTGAAAAGAGTGGTACCAGGAATGACAAAGAAAAACTTCATACGGATGGAATATATTAGCGCGACGTGTATGTATAGCATGCACCGTTCTGGGTGGAAATAAGCAAGCTTCATTCTTTATACACCTCCTATAGAAAAGACTCAAGTTTCCAACCGTTCTTCGATGTTTTTATTTTATTATTCACCTCCTCGCCTGAGTAGGGATTTTACCCTTTTTCATATCCTAAGGATACCGGCGGGGATGTCGTAATAACCGTCAACGTTGTCCAAGTGCCTAAACGTAGATTTTTGTATTTCACAGTATCTTTTAGACAACGCGGTAGTGCTGCCACGGACATTATTGCATTTCTGCAAACAATTGCGACCTATGTGGGTGGTCAGACCAAATATACTTAAATAAATTAGTAAATGAAGTATACCGACCTGCGGGGATTGGAACCCGAGATCTTCTGCACCTCAAGCAAGTTACTACACCATGGATCCACGAGCCGCCACCGTTGGTGTTGTTCTAAGGAACCAAGGTTGCTGATGAGTTCTAAGCCTTCAATCAGGTGAACAGTTAAATATAATGTCGTAAATGCTGTGTATGTTGAACAGCAGAGCTCCAAACATGTGAGCAGTATTCCATCGTTAGTCGCATTTAAGCTTTGTACATAATTTATAGTTGTGAAGTGTAAAACTTTCTAGTGCGAAACAATATTCTCAGGTCTCTCTTTGGTAAGCATACGATATGTTCATGCCATGACATATTTGCTCCAAAATTAATCACCAGCAAACTGAGTGACGACGCTAGCGGCATATAATGTCCCGACATAACTATGTCCGGTTCGGTAACGTTGACTTCTTTAGAAACAACTTTCGCATGGGTTTTTGAGCATTAAATTCTACTTCACAACTGTTACCCTAAAATAGAATTTCTTCCAGGTTTTTGTAAACTTGAACGACTTTCGCCGATGCTCAAGCGATCAAATTAAATAAAGAAATAAACGTACTGTCATCTGCAAGGCCGTAGATTATATTCCTAATCTTTTTCAGCAGATCTTTAATGTCAAGAAGAAAGAGAGTAGGAGACAGTTTGGCCCCTTGGGACACACTGCGTTGATATGAAGGTATCGACAAAAAAAACCGGTCAAGTGCAAGTTGAACTTGCACAATTAGTGTTCCGTACGTTGATTGTTTTCAAAATAAAAATTTTTGTTAGGGTGGTATAAAATGATCAGTGACTTCACAAAACACACCCCCAAATGAGTTTTCAATAAAGTTTGTTTCCAATCTTTACTGAAAACTGGTGACCTTGAAATTCTGTTTTTTTTTTTATATACCAAATAAATTATTAAAGGTAATGCACTCGTGATAATTTTCGTTCAATCTATACCCCGTGGAGAATATTCCAGAATTTTTTCAAAATTTTTTGATTAGTACTTTTCGAGATAAGGTAGGGGACAGCGATTTTTTAAAAGTAATACGAAGAAAAGTGTGCGCAAGTATTACATTATATACGAGTTATATATATATATATATATATATATATATATATATATATATATATATATATATATATATATACATATTTTTTTTTTACTCGTGTTTTCACAAGCTTTCATTTGACACCACACTCGATGACCTAGTAAAAAAAAATTTTTTTCACTTCCGATTTCACCCTCAAAACGAACCCCTTAAGTCAAAATTTATGTTACGGTGGTATAAAATGATCAGTGACTTCACAAAACACACCCTAAATGAGTTTTCAACAAAGTTTGTTTCCAATCTTTACTGAAATCTGATGACCTTGAAATTTTTGTTTTTTTTTTATATACCATATAAATTATTAAAGGTAATGCACTCGTGATAATTTTCGTTCAATCTACACCCCGTGGAGAATATTCCAGAATTTTTTCGAAATTTTTTGATAAGTACTTTTCGAGATAAGGCCCGGGACAGCGATATTTCGCGAATTTTTAAAAATAACACAACGAAAATTGCGCGCAAGTATAATATTATATATATATTTTTTACTCGTGTTTTCACAAGCTTTCATTTGACACCACACTCGATGACCTAGTAAAAAATTTTTTTTTTCACTTCCGACTTCACTCCCCAAAACTAACCCCTTAAGTCAAAATTTAATTCTCAGAACTACATGGCTCTGATGAGGCCATCAATTCCTATATTATTACCAAATTTCACCTTTCTATGTCAAATAGTTTCGGAGAAAATCGGGTGTGACAGACAGACAGACAGACAGACAGACAGACAGACAGACAGACAGACAGACAGACAGACAGACACCGAAGTGATCTTATAAGTGTTCCGTACGGAACACTAACAAGGGTAAAAATTGAAAAATTCAAAATAAATCGAAAACTATTAGAAATAGGTATATGACATACTTAATAAAAGTTGTAGGATTTTACAAAATCTATCATAAAAAATAATAATATACAGGGTATGTCACTTAAAAAATTTCAGATTTTTCAATTTAAAATAATCGAAGTGCATAAATTTATTTCGAACACTCTGTAGCATCTAACTCAAATTTCTTTACATATATTTTTGTTTCATCTCTATAGAACGCTCTTACAAATTATGAGTATTCCACCTTCAGAAACAATGGCGGTACTGGCAATGTTTTACAAAACTGGAAACTAGTATTTTTTCAAAAAAATTGAAATATTAGAAAAACTACTAGGTTAAGGTATATAACATTATTAATAAAAAAAGTTATAAAATTTTACGCAGAATTTAAAAATAAATTAGAAAATAGGATGTTCCATTTAAAGAAACATATGTTATAACGGCCAGACTTTTTTGAGATACCCTGTATACTCAAAAATAATTTTAAACTGTGCACCTTAACATTCCCTAAAACTATTATTTAACATTTTTTCGTCATTCCCGAAACAAATGAGATGATGAACTTTACTCTATCGTTGACTCACCCTGTAAAGAATTGATAGTTTTAAAGTGTAAAACTTTCTAGTGCGAAACAATATTCTCAGCTTTGCTAAGCATACGATATGTTCATGCCAAGACATATTTGCTCCAAAATTAATTAAGCTTCTTTAGAAACAACTTCCGCCTGGGTTTTTGAGCATTAAATTCTACTGTCACCATAAGATAGAATTTCTTACAGGTGTTTGTAAAGTCGACTTCCCCTGATGTTCGAGCGATCAAATTAAATGAAGAAATAAACGTACTGTCATCTGCAAAGCTGTAGATTTTTATTCCTAATCTTTTTCAGCAGATCTTTAGTGTCAAGAAGAAAAAGAGTAGGTGACAGTATGGGCCTTTGGGATACAACGCGTTGTTATGAAGGTATCGATAAAAACACGTCAACTGCCACCCGTAAAGAACACGGTTGTAACCTGTGAACATGTGTTTAATTGCGCCCCACGTAGGCTGCGTCATTTTGTAACCTGTTAAACTGTCCTCAGTTTGAGGCATCTATTTTTGTACCCTGTGAGAAGTTGTTTGTCCCACGCTTGAGCGCAATTTTGTAACTTTTGAAAACTTGCCCGCACGTTGTGGTGTCATTTTGTACCGTTTGAATATTGGATGCCTCAAGCTTGAGCACAATTTTCTTGCAGCCCCGCTTTAATTTCTGATAATGAATTGAGTGAAATCTGATTTTAAAAGAACTAAAGAAATTAAAGAAACACTAGCTCAGTTTTCCTTGGTAGAGAGATATGGGTAAGAGATAATTGTCTTACGTCTTTTTGGATTTATTTTCTATTTTTTAAAAAGCTTTAGCTGTACAAATTTTGGGCACCATCCATTTTAAAATAGAAAGGATCTAACTTCAGCTAAAAAAATGGAAAAAATACTGAAGGAACGTATTGTTGGTAAATAAAAAAATCAGTTTGGTACAGCCGTTCTTGTCCTGAAAAGTAGGATAGGTATTCAGTGAGACACTAGCTTTAATCAACAAAAAAAGAGAATTTATTCATGTTTTTTAAAATAAAAAGTTCCAACCTTTGCAGTTCTACAAAAAAATTCTAGCCTAACTAGTAGTTATTACATTTAAATCCTGAACTATGATAACCCCCGAAGACGAAAAATAGTGCTTTACACTTCACTTTTTAGTCTGTTTTAAATTGCTGTTAAGGCACTACTCTGGGATAAGTCTGTTGAAGGAAGTTTTGGTAACTTACTGTTCTTATTCCTGCTGTGATGGAATTTGACCGATTTCACATTTTTCTAGCTAACACTTTGAAAACCCACTACGGCTTTTAGTTATGACACTGGTGCTTTTACTTAGCTCGCATGATGGAAATTAGCCTGTCGGCTAGATGGTACTAAGCCTACTCGGTGGCTAGATGGAAAATCGCCTCGCGGCGGCTTGATGGTACTGCCTGGCTGCGGCTAGATGGAAAACAGCCTCGATTCGAGCTCTGCGGAGCCTTAAATAAACCGTGCGACTTTTGCCTGTAATATCGCGTCGCCGGAACCAAAACCGGCGGATACAAATTTTCCACCAATCGCGGCGTGGTGGTAGGTTTGGTCAGGAACCCGCACAACACACTATACCGAACGTCTTGGAATCTCTTATTAATATACCGTTCGATACAAAAATGAAAATAAGTACAATTTGAAGTGAAAAATCAGTAACATTACATGGTCTTAAAATCTAGGAAAAAATGAATGTTACACGGTCTGGAGAAATACGATAGCTGTAAATAAAACTTTGCAAACATATTAACAGAAGTGCAGCTTATCCAACAATCTGTCAACTGCTATATTTAGTTTGTTGTTTTATTATCCAGATTTCATTTATGTCAAGCGTATAATAACAAATTACTAATTCAACATGTACGTATAAAGTAAACCTTATAACAATATAATGCAACGCACAACAATAACTTGTCAAAAGCAACATTGATGTATAACAATATAATCAAATTAATCAAGTCCCACAATAGCTCTAAAAAAAAAAGTCTAACACGGTCGGAAAATCATTAATTACGGAAAATTACAGGCTTCAATGGAGGATTAAACAATAAAGGATTATAATTTATCTTAAGTGTTGTTTAAAGTTATCGACAACAGTTTTTGTCTTTAATCTTGGATAAAGCAAAACACGACCCTAAAACTTTAGCTGACTTTCACTTGTAGCTAAGATTTCTGCTTAGGCTCGGTGACAGTTTAGCATGAATAATTAAGGATTAGTAATTAATTTTTTTTTTGTATTTAGTTTAAGATAGCTTCCTAAAAGCATTAAATTAAAATTAAATTTGAGTATAATTTATTTTCTTGTAAGTTTACAGAATAACATCTCGAGTGAACATCTGCAAGTATATACGTATACAAGTAATGAAAGAGGGAATCAGTCAACATTTTAAAAATATCCGGAAGGATTTAGTGGTATCGCAGGTCTTTGGTACATCGTCGCCTTTGAACATATCCCAACCATTCTAGCGTTTGGCATATTAGGTTAATTTTTCTTATAGGGAATATCTGAACGGTTTAGATTATGATTCTCCAGCAACTCCATGTCTGGGTATATGTCAGTGTACAGTCATCTATCCGCTTTCTACTTGACGAGCTTCTTTATTTCCTTTAAATACATGAACTTCAGATAGCTATTCAAATATCTAAAAACAACAGGATGTTATACAACGTAACAAAGACCGGATGGCAGCTCTAGCTCCATGGTATAATTCGACTTACTGTAAATAGAGCCTTGGGTTCGATCTCCGGCCAGTAAGTCTGTTTAGCTAGGCTACATATCACTTTAAGTTGCACTGCAGCAGATGTCGACAAACTCTTAAAACAAACTTGCTAAAAAAAATATACTGTTGGGAGGCTGCTCGGACCGGGCGACATTGACAAGGTAGACAGCCCTTCCCTACTCTAGGAGAAGACGAGATAACATAGAGCTGACATTTTTTACGGACAACAATAATCGCCATTTTGGAACACCGAATACTTAATTGCACTAATAAAAGGCCGTTTCAATAAATAAAACTGTCTCGTCTCGCTTCTCCACGGTTTCATTACAATTCTCGAGCGCTATCTGTTTTTTACATTCCATAATAGACTCCGCGATGCTCTACGTGATATCCCATAAGTTGCCAATAGTTTTCTGTGCTGATCTTCCTGGTGTAATAGTGAACGCTATCTTAATTTAGCAGATTACGCCGAAGAAAGAAAAATTAAATTAGTTGATAACATATTCCCTTAAGGTATGATAGACACGTACTTACACATTCACAATTTAACATTGTATGATAAGCTAATTTTATTTAAATTTTTGTAAAGTTAATGTAGATTCTTTAGCTATATCGGAACTTTCTCCGTATGGAGGGAAATTGCAAGAACTAATTAAAACCTTTCGATGGGGCTGGGACTGAATTCAAGATGACCTCAGATCAAAAAGGTCTGTTGAGGCAAGAACTGAGGAGACCATGAGGCGTGTTGAGAATTTTTTGATGTAACATCGACGAAAGAGGGACTGAGGGTGTCGTAACGAAGCTAGAGTATCCAAAACTATAATTTTTAAGATTGAAAGAATAAAATTAAGACTAACAAAAGTTTCCGCATTATGAATCTCCAAATTCTTTACACCAGAGTAGAAACTTGTGACGAAAATAATTTTTCAAAACGATTTTACCGCTCTGGAGAACGATAACAGTTTTTTTTTTGTGAGTTATCACATGTGAAGAGACTTCGGCGAGACCATTACTCTTGACTCTCCGAAGTGGGAGTCAAGAGTAATCGTCTTCTTGAAAATAGATGGCCACCATTTTTTGGAACTGTCGAGAAATTTTACTTATTGACTATATAGAAATAAAAGTCTACAATTAATGAAGACGTTTACGGGAGGACGATACACAACCTAAAGCAGGCTCTTAGAGAAAAACATCCCAATTTATAAAAAACTAAAACTTGTTGAACGATAATTGAAGGATCCACAAGGCTCGTTCTTATTAAGCCATTACTGAAAGCACTGTGTTTAGAATCTATCCCATAGACCTGATTTAGCTCCCTAGGACAAAAGCCAAAAATGTTCTCCAAGTTGTAAGTCGAAAACACTGGCTTTTAAATTTAATAAATATAAGTAGCTAGACCTTTACGATATCCAAAACCACTTGTAATACATAGCAGTAGGTGGTCATACAGGTTTCTTGTGCCGCTGCCGTGGGCGTCGGTTAAAGTAACTTTCTGCCTATCATCAGAATGAGATGAATATCGGACAGGGTTACAATTTAGACCGCTGTCCTTACCATCATCTCATCATCAGCTTATACTGTCCACTGTTCAATTCTTGCCACTTTTTTCTGTTCTGAGCCGCTTGTACCCAATTCCCAGCCACTCTTTTCAAATCATTAGTTAACCGACTTTGTGGTCTAGCTCTCCTCGGATAGGCTTCAGATCTTGGTCGCCACTCTATAATTCTCTGTGTCCATCGTCCATCCTTAAACCTAGCAACATGCCCAGCCCAGTTCCATTTGTACTTCCGTTCTCTTCCTGATAATATGGTTTGGGATGTGATCTCTAAGAGTAAAGTTTAACATTAGCCTCTCCATCTTTCGTTGCATGACACATATTTTATTGATGTTTTTCTTCGCAATTGTGAGAGTATCGGCTCCATACGTAAGAACGGGAAGTAGGTATCTATCAAATACTTTTCTTTTTAAACAGATAGTAAGGTTAAATATGAATATATAGGCCATATATTGCCATCCCTATTAAAACTTTAAAATAGCTAAATGATTACATGTCATCAGAAGATTGAATTCCTTTTCTTGGAGGACCATATCCTTCCACTGACTCTATTATGAGATATTCTCAATATTACGATTGATATTATTGCGTTCTACTTTATTTTGTCGCGTTTTCTTCCCTTCCCTCCCATTTTCTTCCTCTTTTCCTTTTGTTCTCTTTCTCTTCTCTTTCTCTTTCTTTTTTTCTCTTTCTCTATCTCTTCCTCTTCCTCTTCCTCTTCCTCTTCCTCTTCCTCTTCCTCTTCCTCTTCCTCTTCCTCTTCCTCTTCCTCTTCCTCTTCCTCTTCCTCTTCCTCTTCCTCTTCCTCTTCCTCTTCCTCTTCCTCTTCCTCTTCCTCTTCCTCTTCTCTTCCTCTTCCGCCCTCTCTTCCTCTTCCTCTTCCTCTTCCTCTTCCTCTTCCTCTTCCTCTTCCTCTTCCTCTTCCTCTTCCTCTTCCTCTTCCTCTTCCTCTTCCTCTTCCTCTTCCTCTTCCTCTTCCTCTTCCTCTTCCTCTTCCTCTTCCTCTTCCTCTTCCTCTTCCTCTTCCTCTTCCTCTTCCTCTTCCTCTTCCTCTTCCTCTTCCTCTTCCTCTTCCTCTTCCTCTTCCTCTTCCTCTTCCTCTTCCTCTTCCTCTTCCTCTTCCTCTTCCTCTTCCTCTTCCTCTTCCTCTTCCTCTTCCTCTTCCTCTTCCTCTTCCCTCTTCCTCTTCCTCTTCCTCTTCCTCTTCCTCTTCCTCTTCCTCTTCCTCTTCCTCTTCCTCTTCCTCTTCCTCTTCCTCTTCCTCTTCCTCTTCCTCTTCCTCTTCCTCTTCCTCTTCCTCTTCCTCTTCCTCTTCCTCTTCCTCTTCCTCTTCCTCTTCCTCTTCCTCTTCCTCTTCCTCTTCCTCTTCCTCTTCCTCTTCCTCTTCCTCTTCCTCTTCCTCTTTCCCTTTCTCTTTCTCTTTCTTTCACTCTTTCTCTTTCTCTTTTCTCTTTCTCTTTCTCTTTCTCTTTTCTCTTTCTCTTCTCTTTCTCTTCTCTTGCCATATGCAGCCCATAAGAGACCCATTCTCCGTTAAATTTCATGTGTTTGGTTTTCTCGTTCTATGCTGATTTCATGTCCCAGGTATTTATATTGGTGCACTTGCTCTATCTCTACGTTATTCAGTTTTATTTTGTCGCTTAATACAATATTTGTCATAAACTGTGTCTTGGATAGATTGATTTTTAGACCAACCTTTCCTGAAGCTTCCTGAAGCATGTATAGCATAGTTTGTGCTTCTTATACTTTGTCTGTTATTAAGACAATGGCGTCGGCGAAACGGATGTGATTTAACTTTTCACCGTCAATTTTAAGTCTCGTTCTTTAACAGTTTATTTATTGTAGAATACTTTCTAGAAAAGCTTGGGTACACCCTGCCGCACACCTCTTTCGATTCGAAATTTTTTGGTGGATTGGTTGGTTTGTGTTTTAACATGTGAGTAGTGACAATTTCATATATGTATTTAATTACACTGGAATATCGATGATTAATACTACACTCAGCAAGCGCTTTTAAAAGTCTCTGCTGATTTACAGAATCAAAAGCCTTTTCGAAGTCCGCAAATATGAGCACAAGAGGCTTATTATATTCTATACATTTTTCTTATTTTTCGTGTCCTTCAAGTCTGATGTGATTTCTTCTTCTGTGATGTTTTTTTTGAAAGGAAAAGCTCGAATTTATTTGCTAGACGTTTGGTAAGTATTTTCGTGAATAACTTGTATACATGGCTCAGGAGGCTAACGGGTCGATAGTTTGTAAGGTCTGAAGTATCTCCTTTTTTATGCATGATGACGATAGTTGCATTATTCCATTGCGATGGAGTTATTCCTTCACCCGGAGCTTTGTTATTTTTCATGTCCTTCAAGGCTGATGTGATTTCTTCTTCTGTGATGTCTGGGATATCCTGCGACTCTTGATTCAGGACCTTTGGTATGTTAATTTCTGTTCTTTTATCTTGTAAGGTATATAATTATCGATAAAATAATTCGATGATCTGTAAAATATCTCTTGTTTATTATTACATTACCATGCATGTCCTTAATCTTGCATATGTCTTTCCTTCCCATTTTGTTCTTCCTTCTCAAAACTTTTAAGCTTTTATTCTGTTCTACAACGTTTTTAATTTCCTCTGCATTTTTTTTGACTTTTTTCTTTACTAATTTCCCTCGATATCTCTATGTTTATAGTTCTGTATTCATCTGCAGTCTTATCTACCATCTCTCTCCTTTGCTTCATTAGCTGTTTTACTCTTTGATTTAATTTCTGTTCTTTTTGTTGTTTTCGGCAACTTTTGTCAATGACATTTTCTATACTATTTTTGATGTTTTCAAATATGTCATCAATTGCTGTATCTTCGTTGTGTCCAAAGGAGGTTGCGATCTCTCTTCTATAAGAATCCACATCCTCCGGGGCTGTCCATTTCTTATGGTTTCTTTTAAAAATATGTTATTTCTTTCCTGTTTAATGTTAATAAACACTTTTGCTCTTACAATGCGATGGTCACTCCCAACTGAACATATATTTAGGACACTTACCTCTTAGATAATGTCTTTCTTGTTGCTGATTATAAAATCTACTGCATTTATATGTTTTACCATCTCGGCTAGACCATGTCCATTTTCTGTTTTTGTTCTTTTTGAAGAAGGTGTTCATTACATATAAACTATATTGATGTAGAAAATCTATTAGTGTTCTCCCTCTTTCGTTTCGATCTTCCAGCCCATGATGACCTATTGCAGTTTCCTCTTCGCCCTCTCTGCTTCCAATTTTAGTCTTATCTTTACCGCATTCATTAAAATTTTAAATAATTCACCGGTAAATGATGATTTTTCTTGGTGCGGAACTGTGCGATTTCCAATTTTTTTAAAAACTTTTATCATTATTTTTATTACGACAAAAAAGTTATTCTTTCTCACATTTGGTCAATGTGGTTCCATGCTTGGCTGACGGGCCCAAGCCAAGTCAGCACAAACGCTATTACCATTGTGTATTAAGGAATGACCTGCTAATGTTACATGTTTTCAAAATCACTGACTTCTGAATGTTTCTGTGTATGTTAGTGTTGAGTCCTAATTGTACCAAGTGTGGTGTGAATGTTATTGGTGTAATGACAAGGGGCCTGTGGCTGATATGATGAGGGGAACAATGATGACTTCTTCTTGTTTCCATAGCGTTTTTATTTCTGTTTCTGAGATTTTTTCTGTGTATTTCGTTTGAGTGTTTATGTCATTGGGGCCAGCTATGTCAATTATGTAGGTGACTTTTCCTACCTAATTGACATATATATATATATATATATTTGTTGGTTTCTATAACACTATAGCAGTCACTGGAGGTAAATCTTCGTAATATATATAATGTGTAATCATATCATTAAAAATATGTTTACAGAAAACGTAGAAGAGGCCATGGTCTTCCAAATACTTTAATAAATAAATTAGCATTTAAATTACATGTGGCAGGTTACAAGTTTTTGTGAACCTGGAAAAAAATTAGAAAAAAAGACTTATTAGAAGTGATAAAGGAACACATTTATTGAATGATGCGTGTAAACAGTATGGCCAGAGAAAAAAAACAGCTGCTCTGGGTATTCATTATAGATTTAAACCTATATCCGTATAATATATGTAAATATTCATGACTTTTTATTCAGTTAGCGTTAAGGATATTTATGTATATTTGAGTCATCAAAGACAAGTTTTCGAAAAAGCATCATTTCTAAGAGAATTGGGAAACTCTAAGTTAAAATAATTAAGTTTTATTGAAAAAACTTATATCAGCTCTTAACGTTTGTGTAAGTAACTGAAATTGTTAGAATTTTTTTTAAAATATTGTACTCTTCCACTTTTTTTTTCAATAGACCTGATGTTACTGAAAAGTAACATCAGGTCCATTGGCGGAGACTGTTTTATCTGTATGGATGTGTATATATATATATATATATATATATATATATATATATATATATATATATATATATATATATATATATATATATAGGTAATTCTCTGTCAACCGGACCCCCCCTCCTACCCATTACAGGTTTTGAGATAAAATGGTCAGTAGGGGCTCAAAATTTTCGTTGAGATGTCTACTTTTTAATGCCGTATGCTACTTTTGAAAATTCAAGATGTCTGAAGCAATATGGCGGCTACAAGGGGAAGAGCACTCAAAAAATACGAAAATTGCAATATTACTAACTTGTAAAAATGAGTTATAAGGGCGTAAAAGTGTACTATAAGTGCTCAAAATTTCCAATTAAACCTCTATTTAACAGTGGAATTTATTGAGGAAATTGTTATTTAAAAATGAAATATTGATTTCATCAATTTTTTAAATGTAATAATAACATAATCAAGGCGTGTAAAAGTTCTAACAAAGCCTAGATGAATTAGGTAATGTTAGGTTTAGCATTGATGTTTTTTGCTATGTTCGATGTAAAGTTTTTCTTATTTGGGAATTTGATGCTTTAGGCTTTGTGTGGGTTGGGCCTTTTACATGACTTTATTATGTTATTATTACATTTAAAAAATTGATGAAATCAATATTTCATTTTTAAATAACAATTTCCTCAATAAATTCCACTGTTAAATAGAGGTTTAATTGGAAATTTTGAGCACTTATAGTACACTTTTACGCCCTTATAACTCATTTTTACAAGTTAGTAATATTGCAATTTTCGTATTTTTTGAGTGCTCTTCCCCTTGTAGCCGCCATATTGCTTCAGACATTGAATCTTCAAAAGTAGCATACGGCATTAAAAAGTAGACATCTCAACGAAAATTTTGAGCCCCTACAGAACATTTTTAAGCGGTTATAACTCATTTTTACAAGTCAGTAATATCTGAATTTTACGTTTTTTTTTGGGCTCTTCCCCTTTTAGCCGCCATATTGCTTCGGACATCTTGAATTTTCAAAAGTAGCATAGGGCATTAAAAAGTAGACATCTCAACGAAAATTTTGAGCCCCTACTGACCATTTTATCTCAAAACCTGTAATGGGCAGGAGGGGGGGTCCGGTTGACAGAGAATTACCCATATATATATATATATATATATATATATATATATATATATATATATATATATATATATATATATATATATATATATTATTTTTATTATTAATATTTATTTTTTATGCCATTAAATAATGCAGGTAAGCTTGTAGACTATTAAAAGTCAAGTCAAGTTAAAGCGGATATGAGGAGTATCAAAAAGGAGTCTGGTTTAATTAAAAATAACTTACGCTATTGGAATAACTTATTGGAAAAAGTTTGATTGAATCCGAAGTTCTAAGTGTTTTTTTTTTTCATCAAAATATACTCAAGAGCATTAAGTTACTTCTAAGGAAGTTCGGTGTTAGATTAGAAAACTTTTGGCTCGGATTAAGTTATGATTATTATTTTTATCGGAGTTACTTTAATGAAGTTTTATACCATAAATCAAGCATCAATTCATATTATAAGATTCTTGTTATTTGATAGCAGTGTTTAGGTTTAGGTAAATAACTTTGATCCAGTTTTTTTCCTGTTATATATTTATATAAATTACTTCCTAAATGTATTTGATTCCGAAAGTTAACAAAAAAGTTATAAACATAATCCATAAGAGTTATTAAAGGAATTTCAATTATAACGTTACAGTTGGCTCATTCTACTTAAGTGAGTTTTTTATTGACATATTCATCATTATCGTGCAAAATAGGGAACCTTCTCTGACACATGTTTGTTAGATAAAAGTATGAGAAAGAAGGAAAAAAATTCCAATTTTGCTTTTATTTCGAGCCTGATAGCAGTTTTAGATTCGTTTTTTTATTTTAAGAAACATAAAATGTTGTCGTACAGGGATCAATTGGCAGATTAGAGCTTAATATGAGGCAGTTCAAAAAATCAGGAAAATATTGTCAGGAATACGAAATTGAAAAAGAAATTAGGCAAATAGAATCATGTCCACACGTAAAACTTTAAGAATTATAATATTTGTATGCATTTGTTTTTTTTAAATGGAACATCCTATTTTCTAATTTATTTTTAAATTCTACTTAAAATTTTAAAACTTTTATATACCTAAACCTAGTAGTTTTTCTAATATTTGAATTTTTTTAAAAAATACTAGTTTTCAGTTTTGTAAAAAATTGCCAGTAGCGACATTGTTTCTGAAGGTGGAATACTCATAATTAGTACGAGCCTTCTATAGAGATAAAAAAAAATATATATGTAAAGAACTTTGAGTTAGATGCTACATGGTGTTCAAAATAAATTTATACATTTGTTTTATAGGTTACAATAAAGCTTTCTTCGGTGAGAAATTAATAAAAATTCTGAAAACAGCAAATATAGATAAAAATATTATTAAAAATCTGCACTGAAATCAATCAGTGGAAGTTAAAATTGGAGTTGAAAGATGCGAAAACATAAAAATAATCCCAGGTATAAGACAGGGATGATCCACAAGAATTATTAACAAAATTTCAATTATAGCGTTGCAGTTGGCTCATTCTGCTTAAGTAATTTTATTATAGACACATTCACCATTGTCACACAAAACAGGAATCTTCCTCTGACACGTGTTTGTCAGGTAAGAGCATGAGAAAGAAAGAAAAAAATTCCAATTTTGCTTTTGGTTCGAGCCTGATAAGAGTTTTGGATCCGTTTTTCGTTTTAAGAAATGTAAAATCTTGTCGCGCAAAGACCAAATTGCAGATTAGAGCTTAATAAGAAGCAATTCAAAAAATCAGGGAAATATTATCAAGGAGACGAAATTAAAAAATAAATTAAGCAAATAGCACCCTGACCAGATGTTAATTAAACATTTTAAGATATATAATTTTAGTATGCAGTTCCGAATAAAATAAAAATAAGAATAAAAAAAGCGCTGTCTACGATGGGCTCGGGTGACGTGCTTTCCGTTTGCCGTTAACTGTGAACCGTTATAAAAAAAAATAGGTTATCTGCCAATATGAGTACTTATTTACATAATAATTAATTTTAGGTAAATATTCCAGTTAAAAATATTCATATTAAGAGGACTTTACTGCTTGCAGGCTCTGACGGTATAAAAATTATTTTCTTTTAGAATATTTCCTAAGCATAAGAAAGACGCTATAGTCTACTAAAACGATAAATTATCTTTTTCGCAGAAAACTATGAATGAAAAATAGGTCGAAAGAAACTTTTAAAAGTTCCCATAAATTTCTTTCAGTTTTCAACAAAAAATTATGCTTTTCAAGAAGTTTTCCAAAGAATAAAATAATTAGTAATGGTCAGGACTATATGGCGGATGTCGCAATGTAGCCAATCAGGCTTCAATAATTTTTACTGATTGTCAAAAGATGTGTGTTATCATGGTTGAATCAAATATATTTTCTATTTGAAAATCCTGCTCGATTCTCTTGAATGGCGTTATTCAGTTTGTTTCCTTGTTAAATATAAACATTTAAGTTGATCGTTGGGTAGGTGGTAAAATTACAAAGAAGACAATTCCTTTGTAAAGCCACGAAAACTAATAAATCAGTTTTGGATGTTATTTGCGCTGATTCATCTTGCTTGTTCCGCTATCGTTTTTGATTGACGATATTATAAACAAGTCATCTTTCATCGGCAGTTATCAATCGTTTCCAAAATGGATCATTTTCGTTACGTTTCATAAGCAAATCGTCAATGGTAATGCTTTGTGTTAAGAGAAGACTTTGGGGAACCCCAAAATTGAACCAAGTTAATAAAAATGATTTCCCTAAGCGCTTGACATTAGATACTCGACAACTGAATCTTGATTTCACCAGCTATGATACTGCGGTATAGAAAGCAAACGAAAAACTACTGTACGAAAACTTCCAAAAACATCCCATAGATTCAAAGAAACTAAAAACTCTTGAAATTAAAAAACAAATATTAAGCCGAATGGAGCAAATAAGAACAGACAACGAGAGTGATGAATCAAGATGATTTACGATGAAAAATAAATTAATGGCGGTAAAGGAGAAAGAAATGGCTCAGCGGGAAATAGAACAAAACAAGAATAGATTACAGAAGAAATACTAAATCTAATGGATTACAGAAAACAAGAGGTGTCTCAAAGTACACCGAAGTAAACAGAGTAATACGTCGAAAATGTAGAGAAGAACAGGAAATCTGGTTAAGAAATAAAAGAACTACAAGAGAAACATGACACATTCAACCTACACAAAGAGATCAAGGAATTGGTAGGAAAAAACAAGAAACTGTTCAGAAATGGAAGTAATGAAGTTATACTGGATATTAAGGACAATTTTTTTTATGGGTCTAGCACACGTGCTACAGGGAAGTCCCTAAAGCGCTGCAGGAGCGGCATGTGTGCGGAAAAAGCGATTCACGTTGTTCTTGAATCGCTGTAAATTGTAGTCGGTGGGAGATACAGCCCTGGGCAAATTATTCCAAAGGGATGATGTTTTCCATATAAAAGACTGCTTGAAAAGCGTTATACGCGGAGTAAGAAGCTGAACCTCATACGAATATGAGAAGAGAAGAAGAAGAATAAAGACATGGGAGCAATACATAGAAGAACTTTTCAATGGACATAGATCAGACAATTTATAACTAAACGGGGATAACGAGATAGGGCCAGAAATAACAAAAAGAGAAGTTATTCATGTTATACAACTAGAAGAAGGATAAAACAGCAGTTGTTCTAGATGAGATAAAGGGAGGAATCCTGAAAATGAATGATGAAAGTCCATTTATTAATCGATTGGTAATCTTATTTAACAAGATATATAAAACTGTACAAATCCCTCATGACTGGCTAAAGTCGACTTTCCTCCCGATACCTTAAAAGTCAAAATTAGTGAAATGTGACGACTGTCGCTTAATAAGTCTCACGTTCTCAAGATACGAGGCTGGTTTGAAAAGTCCGTGCAAAAATAAAAACTACTTATGTGTTTGGGGTAAACCTTTTTTATTTTTCGACATAGTCTCCTTTTAGGCTTATACACTTCGTCCAACGATGTTCTAGTTTGTTGATCCCTTCCGAATAATAGGATTTGTCCAAGTCTGCAAAATATCCATTAGTATCTGCAATCACCTCCTCGTTTGAATAAAATCTTTGTCCCGCCAGCCATTTCTTCAAATTGGGGAACAAATAGTAGTCCGAGGGAGCCGAGTCTGGAGCATAGGGGGGATGTGAAACGAGTTGGAATCCTATTTCCATTAATTTTGCGACCACAACTGCTAAGGTGTGTGCTAGTGCGTTGTATTGATGGAAAAAGACTTTCTTGTGGGCCAATCGCGGGCGTTTTTCTTGCAGCTCGGTTTTTAAACGGTCCAATAACGATGAATAATATTCACCTGTAATAGTTTTACCCTTTTCCAGATAGTCGATGAGGATTATCCCTTGCGAATCCCAAAAGACAGACGCCATAACCTTTCCGGCCGAAGGAACGGTCTTCGCCTTTTTTGGTGCAGATTCCCCCTTGGTAACCCATTGTTTAGATTGTTGTTTGGCCTCAGGAGTATAGTAATGTATCCATGTTTCATCCACAGTGACGAAACGACGCTTAAAGTCCTCCGGATTCTTCTGGAACAGCTGCAAACCATCCTTGCAACACTTCACACGATTCCATTTTTGGTCAAGCGTGAGCAATCGCGGCACCCATCTTGCGGATAGCTTTCTCATGTCCAAATGTTTATGCAAAATATTATGTACCCATTCAGTCGAGATGCCCACAGCACTAGCAATCTCACGCACCTTAACTCTTCTGTCATCCATCACCATATCTTGGATTTGTTCAATGATTTCTGGAGTCGTAACCTCCACAGGCCGTCCAGAACGTTCAGCGTCACTTGTGCCCATATGGCCAGTCCGAAAATTTTGAAACCACTTATAAACTGTTCTAATCGAAGGTGCGGAGTCACCATAATGATTATCAAGCTTCTCTTTAGTCTCCTGAGGCGTTTTGCCTTTCATAAAGTGATGTTTAATCACCACACGAAATTCTTTTTCGTCCATTTCTTGAAAATCACTCGACTTCCTTGATTCACACGAATGCCAAACACAAAGAAATAGACCTGGCTGGCTGAAACTTGGTGTGCGTTCATTCAAGAGATGCTACTAACTAAACATGACCTCGATACGCGCCGGTGGTGCCATCTCTCGGACTTTGCACGGACTTTTCAAACCAGCCTCGTATTCCTGAAAAACATCAAATACCAGAATATATAGAAAATGTGATGCAGAAATAGATAACACACAATTCGGATTCCGAAAAAGCATGGGTACACGCGAAGCTTTTTCCTCATTAAATGTACTGTCCAGCGCTGTAAAGATATGAACATAGATGTATTTTATAGATTACAATAAAGCTTTCGACTCTGTGATACACCAGAAATTAATAAATATTCTAGAAACAGGAAATATATACAGCAACTGATCGATCAAGTCGTAACAGCCAGCGACAGATCTTGATTAACAATAAATATAATAAGAATCCAAGTGGATAGTAATAACAAAGAAATATCTACCACCAGAATCCCTCGAAATAAAAGGTAACACTCTAGAACACCGTCACCATCTTTAAATATTTGGGAACCAATATAAATGAAAAGTGGCTCCCAAGAATGGAAATATATTCCCGAATTGAACAGGCCCGAGTGACATACGTGAATATGAACAAATTTTTCCATCGAACAAGTCTCAATCTCGAACTGCGAATCAGAATAGTGTGATACTATGGTATGGATGTGAGTGCTGAACCCTTGACCCCCGGTCAGGGACACGATTGGAAGCTTTTGAAATGTACATTTGTAGACGCCTTTTTCGCCTCTTCTGGGTAAAGAAAATAATAAACACAGGAGTACTAGAAAGAATGAACACAGCGAAAGAATCACTCATAACAATAAAAATAAGAAAAACTCAATACTTCGGACGTATAATGAGGGGCCCAAAATACGAATTGCCACGTTTAATTACACAGCCCCACAAAAAAAAAAGTGGGGTATACTTTTGATGCGATATATCAGATCCGTAGCATTTTTGCCCGCTGATCACGAATCTGACGTCAGAATATCGCCATCACATCTCAATTTTTTTTCTAACCTCAAAAAATAGGTAAAAATTAGTAAAAATTAAGAAAAATATACTCCTAAAAAATTGATTCAAGCTTTTTTCATGAATCCAAAGATGTATTAATATGTATTCAGACACGCTAAGCTAATATTCATCGGTTGGATTAAGCCATACAGTTCTGTTTTCTTTCTAACCTCAATAAATCAGACAGATATAGTGCTTCTCGAATGCAAAAACGAATTCAAATTAAAATTCAACCGATTCTTACCAAATTTGGTACACGGGGGTTTTTTTGGGTTGCTGATCATGAATCTGAGGTCGGATTTGCAAAATTTTAAAATGGCGGATCCAAGATGGCGGACAAAATTTTTGAAAACCAACCGATTTCTACCAAATTTGGTATACAGTTCGGGAATCCTCAAACCTGATACTCTTAAACCCTAAACCCTGAAACCTTAGACTCCCACACCCTGTAACCTCAAAAAATAGACCTCAATAACCCTGTAACTTTAAAAATGAGACCCAATAAACTCAAAACCAGGACTTTTAAACCATATACTCTCAAATAGTAGACCCTTAAGCCCTAGAATTGCGAAGGTTAGACCCGCGCCTAACTTTCCTTTTTTTGGCTGTATCTTGTTCTTTTTTCCGCGAATGACCTATTCAAAGGCTTTCTGCCCAAACGCTTTTGAGGACTTGTTTCTCTTTTTAGCGACCAGCAATAGTTCGCTAGCATATGGTCATCCCATCGTCCTTGATACCGATTTTCTATGGCTTTCAGATCTTGGTGAAAACGTCTCCCTTGCTCCTCACTGTAGGCACCAAGATTATCTGGGAAATCATCGATGTGGGAGTCCAGGAAATGTAATTTTAGATTCATTAAGCAACCTAATGTTTGAAAATTTTTTACCATTTTCTCGACTATTTCTTTGTACTTAGGACTTTTATTATTTCCCAAAAAGTTTGTTGCGACTTCTTTAAAACTAAGCCAAGCAGCTTTTTCAACTTTATTCATTTTAGTAACAAATAATGAATCTTGAAACAATTTTCTTATTTGTGGCCCGTCAAATACGCCTGCCTTAATTTTAGCTTCAGAAAATTTCGGAAATTTTTTATGCTAATATTTGAAACATGGGCCGTTTGTATCTAATGCTCTCGTGAATTGCTTCATAAGTCCAAGCTTAATGTGAAGCGGGGGAATAAGAACTTTTCCTGGATCTACCAATGGTGGAAACAATACATTATTTTCACCAGGAGTGAACGATTCTCTTGGCCAAATTTTTTTCTTATAATGACGTTCCCTGTCTCTGCTATTCCACACAGACATTTATAACAGGGATAAAGTGTAAACCCTGACTGTTGGCCAAGCAATATTGTTACAATTTTCAGATCTCCACAAATTTTCCAGTTATGATCAGCATATTTTATTTTTATCAAAAGCTGCTTCATTTTTTCATATTGCTCTTCCATAACTGTGGAATGAGCAATCGGAATGGGAGCGTAAACGTTGGTATTATGCAGCAAAATTGCCTTAATGCTCCGTTTAGAAGAATCAATGAACAATCTCCATTCTTCAGGATCGTATGAGTTATTTTGAAATTCATCCATTAGACCTTTTACATCGGTACAATATGAAAGTGACAATTCCTCGTCCATTGTGAAATATTTTCGAAATTCTTCATCTCTGTTTCTATAATAAGAAAATCACTAAATTCTGACTGTGATACGAGTATTGGTTCTGGTTTACGGTTGTATGGTAGAAATTCTTTATCTGTGTCACTAGTATATGATAGGTTGTCACAAGAACATTCATCAGTAACAGTGTTTGAATCTTTTTCGACAGTCTCAATGTTTTCGGCATGAACTGATAAGGTGAAATCATTTGTTTCCATAACATCAGCATCAAGTGGTTCAGGAGGCGGAATTAGTTTAGTTGGTCTTGTTACTGTCGAAACATCGTTATAAGTAATAGTGCTTTTATTTTTTCGGTTATGCCTAGATACAACATTCATACAAAAGTAGCAATCATTTTCACTGTATGGTCTATGCCATATTGCTGGTCTGGAATATTTAATCGCCTTCTTATTGATGTACAACATTATTTTGCAAGAACTGCAAATGATGTGGGGAACCCAATCTGTATCCTGATGCTGTATTTCAATGTTAAAACAATCCTTATATAAGGTTTTAATCTTATCCGTTATCGGTGACCCCATTTTACTCAATACGTGTTGACAGCAAATATAACAAAATGAATCACTTTTTTTATCGCACTTATGAAAAGTCCTTGTACCGTGAGACCGTTTTCTTGTAGTATTATACTCTACATGAGCCAAGTCACCCACACATGAAGAGCTACGGTCGCTGGATAACGACGGCTGCGGGCTCGCTTTCCCACCCTGACCAACCGCCGATACTGGGTTTCCGAGTCCCTGCATCGTAATTCTCTTTCTTCTATCTGCCATGACGGCATCTAAGCCGTTATCCAGGGACTCTGCCGGCTAGTGGGGTAACACCGTTGCCCACCGTCACCACGAGGAGGTGCCCTGGATGCAAGTAGAAAAATAAAAATCGACCGATGAATTTTCTCGGCGTTCAAAATGGCGCGAAAACATCTGCCGTCTTGAATTTTGCAAATCCAACCTCAGATTCGTGATCAGCGACCCAAAAAATCCCCGTTTACCAAATTTGGTAAGGATCGGTTGAATTTTAACTTGAATTCGTTTTTGCATTCGAGAAGCACTATATCTGTCTGATTTATTGAAGTTAGAAAGAAAACAGAACTGTATGGCTCAATCCAACCGATGAATATTAGCTTAGCGTGTCCGAATACATATTAATACATCTTTGGATTCATGAAAAAGCTTGAATCAATTTTTTAGGAGTATATTTTTCTTAATTTTTACTAATTTTTTAGCTATTTTTTGAGGTTAGAAAAAAATTGAGATGTGATGGCGATATTCTGACGTCAGATTCGTGATCAGCGGGCAAAAAATACTACGGATCTGATATATCGCATCAAAAGTATACCCCACTTTTTTTTTTGTGGGGCTGTGTTATTGAAGACAAAACAAAGGGCAAACGATCGATGGGACGACGACAGAATTCTTGGCTGAAGGACATGAGAAGGTGGTTTGGATATGCTTCGGGTGATATTTCGCGAGCAGCAGTCTCTAAAGTTCGTTAAACTGTATGGATTGTCAATCTTTGTGCGGAGACGACGTCGTAAGAAGAAGAAGACTAAAAGTATTTTTCAGTACATCTATTTCATATATTGCGCTTCTTTGTAATCTCACCTGTTATACTATTACGATCTAAATCTATTATTGCTTTAATTTGGTCAGTATAAACTTTAACTAGGCGGTGTTTATCTTTGAGTAAAAAACCACCCTAATGAAGCAAATCATTTTTGATACTTCCGTCCTTTGCAGGCTTCGTTAAGGTACATAGCATATTACTTTTTGTCAGTTTGCAATGCATTTTTTCCTTTTTGGAAGTAAAAAAAGTAAAGTATGACAAGAATTGTCATTTTGCTTTTCTATTCGACAGCAAACAAAAACTACACAACCGATCGATACAGTTTCCTTACTGAGTGTCAATTGAAGCTCTAACTATACATCAACAATATGGGTTTAACATTTCGAATACGTAAATATACTTAAAAAATCAACTAACACCATCTGTCACCGAGATCCACAATTACTTAGTTGCAATTTATCCATATGTGTAATGTCTATTGAATACTGTAATATACTCTACGTTTGTATTGCTATCAGTTGTACACACACTCGGTGCATCATTTACGTAATTTACATTATATTCAACGCAAAATTTGCGAAGCGCAACAGTCGCAAAATCATTGTTTCCGCAGAATTTGTCCCAGATAAAAAGTACGCCGTGCTCTAGTAAAATACGCTATAGCAACTTAACGACACAGCTCTTTGCCCTACGTTGTCCGTCTCACCCTTTGCTTCCAACCAATAAATCAAACAAGTGTGAACTTATTTATGGAACACCCTGTATAAGATTATTCTTCTTTTCATACTATAAACGTATCTTTTTTCTTAACATTTTGCGTTCCGAAATTCTTACTACTAAATCATTTTTGAGCTCCTAAAGATCTTAAATCTCAAAAAAGGTTTTAAAACATCCATATTTACAATTCAAAATAGATTTAAATGAATATTTTATTTAAATTTTTTGTATGTATTTAAATATTTTTCAGTATAAATAAAAATACACTTAATACAGTTCAATTATTCGATATCAATTTTTGTGTTTTTTTTTTTTTTTTTTTTTTTTTTTTTTTTATGGGTCTAGCACACGTGCTACAGGGAAGTCCCTAAAGCGCTACAGGAGCGACACGTGTGCGGAGAAGGCGATTCACGTTGTTCTTGAATCGCTGTAGATTGTACTCGGTGGGAAACACAGTCCTGGGCAAATTATTCCAAAGGGATGATGTTCTCCATATAAAAGACTGCTTAAAAAGTGTTGTACGGGGAGTAACAAGCTGTACCTCATACGGATGTGAAGAATTAGCGCGACGTGTACTTCTAACATGCACCGCTCTGGGAGGAATTAAGCGGGCCACATCCTTCGAACACTTTCCATGAAAGTACTTGTAGAATAGGCTCAAGTCGCCAACCGTTCTTCGATGTTCCAGCGAATCAAGGCCGACGGTCAGTTCCGGGTCTGCAATCAGACGAACAGCTCTTCTCTGAATAGAATTCAACAAATGCAGTGTATGTTTGGGAGCGGAGCTCCAAACATGGGAGCAGTATTCCATAGTTGGGTCGAATTTGAGCTTTGTAAAGAATTAACAGTTGTTGAGGAGTGTAAAGCTTTCTGGTTCGAAATAATCTTCCCAACTTTTGAGAAGCTCTCCTTGCTATGCCTGCAACATATTCATGCCAGGACATATTTGCTCCCAAATTAACGTCCAACAAATTGAGTGACGATGTTAGAGGAATGGAGTGCCCCCGACATAACTATGTCGGGTTCAGCAACGTTAACTTTTTTAGAGAAAACTGCCGCCTGGGTTTTTGTAGCGTTAAATTCCACTTGGTTACTGTCACCCCAAGATAGAATTTCTTCCCAGGTCTTTGTTAAGTTGAACGACTTCCTGCTGTCTGCGGATATTCGTCTGAGTAGCCGATGTCCGAGGGTTCAAAGTGAATGAAGAGATAAGTGTACTGTCATCTGCAAAGCTGTAGACTGGATTCTCGGTCTTTTCCAGCAGATCGTTAATGTAAATGAGAAAAAGAGTAGGATACAGTATGGAGCCTTGAGGTACACCGGCGTTGATAGTGAAGGTGTTGGAAAGAAATCCGTCGACTGCCACTTGTAAAGAACGCTCTCTGAGGAAACATGAGAGCCACAAACAGAACTTTTCCGACATACCATAAGAACGTAGCTTAGCCAACAGCCCATCGTGCCAAACACGGTCGAATGCCTTGGATATGTCCAGAGCAACCGCTCGAGACTCTCCAAAGTGTTCAATTGCATTGTTCCAAACATGTGTTACATAAGTCAGAAGATCTCCTGTTGATCTATTTTTACGAAAGCCATATTGGTGATCGCTAATAATGTTGAATCCTTCAAGATATTTTAGAAGATGCTGATTGATAGCCTTTTCCATGACTTTCGATATTATTGAAAAGCAGTGCGATTGGTCGGTAGTTATTTGGCGAGGTCTTCTTGCCTTTTTTTAGGTATCGGCTGAACTGTAGCGCATTTTCAGCAGGAAGGAAATATTCCCTTTCTGTAGGATAGGTTGAAAAGTCTACAGAAAACTGGTGTTAGTTCCCTCGCACAGATTTTAAGAACTATGGCAGGTATTCCGTCAGCGCCAGAAGCCTTTTTGGTGTCTAGCTTCATCAGAATACGCTTTATAATACGCTGTCTGAAGACAACATCGGGCATCCTTGACTGCACTATGGGAATAGTAGGTGGTGTTTTTCCTTGGAAATCGACAGTAGAATGTGAAGCAAAGAGTTCAGCCAACAAGTTCGCTTTCTCAACAGGTGTCGTTGCAATAGAATTATCTGGCCGTGTGAGTGGTGGTATGGTGTTTTTTTATTTTGGACCACAACGGCTGTTAACTTTTTACGCCCGCTGTATTTTTACAAAAATTATGATCTTTGAAAATTGATATTGATCATTCGAAAACTTTCATTTCGAATATGTGTTAGGTAATGTGGCAGCCTGTGACTCCGTGGCGTAGTACCTGCTTGCGTTGCAAATGTTACAAGGAAACAGAACAGTGCAGGGCCAAACATACAAACGAGCTCCAGCACCACAAAGCAATGCATGGCAAAGAAGAAAAGAACCATATACAGAAGCTTTTCCTGCGCTTCTACAACAAGAATCTTAGTGGGAGGAAGGCGGAACAACAGTGCAGCGGATGCTAATGAATTATTCATGGTACTAAAAGACCTTAAAAAGAACATAAATTTAAAAGAATTAATAAGATTTTTAAAAGATTGTAGGAATTTCAATATAAATCATAGTAATAAAGGTGATAAGGTTATAATCACTTTTAAAAATATTGAACATAATTATATATAAATCTACTAAATTTAAATAAATAAAAATAACACGTAGGCTGAAAGATTTTTAATCTGGCACATAGATGTCGCACGTTTCAAAAAATCCATATAATTTTTAGGAAGTACCAGCCTTCAAACGATACGTGTCAAAATTTCAAAACATTTATATGATTAATTTATAAGTTATAGTCGTTTTAGTAACGCTACTTTTGATATAAACAATGGAAAGAATCGAATTTCGTGTGTTTGATTAAACACTGCAAAACAGGGACTTGATAAGCGTTACGGGGACTCTACCCCTGGAAAATCACACCTTATTTACTGGTATGCTGAATTTAAATGCAGTCGTACAGACACAAATGATGCTGAACGCTGTGGACTCCCAAATGAGGTGGTTACACCGGAAAACATCAAAAAAAATCCACAAAATTGTTTTTGGATAACCGTAAAATGAAATTGCATGCGATAGCTGACATCCTAGAGACATCAAAAGAACGTGTTGGTCATATTTTGCATGAACATTTGGGCATGAAAAAGCTCTGCTCGAAATGGGTACCGCGTTTGCTCACAGTGTACCAAAAAACAACAACGTATTGATGATTCTGAGCGCTGTTTTTGGACCTGTTTGAACGCAATAAAAAGGATTTTTTCATGCGATATGTGACAATGGATGAAATGTGGATGCGTCACTACACACCAGAATCAAATCGGCAGCCAGCTGAGTGGACATCAGCCGGTGAAAGCCACCCGAAGCGACCAAAGACACAACAGTTTGCTGGGAAAGTGTTGGCCTCTGTTTTTTGGAATGCGTATGGAATAATTTTCATCGACTATGCTGAGAAGGAAAAAAACCATCAATAGCGAATATTATATAAAGTTATTGGCGCGTTTGAAGGCAGAAATCGCAAAGAAACGGCCCCAAAAGGAACAAGAAAAAGTGCTCTTTCATCAAGATAGTGCACCGTGTCACAAGTCAATGGTTTACGATGGCAAAATTGCATGAATTGAAGTCTGAATTCCTTCCTCATCCACCTTGCTCTCCAGATTTGGCCTTCAGCGACTATTATCTATTCGCAGACCTCAAAACAATGCTCACGGGAAAGAGATTTGGCCTATGGCTAATGAAGAAGTTTATCGCCGAAACTTAGGCCTATTTTGAAGGCAAAGACAAATCCTTCTACAAGAAAGGTATAGAAATGTTAGAAAAAGGGTTAGACTGATTGTATCGCTCTTGAAGGATGTTGATGAATAAAGTCGAATTTTGGAAAAAAAAGGGTGTTTTTAGTATATATATATATATATATATATATATATATATATATATATATATATATATATATATATATATATATATATATATATATATATAATATATACACTCCTAGACAAAATTAACGCAACAATATATTAAATCATACAAATCTCTATAATAAATTAATTTTAATAATTTTTTATGAACATTGGTTACACAAAAAGTTAGAAAAAACATATTCGGATACTTTAAAAGTGAATTAGCTACCAAATTTCTCTATAAGATTCGAATTAAAATTATTCTTAAGACCTAATAACAAAATCGTTGAAATTATGTAATAATGAAAAAAATAAACTGGGACACTAGTAGCAAACTTAATGGTGTAACTGGGACACTAGTAGCGTGTGTTGCCTCCACTACTTCGGATGACAGCGTTTATGCGCCTAGGCATGCTTCTAATTAAATTTTGGATAAAATCTTGAGGAATTTGCTCCCATTCTGTGACAACTGCATTTTCAAGTTCCCTCAGTTTTCTAGGTGCAGGTATATGACGTTTCACATTTTTCTTAAGGTGATCCCATACATGTTCTATCGGATTCAGATCCGGGCTTTTTGGTGGCCATTGCATAATCGGTATATCAACTTGATTAAGATAATTGAGTACCTCCCTAGCCACGTGAGGTCGAGCGTTGTCTTGCATAAACAGGAAATTGGGCCCCACAAAATGACCGAAAGGCATCACATGTTCTATTACAATATTCTCAAGATAGTAGTCAGCATTCATGGATCTCGTACGGACAGGAACTAACTCTGTGCGAGCATCAAAGCAGATACCACCCCAGATCATAAACAGAGCCACCGCCGAATGGAATCCTTGCAGAGATATTGCAAGGAGAAAACCTCTCTCCTGGTCTTCGCCATACTCGCCCACGACCATCTGGATGTTTTAGACTAACCCTAGTTTCATCTGTGAAGAAAACTTGTTTCCAATCATCCACAGACCAGTTTTCGTGATTTCGAGCAAAACGTAACCTGGCAACTCTGTTCTCTCTAGTAAGCAAGGGTGCAGTGGCTGGTCTCCTACTGTTTAATCCAGCTTCACTAAACCGTCTTCTAACTGTTTTAGAAGAAATTGTGACATTACGAACAGCTTCGAGTTCGTTTCTTATTATAGAACTAGTGACAGTCCTGTTTTTTAAAGCATATTGTCTTATAAAATGTTCATCTAGGTCGCTAGTGCATCGTTTTCGCCCTTGCCCTAGCCTTCTAGAATAAGTTCCTACTTCATTCAAGCGTTTTACCATACGACTTATTGTGGAATGATATTTGCCTAACAAATTGGCAACATAACTCTGACAGTATCTCTCGTCCACTAAAACTGAGGCTCGCACTACCTCGTGTTCAGTTAAATTCCTTGTTCGATTCATTTTTCTAATTCTTCGGGGTCAAAAATAAAAACAGTCTACCACAAAAATGTATTACTTTGAAAAAGGGAACAATTTATAAGCTTACTTTTAAAGAAAATTTATCGCATTATTACAGAAAATTGTTCTTCTAAAAAATTCTTTAAAACTGTAAATCTAAACGAATTGTTTTGATTTCTGTCATGAACAACGAAACAAAAAGTATGTATAGCCTACTATTCAAATACTCGATAAACTTTAAAACTGACATAGGAAAAAGATAAATTAATTTTCAGATTGTTGCGTTAATTTTGTTCAGGAGTTATATATATATATATATATATATATATAAATATATATATATATATATATATATATATATATATATATACATACATATATATATATATATATATATATATATATATATATATATATATATATACATACATATACATAAATAAATCTTTTTGATGTATCTTGGGTTTTGGTTCATCAAATGAATATCTTTGAGTTCTTTTGATTTTTTTTTATTATTTTGACGTTTCGCCCCTGGTTTTGGGCATTTTCAAAAAAACAGTTTTATTTTGCCATGTCTGGAATTAAAATTAAAAATACATCACAGTCTTGCTTTAAATTATAACAATAACATTGGTTTACAAACATAACACGTATCTATAATATATATAAAATGCAACGTCTCTCTGTCTGTCTGTCTGTCCGTTAGTGCGCCTATCACTGAAAAACCACTTATCCGATTTACGTACTTTTTTTTTAAAAAACCTACATATGTTCTCTGGCCAGGTTATAGGCTATATTTTATTACGATAGGTAGCATAAGGAATCAGCAGTGACGTAAAATAGTGAATGATGTCGGAAATAAGTTTGCCGCTAGCGCGTGCCTTTGCAATACACAGCCTAAAATCATTAAATATGGAACAATATTATGTAGCAAAGAATATCTGTAATGTATAATCTATAATATATATAAAATGCAATGTCTCTCTGTCTGTCTGTCTGTCCATTAGTGCGTTTAACACGCGGGAAACCACTTATCCGATTTACCTGTCTTTTTTTTAAATTCATGCATATGTTCTTTGGCCAGGTTATATAATAATAATAATAATCTATATCTATAATATATATAAAATGCAATGTTTGTCTGTCTGTCTGTCTGTCCGTTAATGCGCTTATCCCTCGAGAACCACTTATCCGATTTACGTGATTTTTTAAATTCATGCATATGTTCTCTGACCAGGTTATAGGTATATATTTTATTACATCTAAAATATATATAAAATGCAACGTATTCTGTCTGTCTGTCTGTCCGTTAGTGCGCTTATCACTGGAGAAGCACTTATCCGATTTTCGTACTTTTTTTTTTAAACATACATATGTTCTCCGGCCAGGTTTATAGGCTATATTTTATTACGATAGGTAGCATAAGGAATGAGCAGTGACAATAATAGTAAATGAAGTCAGACAAAGTTTCCCGCTAGCGCGTTCTCTTGCAGTACACAGTCCAAACCATTAAATATGGAAGAATATTATGTAGCAGAGAATATCTATAATATATATAAAATGCAATGTCTCTCTGTCCGTCTATCTGTCTGTCTGTCTGTCCGTCCGTTAGTGTGCTTATCACTGGAGAACAACTTATCCGATTTACTTGCTTTTTTTTTAACCATACGTATGTTCTCCTGGCCAGGTTATAGGATATATTTTATTAGGTGACATAAGGAATAAGCAATGACGATAATAGTGAATTAAATCGGAGAAAAAAGTTTGCTGCTAGCGCGTTCTCTTGCAATACACTCCCTAAAGCATTAAAATATGGAACAATATCATGTAGCAAAGAATACAATATATATAAATGCAACGTCTTTTGTGTCTGTCTGTCCGTTAGTGCGCTTATCACTCGAGAACCACTTATCCGATTTACGTGTTTTTATAAATTTATACATATGTTCTATATATATTCGATATAAGCCTAGATAATAGGAGATAAGGTGAGATAATGGGAGATAAGGAGAAATAATGGGCGATAAGTCGAGATAAGCCTCGATAATGGGAAATAAGGTGAGATAATGGGAGATAAGTATAAATAATGAGAATAAGGAGAGATAATGGGAGATAAGCAGAGATAAGTCTAGATAATGGGAGTTATGGTGAGATAATGGGAGATAAGGAGAAATAATGGGAGATAAGGAGAAATAATGGGAGATAAGTCGAGATAAGTCTAGATAATGGGAAATAAGGTGAGATAATGGGAGATAAGGAGAAATAATGGGAGATAAGAAGAAATAACGGGCGATGAGCAGAGATAAGCCTAGATAATGGAAATTATGTAGAGATAATGGGAAATAAGGAGAAATATTGGGAGATAAGGAGAAATAATGGGAGATATTTTATTACGTTGGGTAACATAAGGAATAAGCAGTGACGATAGTAGTGAATCAAGTCCACGCGAGCGGAAGCCGCGGGCCCAGCTAGTAATTATATAAATACAACAACTGTTTTAACTTTTTCATAACTTAGTTTAAATTTAACTTTTATTTACAAATTCCATATTTTTGGTACCTTGAAAGTGAGTGACCCTGATTGATGTATTTCAGTCGATGGTTAGTGTTAAGACTGGCGAAAAATATGTGTGTGTATGCTGGCGGACGAACTATTTTTTTGTATGACACCATTTTTGATAGTTTTTTTATATTAATTTTGAGGTGTTTTTATTTACTTTTTTTTATTTATTTAATTAGTTTATGATTATTGTGGTCCTTATTTAGGATCTTGGTTTCTTTGTAATCAAAGCTGTGATATATTTTTTTTTTAATTTACACCCTGTGGAGAACATTCTAGAACTTTTTTAAAATTTTTTGAATTGTACTTTTCAAGATAAGGGCGGACAGCGATTTTTCGCAACTTTTTAAAAATAATACAAGGAAAAGTGTGCGCAAGTATTACATTATATTTATTTTTGAACTTGAAATTTCAACTTTCTATGCCAAATTTTTCGGAGGAAATCGGGTCTGACAAACGGTAGACAGACAGACAGACGGACAGACCAACACCGAAGTGATCTTATAAGTGTTTCTTACGGAACACTAAAAAGGGTAGGGAAAAACAAAATTAAAGGTAAGAAAACTGTATGAATAGGAAAAATAATACTGAACAGTTTTCGTGCGCAGCCGACGGCTCCCTATATATTTCAGACTAGATATCTTACTATCCATTTAAAAATGATAAACAATGTAAATCACGACCAATAAAAGCACAGTTTATATAAATAACGTCCAAAATGATATCCATAAAAAGAATAATAAGACAAAACGACTTGCTTCTGGAGGCACTGATACGTTCCTACGATTGGAAAAATATAGGGACATGAAACAATATTTATGGAATACTCATGGAAATAAAATGGGTCAGAAAGCGATATTAAAATATTACAGAAATGTTGAAAATATATTTGAATTTATGGGTTTGTTATTTTATTTATAGGTTTTCCAGTTTACAGTTTTAAAAAGTAAATGTGCCTTAGGGATTTTCACCTCGAAATCCAATTACTTTAAATGAATTATTGTAAAACCTATTGAATTGTGCTTTTTAGACAAAATACTAAAAAAATTTACCAATTCTTATTTTCTTACTTTTTTTTTAAAGTATTTGAAAAGGGTAGTAGAAGCAAACAGCAGGTAGCTAAAAGTGTAGGGGATAACGACAGATATTGCTGTACAACGGAAGTTTTTCGTTTAAATTAGTTTGCCTAGACGCGGGTTCATCCTGTTGTGTATTTTGTGCAGTGAGAATTTTGAAATGTTATAAATATTTTATTGCATTTTATGCGTTGTTTTCGCAAATAATTGAGTATAACTATCGAAAAACATTTAATAATTCATTTATTTTGCTATAAATTACAACGCGTATTGTAAGTCTAATTGTCAGATTTTTAAAATTTTGCTGCACAAATATATACATATATATATATATATATATATATATATATATATATATATATATATATATATATAATATATATTATATGTATTATATATATATATATATATATATATATATATATATATATATATACATATATGTATATATAATAATATATAAAATGCAACGTCTCTCTGTCTGTCTGTCTGTCTGTCTGTCCGTTAGTACGCTTATCACTGAAGGATTACTTATCCGATTTACGTGCTTTTTTTTTTTTTTTATACATACATATGTTCTCTGGGCCAGGTTATACGATATATTTTATTACGTTAGGTAACATAAGGAATAAGCAGTGACAGTAATAATGAATCAAGCCGGAAAAAAAGTTTGCTTCTAGCGCGTTCCCGTGCAATATACAGCCTAAACCATTAAATATGGAACAATATCATGTAGCAAAGAATATAACATATATATAATGCAACGTCTCTCTGTCTCTGTGTCTGTCCGTTAGTGCGCTAATCACTCGAGAACCACTTATCCGATTTACGTGTTTTTTTAAATTCATACATTTGTTCTCTGTCCAGGTTATCTATAATCTTCAATAATATATATAAAATGCAACGTTTCTCTGTCTGTTTGTCTGTCTGCTCGTTAGTGCGTTTATCACTGGAGAACCACTTATCGGATTTACGTATTTTTTTTAAATTCATACATTTCTTCTTTGGCCAGGTTATCTATAATCTTCTATCTGTAATATATATAAAATGCAAAGTCTGTCTGTCCGTTTAGTGCGCTGATCACTCGAGAACCACTTATCCCATTTACGTGCTTTGTTTAAATCATACATTTGTTCCCTGGCCAGGTATATTTTATTACGTTAGGTAACATACGGAATAAGCAGTGTCGATAATAGTGAATCAAGTCGGAAAAAAAGGTTGCCGCTAGAGCGTTCTCTTGCAATACACTGCCTGGACCATTAAATACGGAACAATATCATCTAGCAATGTAGCAAAACATAATATATGTAACATTTCTCTGTTTGTTGGTATGTCCGTTAGTGCGCTTATGACTTAAGAACCACTTATCCGAACTACATGTTTGTTTTTTTTTAATTCATACATTTGTTCTCTGGCCGGGTTATCTATAATCTTATAATCTTCTATATAATATATATATATATATATATATATATATATATATATATATATATATATATATATATATATATATATATATATAATGCAACGTCTCTCTGTCTGTCTATTTATCTGTTAGTGCGCTTATATGTTCTATGGCCAGGTTATAGAATATATTTTATTACGTTAGGTAATATAAGGAATGAGCAGTGACAATAAAAGTGAATCAAATCCACGCGTGCGGAGCTGCGGGCACGGCTAGTATACTTTCTCCAAACTTTTGGATGAAAAAAATTTTACCTCGAGGTGGCCTTTGACAATAAATTTTACGGTCTTTCGGAGTTAGTGCAATTAATAAAACCAATACGTCAACGTCTTTAGAAACTCTAGAAACAAACCTAAATTTAAAAAAGAAACAATTCTTAGGGATGTGTGATAAGACTGAGTGTAATATATTGTGTTAAAG
>CM032448.1:11648359-11651441 GCA_019049505.1 Pachyrhynchus sulphureomaculatus
GTTCATCTATCTTCTGTTACTAATATTATTTTTTTTCTTTTCAGGTATGCGTCCAGCGTTATTTAGCTGAAAAAATGAACTAAAATAAATGGTAAGAACTTACCGTGGCTAAGATATTTAAGCAATTAATATCGTCGGTACCACGTATAAACTAACCAATGTGAAAAAACGCATTTTTCATATTCATCGGTTTTCTACACTATAGTGTTTAACGCAGCCCGTGATAAGGTAGCAGATCATTCCCTCTACCAGAAAAGCAGGAATGAGCTCTAGTCATTTTACGAATTTTTTACATTTTATATGTTTTTAAGTATCGAATCTCATATTCGATTGTTTATAGTGCAATGGGGAAGAAATTGTTTTATTATTGCACTTGCAATATTACGAATGTGCAACGTTCATAACTTTATGCGAATAATTTCGTTCTCTATATTTACGAAAATTTGGTACGAACTAACGAATTTATGGTACATCCGTTATTTTCTTCTTCTTCTTTCTCAGCCTGTGTTCATCCATTCCCTTGCAACTTGTGTCCAGTTCGTTCTTGCAATCCTCTGGATGTCGTCTCGCCATCACTTTTGTGGTCTTCCCACACTTCTCTTGGTCTCCATGTTAACAATTTTATTAGTCCATTTATTTTTGTTTATACACCCGATGATTGTGCCAAATTAATGAGACTAGCTCGAGTTCATCCAACTTCTTCGAAGTCACAAAGTTCGTTCACGATGATGATGCTTTAAACTTCAGTCCTTTGCAGTACACTCTAATAGGAAAAAGAAATGATAACGAAAGTGGGAGTAAAAAGATTAATTTTAGCACTGTATAGAAGGTAACAGTATATGAAAGATTACCTTAATAAAATATTTTGTTAAAACAAATCTCGAATATGAAGAATTAAGAAAACTTATATTGAAAAACCCAAACCTCTGAACAAAAATATACTCCTCCCACAATCGGTTCCTCCATACTCTGATAGGCTAATCATTTCACAAGCAAAGAAAAAAGACATTCAATTGTGTAGACAAAACTTAATTCTATGTTTAAATCTAATTCAAAAATCTCTTTATTATTAATGATAAATTATTTACAGGTTCTATTATACATGTTCAAGTTCTGTAGATACAGAATGCTTTACAGCATTTTCATCCACAGAGAAAGCCTTACGGCGGCTGATGTTCTGCCTTGTATTTGAAACCTTATGAACCGTAATTGTATAATAGTGCCATTTCCGGTAGATCCTTAAATGGCAGTTTATTTTTTGCTTGTTTGTGAGATTTTTATTTTTTGTTAGGCTTTGTTTATTTATTGTGGGGATTTAGTTTTATTGTCTGCTGGGAAAAATAATATAAACCCAGGTGGATATAGTCAGATACGTGTAGTTCATAGTTTATATTACACATTTCTATTCTAGTCTCGCTTACTCTTCTTTCTTTTCATACTCCTTGTCACACCTGTAAGTTTCTTTCACACACATTTCATATATATATATATATATATATATATATATATATATATTTATATATATATATATATATATATATATTACACGTTTATGATTTTTTTTACCATATTTCACTGCACTATTGCACTTTGTTGAAAACTTTTTTATTAACTTTTTATACCTTTACTAGAATTATATTATTTATGCTACTTTTTGTTTGCTTTGTGGTCTATTTTTAAATTGTTTACTTTATATTTCCGAACAAGTACCCCGACGCTCAACAGTTTTAGCACACCGTGGCTCACTTTCAGCACGCTTTAGACTCGCTTAAGATACTTTATCAGCTGGGCCTCGAATCCCTATTCGTAATTTTTTTTTTATATTTGGTTTCTTTCCCGAATTCCTTCCAATTTGCCCTCGTCTCGAAGCAGTTTTGGAGCTTCGAAGTAAATGAATGATCGATAATATAAATGGTTTTTGTGTAGGGTTTGTTCTATTTTGGTTTGTGTCAGATCTTGTATTAGAGTCGATACCTGTGTTTATATATCCGTAAAGTTTCTCTAATAACTGTTTCGTCTAAAAAATATTGTCTTACTGTTTGCATGTTTGTCATGTGATGTACGTCTCTATTTATAGCCTTTATATTTTGTACTGCATTCACTGCAGTCTGTATGCGTCCGATATACCACACCAGACTGGTGCAACATACATTACTACTAGTCTGATGGTCTGATTTATATATCGTTAAATTTATTTACGTGGCTCGATTTGTATAACTACCCTTGTTTTCTACCCACAAAACCGCATAATATGATGTAAAGTAACAATATTTTTAATTAATTTTATTTAATAAATTGTTACTTAGTAACAAATTTAAATGTGTTGAGCATAAATCAAAGATTCCACGAGTTGATTTTAAATTGGGAAAAAGAATGTATATCGAAGGAAAATCAACTTTAAAACTGTTTTTTTTGTTTATCCTGAAAAGTAAATATTTTCCACATTCGTTGTTATTCGTGGTGCTCACGATATAGTGGTAGTTTTCATCATTTTAATCGTATTTTTTTCTCATTAATTTCGTTATTATATTATAAACTTGTCCCCAAAATCCGAGCAAAATAGCGCCCCGATTTTTCTTATAACACACACAATAAGCCTATTCCAGAAAGACCGTGAATACCGAGAATCGTTTTATTATTCTAAAATAAGTTTCGCCGAAAAAGGCAATTTTTTCCATGCCTGCTTGCTTTTTTTTTCCAATTTTAACGTTAACGTAATAAAAGCACAACTAAATTCAAGAGGTCTAACTTGATAACACGTAACTTGATCTCTTTGAAGAATACCGTAAATAACTCGACGCAACGGTTAGACTTTCAAATTAACAGAATTAAAGATTTTGTTTCAGCAGAGTAGGCTTGTCGGTTAGAGAGCCTTTTGCGATTACAATCCGGTAATGTTTTTGAACGGTTAAACGTTAAAGGCAGGTAGCCAAAAATTAATTAGTTGTCCTGTATTCAGTTTCTTTGGTGTGGAATTGTTCCAAAACCCATAGGATTCCTCACGTTAGTTTCGGAGCTCCAATCCAGAGCGAATAATATTTTATAAACTATTGGGGGCTGAATTCTAGAATGTTTTAGAAAA
>CM032448.1:11651541-11740894 GCA_019049505.1 Pachyrhynchus sulphureomaculatus
TGCGTATATTTTTGAGGTCCCTGAGTCCGAACCCGTAGTTTGTTTGACTCAAGCCGCCTTTCAGAGGTCATTATAAGGTCATTTCATCATCCGTTTATGTTTTATTTGAAAAATATGTATGGTCATTTTGCGTTGTTAAATTTAATTTTGTTTTTATCGTACACCTGCGAAGCATACAGAGGTTAATTGACGGTACATTTTTATTGATTATATCTTATACATATCATTTTACATTTACGTTAATATATCACAATCAAAAATGTCTTTTATGCTGCAGGTAGACTGATGCAAGCAAATATTTTAATACTGTTTAAAGGTATTTATTAGTAAAACTTAGAATATTGTTCATGTCAAAAATAGACTATACAAATATTTTGACTAGTTTTGTGACTATGAAATAGACTTTTAAAATCTAAAAAAAAATTTGACCTAATTTTTGTACTCTCGATGTTCGTTCCATATATCTAGTAAATTTAAAGTCCAGCCCGACTGTGTTTCTTGAGGTATAAATGAAACATTGTGCGCTATGTTATGTTTAAATTTCGTTTTATAACTCAATTCCCAATACATTTCAAATTAATAATTCTAATGTCGAACAACCTTGTTATCAAGTAACCCTTAATCTGTATACTTCAATACTTAATCCTTGTCGACAAAGAAACTCTAATACCCAATACCTTTGAACCCAATAACTTACTTGTACAGTAATCCTTATATCTACTTATACTCTCGTATTGTCTTATATAATGCCTCAATGCGTAAGTTAACTACTAAAAATGATTCGGCTCATACTTCGTAAAGAGTCTCGAGTGTCCAAGTAGATTTTCGAAATTGCGCAGTCAGTATTTAATATGAATAAGCATAAGAGTTTGCTTCTTTTAGTATTTATCAAAGCATGTTTGAAGTACTACTTTAAACGAGAAACGCTTTCGTTTCTCGTGAAATGATCTTCGACTTGCTTTTCTTTTATGAGATTTATATGATTCTCGCTTCAGGCTCCAGCAATAATCTGCCAACATGTTTATCCCCCACCTTGATACCTTTTTTCAAATCCACTCAAGTCTTGGTGCATCCTTTCTCCATGTTCTTCGCTAAAATCTCCGAGATTTTCAGGGAACCAATCAAGGTGTGAATGGAGAAAATGCAGTTTCAGACTCATTAAACATCCCATTTCTTTATAATTTTGTACTAAATTTCCAACAATATTTTTGTAATTAGGGTCTTTATGATTTCCAAGAAATTTAGTCGTCACCTCTCTAAAACTTTGCCATGCTACTTTTTCTTTGGCATTCATTTTCCTCTCAAATGCATCATTTTTTAGGAGGTCTCTTATTTGTGGTCCAGTAAATATGCCCTATTTTATTTTAGCTTCAGAAAGATTAGGTAGCACTTTAAAAGTGTGCATGAAAGCAGGACTTTCATTTCGGCTCATGGCCTTGACAAGTTGCTTTGCAATACCTAGTTTGATATGCAAAGGTGGAAGTAGGACCTTATTGGTTGATATCAAACTTGGACCTATGATGTTCTTTTCACCTGGAATTAATTCTTGTCTCAACGGCCAGTCTTTCCTCACATAATGGTCATCTCGAGCCCGACTATTCCACTCACAAATAAAGCACGGATAAGAAGTGTTTCCAGATTGCTGTCCCAGTAATATTGTAAATATCTTTAAGTCCCCACAAAGTTCCCACTGGTTTTGATCGTAATTCAATTTTTGCAATAGCAACTCAAAATTATGGTATTCTTCATCTAATACAATAGAATGAGCGACTGGTAAAGGGGCATAAATATTTCCATTATGTAACAAGATAGCTTTTAAGCTTCTTTTTGAAGAATCTATCAACAGTCGCCAATCACTTGCTGTGTATTCTATACCGTATTCTTGCACTAACCCTTCAATATTATGGCAATAGACTAGATTATTCATTTTAATAAAATATTTTCTGAATGGACGTTCTCTCGAACGATAGACAGAAATTTTTGTTCCTGTGGATAAATAATTTTTTTTCTTTTAGCCTAGATGCTAAAAGCTCTGATCTATCTTTCGAGAGTCCCAAGTCTCTGCACAGATCACTTAATTCGTTTTGATTAAATGTTTCGACTTCCGATATATAATTTTCCTCAACATCTGATTCTTCTGTGCTGAAATTTTCTCTTTCTTCGTGTTCGAATGTTTCATCTGGCATATCTTCATCAGTTACCACTTCTTGTCTCAATTCATTAATTTCCATGATATGATCAGAATTCGTTTCAATAAGAACTGGTGAAGTCACAGATGTTACACGTGCATATGAAATAGAATCCTTATTCTTTCGGTTGTACCCCTTTCAAGTTTGTTAAGCAGAAGTAACAGTCGGTGGTATGGTCTGTTGGGGGTCTCCATATCATTGGTCGAGAGAAAATACCTGGTTGTTAATTCTATATAGAACATTGCTGCATTTATGACATATAGATTTTGGTGTGTAAGAGTTATCCAATGAGCTTGTATCAATATGATAAATTTGGTGATATTTTACTTTTAACGAATCTGAAAACATGAATTTCTTTTGTGGAATATACTCCCCACAAACAACACAAAAATTGTCGAGTTTAGTGGAACATGACGAATTTCTTGTAGCATATGACTCTACAGAGGCCAAGTTTCCCATCAATGTAGAGCTAACGGTCGCATGATGACGACGCCTGCGGGCCCGCTTTCCCACCCTGACCAGCCGCCGATTCTGGGTTTCCGGGACCCTGTCTCGTAATTTTTTTTAGGAGTAGTTGTCATGACGGCATAAACGTCGTAACCCAGGGACTTCGCCGGATAGTGAGACAACTCCGTTGCCCACCGTCACCACGTGGAGGTGCGCTGGGTACAACTACACCTTAATACTGGAGTTTAAAGCGAGACTGAGCTAAATTTATAAAAAAGAAGAGTAAATAATTTCGCGAGGAATGAAAAAAGCATTTTATTGTCAAAGTAAAACTCCAAATATATGTACAAAAATAGTTAAAATGACCACCGTATATCTTTTGAGCATAAGATCATGCAGGATTTGAACTGAATGATCTGAAAAAATAATAGATGAATTTTTTCAGATTTTTCCCACGATTTTTGCTCTATTTGACCTTCAAATGACTTCTGGGAAAAGGTGTAAGGTCAAACAAACTACGGATTCGGACTCAGGGACCTCAAAAACATACGCATGGAATTTTTCAGATTTTCCTACGGTTTTTGTCTATTTGACCTTCAAATGACCTTGAATCTGATGTGATGAAGGTTAATCAACCTGCTCATCGTAATCAGCGACCCCAAAAACCCCATAAGGACCATATCGCTCCGAGTGTTTGTTTTAGATCAAATGTTGACCTGTGTAAGTCTCACGTTCTCAAGATATTCCTGAAAAACATCAAATACCAGAATATAAAGAAAATGTGATGCAGAAAATAGATAACACCCAATTCGGATTCCGAAAAAGCATGGGTACACGCGAAGCTTTTTCCTCATTAAATGTACTGTACAGCGCTGTAAAGATATGAACATAGATGTATTTTATAGATTACAATAAAGCTTTCGACTCTGTGATACACCAGAAATTAATAAATATTCTAGAAACAGCAAATATATACAGCAACTGATCGATCAAGTCGTAACAGCCAGCGACAGATCTTGATTAACTAGGAATATAAGAAGAACCCAAGTGGATAGTAATAACAAAGAAATATCTACCACCAGAATCCCTCGAAATAAAAGGTAACACTCTAGAACAAAACACCGTCACCATATTTAAATATTTGGGAACCAATATAAATGAAAAGTGGCTCCCAAGAATGGAAATATATTCCCGAATTGAACAGGCCCGAGTGACATACGTGAATATGAACAAATTTTTCCATCGAACAAGTCTCAATCTCGAACTGCGAATCAGAATAGTGTGATACTATGGTATGGATGTGAGTGCTGAACCCTTGTCCCCTGCACAGTGATTCGGCAAGAACATGCTAGCGGGACAATATTCATTGACGTAATTTCCAGGAATCACTGATAACGACTTGTAAACAACCCCCCCCCCCCATTTAACGAATTCCAAGAATTAATTTGTTTATCACCTCGTAAAGGTATCTTATCAGGGGGTCAAAGTAACCCTTATAAGAGAGGTCATTTTCATTTGCAAATCAGTTGCATTTTATGCACACTTGTGATAACATATTTTAAAATTGGTAGCAAAGTGAAACGAGTTTTTTGTGATGGAATATTCTGTTGAAGGTATGTACTCTATTATGACTTATATTTTTTATAAAAAATACTTTTGGTGTAATATCAATTTGTAAATGTATAGATAAATCCAGCAAATTTTACATTAATTGTAAACTTTAAAAGTAGCAACTTTTTTTATCCACCTAGATTTTTCTATATGTAATACCTACAACGAAAGTAAGATTATTTTATTTTTTTCAGAACGAGTCGTGACTATGACGAAAATGGAGTTTTTTGAAGAATGTCTAAAACATGACAAAACTGAACGAAACAGTGGCATTTTTTATTATATAAGTGAAAAATTCAATATGTCTGATGTTTCTGACGATTCTCTAAAACGATTCAAAATGACAATATCAAGCCCTGCAGCAAAATTCAATCAAAAGTGGACTTCTTTAAAGTGTAACAAAGAATTGTTTCTAATCAAACATAAAGATTGGTTAGAGGGATCCGGAATCGAAATAAAGATGTATGTTAACCAGCCGTGCACTTCAACATCATCAGCGGCTCTTTCCGTAGGGCGACCCAGAAAATTATATGAAGACTCATCAACGAAAACGAAGAGTAGAAGATCTTTTGGAATCGAGAAGTGCAAGTGAGCTTATTACAGCAGCTGAGTTAGCTACTCGAAAAGAAGGGCATCGCAGTGTTGCTAAACAGATCCATAACGTCGCGGTCAGTGAAACTAGAGAAAAGAATAAGTGTTCTGAACAAAGTCGGCAGTTAACACCAGACGAAGCTTTAGCTTATTATGTGGACTCGAAATCGACTTCTCACTCATATAAACAAACAAGAAAATGGTCAATGAAAGCGGGACATCAAGTGTATCCACCGTTTTATAGTTTAGGTAAGTCCAAAGCTTCTTGTTGTCCTTCTGACGAATATATTTCTGTGACTGAATCTCGAGCTGAAATTAAACTTCACGCGATTTTGGATAAAACGGCTGAACGATTAGTTTAAAGCTCAGACGGAAGTCATTAGAAGTGTGTTACCTCGTTCATATTATACGTTGGTAAGCAAATGGGGCTGTGATGGGAGTTCGGGGCATAGCACGTATAAGCAGAAATTTGAGAACACTAACGCTACAGACGAATTTTTGTTCGTATACTCATTTGTCCCTTTGAGACTGCTTGATGACGAAACTGTGATCTGGCAAAATCCAAGACCTTCCTCTACTTTATATTGCCGTCCTATTAAGTTTATTTTTGCCAAGGAGACAAAAGAGTTTACGAAAGAAGAAACTTCTAAAATTTTAGATGAAGTAAGTCAGCTTCTTCCAACATTATGTAACGTTGCTGGATCTCAAATGTTGTTGAACACGATTTGTTGTTGACAATGACTGATGGCAAAGTGTGCAATGCCTTAACAGACACAAGTTCAACACAAAAGTGTTATACGAGACTGGTTTGAAAAGTCCGTGCAAAAATAAAAAACTACTTATGTGTTTGGGGTAAACCTTTTTTATTTTTCGACATAGTCTCCTTTTAGGCTTATACACTTCGTCCAACGATGTTCTAGTTTGTTTATCCCTTCCGAATAATAGGATTTGTCCAAGTCTGCAAAATATCCATTAGTGTCTGCAATCACCTCCTCGTTTGAATAAAATCTTTGTCCCGCCAGCCATTTCTTCAAATTGGGGAACAAATAGTAGTCCGAGGGAGCCAAGTCTGGAGAAATAGGGGGGATGTGAAACGAGTTGGAATCCTATTTCCATTAATTTTGCGACCACAACCTGAGGTGTGTGCTGGTGCATTGTCGTGATGGAAAAGGACTTTCTTGTGGGCCAATCACGGGCGTTTTTCCTTGCAGCTCGGTTTTCAAACGGTCCAATAACGATGAATAATATTCACCTGTAATCGTTTTACCCTTTTCCAGATAGTCGATGAGGATTATCCCTTGCGAATCCCAAAAGACAGTCGCCATAATCTTTCCGGCCGAAGGAACGGTCTTCGCCTTTTTTGGTGTAGATTCCCCCTTGGTAACCCATTGTTTAGATTGTTGTTTAGTCTCAGGAGTATAGTAATGTATCTATGTTTCATCCACAGTGACGAAACGACGCTTAAAGTCCTCCGGATTCTTCTGGAACAGCTCCAAACCATCCTTGCATCACTTCACACGATTCCGTTTTTGGTCAAGCGTGAGCAATCGCGGCACCCATCTTGCGGATAGCTTTCTCATGTCCAAATGTTTATGCAAAATATTATGTACCCGTTCAGTCGAGATGCCCCACAGCACTAGCAATCTCACGCACCTTAACTCTTCTGTCATCCATCACCATATCATGGATTTGATCAATGATTTCTGGAGTCGTAACCTCCACAGGCCGTCCAGAACGTTCAGCGTCACTTGTGCCCATATGGCCAGTCCGAAAATTTTGAAACCACTTATAAACTGTTCTAATCGAAGGTGCAGAGTCACCATAATATTTATCAAGCTTCTCTTTAGTCTCCTGAGGCGTTTTGCCTTTCATAAAGTAATGTTTAATCACCACACGAAATTCTTTTTCGTCCATTTCTTGAAAATCACTCGACTTCCTTGATTCACACGAATGCCAAACACAAAGAAATATACCAATATGGCTGAAACTTGGTGTCCGTTCATTCAAGAGATGCTACTAACTAAACATGACCTCGATACGCGCCGGTGGTGCCATCTCTCGGACTTTGCACGGACTTTTCAAACCAGCCTCGTATTTGAGGTGCCACCCCGTCTACTATGAACGAGGAGTCAAAGAAATATCCCAGCAACGAAGAACGCCTTGCATTTGGTTTATCTACTTTACATGCATGGATCCGCACATTTGAATGTTTGCTTCACATCAGCTATCGTTTAGAAATAAAAAAGTGGCAAGTCAGGGGAGATAACGACAAAGCTATTGTGAAGCAACGCTCACAAGAGATACAAGAAGTGTTTAAAGATTCTATGGGTCTCATTGTAGATAAACCAAAACCTGGGTATGGTAACACAAACGATGGAAACACAGCACGTAGATTTTTTTCCAAAGCTGAATTGAGCAGCGAAATTACAGGATTAGACGTAAACCTTATTCGTAGATTTCATGTAATTTTAAGAACTTTGTCATCGGAATATGACATAAATTATATAGAATTCGAAAAGTTTTGTGTTGATACTAGAAAATTATACCTTGATCTGTATTCGTGGTATTCCATGCCCGTTACTGTGCATAAAATTCTTGTACACAGCGCGGAAGTTATAAAGTCTTTTCTTCTTCCCATTGGACAACTCTCCGAAGAAGCCCAGGAGGCAAGAAATAATGACTGTCGTAGATTCCGTGAACTGCACACCAGGAAGCGGTCACGTATTGCCACAAATACAGATCTTTTGAGAGAATGCTTTTAATTACGTCTGATCCTGTTATCAACTCGTATAGAGAATTACCGAGAAGAAAATTTATTTCTTTGCCATCGGAGGTTCTGCAGTTAATTATCCCACCTTCATTGCCATACGAAACACCATCAGTAAGTCATCATCACGAATTAAATGAGAAGGATTATTTACTCTCTGAATATTCTACTGAATCGGAGAGCGGTGATGACGACTCATCTGATGGTGGTTAGTAGGTTTAAGTATTTTTTTATTGTAATTATTATTCTTATTTTATTGTGTGTTATAGTTGCTTATAATTCATGCCTTAGTATATAAGTTATTTAATATTATATTTCTTTTACTTATACACCTTGTTATTGTAAATAATTGATATATAAATACTGTTATTGTACTAATTTATTTTAAAAGAAATAATATTTTGTAAATTAATAAATGTGGGTACTATCATTATGATTTTTATTTTTTTCCTAGAAATTTTTTTGTAAACAAACACGATTGTGCTTTTCACACATAATGAGTAGGTAGACGTATGTAGCTAATTAAAGAACAATTAGCGACAATAGTGAACAAATGAGACACATTAGTAAACCATTTCCGTCTTGCAGCTACATATTTCGATTAATAAACATACAGTACACTTTTTTCACCTTTTTTTTTCTTAAAATAGCTTAAGATACCTGGAATATACATAAACAATTGAAATAAGTGAAGAAATAATATTGTCCCGCTAGCTTTTACTAGTCGAGACACTGTGCCCCGGTCAGGGACACAACTGGAAGCTTTTGAAATGTACATTTGTAGACGCCTTTTTCGCCTCTTCTGGGTAAAGAAAATAACAAACACAGGAGTACTAGAAAGAATGAACACAGTGAAAGAATCACTCATAACAATAAAAATAAAAAAAACTCAATACTTCGGACGTATAATGAGGGGCCCAAAATACGAATTGCCACGTTTAATTATTGAAGACAAAACAAAGGGCAAACGATCGATGAGACGACGACAGAATTCTTGGCTGAAGGACATGAGAAGGTGGTTTGGATATGCTTCGGGTGATATTTCGCGAGCAGCAGTCTCTAAAGTTCGTTAAACTATATGGATTGTCAATCTTCGTGCGGAGACGACGTCGTAAGAAGAAGAACACTAAAAATATTTTTCAGTACATCTATTTCATATATTGCGCTTCTTTGTAATCTCACCTGTTATACTATTACGATCTAAATCTATTATTGCTTTAATTTGGTCAGTATAAACTTTAACTAGGCGGTGTTTATCTTTGAGTAAAAAACCACGCTAATAAAGGAAATCATTTTTGATACTTTCGTCCTTTGCAAGCTTCGTTAAGGTACATAGCATATTACTTTTTGTCAGTTAGCAATGCATTTTTTCCTTTTTGGAAGTAAAAAAAGCAAAGTATGACAAGAATTGTCATTTTGCTTTTCTATTCGACAACAAACAAAAACTACACAACCGATCGATACGGTTTCCTTACTGAGTGTCAGTTGAAGCTCTAACTATACATCAACAATATGGGTTTAACATTTCGAATATGTAAATATACTTAAAAAATCAACTAACACCATCTGTCACAGAGATCCACAGTTACTTAGTTGCAATTTATCCATATGTGTAATGTCTATTGAATACTGTAATATACTCTACGTTTGTATTGCTATCAGTTGTACACACACTCGGTGCACCATTTACGTAATTTACATTATATTCAACGCAAAATTTGCGCAGCGCAACAGTCGCAAAATCATTGTTTCCGTAGAATTTATCACAGATAAAAAGTACGCCGTGCTCTGGTAAAATACGCTATAGCAACTTAACGACACAGCTCTTTGCCCTACGTTGTCCGTCTCGCCCTTTGCTTCCAACCAATAAGTCAAACAAGTGTGAACTTATTTATGGAACACCCTGTATAAGATTACACAGGGGAACAGCTGTTTTGGCGTCGAGGTTTTTTGAGCTGATTCTATATCAATTTGATGTCCTGAATTCAAATAACGTATTCATTTGTACCTAGGAGCTCAAATTTTTAAGATATACAATTTTAGAGAAATATAAGTTACATTATTGTAACTCAAATCCGTAAGTGTAGTAAACAAAAGTAGATACGAAATTTTTATTTTAGTTATACAAAATACAATATTATGTCGTACTTACAAACAAAAAAAAAAACATTGAAGAAATGAAATAGTCACTCAACACTTGGAAAGCTTCTTTTCCGCGACATTCTTGAATGTTTTTTTAAACAGTCCCTTTTTAAACTCCAGCAGTAATCTGCCATCATGTGCATGTCCCATCTTCCTTGGTAGCGGTACTCCATAACTTTAATATCTTGATGAAATCTTTCACCTTGTTCCTCACTCATGTCTCCTAAATTTTCTGGAAAACGGTCGAAGTGGCTGTGTAAATAGTGTATTTTAATACTCATATTGCATCCTAAGGATTTGAAACTATTAAGCATCTTGTTAACCATTTCAACATAGTTTTGAGCTTTATGTTTGCCTAGAAAATTTTCTACAACTGCAACAAATGATGTCCAAGCTTCTCGTTCAACTTGATTCATTGAATTTATGAAGGCAGGATCCTTAATTAATTGTCTTATTTGTGGGCCGTCAAATATCCCTGCTTTGAGTTTTTCTGTGCTCACCTGATGCATTTTTACCCCTATATATGCAAAACAAGACCCATTCTTATCAAGAGCCTTTACAAATTGCTTCATTAAGCCCAACTTTATATGTAACGGAGGAAGTATGATTTTTTCTCTTTCGACCAAAGCGTCGTTAATGACAGTCTTTTCCCCAACGTCCATGTTTTCTCTCTGAGGCCAATCTTTTCTAACCCAGTGGTGTGTTTTGTCCCTACTATCCCAGAGGCACAAGAAACACGGATATTTCGTGTAACCACTTTGCTAACCAAGAAGAAAGTTTACCATTTTTAAGTCTACACAAATCATCCATTGATGTTCGTAATACTTTATCTTCTGCAAGACCAAAGCTATGGTATTATATTCTTCTTTCAGTTTCGTTGAGTGAGCTAGTGATATTGCACCATATTTATTCCCATTATGTAGAAGGACACATTTTAAACTTCGCTTTTAAACTGTCAATAAATAGGCGCCAATCATCTGGAATATATTCAGAAAGTCCCATTTCTTTCATGAGTCCCCTAATTTCGTGACAAAATACAAGATTGTCTTCTTGAGAAAAGAATGATAGCAGATCTTTTCCTCTTGTACGGTAAAAGGTAATTTTGGTTCCTTGTTCCAGTAAATTTTTGTCGTTCAACCTAGAAGCCAGTACTTCAGAAGCTTTTTTCGATAAATTGAGATCCCTGGTGAGATCATTTAATTCATTTTGATTGAAGCGTTGAGGAACTGATGACGTCCCCTCATAGTCACTGTTAGTTTCATTAGCATCAGAACTTTTATTAGCATCAGAAGAGCGATCAGAGGGAAAATATTCGTCATCAGAGATATGTGGTAGCTGATGAAATGTTGGAATCGGTATTTCATCTGAGTGCGGGATAGGGCGTATTGCCGAGTCTAAATTGGGATAAGTCCACTTACTGCGGTTATTTCGATTGATTCCATTAGTGTTTATTAAACAGAAATAACAATCATTGAAGTGGTTTTTTGGTTCTCTCCAAACCATTGGTACGCCGAATTTTAGACATTTTCTTTTCCCGGTAGTCCACTGCCGTAAATGCTCTGTACAAGTTTTACATACGAGATGCGGGGCCCACGTTTTGTCCTGATCACCAAGCTTAACTCCAAAGTATCCAAGATACGCTCGCTTTACAAAGTCAGTAATAGTTTGTCTGTTTTGTTGAAACATGTATTCTCCGCATATATAGCAAAACACATCAGGTTGATTTACACAACTTCTTCTTGAACTGGAACCTGAACTCATTTTAATTCTGTTCAATAACACAAAAACACTCTTTTCTTAACATAAAATAACACGCCGAATTCGATCTACTCTCATTAGTAAGAACGCACAAACTGACGAGACTTACCCGAGTTAGGTGATTAAAAGGGTCAGTTCAGGTACCTGATAGGCAATGGTTCCACTATTTATAGATTTGCCTGAAATTTACTCAATTACACCATAATAAAACCATTGTACCTACATTAATGAATATTTAATAATTTTAGAACTCTCATAAATGAATATACTGAATAAAAACCACATTGGTAGATAAGTTGATGTATCTAAAAAAGTAGAGCTGATAGAGAAAAACGGATTGCATGTATAGATTTAGCGTCCCAAATATAGTTAAAATCAGCTCTAAAATCCCAGGCACCAAAACAAAAATATATTTTTTTGTTGCCCTGTGTTATTCTTCTTTTCATACTATAAACGTATCTTTTTTCTTAACATTTTGCGTTACGAAATTCTTACTACTAAATCATTTTTGAGCTCCTAAAGATCTTAAATCTCAAAAAAGGTTTTAAAACATCCATATTTACAATTCAAAATAGATTTAAATGAATATTTTATTTAAATTTTTTGTATGTATTTAAATATTTTTCAGTATAAATAAAAATACACTTAATACAGTTCAATTATTCGGTATCAATTTTTGTGTTTTTTATTTTGGACTACAACGGCTGTTAATTTTTTACGCCCGCTGTATTTTTACAAAAATTTATGATCTTTGAAAATTGATATTGATCATTCGAAAACTTTCATTTCGAATATGTGTTAGGTAGTGTGGCAGCCTGTGACTCCGTGGCGTAGTACCTGCTTGCGTTGCAAATGTTGCAAGGAAACAGAACAGTGCAGGGCCAAACATACAAACGAGCTCCAGCACCACAAAGCAATGCATGGCAAAGAAGAAAAGAACCATATACAGAAGCTTTTCCTGCGCTTCTACAACAAGAACCTGCTAATGAATTATTCATGGTACTAAAAGACCTTAAAAAGAACATAAATTTAAAAGAATTAATAAGATTTTTAAAAGATTTTAGGAATTTCAATAGTACTAAAGGTGATAAGGTTATAATCACTTTTATGGAAAATATTGAACATAATTATATATAAATCTACTAAATTTAAATAAATAAAGATAACACGTAGGCTGAAAAATTTTTAGGAAGTACCAACCTTCAAACCATACGTGTCAAAATTTCAAAACATTTAGATGATTAATTTATAAGTTATAGTCGTTTTAGTAACGCTACTTTTGATATAAACAATGGAAAGAATCGAATTTCGTGTGTGTTGATTAAACACTGCAAAACAGGGACTTGATAAGCGTTACGGGGACTCTACCCCTGGAAAATTACTCCTTATTTACTGGTATGCTGAATTTAAATGCAGTCGTACAGACACAAATGATGCTGAACGCTGTGGACGCCCAAATGAGGTGGTTACACCGGAAAACATCAAAAAAATCCACAGAATTGTTTTGGATAACCGTAAAATGAAATTGCATGAGATAGCTGACATCCTAGAGACATCAAAAGAACGTGTTGGTCATATTTTGCATGAACATTTGGGCATGAGAAAGCTCTGCTCGAAATGGGTACCGCGTTTGCTCACAGTGTACCAAAAACAACAACGTATTGATGATTCTGAGCGCTGTTTGGACCTGTTTGAACGCAATAAAAAGGATTTTTTCATGCGATATGTGACAATGGATAAAATGTGGATCCATCACTACACACCAGAATCAAATCGGCAGCCAGCTGAGTGGACATCAGCCGGTGAAAAGCCGCCCGAAGCGACCAAAGACACAACAGTTGGCTGGGAAAGTTTTGACTTCTGTATTTTGGGATGCGTATGGAATAATTTTCATCGACTATGCTGAGAAGGGAAAAACCATCAATAGCGAATATTATATAAAGTAATGGTGCGTTTGAAGGCAGAAATCTCAAAGAAACGGCCCCAAATGAACAAGAAAAAGTGCTCTTTCATCAAGATAGTTCACCGTGTCACAAGTCAATGGTTACGATGGCAAAATTGCATGAATTGAAGTCTGAATTCCTCCCTCATCCACCTTGCTCTCCAGATTTGGCCTTCAGCGACTATTATTTATTCGCAAACCTCAAAACAATGCTCACGGGAAAGAGATTTGGCCTATGGCTAATGAAGAAGTTATCGCCGAAACTTAGGCATATTTTGAAGGCAAAGACAAATCCTTCTACAAGAAAGGTATAGAAATGTTAAAAAAGGGTTAGACTGATTGTATCGCTCTTGAAGGATGTTGATGAATAAAGTCGAATTTTGGAAAAAAAAAAGGTGTTGTTTTTAGTATATATATATATATATATATATATATATATATATATATATATATATATATACATATATATATATATATATATATATATATATATATATATATATATATATATATATACTCCTGAACAAAATTAACGCAACAATATATTAAATCATACAAATCTCTATAATAAATTAATTTTAATAATTTTTTATGAACATTGGTTACACAAAAAGTTAGAAAAAACATATTCGGATACTTTAAAAGTGAATTAGCTACCAAATTGCTCTATAAGATTCGAATTAAAATTATTCTTAAGACCTAATAACAAAATCGTTAAAATTATGTAATAATGAAAAAAATAAACTGGGACACTAGTAGCAAACTTAATGGTGTAACTGAGACACTAGTAGCGTGTGTTGCCTCCTCTACTTCGGATGACAGCGTTTATGCGCCTAGGCATGCTTCTAATTAAATTTTGGATAAAATCTTGAGGAATTTGCTCCCATTCTGTGATAACTGCATTTTCAAGTTCCCTCAGTTTTCTAGGTGCAGGTATATGACGTTTCACATTTTTCTTAAGGTGATGTTCTATCGGATTCAGATCCGGGCTTTTTGGTGGCCATTGCATAATCGGTATATCAACTTGATTAAGATAATTGAGTACCTCCCTAGCCACGTGAGGTCGAGCGTTGTCTTGCATAAACAGGAAATTGGGCCCCACAAAATGACAGAAAGGCATCACATCTTCTATTACAATATTCTCAAGATAGTAGTCAGCGTTCATGGATCTCGTACGGACAGGAACTAACTCTGTGCGAGCTTCAAAGCAGATACCGCCCCAGAACATAACAGAGCCACCGCCGAATGGAATCCTTGCAGAGATATTGTAAGGAGAAAACCTCTCTCCTGGTCTTCGCCATACTCGCCCACGACCATCTGGATGTTTTAGACTAACCCTAGTTTCATCTGTGAAGAAAACTTGTTTCTAATTATCCACAGACCAGTTTTCGTGATTTCGAGCAAAACGTAACCTGGCAACTCTGTTCTCTCTAGTAAGCAAGGGTGCAGTGGCTGGTCTCCTACTGTTTAATCCAGCTTCATTAAACCGTCTTCTAACTGTTTTAGAAGAAAATGTGACATTGCGAACAGCTTCGAGTTCGTTTCTTATTATAGAACTAGTGACAGTCCTGTTTTTTAAAGCATATTGTCTTATAAAATGTTCATCTAGGTCGCTAGTGCATCGTTTTCACCCTCGCCCTAGCCTTCTAGAATAAGTTCCTACTTCATTCAAGCGTTTTACCATACGACTTATTGTGGAATGATATTTGCCTAACAAATTGGCAACAAAACTCTGACAGTATCTCTCGTCCACTAAAACTGAGGCTCGCACTACCTCGTGTTCAGTTAAATTCCTTGTTCGATTCATTTTTCTAATTCTTCGGGGTCAAAAATAAAAATGTCTACCACAAAAATGTATTACTTTGAAAAAGGGAACAATTTATAAGCTTACTTTTAAAGAAAATTTATAGCATTATTACAGAAAATTGTTTATCTTCTAAAAAATTCTTTAAAACTGTAAATCTAAACGAATTGTTTTGATTTCTGTCATGAACAACGAAACAAAATATGTATAGCCTACTATTCAAATACTCGATAAACTTTTAAAACTGACATAGGAAAAAGATAAATTAATTTTCAGATTTTTGCATTAATTTTGTCCAGGAGTTTATATATATATATATATATATATATATATATATATATATATATATATATATATATATATATATATATACGAGTATATATATATATATATATATATATATATATATATATATATATATATATATATATACATATATACGTACATATATATATATATATACATATATACGTACACATATATATATATATATATATATATATATATATATATATATATATATATATATATATATATATATATATATATACATACATACATATACATAAATAAATCTTTTTGATGTATCTTGGGTTTTGGTTCATCAAATGAATATCTTTGAGTTCTTTTGAATTTTTTTTATTATTTTGACGTTTCGCCCCTGGTTTTGGGCATTTTCAAAAAACAGTTTTTTTTTTTTTGCCATGTCTGGAATTAACATTAAAAATACATCACAGTCTTGCTTTAAATTATAACAATAAAATTGGTTTACAAACTTAACACGTATCTATAATATATATAAAATGCAACGTCTCTCTGTCTGTCTGTCCGTTAGTGCGCCTATCACTGAAAAACCACTTATCCGATTTACGTACTTTTTTTTTTTAAAACATACATATGTTCTCTGGCCAGGTTATAGGCTATATTTTATTACGATAGGTAGCATAAGGAATGAGCAGTGACGTAAAATAGTGAATGATGTCGGAAATAAGTTTGCCGCTAGCGCGTGCCTTTGCAATACACAGCCTAAACCATTAAATATGGAACAATATTATGTAGCAAAGAATATCTGTAATGTATAATCTATAATATATTTAAAATGCAATGTCTCTCTGTCTGTCTGTCTGTCCATTAGTGCGTTTAACATGCGGGAACAACTTATCCGATTTACCTGTCTTTTTTTAAATTCATGCATACATTCTTTGGCCAGGTTATATAATAATAATAATAATCTATATCTATAATATATATAAAATGCAATGTTTGTCTGTCTGTCTGTCTGCCCGTTAATGCGCTTATCCCTCGAGAACCACTTATCCGATTTACGTGATTTTTTAAATTCATGCATATGTTCTCTGACCAGGTTATAGGTATATATTTTATTACATCTATAATATATATAAAATGCAACGTATTCTGTCTGTCTGTCTGTCCGTTAGTTCGCTTATCACTGGAGAAGCACTTATCCGATTTTCGTACTTTTTTTTTTAAACATACATATGTTCTCCGGCCAGGTTATAGGCTATATTTTATTACGATAGGTACCATAAGGAATGAGCAGTGACAATAATAGTAAATGAAGTCAGACAAAGTTTCCCGCTAGCGCGTTCTCTTGCAATACACAGTCCAAACCATTAAAAATATGGAAGAATATTATGTAGCAGAGAATATCTATAATATATATAAAATGCAATGTCACTCTGTCCGTCTATCTGTCTGTCTGTCTGTCCGTCCGTTAGTGTGCTTATCACTGGAGAACTACTTATCCGATTTACTTGCTTTTTTTTAACCATACGTATGTTCTCTGGCCAGGTTATAAGATATATTTTATTAGGTGACATAAGGAATAAGCAGTGACGATAATAGTGAATTAAATCGGAGAAAAGTTTGCCGCTAGCGCGTTCTCTTGCAATACACTCCCTAAAGCATTAAATATGGAACAATATCATGTAGCAAAGAATACAATATATATATAAAATGCAACGTCGTTTTGTCTGTCTGTCCGTTAGTGCGCTTGTCACTCGAGAACCACTTATCCGATTTACGTGTTTTTATAAATTTATACATATGTTCTATATAATTCGATATAAGCCTAGATAATAGGAGAAAAGGTGAGATAATGGGAGATAAGGAGAAATAATGGGCGATAAGTCGAGATAAGCCTCGATAATGGGAGATAAGGTGAGATAATGGGAGATAAGTATAAATAATGGGAGATAAGGAGAGATAATGGGAGATAAGCAGAGATAAGTCTAGATAATGGGAGTTATGGTGAGATAATGGGAGATAAGGAGAAATAATGGGAGATAAGGAGAAATAATGGGAGATAAGTCGAGATAAGTCTAGATAATGGGAAATAAGGTGAGATAATGGGAGATAAGGAGAAATAATGGGAGATAAGAAGAAATAACGGGCGATGAGCAGAGATAAGCCTAGATAATGGAAATTATGTAGAGATAATGGGAAATAAGGAGAAATATTGGGAGATAAGGAGAAATAATGGGAGATATTTTATTACGTTGGGTAACATAAGGAATAAGCAGTGACGATAGTAGTGAATCAAGTCCACGCGAGCGGAGCCGCGGGCCCAGCTAGTAATTATATAAATACAACAACTGTTTTAACTTTTTCATAACTTAGTTTAAATTTAACTTTTATTTACAAATTCCATATTTTTGGTACCTTGAAAGTGAGTGACCCTGATTGATGTATTTCAGTCGATGGTTAGTGTTAAGACTGGCGAAAAATATGTGTGTGTATGCTGGCGGACGAACTATTTTTTTTTGTATGACACCATTTTTGATAGTTTTTTATATTAATTTTGAGGTGTTTTTATTTACTTTTTTTTATTTATTTAATTAGTTTATGATTATTGTGGTCCTTATTTAGGATCTTGGTTTCTTTGTAATCAAAGCTGTGATATATTTTTTTTTAATTTACACCCTGTGGAGAACATTCTAGAACTTTTTTAAAATTTTTTGAATTGTACTTTTCAAGATAAGGGCGGACAGCGATTTTTCGCAACTTTTTAAAAATAATACAAGGAAAAGTGTGCGCAAGTATTACATTATATTTATTTTTGAACTTGAAATTTCAACTTTCTATGCCAAATATTTTCGGAGGAAATCGGGTCTGACAAACGGTAGACAGACAGACAGACGGACAGACCAACACCGAAGTGATCTTATAAGTGTTTCTTACGGAACACTAAAAAGGGTAGGGAAAACAAAATTAAAGGTAAGAACTGTATGAATAGGAAAAATAATACTGAACAGTTTTCGTGCGCAGCCGACGGCTCCCTATATATTTCAGACTAGATATCTTACTATCCATTTAAAAATGATAAACAATGTAAATCACGACCAATAAAAGCACAGTTTATATAAATAACGTCCAAAATGATATCCATAAAAAGAATAATAAGACAAAACGACTTGCTTCTGGAGGCACTGATACGTTCCTACGATTGGAAAAATATAGGGACATGAAACAATATTTATGGAATACTCATGGAAATAAAATGGGTCAGAAAGCGATATTAAAATATTACAGAAATGTTGAAAATATATTTGAATTTATGGGTTTGTTATTTTATTTATAGGTTTTCCAGTTTACAGTTTTAAAAAGTAAATGTGCCTTAGGGATTTTCACCTCGAAATCCAATTACTTTAAATGAATTATTGTAAAACCTATTGAATTGTGCTTTTTAGACAAAATACTAAAAAATTTACCAATTCTTATTTTCTTACTTTTTTTTTTAAAGTATTTGAAAAGGGTAGTAGAAGCAAACAGCAGGTAGCTAAAAGTGTAGGGGATAACGACAGATATTGCTGTACAACGGAAGTTTTTCGTTTAAATTAGTTTGCCTAGACGCGGGTTCATCCTGTTGTGTATTTTGTGCAGTGAGAATTTTGAAATGTTATAAATATTTTATTGCATTTTATGCGTTGTTTTCGCAAATAATTGAGTATAACTATCGAAAAACATTTAATAATTCATTTATTTTGCTATAAATTACAACGCGTATTGTAAGTCTAATTGTCAGATTTTTAAAATTTTGCTGCACAAATATATACATATATATATATATATATATATATATATATATATATATATATATATATATATATATATATATATATATATGTATATATATATATATATATATATATATATATATATATATATATATATATATATATACATATATGTATATATAATATATATAAAATGCAACGTCTCTCTGTCTGTCTGTCTGTCTGTCTGTCCGTTAGTACGCTTATCACTGAAGGATTACTTATCCGATTTACGTGCTTTTTTTTATACATACATATGTTCTCTGGCCAGGTTATACGATATATTTTATTACGTTAGGTAACATAAGGAATAAGCAGTGACAGTAATAATGAATCAAGCCGGAAAAAAGTTTGCTTCTAGCGCGTTCCCGTGCAATATACAGCCTAAACCATTAAATATGGAACAATATCATGTAGCAAAGAATATAACATATATATAATGCAACGTCTCTCTGTCTCTGTGTCTGTCCGTTAGTGCGCTAATCACTCGAGAACCACTTATCCGATTTACGTGTTTTTTTAAATTCATACATTTGTTCTCTGTCCAGGTTATCTATAATCTTCAATAATATATATAAAATGCAACGTTTCTCTGTCTGTTTGTCTGTCTGCTCGTTAGTGCGTTTATCACTGGAGAACCACTTATCGGATTTACGTATTTTTTTTAAATTCATACATTTCTTCTTTGGCCAGGTTATCTATAATCTTCTATCTGTAATATATATAAAATGCAAAGTCTGTCTGTCCGTTAGTGCGCTGATCACTCGAGAACCACTTATCCCATTTACGTGCTTTGTTTAAATCATACATTTGTTCCCTGGCCAGGTATATTTTATTACGTTAGGTAACATACGGAATAAGCAGTGTCGATAATAGTGAATCAAGTCGGAAAAAAGGTTGCCGCTAGAGCGTTCTCTTGCAATACACTGCCTGGACCATTAAATACGGAACAATATCATCTAGCAATGTAGCAAAACATAATATATGTAACATTTCTCTGTTTGTTGGTATGTCCGTTAGTGCGCTTATGACTTAAGAACCACTTATCCGAACTACATGTTTGTTTTTTTAATTCATACATTTGTTCTCTGGCCGGGTTATCTATAATCTTATAATCTTCTATAATATATATATATATATATATATATATATATATATATATATATATATATATATATATATATATATATATATATATATATATATATATATATAATGCAACGTCTCTCTGTCTGTCTATTTATCTGTTAGTGCGCTTATATGTTCTATGGCCAGGTTATAGAATATATTTTATTACGTTAGGTAATATAAGGAATGAGCAGTGACAATAAAAGTGAATCAAATCCACGCGTGCGGAGCTGCGGGCACGGCTAGTATACTTTCTCCAAACTTTTGGATGAAAAAAATTTTACCTCGAGGTGGCCTTTGACAATAAATTTTACGGTCTTTCGGAGTTAGTGCAATTAATAAAACCAATACGTCAACGTCTTTAGAAACTCTAGAAACAAACCTAAATTTAAAAAAGAAACAATTCCTAGGGATGTGTGATAAGACTGAGTGTAATATATTGTGTTAAAGTAATGCTAGTCTAATATCATTGCTTTATTTAAATTGTTTTTTAGCTTTATACAGTAATTTCAAACTTCGCTTAACCTACATCAAACGAAAGAAACATGTACATTAAAAGGCATATTGTATATTATCCTATATATATATATATATATATATATATATATATATATATATATATATATATATAGTATAGTATATATATATATATATATATATATATATATATATATATATATATATATATATATATGGGACGATCCGCGTCAACCAGATCAGAGCTACGACCAAAATTAGAAGCAACCAAAAAACTTGACCAAGGGCTCATTTTAAAGCTTAGAGCGTCTACTTTCAAATACCGAGTGCGCCTTTGAAAAATCCAATATGGCGGCTCCAATATGGCGGCCGGTAGCCGGAGAAAAATCAAGTGTCCAGCAAAAAAAGCTTGTAAAAATAAAAATTCGCAACTGTTTGGGTTGTCTTTTGGCTCAAATTGTAGCTGATAGACGCCCCAAAAAATTGGGGTGGTAAGTTGACAAAATCCAACATGGCGGATCAAATATGGTGGTCAAAAATCCAATATAGTGGCCGAATTTTCGCAAATGAACCGATTTGCACTAAATTTGGTAAACGGGGGTTTTTAGGGTCACTGATCACGAATCCGAGGTCTGATTTGCCAAATTCAAGATGGCGGATGAAATTTTCGAAAATCTATCGATTTGTACCAAATTTGTTATACGGGGATTTTTGGGGTTGCCGATTACGAGTCAGAAGTTCAATTTTCAAAATCCAAGATGGCGGACCCAATATAGTAGATTCAGTTTCCAGCATATTGGGTCCACCTTCTTGAATTTAAGAATTTTAGAAATTTGACCTCAGATTTGTTATCAGGGACCCCAAAAACCCCCGTATAACAAATTTGGTACAAATCGATAGATTTTCGAAAATTTCATCCGCCATCTTGGATCCGCCATCTTGGATCCGCCATCTTGAATTTGGCAAATCAGACCTTGGATTGGTGATCAGCGACCCTAAAAACCCCCGTTTACCAAATTTAGTGCAAATTGGTTCATTTGCGAAAATTCGGCCACCATATTGAATTGTTGACTGCCATATTGGATCCGCCATGTTGGATTTTGTCAACTTACCACCCCAATTTCTTGGGGCGTCTATCAGCTACAATTTGAGCCAAAAAACGACCCAAACAGTTGCGAATTTTTATTTTTACAAGCTTTTTTGCTGGACACTTGATTTTTCTCCGGCTACCGGCCGCCATATTGGAGCCGCCATATTGGATTTTTCAAAGGCGCACTCGGCATTTGAAAGTAGACGCTCTAAGCTTTAAAATGAGCCCTTGGTCAAGTTTTTTAGGTGCTTCTAATTTTGGTTTTAGCTCTGATCCGGTTGATGCGGATCGTCCCATATATATATGTATATATGTATATATGTATATATATATATATATATATATATATATATATATATATATATATATATACATATATATATATATATATATATATATATATATATATATATATATATATATATATATATATATATATATATATATATATATATATATATGTATATATATATATATATATATATATATATATATATATATATATATATATATATATATATATATATATATATATATATATATATATATATATATATATATATATATATATATATATATATATATATATATATATATATATATATATATATATATATATATATATATATATATATATATATATATATATATGTATATATATATATATATATATATATATATATATATATATATATATATATATATATATATATATATATATATATATATATGTATATATGTATGTATATATATATATATATATATATATATATATATATATATATATATATATATATATATATATATATATATATATATATATATATATATATATATATATACATATATGTTATATATATATATATATATATATATATATATATATATATATATATATATATATATATATATATATATATATATATATATATATATATATATATATATATATATATATATATATATATATATATATATATATATATATATATATATATATATATATATATATATATATATATATATATATATATATATATATATATATATATATATATATATATATATATATATATATATATATATATATATATATATATATATATATATATATATATATATATATATATATATGTTCCGGGGCTATGTTGACTGTTGTCTTCTCGATGTTTTGATTATTCCTTGGTTTAGCTAATAGACCCTTCCATGTACTGGAGATGTTCAGCGCATAAAAACTTTTTTGCTGGTTTATTCATAATCAGTTATCCTCTATGTATTTTAACGTACATTATTTCAAGACCTTTCTACTCTCTATTTACTGCATGGGTTTGTTCCTTTAAATTTTTGAGATAATATGCATCTCCTTATACTTTTGACAATATACTTTTATTTATTGGTTCATCTATCTATCTGTTACTAATATTATTTTTTTCTTTTCAGGTATGCGTCCAGCGTTATTTAGCTGAAAAATGAACTAAAATAAATGGTAAGAACTTACCGTGGCTAAGATATTTAAGCAATAATATCGTCGGTACCACGTATAACTAACCAATGTGAAAAAACGCATTTTTCATATTCATCGGTTTTCTACACTATAGTGTTTAACGCAGCCCGTGATAAGGTAGCAGATCATTCCCTCTACCAGAAAAAGCAGGAATGAGCTCTAGTCATTTTACGAATTTTTTACATTTTATATGTTTAAGTATCGAATCTCATATTCGATTGTTTATAGTGCAATGGGGAAGAAATTGTTTTATTATTGCACTTGCAATATTACGAATGTGCAACGTTCATAACTTTATGCGAATAATTTCGTTCTCTATATTTACGAAAATTTGGTACGAACTAACGAATTTATGGTACATCCGTTATTTTCTTCTTCTTCTTTCTCAGCCTGTGTTCATCCATTCCCTTGCAACTTGTGTCCAGTTCGTTCTTGCAATCCTCTGGATGTCGTCTCGCCATCACTTTTGTGGTCTTCCCACACTTCTCTTGGTCTCCATGTTAACAATTTATTAGTCCATTTATTTTTGTTTATACACCCGATGATTGTGCCAAATTAATGAGACTAGCTCGAGTTCATCCAACTTCTTCGAAGTCACAAAGTTCGTTCACGATGATGATGCTTTAAACTTCAGTCCTTTGCAGTACACTCTAATAGGAAAAAGAAATGATAACGAAAGTGGGAGTAAAAAGATTAATTTTAGGCACTGTATAGAAGGTAACAGTATATGAAAGATTACCTTAATAAAATATTTGTTAAAACAAATCTCGAATATGAAGAATTAAGAAAACTTATATTGAAACCCAAACCTCTGAACAAAAATATACTCCTCCCACAATCGGTTCCTCCATACTCTGATAGGCTAATCATTTCACAAGCAAAGAAAAAAGACATTCAATTGTGTAGACAAAACTTAATTCTATGTTTAAATCTAATTCAAAAATCTCTTTATTATTAATGATAAATTATTACAGGTTCTATATACATGTTCAAGTTCTGTAGATACAGAATGCTTTACAGCATTTTCATCCACAGAGAAGCCTTACGGCGGCTGATGTTCTGCCTTGTATTTGAACCTTATGAACGTAATTGTATAATAGTGCCATTTCCGGTAGATCCTTAAATGGCAGTTTATTTTTTGCTTGTTTGTGAGATTTTTATTTTTTGTTAGGCTTTGTTTATTTATGTGGGGATTTAGTTTATTGTCTGCTGGGAAAAATACATATAAACCCAGGTGGATATAGTCAGATACGTGTAGTTCATAGTTTATATTACACATTTCTATTCTAGTCTCGCTTACTCTTCTTTCTTTTTCATACTCCTTGTCACACCTGTAAGTTTCTTTCACACACATTTCATATATATATATATATATATATATATATATATATATATATATATATATATATATATATATATTACACGTGTATGATTTTTTTACCATATTTCACTGCACTATTGCACTTTGTTGAAAACTTTTTATTAACTTTTTATACCTTTACTAGAATTATATTATTTATTGCTACTTTTTGTTTGCTTTGTGGTCTATTTTTAAATTGTTTACTTTATTTCCGAACAAGTACCCGACGCTCAACAGTTTTAGCACACCGTGGCTTACTTTCAGCACGCTTTAGACTCGCTTAAGATACTTTATCAGCTGGGCCTCGAATCCCTATTCGTAATTTTTTTTTTATTTGGTTTCTCCGAATTCTTCCAATTTGCCCTCGTCTCGAAGCAGTTTTGGAGCTTCGAAGTAAATGAATGATCGATAATATAATGGTTTTTGTGTAGGGTTGTTCTATTTTGGTTTGTGTCAGATCTTGTATTAGAGTCGATACCTGTGTTTTATATCCGTAAAGTTTCTCTACTGTTTCGTCTAAATATTGTCTTACTGTTTGCATGTTTGTCATGTGATGTACGTCTCTATTTATAGCCTTTATATTTTGTACTGCATTCACTGCAGTCTGTATGCGTCCGATATACCACACCAGACTGGTGCAACATACATTACTACTAGTCTGATGGTCTATTTATATATCGTTAATTTATTTCGTGGCTCGATTTGTATAACTACCCTTGTTTTCTACCCACAAACCGCATAAGATGTAAAGTAACAAATATTTTTAATTAATTTTATTAATAAATTGTATACTTAGTAACAAATTTAAATGTGTTGAGCATAAATCAAAGATTCCACGAGTTGATTTTAAATTGGGAAAAAAGAATGTATATCGAGGAAAATCAACTTTAAAACTGTTTTTTTGTTATCCTGAAAAGTAAATATTTTCACATTCGTTAGTTATTCGTGGTGCTCACGATATAGTGGTAGTTTCATCATTTTATCGTATTTTTTTCATTAATTTCGTTATTATATTATAAATTGTCCCCAAAATCCGAGCAAATAGCGCCCCCGATTTTTCTTATAACACACACAATAAGCTATTCCAGAAAGACCGTGAATACCGAGAATCTTTTATTATTCTAAATAAGTTCGCCGAAAGGCAATTTTTTCCATGCCTGCTTGCTTTTTCCAATTTTAACGTTAACGTAATAAAAGCACAACTAAATTCAAGAGGTCTAACTTGATAACACGTAACTTGATCTCTTTGAAGAATACCGTAAATAACTCGACGCAACGGTAGACTTAAATTAACAGAATTAAAGATTTTGTTTCAGCAGAGTAGGCTTGTCGGTTAGAGAGCCTTTGCGATACAATCGGTAATGTTTTGAACGGTAACGTTAAAGCAGGTAGCCAAAAATTTATTAAGTAGTCCTGTATTCAGTTTCTTTGTGTGGAATGTTCCAAAACCCAAGGATTCACGTTAGTTTCGGATCTCCAATCCAACGAATAATTTTTTAAAACTATGCTGAATTCTAGAATTTTTTAGAAAAAACTATTTCCTGGATTTTATAGCACTCAAATCTACTTGATTAATATCACCGCAAGATATACTGTATTCCAAGTTTTTGTTAAGTTTATGCTTCTTGCATATATTTATATGAGCGACTGGAGTTCGAGCATCCAAGATAATGAAGAAATAAGCTTGCACAGGTATTGATTGGAACTCGACACGACAAATCATAAAGGTCACCGATCAATCTGGCTGAGAAATGTGACATGATCAAAGATAACTGCTCGCTGCATCTTCTTTGCGAGTTAATCAACTGAGATACAGCAAGCTGATACATTCTTCAGGTTTTCTAAGAATGTGTTCCTACTCCTCCTAAAACTTCAATGACTCGCATCACCATTGGTACTAAATATCGTGGGAACAAAACTTCAAGTTCATAGTTCAGATCTTCGCATTAGAACGTTTTGCCTCCTCTTTGGTTGTAACATTTGTTCCAGTAAGTGTTGTTAACTTAATACAAAAGTAATTTTTGTAGTTTTATCGAAAAGTACTATATCAGATTTGTTGGCTTGTAAACGCCTTTTGGTCGAAAAAACAAAATTCTAATAACAGCGGTACCTGTCATTTTCTACAACCCAATCCATCTGTCCTGAAAGATACAGTAGTCCGGGCAGGTGATCAGTACCGTACAACTATCTTAGATGGTAATATAAAATACACAATGCTGCATTGTGATAAAGGATGTACGAGGATATAGCGTAAATTAAGCTTGCTGCATAAGTGATATTCGTCTGAGTAGCCGATGTCCGAGCGTTCAAAGTGAATAAAGAGATAAGCGTACTGTCCTCTGCAAAGCTGTAGATTGGATTCTCAGTCGTTTTCGGCAGATCGTTAATGAGAAAGAGAGTAGGAGACAGTATGAAGCCTTGGGGAACACCAGCATTAATAGTGAAGGTGTTAGAAAGAAACCCGTCGACTGCCACTCGTAAAGAACGCTCTCTGAAGCCATACCAGAAGAGCGTAGCTTAGTCAACAATCCATCGTGCCAAACACGGTCGAATGCCTTGGATATATCGAGAGCAACTGCTCGAGATTCTCCAAGGTGTTCAATTGCGTTGTTCCAAACATGTGTTACTTAAGTCAGAAGATCTCCTGTCGATCTATGTTTACGAAAACCGTATTGGTGGTCGCTAATAATGTTGAATCCTTCAAAATATTTTAGAAGATGCTGATTTATAGCCTTTTCCATGACTTTCGATATTATTGAAAGCAGTGCGACTGGTCGGTAGTTATTTGGCAAGGTCTTCTTGCCTTTTTTAGGTATCAGCTGAACTGTGGCACATTTCCAGCAAGAAGGAAATATTCCCTTTCTGTAGGATAGGTAGAAAAGTCTACAGAAAACTGGTGTTAGTTCCCTCGCACAGTTCTTGAGAACTAGGGCAGGTATTCCGTCAGCGCCAGACGCTTTTTTGGTGTCTAGCTTCAATTATTAACTTCTCCATACCGCTCTTTCGTATTACGTGACCGAATAATTTTGAAATTCGTTCTTGAATCGTTGCAAGCTGTCTTCTATGATCCCGTATATTCAGATCTTTTAGTATCGAGATATTCGTTCTATGAGCCTTTCACGAGATCCTTGACATCCTACGATAGCGAATCATTTCAAACACCTCTATTATTCTGCGGCATGCTGCGTTCAGTCTCCAGGATTCCGACCCATAGGTTGCAATAGGAAAAACTAGTGTTCTAAGAAGTCTTGTTTAGTTACTTTCTGGATATTGTGGTCTCTCTATATTAACATTGAAGACCAGATTAGAGAAGAAGGAATAGATGAATGATGACATATTGGAATTGATGACAGTAAGACGAAAGGTAAAAAACCACGACGAAACGAAATACAAAAACCTGAACAAACTAATCAAAAATAAGATTAAAGAATCAAGAACAAGATGGTTGAGCGAACAATGTGCTGAGATAGAGGAACTGGAACGAAAACATGTCTCCGAAAATATATACAAAAAGATAAAGCAAATTACAGGCATTAGAAATAAACCAAAAAAACACTTTTAACAGATGATAAATCAAAGACAATCTGGGAATCCAAGTGAGACTAAAAACCTGGGAAGAATATATCCAGAGTGTCTTCTCAGATGAACGGACTGAAGAATTGATAACCATGGACAGCGCAAATGGACCATGTATTACTAAAAACGAATTAAAGATAGCAATATGTCGCATGAAGAACGGTAAATCCCCGGGCCCGGATGAGATCTACACCGAAATAATAAAGTTAATAAACCTGGATCCTATATCCGAATTATTTAACCAAATATACACGACAGGGGAGATCCCATAAGACTGACTAACTTCCACCTTCATCCCTATCCCCAAAAACAACAAAGCCAGAAAATGCAAAGATCATAGATTGATAAGCTTGATGAGTAATATGCTTAAAATTTTCTTAAAGATCATACATGAAAGAACATATAGAAAAGTATAGGAGCAAATCAGTAAACACACAATTTTGATTTAGATGCGGACTGGGCACGAGAGATGCACTATTCAGTATACAAGTACTGATAGAGAGGGCTAGAGACGTGAATCTGATGATATTCAGACCGGCAGTTAATAAAGTAATATGGGCCACGATGATCGCCAACATCCACTGGGGATATGGCACCAGTAGAATAGAAAATACCTTAAAAAACTTAACAGCCCAGTACCCAGGTCCCGTTTGACATCTCTTCAGCCTTTAATATGTTGATATTAGATTCTTCTTATGCCTGGTGTCATGACAATGCATAACTCTATGGCTTCTGTTTATACAACTATTATTCCAAATACGTACACGCTCAAAAGCCGTGGGTTGAATTTACATTAGTAGTGGGTAATAGAACTTATGCGACTTTTTATATTCTATATTATTTCAATGATACAAATCGGATGTTCCACGCAGTCGAAGTATCGGGCACATGTTCATAGGTATTAGTTTTCGCAGAAATGCAGCACTATCGCCTTACCTAAAAAATACCGTAAAATACAAAGGTTTGCACTTGGACAACGTTACCGGATATTACGACATCTAAAAAGGGTAATACTTATTCATGAACGATAGGTTACATACATTAAAAATATTCTCCATACTTTTTTCAGTGCTTTTTAGTCAATATAAGGACAAGAATTAATTCAACAAATAATATTATACATAAATTCAAAGAGATCGCCGTTATGTCCAGTTCTGATATTTTTTTAAAGCTGGCAAGATTGAAGTGTAGTGTTGCCATTAGTACTCAATTTTCTGCATTTTATGATGTATGATGCAAACTAATGTTTGTTGAATTCTTTCAATACTTAGATCCGTTCAGATTGTGAGGTAATCTAAGATAATATATATAATTTTATCAGTAGTAGAATAAACTTTTGCAATATTCTAGATACCTGTCACAGAGAAAACCATTTTGAAAAGCCTGTTTATAATTATTATCTGAAATAACAACCCGATGCGACAAATTGTTAGGCTCCTATTGCTATATTTCGGCCAGTGTTATAAACTTAATTAGAATTTTTTTTATGTTTTATCGAAACGTATCAGGACTATATCAGATTTAGTGGCTCGGAAACACCTTTTTGTCGAAAGAACCAAATTCTAGTAACTGCAGTACCTGTTATTTTCCTACAGCCGATTCCATCTCTCCGGGAGTCTATCGTAGCATGGAAACGCCATCAGCAACTTACGTCCTAACTGGTAACATAGGATACACAGCGTTGCAGTGTGATGATGGATGTACGAGGATATAGTGTAAAGTGAGCTTGCTGAAACTAAATGCATAAGTAATGCGGATCCTTTGCTGCTTGCTCTACACTTAGTATCGACCGGGTCAGTAAATCGCCTACAATACAATATAATAATAATGACACCATCTTGACTAGCTAGTAAAACATCTTCGGTCTCTAATCCAATAAAGAAAAGTAAATATTAGTTTTTTCAATAGGCGCAGCGAATGGACGTTTTTCTGAAACACGTCATGTTGGAACTGTATCCTACCTATAAAATTGCCTGTTGTTATGCTGTTTTAATATCTGTCTTAAATCTTAGCGGTTCCTAATATAGAATGTCAATCTCACCATTTTATTATTCGATGATGTCGCTAAAGCTTACTCCCAGACCAAATTGATCTGTTTGTGCCCTCCATAGCCTTCAACAGAAAAGCCGCCCCCCCATTCCTCGGTTCATGGCTGCAGACCATTTCCAGGTGGAAATCGGAACTCATAGCCTCGCACTCTAAGTTCAGAGATCCGCGTCCTCCCTAAAGGTATGAAAAGCGTATTCGAGGAACAGAGGACCGAGGATTGGTGTGCATGATATTACGTGTGCTACCATCTAGATTTTACAGTTGTGCTTTCGTCTTCTTTATCACTCCCAAGAAATTGCTTTTATCATTACAGTCGGTCCAAGTAAGAATGTTTGACGTATTGTTCATTAAAAAAATCTATTTATCTCGACAGTAAGGAATTCCCGTCTTCTTGGGGAAAATTTTTCCAAATTGCCCGAATTTGCCGTGACAACTACTTCGGGCGATTGGGATGGCCAATCTGGTGTGACGATACCGGATTCCCCTTTCCACTGGCTATACGTTTTACTCCGATATTTGGGGGTCGTTATCCTTTTGAAGACTCTACTCCTCATTTTTATCGACAAATCACTGTTTAGCAGTCGGTACTAATGCCTCCTTTTAATTCTGAAGCATTGTTTCACCGTTCAAATTGTAGGTAAAGATGATGAATCTCCCAACACCTTTTTCCGAAATATTTGAATCTTTACCGGATGGTGCGCTGAATCAATCTGTTGGTGGTAACTGACTAGGCTCGTGGGGTGATAACGCAACTCCAAAATGAAGCATCATCGAAAAAAATTACATTGCTCCAGTCTCGATCCATGTTTTCCTGTGCCCGCCCGAGTCATTTCTCTCTATGTTTTTTGCTTAGTAATGATTTCTTGATTATACTCCGCCACCTCAAATCGTTAACCTGGAAATGATGAAAAATCATTTCAAACGATATGGCCGAATCTTTCTGCATTAGTTTTTGCACCTCTTGGCGCAAAGTTAATAGGGGATTTCGGAAAAAATACGTTAATAATCATTTTCTTCTCATTGTCCGGTACTTTTCCTCTCGACCCACGTTCTGATAGGTCATCAACATTTTTTAACTAGGAGTATCGTTTCATACACTTGCTGACGAATGCTCTCGACTTACCCATATACTTAGCAGCCGTTGTAAGCGTAATTTTGAATGATTACATAGAAACGCAGCTTCGTTTTCCGTAGGCAGCACTCATATTCGATAATGTACTATTTAATTAAGTATAATTAAGTTTAGAAATGAATCTCTTTCCACAAAGCAGTTTGTATGGGTATCAACAATATCCTTAAGGGGCCATCTTACTCCAGAATTTTCAAAAAATCGATTTTTTTGCATTATCTTTAAAGCTTAAACCTTCAGGAATATGTGTACGAGAGGATTATTCGATATCTTATTTATTTCTCAAGATATTACGTGTCTTAGGAAGGCGCGAACAACGCCCCATTTCAGGCTACGTATGCGGAGCAAAGATCTAAAGCTCAGTCAAAAGAAACAAGAATAGCTTGGCTATTATATATGCTTACAGGCCAAGAGGGCGACCCGAAATTTTGACCTGTCTACTAACCGTCTGCCCTTCATTCTATAGAATGAGTCGAATAAAAGCCTTTGACCCTGCCCTAGAATGCCCAGATAAGGTTCTTTTTTTTATGGGTCTAGCACACGTGCTGCAGGAAAGTCCCTAAAGCGCTCCAGGAGCGGCATGTGTGAGAAAAAAAGCGATTCACGTTGTTCTTGAATCGCTATAAATTGTACTCGCTGGGAAACACAGTCCTGGGCAAATTATTCCAAATAAAAGACTGCTTGAAAAGCGTTGTACGCGGAGTAACAAGCTAAACCTCATACGGATGTGAAGCACCAGCGCGCCGTGTATTTCTAACAAGCACCGCTTTGGGAGGAATTAAACGGGCTACATCCTTCGAACACTTTCCATGAAAGTACTTGTAGAACAGACTCAAGTAGCCAACCGTTCTTCGATGTTCCAGCGAATCAAGGCCGCCGGTCAGTTCCGGGTCTCCAATCAGACGAACAGCTCTTCTCTGAACAGAATCCAACAAATCCAGTGTATGTTTGGGAGCGGAGCCCCAAATGCTTCATCCAAATGCTGCATCGAAAAATGTCCGTTTTTGGCTGGAAATAACAGGCCCAGCTTTGACCTCTGCTATTGGCGGCGTCTTCTTTTTGCAGGTTCCCTCTTATTTTATCAAGAACAAACTAAATTTATTGATTTTATATGGTCCATTTTTGGATCGACGTTTCTTGGGCCCTAAAGCTGGGTCCGGTCTTGGCGGCATCTGCACTTTGGGGCACTCAGTGTGTCATCAAATGTTACGGTACTTGATACAAGTGATCAAACGACAGCCCATTTTCGGATGTAGCATTTTGGGCATTATTTGGGCGTTCCAGGGCACGGGGGCCGCAAAATCAACTTTAAAGACTTTTATTCGACTCGCCTGATATCAACTAGGCAGACGGTTAGTCGACAGGTCAAAATTTCGGGTCGCCCTCTTGGTCTATTAATACTGAACAAAATAAGTTTTATGAAGAATTGGAAGGGTTAATTTATGGCCCTGGAATAGTAGATTAGCTGTAAGTATGAATTTTGAAATGAAATCTTTAAACTTATATCACCAAACTACTTTTTTCGATATCGGCTCGATGATTCCATCATTACCGCTTATCCAATCTCTTCGAAATTTTGACACAGTATTCAGAATTGATGCCATTTTCGGCCGAACTATGGGAAAATTTTTATCTCTAATTTTATCGACGATTTTTGAGCCAAAAATCGGGCGAAAATCGAACGATAGATTTTGAGTAGTCGCCATTTTCTTATTTCGCAAATTTTTCCGTGATCCGACCGAGAATTACACTCATTTATTTTAAGAATCTTTTTGTCCTTTCTGTTTGAGACGTTTCTGGAAGTGGGAATCATGGAGCCGTACGAGGTATAGTATTTTTCACCCATTCCAAATTTAACAAGATTCGAAAGTGATTAATTTATGACTGTTTAATTACAAGGCATCGTGCAGGGCCGCACTAGACCTGATTGTATAATTATTGGGTTTAAAATTATATTGTGATAAGACCGTTGAATTTTATTGTTTTATTTACTGAATAATACACAATATAGTAATTACACAAATATAGTAAAATAGTGTACAGTGTCCTTGCGTACACTTGTTACAATTTTAGTTATTAATTAATATCTAGTTCAATTTCGCTATCGCTACTATCTTGCAAATTAATAATAAGTTTTTTTGCAGGTTCTAAACTATTTATATTTATGTACATAGATCTATATGAATTTTCAATTTTATTCACGTGTTGAATACAGTTTTTCCAGTTTTCAACGGTTACATTTTTGACTTCTGTTTTTATCAACTCAATCACACTACTGTTTAAAGTGGGTGTATTATTGTGAGCACGTATATTAGACTTTATTTTATGCCATATCAACTCGATCGCATTAAAGATACAGTAATATAGTAGAAGCCGAATTATTTCGTGTCCTGCTTCCTTTACAATTTATTCCTTTGAGAAATTGTAACTTTTTAAAACTTCTAACAATTATTTAGCTGTATAACTTTCATGAAAATATATGTCACGTTCGCACAAAAAGGCTTGTATTTCCCTTTTCTACCGGTGGAACTTGGTACCTTATTCATTTGGCGACTATGTTAGGATGCATTATCCATCACAATACAGCTATTCGGTGGTATATTCGGCATTAATTTGTTTTGAAGCCAATCTCCAAAAACTTCAGTGATTGTATCACAATGATAATCCAAGCTGGAATCTGAAATATTCTTGGCTACATCCCGTCAAAAATATATTGGGTTATTTAGGTAATAGCTAGTAACCCACCCTAAAACCGTGGCGACTTGCACAAGAGATTTCGTTTTAGTTAGAAAGGTCCAAATTTTTTGGATCATGTAATATTTACTATATTAGCCAATATAAAATCCTCAAAAATAAAATCAGCAAATTTTATTCTACTTAAAGAATGCTTCCATCAAAAAAACTTTTAAATTACAACATGATTATTTAGCGCTAATCGAAATTAATCTGCATAGATCGATTAACACAGGGCAACAAAAAAATATTTTTGTTTTGGTGCCTGGGATTTTAGAGCTGATTTTAACTATATTTGGGACGCTAAATCTATACATGCAATCCGTTTTTCTCTATCAGCTCTACTTTTTTAGATACATCAACTTATCTACCAATGTGGTTTTTATTCAGTATATTCATTTATGAGAGTTCTAAAATTATTATATATTCATTAATGTAGGTACAATGGTTTTATTGTCAGTCTGTAATTGAGTAAATTCCAGATAAATCTATAAATAGTGAAACCATTGCTTATCAGGTACCTGAACTGACCCTTTTAATCACCTAACTCGGGTAAGTCTCGTCAGTTTGTGCGTTCTTACTAATGAGAGTAGATCGAATTCGGCATGTTATTTTATGTTAAGAAAAGAGTGTTTTTGTGTTATTGAACAGAATTAAAATGAGTTCAGGTTCCAGTTCAAGAAGAAGTTGTGTAAATCAACCTGATGTGTTTTGCTATATATGCGGAGAATACATGTTTCAACAAAACAGACAATCTATTACTGACTTTGTAAAGCGAGCGTATCTTGGATACTTTGGAGTTAAGCTTGGTGATCAGGACAAAACGTGGGCCCCGCATCTCGTATGTAAAACTTGTACAGAGCATTTACGGCAGTGGACTACCGGGAAAAAAAAATGTCTAAAATTCGGCGTACCAATGGTTTGGAGAGAACCAAAAAAACACTTCAATGATTGTTATTTCTGTTTAGTAAATACTAATGGAATCAATCGAAATAACCGCAGTAAGTGGACTTATCCCAATTTAGACTCGGCAATACGCCCTATCTCGCACTCAGATGAAATACCGATTCCAACATTTCATCAGCTACCACATATCTCTGATGACGAATATTTTCCCTCTGATCGCTCTTCTGATGCTAATAAAAGTTCTGATGCTAATGAAACTAACAGTGACTATGAGGGGATGTCATCAGTTCCTCAACGCTTCAATCAAAATGAATTAAATGATCTCACCAGGGATCTCAATTTATCGAAAAAAGCTTCTGAAGTACTGGCTTCTAGGTTGAACGACAAAAATTTACTGGAACAAGGAACCAAAATTACCTTTTACCGTACAAGAGAAAAAGATCTGCTACCATTCTTTTCTCAAGAAGACAATCTTGTATTTTGTCACGAAATTAGGGGACTCATGAAAGAAATGGGACTTTCTGAATATATTCCAGATGATTGGCGCCTATTTATTCACAGTTCAAAGCGAAGTTTAAAATGTGTCCTTCTACATAATGGGAATAAATATGGTTCAATACCACTAGCTCACTCAACGAAACTGAAAGAAGAATATAATACCATAGCTTTGGTCTTGCAGAAGATAAAGTATTACGAACATCAATGGATGATTTGAGTAGACTTAAAAATGGTAAACTTTCTTCTTGGGCAGCAAAGTGGTTACACGAAATATCCGTGTTTCTTGTGCCTCTGGGATAGTAGGGACAAAACACACCACTGGGTTAGAAAAGATTGACCCCAGAGAGAAAACATGGACGTTGGGGAAAAGAATGTCATTAACGACGCTTTGGTTGAAAGAGAAAAAATCATACTTCCTCCGTTACATATAAAGTTGGGCTTAATGAAGCAATTTGTAAAGGCTCTTGATAAGAATGGGTCTTGTTTTGCATATATAGGGGTAAAAATGCATCAGTTGAGCACAGAAAAACTCAAAGCAGGGATATTTGACGGCCCACAAATAAGACAATTAATTAAGGATCCTGCCTTCATAAATTCAATGAATCGAGTTGAACGAGAAGCTTGGACATCATTTGTTGCAGTTGTAGAAAATTTTCTAGGCAAACATAAAGCTCAAAACTATGTTGAAATGGTTAACAAGATGCTTAATAGTTTCAAATCCTTAGGGTGCAATATGAGTATTAAAATACACTATTTACACAGCCACTTAGACCGTTTTCCAGAAAATTTAGGAGACATGAGTGAGGAACAAGGTGAAAGATTTCACCAAGATATTAAAGTTATGGAGGACCGCTACCAAGGAAGATGGGACATGCACATGATGGCAGATTACTGCTGGAGTTTAAAAAGGGACTGTTTAAAAAAACATTCAAGAATGTCGCGGAAAAGAAGCTTTCCAAGTGTTAAGTGACTATTTCATTTCTTCAATGTTTTTTTTTTTGTTTGTAAGTACGACATAATATTGTATTTTGTATAACTAAAATAAAAATTTCGTATCTACTTTTGTTTACTACACTTACGGATTTGAGTTACAATAATGTAACTTATATTTCTCTAAAATTGTATATCTTAAAAATTTGAGCTCCCAGGTACAAATGAATACGTTATTTGAATTCAGGACATCATATTAATATAGAATCAGCTCAAAAAACCTCGACACCAAAACAGCTGTTCCCCTGTGTAATCGACACAAAATAAATTCGAACTTTTTCATAATAGGTTAATAAGTCACAATAACTGTGTTATTAAATTAGTGAGATCAGAAAATACACTTTCTATTCACATCACAGATAGATGAATTGTGCTTTCGTTCATCTACAGTAACGTCATATAATTGTCAATTGTTTTGAATTTTAGCCCAATCATGAATTAAACGAGCTAAATTTTATATAACCGGCATTTGATTATTGATGAAACTTGGGTGTGGCATTTTTTGGATTTATCTATCTATCCTTTACTGGGTATGTCGTGGGTGTCATACCAAGTCTCATCTAGATAGATTATTCTTTCGATTTTCGGATCTAGCTATATTTATTTTTTGAAGATATTCCATTCTGAGTTGTTACAAGCGCCGTGATTCCATTATAACTTGCCTTTTGTCAATTTTTTTGAACACAAACCCCAAACGACGTAGAATACGCCATAAAGTTGTAGTGGAACATTTTATGTCACAACTATCCTCGGGCAGCCTCCGTAAAAGTAACAATAACGTAGGAACTTTTTGTTCTGCACACATTTCATAAATTTTGCGGCGGATTATGTCTTCTTGACAGAAATAAATACATTTCGACACACCTTTCTCTTTTCGTGTTGTTTTAGGCGCTATCGAATTATCTACAAATTTCCAAACTGTACTTTCAGGGATGCTTGTTAAAGCTGATGTCTCCATCAATGAAAAGTACTTTTCGTGGCCTCGCTCCACTAATTTTAAATAAATTATCACTTTTGCCTCAACTGGCAAACAATTGCGGTTTCTGATGGAAAGGGCTTCGGACATTTTAAGACACTATTGAACCTTATAATACACACTATTTCAGTATATTACTGCAGATAAAATGAAGAATATTCTTTATATTTATAAACACGAAGTAGCCAATAAAATGTTAGATTGAAAAGGAGGTATGTAATATATATATATATATATATATATATATATATATATATATATATATATATATATATATATATATATATATATCAATTACGACCCTGTTACGACCAGGTATGTGCGAAGATCCTAACGGTCGTTTAATGTTTTCATTGCATCAATTTGCCAAATCACTTTCTTCGATCTTGAAAAATACTATACCTTCTTTTAACACGCGTATATATGAGAATCAGATCGACTCAACAAAAAATTATGAATGTACTCCAAAGTTTAATAAATAACATCTAAAAAGCTTTTTTTTTTAATTACACAGCACTACAAAAAAAAAAGTGGGGTATACTTTTGATGCGATATATCAGATCCGTAATATTTTTGCCCGCTGATCACGAATCTGACGTCAGAATATCGCCATCACATCTCAATTTTTTTCTAACCTCAAAAAATAGGTAAAAATTAAGAAAAATATACTCCTAAAAAATTGATTCAAGCTTTTTCATGAATCCAAAGATGTATTAATATGTATTCGGACACGCTAAGCTAATATTCATCGGTTGGATTGAGCCATACAGTTCTGTTTTCTTTCTAACCTCAATAAATCAGACAGATATAGTGCTTCTCGAATGCAAATACGAATTCAAATTAAAATCCAACCGATCCTTACCAAATTTGGTACACGGGGATTTTTTGGGTCGCTGATCACGAATCTGAGGTTGGATTTGCAAAATTCAAGATGGCAGATGTTTTCGCGCCATTTTGAACGCCGAGAAAATTCATCGGTCGATTTTTATTCTTCTACTTGCTTCCAGGGCACCTCCACGTGGTGACGGTGGGCAACGGTGTTACTCCACTAGCCGGCAGAGTTCCTGGATAACGGCTTAGATGAATTTCGAAAATATTTCACAATGGACGAGGAATTGTCACTTTCATATTGTACCGATGTAAAAGGTCTAATGGATGAATTTCAAAATAACTCATACGATCCTGAAGAATGGAGACCGTTCATTGATTCTTCTAAACGGAGCATTAAGGCAGTTTTGCTGCATAATACCAACGTTTACGCTCCCATTCCGATTGCTCATTCCACAGTTATGGAAGAGCAATATGAAAAAATGAAGCAGCTTTTGATAAAAATGAAATATGCTGATCATAACTGGAAAATTTGTGGAGATCTGAAAATTGTAACAATATTGCTTGGCCAACAGTCAGGGTTTACACTTTATCCCTGTTATAAATGTCTGTGGAATATCAGAGACAGGGAACGTCATTATAAGAAAAAAATTTGGCCAACAAGAGAATCGTTCACTCCTGGTGAAAATATTGTATTGTTTCCACCATTGGTAGATCCAGGAAAAGTTCTTATTCCCCCGCTTCACATTAAGCTTGGACTTATGAAGCAATTCACGAGAGCATTAGATACAAACGGCCCATGTTTCAAATATTTGCATAAAAAATTTCCGAAATTTTCTGAAGCTAAAATTAAGGCAGGCGTATTTGACGGGCCACAAATAAAAAAATTGTTTCAAGATTCATTATTTGTTACTAAAATGAATAAAGTTGAAAAAGCTGCTTGGCTTAGTTTTAAAGAAGTCGCAACAAACTTTTTGGGAAATAATAAAAGTCCTAAGTACAAAGAAATAGTCGAGAAAATGGTAAAAAATTTTCAAACATTAGGTTGCTTAATGAATCTAAAATTACATTTCCTGGACTCCCACATCGATGATTTCCCAGATAATCTTGGTGAGTACAGTGAGGAGCAAGGGGAACGTTTTCACCAAGATCTGAAAATCATAGAAAATCGGTATCAAGGACGATGGGATGACCATATGCTAGCGGACTATTGCTGGTCGCTAAAAAGAGAAACAAGTCCTCAAAAGCGTTTGGGCAGAAAGCCTTTGAATAGGTCATTCGCGGAAAAAAGAACAAGATACAGCCAAAAGAGGGAAAGTTAGGCGCGGGTCTAACCTTCGCAATTCTAGGGCTTAAGGGTCTACTATTTGAGAGTATATGGTTTAAAAGTCCTGGTTTTGAGTTTATTGGGTCTCATTTTTAAAGTTACAGGGTTATTGAGGTCTGTTTTTTGAGGTTACAGAGTGTGGGAGTCTAAGGTTTCAGGGTTTAGAGTTTAAGAGTATCAGGTTTGAGGATTCCCCAACTGTACACCAAATTTGGTAGGAATCGGTTGGTTTTCAAAAATTTTGTCCGCCATCTTGGATCCGCCATTTTGAATTTTGCAAATCCGACCTCAGATTCATGATCAGCAACCCAAAAAACCCCCGTGTACCAAATTTGGTAAGAATTGGTTGAATTTTAATTTGAATTCGTTTTTGCATTCGAGAAGCACTATATCTGTCTGATTTATTGAGGTTAGAAAGAAAACAGAACTGTATGGCTTAATCCAACCGATGAATATTAGCTTAGCGTGTCCGAATACATATTAATACATCTTTGGATTCATGAAAAAGCTTGAATCAATTTTTTAGGAGTATATTTTTCTTATTTTTTACTAATTTTTACCTATTTTTTGAGGTTAGAAAAAAATTGAGATGTGATGGCGATTCGTGATCAGCGGGCAATAATACTACGGATCTGATATATCGCATCCAAAGTATACCCCACTTTTTTTTTGTGGGGCTGTGTTATGTGTTACACTTTTTTCAAAAGAAATTACCAAAAAAATGCGAAATTTCCATGGTCACGAGTAGGATGGCCCCTTAAAAGAAAAAGGAATTTCTTTTACCGTCTATAACTTAACAGGTACTGATTTGACCGACGGTATTATTAATGTTATGTTATTAAAAATATTATTTAGAGCACTGTTAACTATTAAGGAGGATAGTAAGTGTAAAAGTAAGTACCAAATAGACTTGGTCCTGCTGGTAACTACGAACTACGAAGAACTATAGCAAAATGTTAAACAGAAATAAATAATGTACATTAGGAATACCTTCCGTCTAATGTCCCAAAGGTCATAACACATTCTTGGCTCAATTTCTGTATTGTGATTTCTCTTAGGAATTTCATTTAACGAATAATCAGCCTACTTGCAATACCTCTCTATCGTCCTGCTAAATTCCGTATGCGGTCCGCATAAATCGTTCGAGCATTCCTGAAATTGGCTAAAGGAGTTATGGGCTGATTAAAAGTAAGCTTTTAGGGGGATTTCGAATGTTCGCGATTCATTGAAATGCAACGAAAGGGTTCACTTACAATACGAGTTAAGTTTACGGGTCTTAAAATTCGATTTAGAACCATCTAGGTATTCTGATCGCTCTAGGAAATAAAGGTCACATTGAGTTAAATTAAATAAAATGTAGTTGGTAATGCCCGTTGTAACAAAACCAAACGGTAAAATACTCGGATTCGCTGGTGTCGGATTATGGTTAAGCAAAAAATGATTTATACAGTCGGTGAAGTAAAAACGTGTTGCCTATAACTTCGGTAGTCGGTAAAAGAAATTCGTTTTGTTTTGGAGTTATTGCTGGCACTCCTGCAAACAATGCTTTGTGGAAAGAGATTCATTTTCAACCTTATTTAGAGTTACAATCTGTCAAGTAAGAACATGACCGCTCGTACCACATCTTCGAGGCGTGCCGTCGACGAAATTTTCTGCATACTATGTCAGTGATCTCCAAATTTTTCGAATCTCGCGAGACAACTAAGTCAAAGTCCTCAGAGTCCGTTCTCTGAGGTTTCCCTTTACAAGAAAACAAACGTTTGCAATAGAGTTGGCGTCCGGCGATTGTAAAGGCCACTCTAGTATCTTATCGTGGGCCTAAGCGAGCCGCTTCGTGACGTGATTTTCGCCAAGCGAAGGTTTCTTCAACATGCTTGGGAATTAGACAGCATGAGTACGAAGATGTTGTCGCATGGTCTCATTAAATACATTTAATTGATGGTTCTCTTAATTTTGCCTTTCCTTAACGCAGCGTCGATTTTGACTCCCGTGAAAACAGAGACACGATTCGTTTTTCGACTTTCGGAGTGACTCTGCCTACCGAGCCACGTTTTGGCAAGTTTTCGACATTTTTCATCTCGTTAAAATGATTTACCCACTTCTTCATAAACGATACCGACATTTTCACATGCTGATGCGAAATGTGTTATTTTATACCCCTTTGGATGGGAACAAAGAAGGACTGCCTCGAACCGACGCGCAAACAAGTGACTCATTTTGGATTTTACGTGATTTCGGCAAAACCGACAGATACATGTGTCGTAGACTAATATTCCCTCTATCAATTTGATTCAAAGGGTCCGAAAATGAAGCCTACAGCGGCCGCGATGTACAAGGCTGGTTTGAAAAGTCCGTGCAAAGTCCGAGAGATGGCACCACCGGCGCATATCAAGGTCATGTTTAGTTAGTAGCATCTCTTGAATGAACGCACACCAAGTTTTAGCCATATTGGTCTATTTCTTTGTGTTTGGCATTCGTGTGAATCGAGGAAGTCGAGTGATTTTCAAGAAATGGACGAAAAAGAATTTCGTGTGGTGATTAAACATTACTTTATGAAAGGCAAAACGCCTCAGGAGACTAAAGAGAAGCTTGATAAACATTATGGTGACTCTGCACCTTCGATTAGAACAGTCTATAAGTGGTTTCAAAATTTTCGGACTGGCCATATGGGCACAAGTGACGCTGAACGTTCTGGACGGCCTGTGGAGGTTACGACTCCAGAAATCATTGATCAAATCCATGATATGGTGATGGATGACAGAAGAGTTAAGGTGCGTGAGATTGCTAGTGCTATGGGCATCTCGACTGAACCGGTACATAACATTGTGCATAAACATTTGGACATGAGAAAGCTATCCGCAAGATGAGTGCCGCGATTGCTCACGCTTGACCAAAAACGGAATCGTGTGAAGTGTTGCAAGGATGGTTTGCAGCTGTTCCAGAAGAATCCGGAGGACTTTAAGTGTTGTTTCGTCACTGTGGATGAAACATGGATACATTACTATACTCCTGAGACCAAACAACAATCTAAACAATGGGTTACCAAGGGGGAATCTGCACCAAAAAAGGCGAAGACCGTTCCTTCGGCCGGAAAGGTTATGGCGACTGTCTTTTGGGATTCGCAAGGGATAATCCTCATCGACTATCTGGAAAAGGGTAAAACTATTACAGGTGAATATTATTCATCGTTATTGGACCGTTTGAAAACCGAGCTGCAAGAAAAACGCCCGCGATTGGCCCACAAGAAGGTCCTTTTCCATCACGACGACGCACCAGCACACACCTTAGTAGTTCTGGTCGCAAAATTAATGGAAATAGGATTCCAACTCGTTTCACATCCCCCAGACTTGGCTCCCTCGGACTACTATTTGTTCCGCAATTTGAAGAAATGGCTGGCGGGACAAAGATTTTATTCAAACGAGGAGGTGATTGCAGACACTAATGGATATTTTGCAGACTTGGACAAATCCTATTATTCGGAAGGGATCAACAAACTAGAACATCGTTGGACGAAGTGTATAAGCCTAAAAGGAGACTATGTCGAAAAATAAAAAAGGTTTACCCCAAACACATAAGTAGGTTTTATTTTTGCACGGACTTTTCAAACCAGCCTCGTATATAGGCAAGTCGAGAGCATTAGTTAGCAAGGTGCTATAACAACACTTCCCTGAGTAGTGGAAGAGAGAGACAGAAACCAAGGATAAACACTGCTCAGCACACTGGCTAAGGTAGTAAAAAAAATAAAGTTAGACAAATTATATACAACTTTCTTAATCGACTATAAGTATCAGCAAGACCAATTCAGATTAAGGAGCGGGTATAGCACTACCCTGCTAATTACCATGGTATTACAGGATACACTTAATAAAATTAACGTGCAGCAGAGCACTGTTGCGGCTGCCCTTGATATCCACAAAGCCTTCGATACCATTTGACTCAACAAGCTTTTTTATAAAGTCTTGGTTTTACATAATCTACCATCTTATGGTATGTAGTGACATTACTGCATTCCTATATAACTAGACGTGAATTTAGAGTAAGAGTGGGAAATTGGCTGTCCACCCGGGGAAAAATGAAATTCGGAGTACCGCAGGGTTCGGTGTTGGCACCCAAATTATGGAACTTATATATGACCGATTTTCCAACCTATCCTTCAACCGAAATAGGTCTTTCTGCAGATGATGCGCTTATCTATCCGCATTTCTATTATGCAAACGAAGCAAGGGCGCACATCTTTAACCACTTTAAAACAATAACCCCATGGCTTGGACAATGGAAGATCAACATTCACATGAACGAGTGAATTAAAATTAATAGCATCTAGTTACTCTTCAGAAAGTGTCTGAAATACCTGATGATCTTCTGAAAAAAGCCTTCGTTGCTATGCAGAATCTATATGCACTGTTAGCACCAAATTCTCAGCTGTGTTTTCAGAATAAATTGATGTAGTACAGGAAATGAAGCTCAAAAAATGGCAAAACCTCGCAATTTTTTCGTCCAGCATCGATTTGTACAAAAATTTGGGATTAGGCTCATTTCACCCTCTAGTTCATTTTCTATATCGTGCCGTTGTACGCTTTTTGTTTTTTAAGGGTGAAAACTACCCTTAATTGTAAAAAATTAGAAAATAACATATTAAACCTTAATATGGGTAAAATTTGGTTTGGATTAGTTAAATAAGGATTGTTTTATGCTTTAGGATACAATTTCATAATGTTTCAACCCTTAAAAATCAAGCCTTGTTAGAGCTTAATATAAAAAAATTATTTATCTTAAAAAAATGATTTCGTCTTGCATCGATTTGCATAAAAATTTGGGATTAGGCTCATCTCACCCTCTACTTCATATTCTATATCATGCTCATGGGCGTTGATTATTTTTAGGGGTGAAAACTACCCCTTATTGTCAAAAATTATAAAATAACATTGTAAACCTTAATATGGGTAAAATTTGGTTTGGATTGGTTAAGTAATGATTGTTTTATGCTTTAGGATACAATTTCATAATGTTTCAACCCTTAAAAATCAAGCCTTGTTAGAGCTTAATATAAAAAAAATTATTTATCCTAAAAAAATGATTTCGTCTTGCATCGATTTGCATAAAAATTTGGGATTAGGCTCATCTCACCCTCTACTTCATATTCTATATCATGCTCATGGGCGTTGATTATTTTTAGGGGTGAAAACTACCCCTTATTGTCAAAAATTATAAAATAACATTGTAAACCTTAATATGGGTAAAATTTGGTTTGGATTGGTTAAGTAATGATTGTTTTATGCTTTAGGATACAATTTCATAATGTTTCAACCCTTAAAAATCAAGCCTTGTTAGAGCTTAATATAAAAAAATTATTTATCCTAAAAAAATGATTTCGTGTTGTATCGATTTGCATAAAAATTTGGGATTAGGCTCATCTCACCCTCTACTTCATATTCTATATCATGGTCATGGGCGTTGATTATTTTTAGGGGTGAGAACTACCCCTTATTGTCAAAAATTATAAAATAACATTGTAAAGTTTAATATGGGTAAAATTTGGTTTGGATTAGTTAAATAATGATTGTTTTATGCTTTAGGATAAAATATCATAATATTTCAACCCTTAAAAACCACTCTTAATAACATTGCAATTTTTATAAAGTAATTTAATAGATCTAAATAGAAAAAAAAGTAGAATTACATAAAAAAAAAATTTATTAACACAAAAATACACCGCATATTCACATACATTTACATACATAGACGACTAAATTTACAAATACAGATACAAATACATATACGTTTTTTAAAAGTCTGTCTCATTGATTCGATCTTCATCGTGGTCGATGTCATCTTCGTCTTCTTCGATTACTGGTGGACTATTATTACAGTCTTCACCCGAGCACCCAGAACAAGTGGAGTTACAATACAACCCAACTTTTCTGCACCTGCATAAAACGCCGCACCCTTTTTTGATTGGTTTTTTAACCATAGCTCCTTCATTTTTAGTGATAGAAAGTTTTTTCAAAAACGATTTTGTAGGGCTTTTCAAGAGCTATAAGACTATGTGAATTAAATTCCTTAAGATCCCTTAGTTTTTAAATGGGGTGAGTTTAAAAGGCTCGAATAAGGTGGTGTTCGCTCGTAAATAGAGGTTTTAAACGGCTATATCTCGCCAAATATTCATTGTACAGAAAATCTACGCACAGGAAAATTTTGGTCATTAAAAAAGCTACAATTTGGTACTCTATCATTTTTTTCGTATCTCCAGTATTTTCGGAGATATTTTGAAGAAGAGGGTGAAAAATACGAAATTGCAAAAAAATCGTTTTCTCTTTAAACTCCAATTTTTCTAAAATTAGGCATTTTAAATTGGTCAAACTTCTTGGGTGTATTGATAATACATATATAAAGAGAATCACAGAAGGGTGGAGATCAATTTTAATTAGGGGGGTAGTTAGGGGGTTGTTTTCGTTGTGTTCGTAGAAAAAAGTAGGTACCGACCTTATTTTGATCATAAGTCGCTCAATTTTCATGCTAGAGACTTTTTTTTTAAAAGGTCTAATTATATACTTTAAAAAAAATTCTATAAGTTTTCCTCGAAAAATGCAAAGTTTTCCCGTTATTTGGCTTTGAATCTTTCAAATTATGCATTTGACGAAAAAAAAGCTAAACATTAACATGCCATATCTCGGTTCGTATTGGTCGTAGAAAAAATTATAAGAAAAAGGATTTTGTTTGTTTTTTAAAAGCTGCAATTTTGCTCTCCACAGTTTTTTTGATAAAATGCATATTTTTCGAGTTATTCGCAAAAAACCCTTTAAAAAAGTCGATTTTTTCGTCGAAAAACTGTTACTTTCAACCGCGAATAACTCGAAAAATATTAGTTTTACGAAGAAAACGTAAAGAACATTTTTTTCTTACAATTACTTTGTCCATCGATTCCTATAGTTAAAATGTAATAAAAAATTTCCACACCCGAGATGGGGTGGCAACCACCCCAAGGTTTTTAACGTATAGCGGCATGATATAGAAAATGATCCTTGGGCTATTCCCTACCTTCTGTGAAAATTTCAAGTAAATCCATGCTGGACGAAAAAATTGCAAGCCAAAACGCTTCATTTCCTGTACTAATGCTATACAAACAAATTATAAGACCTCTGTTGATGTATGCTGTGCCAGTATGGTACAGCATATCAGATACATAGGTCATGCCAATACAACGAATGTAAAATAAAATCCTCAGATATGTAGCCTCCCCGGGACGATACACTAGAATAGATGACTTACATGACATAGCTAACATACAAAAAATGAAACAACACATCATTGACATATCTGAGGGGGAGAAGGAGAGGGAAAGGGAGAGAGATAGAGAGAGAGAGAAAGAGAAACTGTAATTCAATGTAATATATAGTATAATAATTGTGCAATAATAAAGAGATTTTTGACTTTGTCTTTGAGTTAGCAAGTGGGTGAAACGGTACTATCAGTAAAAAATGTTCCTGATTTATCAGACCGTGGTTCGAGCGCAAAAATTTCGGACAATGATTGTTGACGTGTTTTCCCGAGAACATGATTATTAATATGTTTTTCCGAAATCCTGAATTAACATTGCTCCAAGGGACGCAAAACCTAAAGCAGAAAAATTTAGAGATATCGTTTAAAATGTCTGGCACTCATCTCCGGGCTAACTAGCTAACTATTCAGAATACAAATAAGAAGCTATTCTTGAGCGACAAACATAGAAATAAATGACTGGATAGAGAAAAACATAGATTGAGAATGGAGCATTGTAATTTTTCTAATCAAAATTGATTTGGAGTGTTAATTTCCATTAACCAGCTGGTTGAGCGCACCGTGAAACACCTTGGGAGACTCTTTACGTACAATTTGTACCCTGAGAAAATGCTCTAGATTTACTAGAAGGCATTAGTACCGATTGCCAAGCGGTGCTTTGTCGATAATTATAAGCGCCAATTTCGGGTCTCGTGTAATTAAAGATTTTGCCTACCGAGCCACGTTTTGGCATGTCGTCGACATTTTTCGTCTGGTTAAAATGATTTATTCACTTCTTCACAAACGATACCGACTTTTTAATATATTTAGCGGCCGCGAAACGTGTCATTTTTAGGCCCCTTTGGATGGGAACAAAGAATGACAAATATGTCCTGGCATGAACATGTTGCAGGCACCAACTATGGAATACTGCTCCCATGTTTGGAGCTCCGCTCCCAAACATACACTACATTTGTTGGATTCTACTCAGAGAAGAGCTGTTCGTCTGATTGGAGACCCAGAACTGACCGGCGGCCTTGATTCACTGGAACATCAAAGACCGGTTGGCGACTTGAGCCTATTTTACAAATATTTTCATGGAAAGTGTTCGAAGGATGTGTCCCGTTTAATTCCTCCCAGAGCGGTGTATGTTAGAAGTACACATCGTGTTAATACTTCACATCCGTATGAGGTTCAGCTTGTTACTCCTCGTACAAACGCTTTTTAAGCAGTCTTTTATATGGAGAACATCAACCCTTTAGAATAATTTGCCCAGGACTGTGTTTCTCACCGAGTGCAATTTACAGCGATTCAAGAACAACGTGAATCGCTTTCTCCGCACACGTGTCGCTCCTTTAGCGCTTTAGGGACTTCCCTGTAGTACGTGTGCTAGACCTAGAAAAAAAAAGAAAAAAACTGACTTGAACCGACGCACAAACAAGTGACTTATTTTGGATTTTACAAGATTTCGACAAAAGTTTGGAATCGACTCATACTTTTACTAAAACGCGTCGTAGACATAGCTTCCCTATATTGATTTTTTGTTGAATCGCTAGAATCGCATCTACCAAAATTGAATTATCTGGGACACGTTCTTACTTGATAAAGTGTAAATATTCATTAAAATCTTTTTTAAAAAAATAGGGATGCCAATCGCATATTTTCTAGTCTTATAGCAAGAAAAAACGAATGTATTACTCTCCATTGCAAAAATACGGTAAAAACTTCCCTAAAATTCCATTATTTCAATAAAGTTATGTTTTTTACGTTTATGTCAGTAAAGGTTTATACCTATACGCAAAAAAATACAAAAGGTAAACATGCAAACATACTCAAAACTGGGATATATACTGAAAATTCAATTTTCCTATGATAAGCCGGAAAAATTGGAATTTGGTGGAAAGCTCTCTATAAAAACAAAGGTTCAAAATTCCCCGAAAAAATAAAGTATATTTTTTTTTCCGAATATATAAAAGAGATTGGGATAAAAATAATACACCGTATAGAAAGTAGAAATATTCGGTTATCCTGATATATACTTTGAGATAAAATTTTTTTGAATATGTATCTCTTTCTATCTGTGTAACTCATTTTTGTTTAAATATGGTTGACAAAGAAAGCTTTCAATCTAAATTGAAAATCCGAAAACATTAACTTTATCAAAACTCTTTCAGAAACCGATGGACTTAACATTTTGTTTGAAGCCTCATTTTTAGTGTTCCGTACGGAAGATCACTTCGGTGTCTGTCTGTCCGTCTGTCTGTCCGTATGTCACACCCGATTTTCCCCGAAACTATTTGTCATAGAAAGTTGAAATTTGGTAATAATATAGGAATTGATGGCCTCATCAGATCCATGTAGTTTTGAAAGTTAAATTTTGACTTAAGGGGTTAGTTTTGGGGAGTGAAATCGGAAGTGAAAAAAAAAATTTTTTTACTAGGTAATCGAGTGGAGTCAAACGAAAGCTTGTGAAAACACGAGTAAAAAATATATATATAATCTAATACTTGCGCGCACTTTTCTTTGTATTATTTTTAAAAAAATCGCTGTCCACCCGCCTTATCTCGAAAAGTACTTATCAAAAAATTTTGAAAAAATTCTGGAATATTCTCCACGGGGTGTAGATTGAACGAAAATTATCACGAGTGCATTACCTGTAATAATTTATCTGGTATATAAAAAAACAGAAATGTCAAGGTCATCAATTTTCAGTAAAGATTGGAAATAAACTTTGTTGAAAACTCATTTGGGGTGGGTTTTGTGAAGTCACTGTTCATTTTATACTTCCGTTACAACATTTTTTATTTTAAAAGCAATCAACGTGCGGAACACTAATTGCGCAAGTTCAACTTGCACTTGACCGGTTATTTTTTCCATTATTTTCATCTCTTCTTCTTCTTCACGTGCCCTATCCGATACAAACGTAGGCGACCCTCGCACCTTTGCCCCTAGTTGGCGCCTTTTTAAGCGTTCCACAGACAAAAGAGACCTACAGTTTAATGTAGGTTCCGAATAGCCAAAGGCTTTACTAGTTATGATACTACAGAGAGTTTGCCATTGCCTTCCCGACAGAAGCAACCGTCACGTTGTAAAGTTTTTTTTTAAATTTTATTATTTTGCAAACCGAAATTCGACCTTCCCCACCTTATCCACCATGCTATCACCGCCTCCTCATCTACTGCTTAAAAAAATGAAGTCTCAACAGCAAACCTAAACTTTTTTGCAAACAATAAAGTCTTAACTTTCTAGTGACACTGAAAGTCCTTAAACAAATACAAAAATAATTCACTCAAAATTTTCTAAACTAAATAACACACCAATAAAATTCTTTTCTCTTACGGTTTTTGGTATTTACGAGGCTGATTTGAAAAGTCCGTGCAAAGTCCGAGAGATGACACCACCGGCGCGTATCGAGGTCATGTTTAGTTAGTAGCATCTCTTGAATGAACGCACACCAAGTTTCAGCCATATTGGTCTATTTCTTTGTGTTTGGCATTCGTGTGAATCAAGGAAGTCGAGTGATTTTCAAGAAATGGACGAAAAAGAATTTAGTGTGGTGATTAAACATTACTTTATGAAAGGCAAAACGCCTCAGGAGACTAAAGAGAAGCTTGATAAACATTATGGTGACTCTGCACCTTCGATTAGAACAGTTTATAAATGGTTTTAAAATTTCGGACTGGCCATATGGGCACAAGTGACGCTGAACGTTCTGGACAGCCTGTGGAGGTTACGACTCCAGAAATGATTGATCAAATCCATGATATGGTAATGGATGACAGAAGAGTTAAGGTGCGTGAGATTGCTAGTGCTGTGGGCATCTCGACTGAACGGGTACATAATATTTTGCATAAACATTTGGACATGAGAAAGCTATCCGCAAGATGGGTGCCGCGATTGCTCACGCTTGACCAATCGGACGCTTGACGGAATCGTGTGAAGTGTTGCAAGGATGGTTTGCAGCTGTTCCAGAAGAATCCGGAGGACTTGAAGCGTCGTTTCGTCACTGTGGATGAAACATGGATACATTACTATACTCCTGAGACCAAACAATAATCTAAACAATGGGTTACCAAGGCACCAAAAAAGGCGAAGACCGTTCCTTCGGCCGGAAAGGTTATGGCGACTGTCTTTTGGGATTCGCAAGGGATAATCCTCATCGACTATCTGGAAAAGGGTAAAACTATTACAGGTGAATATTATTCATCGTTATTGGACCATTTGAAAACTGAGCTGCAAGAAAAACGCCCGCGATTGGCCCACAAGAAAGTCCTTTTCCATCACGACAACGCACTAGCACACACCTCAGCAGTTGTGGTCGCAAAATTAATGGAAATAGGATTCCAACTCGTTTCGCATCCCCCCTATTCTCCAGACTTGGCTCTCTCGGACTACTATTTGTTCCCCAATTTGAAGAAATGGCTGGCGGGACAAAGATTTTATTCAAACGAGGAGGTGATTGCAGACACTAATGGATATTTTGCAGACTTGGACAAATCCTATTATTCGGAATGGATCAACAAACTAGAACATCGTTGGACGAAGTGTCTAAGCCCAAAAGGAGACTATGTCGAAAAATAAAAAAGGTTTACCCCCAAACACATAAGTAGTTTTTATTTTTGTACGGACTTTTCAAACCAGCCTCGTATATCGACTATAAATTGAATTAGAATCCCCATAATGATCACCTAGTACAGGGTAAGTCAACTATAGAGTAAAGTTCATTATCTCATTTATTTCGGAATGACGAAAAAATGGAGGGTTTTGTAAAATCTATCAGAGAAAATAATAATGTACAGGGTGTGCCATTTAAAAAATTTGAGATTTTTCAATTTGGGGGATGTATGCAGGACAAAAAATGTTAAGGAAAGTGAAGAAAAATATCGGGCATATTTTTGAGCATTTATTACGTCATAATAATTAATCATTAGATAAGTTAAACTATATTAAAATTATTATTAACTATTTGTTTATTTTTATATTAGAAATAGGTATATGACAGACTTAATAGTTGGAGGGTTTTATAAAATTTATCAGAAAAAATAATAATATACAGGATGTGCCTTTTAAACATTTTGAGATTTTTTCAATTTAAAAGAGTCGAAATGCATAAATTTATTTTGAATACCCTGTAGCATCTAGCTCAAATTTCTTTACATATATCTTTTTTTCATCTCTATACAATGCTCGTACCGATTATGAGTATTCCATCTTTAGAAACAATGGCGCTACTGGCAATTTTTTACAAAATTGAAAACTAGTATTTTTAAAAAAAAAATTGAAATATTAGAAAAATTACTAGCTTTAGGTATATAACATTATTAATAAAAAAGTTATACAATTTACGCAAAATTTAAAAATAAATTAGAAAATGGGATATTCCATTCCAAAAAACATGTTATATCAGTCACACTTTTTTGAAGTACCCTGTATACTCAAAAATAATTTTAAACTGTGCACCATAACATTCCCTAAAAATATTGTGTTTAAACATTTTTTCCTCATTCTCGAAACAAATGAGATACTGAACTTTACTCTATCGTTGACTCACCCTGTACATTAAATATCAAATAATTATATTAAATTAAATATTTGGGAAGGTTCGCTAACATCGGAGCCCTTATCACGCCCTATCATACTTCGATTGCTCCTGATATGTCATATAGTCGATTAAACTAGGTTCAAGTACCAATAACAACCCGAATTTTTAAGCTGCAACCCAAAATATTAAAAATAATAACCAAACTCAAATAAAAAGATAATGTTAAACAAAAATGTAATAAAAAGTGATGATAAGTGGGCATATGGTAAAAAATGAACGCTACAGTATGTTAGGCGATATTTACATATAACAATATGGCATTCATGAAAAATGATTCAGGGTGCCGAAGTTACTTTCTACCCCCTCAGGCTACTCTAGCTCTTATTCTGCCTTGACTTACGCCTAAATTACCCTTTTTGGTCCGACATTTTTAACTTGAACTAAATTCAATAATTCTAGAAACATTCCTTTACTTCACTGCAATACACCACCACTTAACTAAAAGTGTTCTGAAACGTTCCTACCATTATTAAACAAGTAACAACTGCAATTAATCTTATTACCCTTATCTCGAAAAACGAACCTGCTTTCAAGGGAGAGAATTTTGTGCAGTTTAAAGTTTCGACTGAAATAGCTGCACTTTAAGGAATAGTTTCAGTATATTTAATTAGCAAATTTAATTATTTTAATTAAGTCTCAAAAGGGTTTTCACGAAACAAACGTTTGGATTGAATGGTAACTATGGATAAAACGTGATACACCGTTATGATCCAGAGACAAAGAAACAGTCGAAGAAATGGAGACATGCTGACTCGCCTCGCCCAAAGAAGTTTCGTTGACGGAAGTCAACAGTAAAAGTTTTTGTTTTCGTTTGTTTGGAGTAAGGATGGGATACTTTTTACAAATTACTTGGAAACGACACAACCACAGAAAAAACATAAAACACAGTAGCGAATATCCGACTTTGCACCTTTGATGTCAAGAGGTTCGAGTTTGTAATGATTACATAACCTGTCGCTATATTGCTGGAAAGATGCCCGCGAGTTATTAAAATATTCCAATTCCTGCTTTCAAAAAAAAAAGATTTTGCAGATTAATGGAAAGGGAAAAAAAACGGAATAATTTTTTTTTTGCGACATTTTTTTATCAAGATCTTATTAAAACAGATATACCAAAAACAGCGAAAATGACAAAACATACAAGGAAAAAAATGCATTTGGCTTCAACGTTTTTTGTACGTTATTCATTTAAATATCTCATTGTTAAATTTATCTTTCTCAACTATTAGAGATATTTTCCGGGGGAAACACGGAGTTTAAACATCTGAATTTGTTTGGAGTTAGTGAACAATCAACAACTAAAAAATTATAGAACTCATTCTGTATGAAGAATAATGTCAATTAATACTATACAATAATAATAATAAAACCAGCGACGTAACGGTCGAGGATGCCGCGAAAAATGGCAGCTCGACCAGAACTATGAAGACCGGGCAAAAGAAAATGGACCTGCCAAAAACGTTGTGCTGGCAAGTGAGTCGATACTGACCAGGGCGGGAAAATCAAAGCAACGCATGAGTTGCACAAGGAACACGTCATGCGTTGCTATAACAAAATCACAAAACCTGACAAAGAAATCACTAAGAAAAAATTATCCGCCGCCTGGACCCACTGAAATCAATCCCAAACGCAACCGACACAGATGCGGGATAAACACAACCACCACAGATTGACAAAGCCACGTAAAAAAAGCTATGGAAAGAAGGAAAAGTCATTATTGGCCCCCTTGTCATATCAGCCACAGGCCTTACACCAACAACATTCACACCACACTTAGTACAATTAGAACTCAACACAAACATACACAAAAACATTCAGAAGTCAATGATTTTAAAAACATGTAACACTGTCAGGTCATTCCGTAATACACGATGATAATAGCGTTTGTGCTGACTTGGCTTGTGCCCGTCAAGTCAAACATGGAACCACATTGGCCAAATGTCAAAAACGAGGACAAGACTTTTTGAATCTAGAACTCTGTCATTAACTTATCTCTGCGCAATGCTCCAAATTCGCAAAAACCGCAAAACATAAAGTACTCACACAAAATTGCTTCAAAGTGCTTAGACCAACGACAATGTTTCGACAATCAAGCAATTTTTTTCACCATTTTCATAATAATAATAACCGGCCAATTGCAAGTCGGACTAGCGCAATTAGTGTTCCGTATGTTAAAAAAACTGCAAAACACAAAGTACTCACACAAAATTGCTTCAAAGTGCTTAGACCAACGACAATGTTTCGACAATCAAGCAATTTTTTTCGCCATTTTCATAATAATAATAACCGGCCAATTGCAAGTCGGACTTGCGCAATTAGTGTTCCGTATGTTAATTGCTTTTAAAATAAAAATGTTTGTTATGAAGATAGAAAATTATCAATGATTTCACAAAACACATCCCAAATCAGTTTTCGACAAAGTCTTTTCCGATCTTTACTGAAAACTGACGAGCTTGAAATTTTTATTTTTTTATATGCCTGATAAATTATTAAAGCTAATGCACTCGTGATAATTTTCGTTCAATCTACACCCTATGGAGAATATGCCAGAATTTTTTCAAAATTTTTTGATCAGTACTTTTCAAGGTAAGGGGAGATGGCGATTTTTCTTAGTTTTTAAAAAAAAATACAAAGAAAAGTGTGCGCAAGTATTACATTATACAGTTACTGTGGATTTCTAGGGTGAAAATATAACCATTTAACCCAACTTACCTTAGTCCAAAAATTCTTAATTTTTGGGATTCAGGGTGTCAAACTTATGCTTTTATTTTTTCCGCTATCTCCTATCTGGTAAATATGACTCCGAGCAAGAGTTTCTGAGATAACGAGGTGTTTGTTTCCATTTTTTAATTCCATTATCAAATTCGCAATTGCGTTCCTTCACACTTCATCCACGTTTAGGACAGGTCCAGAAGAATAGTCTTTGAAGTGCATGCTTAAAGGCAAAGAGGCTAACAACAATAATAAATTTAAAGACCAACGGGCCAACAACCCTAAGAATGTAAAAACCAACTGGCTATGGGCATAAAAGATTACCCATAAATTGATAAATGTTCAATATGGCCGCCACCTTCGTTAATTCGTAAACTAATACGTCGCAGGAAATTTAAATATACTTTTCTTAAAATGTCTTCATCTCGTAAAACGTTAGCAGCATTTTGAATCCTATGCCACGATTACTCAATGTTGTCGATTTGAACTTGAGAAACTTTCGATTTTAGTGCACCCTAAAGGAAAAAATCGTATGGATTTAAGTCTGGGAAACGAGGTGGCCAGTGAATAGAAGCATCTTCACCTCTTCCGATCGATTTATTTGGGTAACTTTAGTTCGAAAAATTCTTACATTACGCGCAAAATGGGGTGGTGCACCATCGTGCATGAAAAACATTTATGAAAAATGCAAACAAGATCTAAGCTCTATATTCCCTTTTGACGTTCAATTAAACGAGTACTGATTCCAGGATTATCGTGTACAATTTCAAGGATTTCCTCTTTAACATCGGGTGCTCTAGCTTGTGAAGGCCGCCCAGCATTATTCTTGATCGGCTTAAATTGCCGAATTTCTCGAAGTCGCCTCTCAATATTGGCAAAAGTCTGATGGTTAAAAGTCCGACGATGCAGAAATCTTTCGTGATATACGCGAGAACTTTCGCGACCGTTGCCGTTACAAAAACCAAACACTTAAATCAAATCAGTTTGCTCTCCAAAAGTATACTCTATAATAATCTGGATTTAAAACACTGTTGAGCTTGAAAAGGGATTAATTCTCGTCAATGCTTGTAAAACTTGTTTGATATCTTTCAAAAATCACTTTCCGTCAGTATTACTACAAGCCAGTTAAGTCATAGAACATATGCTATCTTACATCATTGCCAGAGTGATTTTTGAGCGTTGCCAAGTAACTATACAATGTGAAGGAACGTATGAAGGAACGTATTTGCGAATTTGACAATTAAAAAATGGAAAAAAAAAACATCCCACTATCTTAGAAACTGTTGCTCGGAGCAACATTTACCAAGAGAGCTTTCTTAGACAGGAGAAGGCGGAGAATATATATATATATATATATATATATATATATATATATATATATATATATATATATATATATATATATATATACAGGAAAATTTTTTGTTTTCGTTTTTTTTGGAGTTGGAAACGACACAACCACAGAAATCATAAAACACAGTAGCGAATATCCGACTTTGTACCTTTGATGACAAGAGGTTCGAGTTTGTAATGATCACATAACCTGTCGCTATATTGCTGGTAAGATGCCCGGGAGTTTTTGAAATATTCTAATCCTTCTTTCAAAAAAATAGATTTTGCTGATTGATTGAAAAGGAAAAAAAAGGAAATAATTTTTTTTAACCCTGCGGGCGGGGCGCCTAGCCTCTGAGACTCGACGCTCCGACAATCAGTCGGCAATTTTCGTAACATCGTTGCAACCGCTTAGCGGTTCGTCTACCTGTTCATTTTTGGCCTCAATACCCGCATAACAATCGGTGGTTGTGTACGTATTTTAGTTTTTAAATTATTTTGATTTTGGTCTGTGAAACCCGGCGCCCCGGTTTGCGCTTTTCTTTTTACATTCGGCTGGTTTTACTTTTCAACGGTAAGTTAGCATAAATAAAATTTATTTTGCATTATTATATGCATATTAATTATTTATTAGTTACTATTTTATAAAAAATAGTATCTCTTTTGTTTAGCCGCGATGTCTACTTATTATGAGAAAGAGCAGGAGAAACTCCGCCAATTATGGGAAGAAGTTGATTCAGATGAAGAGCCGGATGACGAAGAAGAGGAGTTAACTTTAGAAGAAAATATAGTAGAAACCCGAAGTACCGATAGTGAATCAGAACAAGAGTGCGATGATAGCAGTGATGACAATGTACCTCTTGCAAAATTACCAAGAATTCCAGCTTTCATTGGTAAAAACGGAACCACGCGATGGCAAAAACATTGTCCAAACAAAACCGTAAGAACGAGAAAAGAAAATATTATTGTTCGGCTACCAGGCGTCAGGAACTGTGGGAAAAACGCCAAAACAGCCATGGAGTGTTGGTCATTATTTTTCACAGATGAAATGCTTAACATTATAGTGGAAAACACAAATCTCTACATTTCTGGATTGGCTCAAAAATTATGCAAGAGAGAGAAGAGGGAAACCCACGGACATTTGTGAAATAAAAGCTTTTCTTGGATTATTATATTTGGCGGGGACCCTCAAAAGTGAACGACTTAATACAAAAGAGCTATGGCAAAGAAACGAACTCGGGATTGAAAGATTTTGGTTGGTAATGTCTCACCATCGATTTCACTTTCTTCTTCGATGCCTTCGTTTTGATGACTTGACGACAAGAGAAGCAAGGAAACAATTTGACAAGCTAGCTCCAATCAGAAGCCTATTTGACCTTTTTGTTGAAAACTGTAAAAACACATATACTGTTGGAGCAAACACAACAATTGATGAAAAGCTTGAGGCATTTAGGGGGCGATGTGATTTCAAACAGTATATTCCAAGTAAACCTAACAGATACGGTATAAAAATATTTGCTTTAGTTGATTCCTCTACATCTTATGCTTCAAATCTGGAGGTTTACGTCGGAAAGCAGCCTGAAGGTATATATGAACGCCCTAACGATCCACAAAGTATAGTTTTGAGACTAATAGAACCTATATCTGGGACTAATCGTAATCTTACGTGTGATAATTGGTTTACCAGTGTTGAATTGGTAAAAAAATTACTTGTGGAGCATAAAACCACGTACGTGGGTACAATAAAAAAAAATAAAAGGGAATTGCCTCTAGAATTCTCCAACACAAGAGCTCGCCCTGAATTTTCTTCAATATTTGGCTTTCAAAAAGTTATGACTATTGTGTCATATATTCCAAAGAAATATAGAAATGTTAATCTTATATCCAGTTTACATCACGATGATAGGATTGATCCCTCTACGGCAGAAAAATGCAAACTCGATATAATTACTTATTACAATCATACCAAAGGAGGTGTAGATAATCTCGACAAATTGTCTGCTACCTATAACGTAGCAAGGAATACAAGAAGGTGGCCGATGGTTATTTTTTTTTTCAATTATGAATATGGGTGGTATAATTTCCCAAATTATTTTTGCTTGCAATAATAAAACTTATAAGATTGAAAGACGATTATATCTAAGAGATGTTGGACTATCCTTGACAAAAGAACACTTGGAGCGACGTTCTTATGAAACAAATGTTCCAAGGTCGGTAAGGGAAAGAAGTCAAGAAGTTGCTGGAACACAAGAACCCAATAGAAATGAAGAAGTCCAACCAGGTAACAGAAAAAGATGTTTTTTTTTGTAAAAAAGATTCAAAAACCAAATATTTTTGCAAAAAATGTGGAAAATTTGTATGTCTTACTCATATCCATGCATGGTGTTCTGAGTGCTCAGAAATTGCAATGAATCAATAAAATCTGTTGATTTATGATATTTTTACAATGTTTTACTAAAAATTTTTTTTTTCATCTTCAAGTTATTTTGTTTTGTAGTTTTTAGGAAATGTTTAATTTTTTTGACAACAAATATTTAAAAATTAGATTTTTGACTGTGTATACTTAAACCAGTTTTATAATATAAGGTTTTGTATTTAAAAATGTGTATTTTTTTTTCAACAAAATATTAATTTATCACTTTTTTTTTAACAAAATTTTTTATTGATGGGTTTGCGAGACCCGGCGCCCTGGTTGGAGATTAAGTCGGCGACGCCCGACCCGCAGGGTTAAAAACAGCTATACAAAAACCAGCGGAAATGGCAAAAAATACAAGGAAAAAATACTTTTAGCTTCAACGTTTTTTGCACGTTATTCATTTAAATACCTCATTTTTGAATTTATATTTCTCACCTATTAGAGATATTTTCCGGGGGAAACACGGAGTTTAAACATTTGAATTTGTTTGGAGTTAGTGAATAATCAACAACTGAAAAATTATAGAACTCATTCTGTATGAAGAATAATATCAATTAATACTATACAATAATAATAATAAAACCAGCGACGTCACGGTCGAAGATGTCGCGAAAAATGCCAGCTCGACCAGAACTACGAAGACCGGGCAAAAGAAAATGGACCTGCCAAAAGTGTTGTGCTGGCAAGTAAGCCGATATCGACCAGGGCAGGAAAATCAAAGCAACGCATGAGTTGCAAAAGGAACACGTCATGCGTTGCTATAAGAAAATCACAAAACCTGACAAAAGAAATCACTAAGAAAAAAATTATCCGCCGCCTGGACCCACTGAAATCAATCCCAAAGACAACCGACACAGATGCGGGACAAACACAACCACCACAGCCAAACAAAGCCACGTTAAAAAGGCTATGGAAACAAGGAAAAGTCATTATTGTCTCATATCAGCCACAGGCCTTATACCAACAACATTCACACCACACTTAGTACAATTAGGACTCAACACAAACATACACAAAAACATTCAGAAGTCAGTGATTTTAAAAACATGTAACATTGTCAGGTCTTGTCTTGTTTTCCTTGGATTGGCTTCTGTTCCCTTGGGGCAATTTGCCAGCGCATTTGGTTATGCCCGGGGTGTTGTCTGGTTCGAAGCCATACCCCAAGCACAATGGGTTTTATATATATTTTTAGTGCTGTTTTTCTCAAGATGTACTGTTAGTGGGAGTTTCACAACGCAAAGACATATACAAGTTATTGGATGGATTTTAGTTTGGATGATTGACTGAAAGGAGACCTTTATGATTTTTTCTTTTCTTTGTTGGTTAGAACTTATTATTTTTTTTTTAAATTGTTGACACTGTTGATGTTTTTTGTTGTTACAGTTTAATTTTGTTATGGTTTAGAAATTTGCTAAGTATCAATAACTTATCTAGAGTATTTTTTTAAAGTATTGTTGTCATATTGATAGGTGATGCTAAACCTTTTTTGATGAAGTATTGGTATAAATCAAAATTTAATGTTTTATTTATAGGATATTCCAAAAAGATATGGTTAATATTTTCTATTTGGCCACACTCACAAAATGGATCTTCTTTTGCCAATTTGGCAATGCAATTAAAAAAATGAAAAAAAAAATCCCACTATCTCAGAAACTGTTGCTAGGAGCAACATTTACCAAGAGAGCTCTCTTAGGCAGGAGAAGGCGAAGAATACGAATATTTAATTAAAAATATCATACAGAGTACATACATAGTACAATTAATAAGAAATTTACTTAAGAAAAACTAAAATAAAAGTATAACTTCGACACCCAGTATCTCAAAAATTAAGAATTTGGTTAATGTTGGGTTAAATGGTCATATTTTCATCCTAGAAATCCACAGTAACTCTATGTACAAGGAAATACTGGGACAAACTGTATATATTTTTGAACTCGTGTTTTTACAAGCTTTCATTTGGCACCCCACCCGATGACCTGGTAAATTTTTTTTGACTTCCGATTTCTCCCTCCAAAACTAACCCCTTACGAGGCTGGTTTGAAAAGTCCGTGCAAAAATAAAAACTACTTATGTGTTTGGGGTAAACCTTTTTTATTTTTCGACATAATCTCCTTTTAGGCTTATACACTTCGTCCAACGATGTTCTAGTTTGTTGATCCCTTCCGAATAATAGGATTTGTCCAAGTCTGCAAAATATCCATCAGTGTCTGCAATCACCTCCTCGTTTGAATAAAATCTTTGTCCCGCCAGCCATTTCTTCAAATTGGGGAACAAATAGTAGTCCGAGGGAGCCAAGTCTGGAGAATAGGGGGGATGTGAAACGAGTTGGAATCCTGTTTCCATTAATTTTGCGACCACAACTGCTGAGGTGTGTGCTGGTGCGTTGTCGTGATGGAAAAGGACTTTCTTGTGGGCCAATCGCGGGCGTTTTTCTTGCAGCTCGGTTTTCAAACGGTCCAATAACGATGAATAATATTCACCTGTAATAGTTTTACCCTTTTCCAGGTAGTCGATGAGGATTATCCCTTGCCAGTTCCAAAAGACAGTCGCCATAACCTTTCCGGCCGAAGGAACGGTCTTCGCCTTTTTTGGTGCAGATTCCCCCTTGGTAACCCATTGTTTAGATTGTTGTTTGGTCTCAGGGGTATAGTAATGTATCCATGTTTCATCCACAGTGACGAAACGATGCTTAAAGTCCTCCGGATTCTTCTGGAACAGCTGCAAACCGTCCTTGCAACACTTCACACGATTCCGTTTTTGGTCAAGCGTGAGCAATCGCGGCACCCATCTTGTGGATAGCTTTCTCATGTCCAAATGTTTATGCAAAATATTATGTACTGGTTCAGTCGAGATGCCCACAGCAATAGCAATCTCACGCACCTTAACTCTTCTGTCATCCATCACCATATCATGGATTTGATTAATGATTTCTGGAGTCGTAACCTCCACAGGCCGTCCAGAACGTTCAGCGTCATTTGTGCCCATATGGCCAGTCCGAAAATTTTGAAACCACTTATAAACTGCTCTAATCGAAGGTGCGGAGTCACCATAATGTTTATCAAGCTTCTCTTTAGTCTCCTGAGGCGTTTTGCCTTTCATAAAGTAATGTTTAATCACCACACGAAATTCTTTTTCGTCCATTTCTTGAAAATCACTCGACTTCCTTGATTCACACGAATGCCAAACACAAAGAAATAGACCAATATGGCTGAAACTTGGTGTGCGTTCATTCAAGAGATGCTACCAACTAAACATGACCTCGATACGCGCCGGTGGTGCCATCTCTCGGACTTTGCACGGACTTTTCAAACCAGCCTCGTAATTCAAAATTTAACACTCAAAACTACACGGCTCTAATGAGGCCATCAATTCCTAGGTGTGTGTTAGTGCCAAATTTCAAGTTTCTACGTCAAATAGGTTCAGAGAAAATCGAGAGTGACAGACAGACGGACGGACAGAAAGACGGACAGACAGACAGGTGGACAGACACCGAAGTGATCTTATAAGTGTTCCGTACGGAACTCTAAAAAGTTTTGAAAATTTCTTTTTCAATATCCTAGGTAGCTCAGTCGCCAGGCATTTTGAGTTCCCGTTAAATATTAACAGGCTGCATTTTGGCACACAGGTAGTTTTTTGTTACAATTTGATGTATGCTAAGCGTACAAAATCCAAAATAAAATCCAAAACTCGGTTTTTCGGTAGTATTTCGAAAAATAAAAGAGATATCGACAAATTAACAGCACCACGTGAAAGAATGGGGAATTTTACAAAAATAATATTTTTTTTTTCAGATTTTTTTTTTATCGTAAGAATTTATTATTTCTTCGACTTCACCCTTCAAAACTAACCCCTTAAATCAAAATTGAACTTTCAAAACTACAAGGTTCTGATGAGACAATTCCTATATTAGTGCCAAATTTCAACTTTCCGTGTCAAACTGTCTGGGTGTGACAGACGGATAGACAGACAGACAGACACCGAAGTGATCTTATAAGCGTTTCGTACGGAACATTAAAAACAAACTAATATAAAATCCGGGACAACTTCCTTCCAAAAAATGATAACAACAAAAAATTACAATAAAAATAAGAAGTTTGTTAGCTGCAGAGAACAACTACTAAGACATAAGATAAGATGCTTTTAGGGTTCTTTATGTCTTTTGTTTTCTTACTGTTTCTGCCACGTCAGATTTTTAAAACTCTTTTAAGAGAGTCCTAGAGTTTTCTTCGCTTGTATATCTTATTGTTATTTTGTAAGAGCCCTGTTCTGTGTAGTTCGATCAATGTTGCTTGACCCCTTACTTGGCTTTAAAGGACTTGTTATTTGTAGTACGTGCAGAATGCAAATGGGCTGGTATTTTTCTTTGAAAGATTTATTGTAATGGCTTACGCCTGATTTCATTTATTTATTTTTTTTCTTGGATTAATTCTTCATTCAAAATATATAATAAATGACTGTTTTTAGTCAATTTCCGCTGGTCAATTTAAATAAACCAGTGGAAATTGACTAAAAACGGTCTTTTATTATATATTTGGAACTAGCCGGGCCCGCGGCTCCGCTCGCGTGGACTTGATTCACCACTATCGTCACTGCTTATTCCTTATGTTACTCAACGTAATAAAATATCTTCCATTATCTCCCATTATCTCTACATAATTTCCATTATCTAGGCTTATCTCTGCTCATCTCCCATTATTTCTCCTTATCTCCCATTATTTCTCCTTATCTCGCATTATCTCACCTTATATCCCATTATCTAGGCTTATCTCGACTTATCTCTCAATATTTCTCCTTATCTCCCATTATTTCTCCTTATCTCCCATTATCTCACCATAACTCCCATTATCTAGTCTAGACGTATCTCTGCTTATCTGCCATTATTTCTCCTTATCTCCCATTATTTATATTTATCTCCCATTATCTCACCTTATCACACATTATCGAGCCTTATCTCGACTCCCATTATTTCTCCTTATCTCCCATTATCTCACCTTATCTCCCATTATTTAGGCTTATATCGAATTATATAGAACATATGTATAAATTTATAAAAACACGTAAATCGGATAAGTGGTTCTCAAGTGATAAGCGCACTAACGGACAGACTGACAGACAAAGAGACGTTACATTTTATATATATTCTAGATAGAAGATTATAGATAACCTGGCCAGGGAACAAATGTATGAATTTAAAAAAAAAAACGTAAATCGGATAAGGGGTTCTCGAGTGATAAGCGCACTAACGGACAGACACACAGACAGAGAGACGTTGCATTTTATATATATTATATTCTTTGCTACATCATATTGTTCCATATTTAATGCTTTAGGCAGTGTATTGCAAGAGAACGCGCTAGCGGCAAACTTTTCTCGAACTTGATTCACTATTATCGTCACTTCTTATTCCTTATGTCACCTAACGTAATAAAATATATGGCCAGAGAACATATGTATGTTTAACAAAAAAGCACGTAAATCGGATAAGTGGTTCACCAATGATAAGCGCACTAACGGACAAACAGACAGAGATACGTTACATTTTATATATATTATAGATGTAATAAAATATATATCTATAGCCTGGTCAGAGAACATATGTATGAATTTAAAAAGTCACGTAAATCGGATAAGTGGATCTCGAGGGATAAGCGCACTAATGGACAGACAGACAGACAGACAGAGAGACGTTGCATTTTATATATATTATAGATATAGATTATTATTATTATTATATAACCTGTCCAAAGAATATATGTATGAATTTACAAAAAAGGCACATAAATGGGATAAGTGGTTTTCGCGTGATAAACGCACTAATGGACAGACAGACAGACATTGCATTTTATATATATTACAGATTTTAGATTATAGATATTCTCTGCTACATAATATTGTTCCATATTTAATGGTTTAAGCTGTGTATTGCAAGGAAACGCGCTAGCGGCAAACTTTTTCCGACATCATTCACTATTTTACGTCACTACTCATTCCTTATGCTACCTATCGTAATAAAATATAGCCTATAACCTGGCCAGAGAACATACATGTTTAAAAAAAAGTACGTAAATCGGATAAGTGGTTCTCCAGTGATAAGCGCACTAACGGGCAGACAGACAGAGAGACGTTGCATTTTATATATATTATAGATGAATTTCCATCAAGTAGAAGCTACAATCATCCGAAATTTGAAACAAGCGGATATAAGCTTTCTAGCTTTAAACTACTTCAAGTTACTTCTAAAATGTGCAGCAACTACCCAAAATATTTGGTTTTTCAATCAGTGCCTCCAAAACCAAGTAACACCTAAGTACATAAATCTTAAAACTCACAACATCTCAATTTAAATAAACCAGTGGAAATTGACTAAAAACAGTCTTTTATATATATTTATAATGAATTTCCATCAAGTAGAAGATACAACCATCCGAAATTCTTCACTCTTATAAATAGTTCCGAAAATCGAACACATGAGGCCTAGAGGGCCTTAAATGCGTATAATTTTATTATTCTTTATTCAATTACACAATCCCACAAAAAAATGAAAGTTCATTACCATGAACCAAAATACATGGATCTAGTGTATTTTTCGACGCTAGATTCGAATCCGTAGTTAAAAAAAAAAGATTTTTCGTATCATTTTTTTTTTCAAAAACATCCCTTGAAATGGGCTAAAAAACTATACTAATAATGTAATGACTCTTTCGTAATCTCAGGCAGGTGTGCATGGTGAGTCAACAATTGAGTAAAGTTCACTATCTCATTTGTTTCGGTAATGACGAAAAAATGTTAAATAAAATAGTTTTAGGGAATGTTAAGGTGCACAGTTTAAAATTATTTTTGAGTATACAGGGTACTTCAAAAAAGTGTGGCCGATATAACATATGTTTTTTTAAATAGAACATCCTATTTTCTAATTTATTTTTAAATTCTGCGTAAAATTTTATAACTTTTTTATTAATAAGTTATATACCTAAACCTAGTAGTTTTTCTAATATTTCAATTTTTTTTAAAAAAATACTAGCTTTCAGTTTTGTTAAAAATTGCCAGTAGCGCCATTGTTTTTTCGCCATTTTCATGGCTAGATAAAAATAATCAGCCAATTGCCAGTCGGACTTGCGCAATTAGTGTTCCGTATGTTGATTGCTATTAAATAAAAATTTTTGTTATGGAGGTAGAAAATGATTAATGACTTCAAAAAACACACCCCAAATCAGTTTTCGACAAAGTCTTTTCCGATCTTTACAGAAAACTGATGACCTTGAAATTTTTGTTTTTTTTTATATGCACTGGTTTTTTCGTTCAATCTATACCCTATGGAAAATATGCCAGAATTTTTTCAAAATTTTTTGATCAGTACTTTTCAAGATGACGGGGGGATGGCGATTCTCAAGTTTTTAAAAATAACACAAAGTGCGCAAATATTACATTATACAGGGTGTCTCAGTATTCCGTGTACATAGAGTTACTGTGGATTTATAAGATGAAGATATAACCATTTAACCCAACTTACCTCAGTCCAAAAATTCTTAATTTTTGAGATACAGGGTGTCAAACTTACAGCGATTCAAGAACAACGTGAATCGTTTTTTCCGCACTCATGCCGCTCCTGGAGCGCTTTAGGGACTTCCCTGCAGCACGTATGCTAGACCCATAAAAAAAAAGAACTTTTATTTTACTTTTCCTTTCTTAATATTTGTACAATTTGTACAAGATTCGGTGCTAATGAATTTTCTGGGATGGGAAATCGAAATCAGCTCACAGTTTTTTGTTGTAAATTGTAGGGGGCGCTACTTATTGCTCTGTGTATACATTTAATATGTCATAACTTTTTTATGTCACTCTGTATGATATTTTTAATTAAATATTCCTATTTCTCGCCATCTCCTGTCTAGAAAAGCTCTCTTGGTAAATGTTACTTCGAGCAACAGTTTCTGAGAAAATGAGATGTTTGCTTCTATTTTTAATTCCATATTTCAATTCAAAAAAAATACTAGCTTTCAGTATTGTAAAAAATTGCCAGTAGCGCCATTGTTTCTGAAGTTGGAATACTCATAATTGGTACGAGCGTTTTATAGAGATGAAAAAAAATATATGCAAAGAAATTTGAGTTAGATGCTACAGGGTGTTCAAAATAAATTTATGCATTTCGGCTATTTTAAACTGAAAAATCTCAAATTTTTTAAATGGCACACTCTGTATACTATTTTTTCTGATAGCTTTTATAAAACTCTCCAACTTTTATTAAGTATGTCATATACCTATTTCTAATAGTTTTCGATTTATTTTGAATTTTTCAATTTTTACCCTTGTTTTTAATACACTTACGCTATTTTGAAAACATAAACAAATAGTTAATAATAATTTTAACACAGTTTAACTTATCTAATGATTAATTATTATGACGTAATAAATGCTCAAAAATATGCCCGTCTACTTGAATACACATGTTTAGTCGTTTTATTATATCTCCCTTCACTTTCTTTGGCATGAAGGGCGTTATTGTCATGCACGCATCCCGTTTCCTATTTTCCATATCTACTGGTGTTGTAGGGAGATTCATATAAACACGATCTTTAATATAGCCCCACAAAAAGAAGTCTAAAAGTGTTAAGTCACATGATCGAGGGGGCCCCTGAATGAATCCATCCCTACTGATCCATTTTTGTGGGTAACGATCGTTTAAAAATTCCCGAACTTCCGGTGCTAATGACCAGGAGCTCCATCTTGTTGAATCCACATTTGTTCCCTTTCAAAATCATCAACGTCTTCAAGAAGCTGGTGTAGTTCGTTTTGAAAAAAATTTAGATATTTAGGCCCGTTAAGCAGTTCGCGGAAAAAATATGGACCAATAATTCGAAAATTTAATATTCCACACCATACATTAAGCGACCACTTCTAAATATTTCATTATTAAATTAGACAGTGTGCTTCCACATCATTTACAATGATATTTAATTTCCCAGTTCAGTAAATTATTTTGCAATAAAACATTGTATGAAACTGAATTCAATCAAGCCCTAATTGCATGATCTAAACTAACCTTATATCGCCGTAACCCAATAAAGTTCACAGCAAATAAATATTATCCAATTGAGTTAGTTTCTCGCCTGGCTGGGCTTAGAGTGGATACAGAGAGTCATTGCTAGAAACACTATACTATATAATTCATTGGCGTGAACAGACGACATTACCATGCAGTTTAATACAATTATATCTCAGGTAAATAATTATCGTAATGAAAACGAACCGTTCTTAACTGAAGTCAAACTGAATTTATATTATTTTTTTTCGACATCATTGCAAGAGCTAACAGCATATACCAAAGAGAACGAATCTGTCCGGTGTGTTAAATAGGTAAAAAATGTGATACATTGATTGTACGAAGGATTTTCATCCAAGTAAACAGGAAAATCTAAACAAGAGTATAAAACTAAAATAAGTATTTTGTATTTTTCGATCATCTATGATTTTTTATAGACATTAAGCTGGCGAGTTCTAGGTCTCCATCAAGCGACTACTGTGTTTATTTGAAACAGATAGTAATAAAAATCTGAATTGATTCAGCCGATACTTGGGGGAGATCCATAACTAGAAGTAAAACACTATTTAAATTTCCACTAATTTTTTTTATTTTTAACATCATGACATGTTTCGCTGTACGACAGCTTTTTCAGTTGGTTTGTTACAAAATGAGGGTAAAATTACTATAATAAATGGTTGGTTCACACCTGCCATAAATTGTGAATCAACCATTTATTATAGTAATTTTACCCTCATTTTGTAACAAACCATCTGAAGAAGCGGTCGTACAGCGAAACATGTCATGGTGTTTAAAAATAAAAAATTTAGTGGAAATTTAAGTAGTGTTTTTACTTCTTGCAAAACTTCTAGTAATAAAAATACCAGTGGAGTGACCGGCGCACTATGGGACAGAATCGTGCGTACCGTCTCAAAAATCTGTAACTTTGTCGTTGATTGAAGTAAATAGCTGAAATTTGGTACGTAGTATCTCTAATGTATATACTATCAAATAATCGTACATTCGTTGTTAATTTTTAACCGACTTCACGTGTGTATTTTTTTTTGTTCCTTTTTTTTGTTTTTTCTTTTAATGTTTGTTCCAATATTACTCCGCCATTTGTGAACCGATTTTAAAAATTATTTTTTTGTTTGAAAGGTATTGCTTGCAGTTGCGTCCCATAAATTTTTGTCCGTCAGAAAAATTAATTTTTGAATATCTCGGCCATTTATAAACCGATTTTCAAAATTCTTTCTTCTTTTTGAAAGAATTTGTCAACAGGCTGAAAACATAAAAAAATTTCGGAAATCGGACGGATATTTTGTTCGTCCAAAATATTGATTTTTATATAAATCTATTGAAAATTTATGAAAATCGGAGGGAGGAAGTCGGTTTTCTTTTTTGCGAGAATTATTTTATTTATAATATATAAAAAAATAATACAAAAATAAAAATGACACTTTTTCATACAAAAACATAGTTTACTTAACTTATTGAATGATAATTATACAGTTTAATGATATACACTATTATTTCGTATTTTTGTTAATATTACATATGAAAATAGCATATAATAAATGACAAACATCTATTAATCCCCTCCATAAAATAGAAAAAAAAAAAAAATTGATATACAAACTACAATTTAAATATTTAAGAGGTTCTTGGCTTCGTCTAACAGTTCCTTGGCAACAGTTACTGATGGTTTTCTGATACTTGATATGTATGGGTCTGATGTAAATAAAAGACCATGAAATACGTCTTCATTCGTTGCGGACCTAGAGCACTTTCTAGCGTGACATAATCTGATATTTTTGTAATCTTTATTACGACATTCTTGGGCATCCTCAGATAAATTACCATTAGGCAGAACAGCAAAATGTCTAATTATACTTTCCCCATGTATTAAGATCTTATGTACTGAAGAAGGCATGTTATACCACATATATTGTGTAACGTACAATTGTGCAGTAGCGCGAGTATATTCACCAAATTTTTTCTGGATTTACAGCAATACCGCATGCCAAAAACTGAAGAATAACATAAAACCTTTTAATAAGATCCTCATTAACTCCTGTTATTTCTGAAGAGCAGTAGTAGTTCTCAAAAAAACGTCGAGCTGTATTGCCGTCATTCCTATTTCCACTTCCTTGTCGGGGTTTATCAACATGCAATCCCATTCGGCTTCGAAATAGACTTTGTACAAGTTTTTCCTTGTCTTCTCTACTTTTTTTATCTTCCGGAGTTCTCGCAGCCCATTTTTTAAACGAAAGATTATATGAAATATGTAAAACTAATTCCATGCACCTAATCCATGCATGCAACGTCGACAAACCGTACTCGTAAGCATTCATATTATCTGGCTTGGTTTAGCCCCACACACCGTACACACAGCTCCAGAACTTGACTTGTGTCAGTTAGAACTTGTGTAACTTTTCCATCCACCATAGTTAAGAACAGCTCGTGACTTATTTCAATTAGCTGGTCCCCCATTTGTATTTTTGTTAATTTTCAAATTATTAATTTGACCCCGAATATCACCGACCACCGAACGGGTTTTCTCGGGCGTTTCTTTTGCAAATTCCATCAGAATTGGTCGGCAATATCGAATAGAAGAGCAAGCCGGATTTTGCCAAAGAACCTCTTTTGTTTCTGTATCAATCAGCTTTATTGGTACCAAAGACGCTATACGTTCTCCAGATGTTGTAGGTTTGATATCCATTGGTATTTCGTCGAACTGTACCTTAAATTCACCGTCTAACCACGTTGTATTTTTATTAAAGAAACGTTCTTTAGTTCGGTTAGATGTGGTCCAGCGATTGTTAAAAGCTGATATAAGCGATTTTTTAATACTTTTCACAACTAATTCACTTTTTGAAGACGACAAATGTTTGTGTTCTTCTAAGTATTTTTGAATATCTTCTCTTTTTGTCCCATGGTCAATGAAAAATTCGCATAATACTCGTCGAGGCACAACAAATTCACTCATTTTGTTGTATAGGTGCTTCGCAAATATTGGTTTTACCGAGGTTGGTAAAGACTCTATGTCGAAGCACAATAAAGTACTGGTAAATGACAATTAAATCAATAACTTTTATACTTCAATTCCGTGAGAAAAATATTATTATCTGCGGGTAGTCACATATTTATCGCGTTCTTATATGATATGATATGATTTCCAATAACAGTATTTTCCACCTTACCTAAACTTTAATTTAGGTAGTAATCTATATATAAAACACAAAAAATGTTTTTACCTACCCAAGGCAGCTCTACCAGGTAGTAGCAGTTCGGCAATAGAAATAAAGCCGAAAAAAATCACATGAATTTTGTTGGTAGAAAATTCACCACATTGTCAAAAATCACTAGAGCTTCTCTAAAAAAACAACCACTTTATGTATGTATGTAGTTCATTCTCAAAAAAAACAACCACTTTATGTATGTATGTAGTTCAATGCGGTAGTTTGTGAACAAAATTTTGACAACTTCCTGGGATGTAAACAATAGTCACCTGTTCTAGTGATATTACCTGGTAAAGCTGCCTTGTACCTACCTACCTACCTACATATCTACCTGCCTACCTATGTCCGCTATAGACGCTAGTAGACAATATTATTTAACAATAAAATGTCAGAAATAATCTATTTTTCGAAAAATCTCCTGAATCAAATCTTAAATTTTTTTTTTAAATATTTTGCATTTCCCTCCCCGTCAGGTATTTTTCGTTCCATTTAAAAGGGGGCAGATTCGGGCAAATTTTTTTTTTGCCTTGACTTTTATATGAGCTGCTCTATGTGATGGTATCAAAATTACGACATCGGCAGACGTCGCTAACTGTCAAAAGTCTATTTAAAGTTTCTAATAAGGTTAGGATATTTGATACTGCAAAAACAATCGTGTACCTCTCCAGTTTTTACATAAATGTCTACTTAAATTCTTTTTAAATAAGTTACTTAGTAACCATTCTAACCATAATCACACTTACATATTTGCATTGAAAATAATGAAAATATGACCATGTAAACTGGTGCAATTCTGTTCTACATAATCGACATTATTTTGAGCGTCAACTTGCAAGTCAAGTTTTATTAAGAAAAAATGAGAAATAATCTATTTTAAATTCTATATTATATGTATTAGACATTCAGTTAGATATGTGCATTAACAAAATATTCAATATCGAACATTCGCAAAACCTATTTTTGAGACGGTACGCACGATTCTGTCCCATAGTGCGGCGCGGCGATCCTATAACGGAGGCGTGCTATCTATTCCCAGGTATTTTTCAGGTAGCAATGCTCTTTTGTAAGGAAGTTTTATTGCCGATCAAATCATTTTATTTACATACCTTCCTCTTGTCTCAACTTTATAGTTGGGTTGTATTTACATAGGAGGATGGATTGACAAGTTCGCGGCCTAGTACCAAATAAAACACATACAAAAATATTTTTATTTTTCAACGTAATCTCCACCTAGCTCTATGCACTTCTTCCACCTGCTTTCCAAAGCTTCTACACTTGTTTGAAAAAAAAATTCCTCAAGGTCTTCAAAAATACTAGTTAACTGCAGCTTCGACTTCTTCATTTGATGAATATTTCTGACCACTGAGATGTTTTTTTTTAGGTTTGGAAATAGATGAGAGTCTGAAGGTGCCAAATTAGAAGAATAGGCCGGCCGGGTGGGGAGCAATTCGAAACCACAATCACGAATTTGAGCCATAGACTCAACAGACGTGTGAACGCGAACGTTGTCCTGTCTTCAATTTCTTGACATAAACGACGCAAAAGGATGCAATAGTACGTCGAGTTTATTGTTTCGCCTTTTGGAAGGTAGTCCACCATAATAATACCTTTAGCATCCCAAAAAACTGACGCCATCACTTTTCCAGCCGACAGAATTGCCTTCGCTTTCTTTGAGGTCGGTTCACCAGATTTTTTCTACTGCTTGAATTGTTATTTTGACTCTGGAGTATAGTGTTTTGTCCATTGTTACAAACCTGTGAAGAAAATCTTGCAGATCAGCCTCAAACATCTCCAAACACTCGCGAGAAATCGTGAGTCGAATTCGTTTTTGTTCAACTGAAAGCAATCTGGGAACCCACCTAGCGGAAATTTTAGAAAATCCGAGATTGTTGGCAATGATGTTTTGTATTCATTCATACGAGATGTCTATAGTGTCTGCAATCTCTCTGGTAGTTAATCTAAGGTCTTTCAATATGAGATCACACACTTTGCCGATGTTTTCTTCAGTCATAGACGTCGTGGGCCGGCCGGAGCAAGCGTCATCTTCGATGCTCTCTGGTCCACGTTTAAATTCTGCAACCTATTTTTTTTTCACAGTGGTATATGACTTAGCAGATTCCCCTAATGTTGTTTTCATATCATCGTGGATCTCCTTTATGTTAATCTTTTTTTAAACAGGTACTTGATGACCGCACTTTGTTCAATTTTTTCCATTTTTCCAAGAACGTTGCACTTGGTCTTACTAAACTCGTTCTAACCTAAAAATCACAAATTCTACAGCAACAAAATTCTACACTGTGACAACCAAAGAAAGTACGAACTTATTAAGGGTACTATAATAAAAATATTATAATTATTTTTTGATGAGGCCGCGAACTTTTCAATCCATCCTCGTACATATTTAGAATAGCATGCCCAAGTGTCAAACCAGTGACAAGTGAGTTAGTGTGTTAACAAAATGTCTTCTCCAGCGAAACGTCAAAAATTCGGGGTGGCTAACCCATAATGAAAAGCGTATAGTTAAAAATGTATTTGACTATGTTAAAAACGATCAATATTGTGATTTCTACCGTACTTCTGGTTCTTCAACAAGAAGCGCTTCTACATCTTTCCACTCATGATCACATATCGTCCCCAGAGGAGGATCCGAATTTTTGTAGCTTTGCACCTTGGTTTCTCGGGTATAAGCTCAATACTAACATCTAGATATCAAAATTCTTCTTTTGACCACTGCACATTTCCAAAGGAATAGAGAAGTACGAGAACAACCAACAAAGACGATCTAATCCTTTTTAGTCATTTTTTATATATCTAAAAATATATAGACTTATCATTTTGTTGTTCAGTGGCGTCGCTAGAGTTCATCGTCAGATCAAATTCTTTCGCTACTGTCTTAAACAGGACAGCTGCGACATTCATGGTCGCAAAATTCCTTCAGAAAAGAACCAAATTCTTTGTGATTTGCCTCTTAATTTCTGGCCAGTTTAATTATGCGCTCGCTTTAAGCTCGAGACTTCTTTTTCTCCTTAATCACATAAGGGTATATTCAAGTAACAGAGTATCAATGTAATGATCCAAATCTCACAGTTTTTCTTTTCATCCCCCTTCACTCTTGAAAAAGAATAAGGAATTACTGGAAACATCTGTATATTCTGGGAGTTCGAATAAAGATATTTTTTAGTCCTTTTTGACATACAGAGATACAGAGTAATCTTATTAATTCTTTATTAGATAACATCTTCATCATTATCATCATCTTACAACCTGCTTTCAAGTCCACTGCTGGACATAGGTTTCCTTCAAACGTTTCCAGTTCCCTCTATCTTTAGTTATTGCTAAGTTGGGAATATGGAATCTTTGGCACAATGACACTACTCAGTATATATCACCACTACACCAAACACTTTATTTTTGCACTCGACGCACGTTTCGCTAACCATGTTAGCTTCATCAGGAGCGATGATTAACAGTCAGTCATCGCTCCTGATGAAGCTAACATGGTTAGCGGAACGTGCGTCGAGTGCAAAAATAAATTGTTTGGTGTAGTGGTGATATATACTGAGTAGTTTTAATTATTGCAACCCAATTGTTTAACATTCTCTTCGGGTCATCCGTCCATCGTGTGGGAGGTATACCTCGGCTGCGCTTGTCAGCTCTTGGCCTCCACTGTAGAGATTTCTATTCTATGATGTCGTCTACTACACTTCGCTGGCATGTCTCTTCACTTCTTACTCGATTTTTTCAGGTCAGACCAAGCACCGTCCTTTCCGTTCACCTTTTCGTCACTTTTAGTTTTTCTACAGTTGCTTTAGTCAGGTCAAGACTGGTAAGATGGATTGAAAATACTTTCTGTTCAAGGAAATTGGGATGTCTCCTCTAAAGATGTTATTTATTCTTCCATAAACTGCCCATCTTAAGGTAATCCGTCATGGTCAAGGTACAGATATTTGTCCGCTAGTTCTATGCTATTATCATCAGTGTGTATCTGGTCGCTGGGAATCATGTTAGTCATCATTTTAGTATTTTCAAAAGTTATTGTCAGTTCAATTTTCTGTGATATATTATTTAACTCCAGAATCATGTCTTTGGTCTCTCCCAAATTTTCTGACATAATGATAATATCATCTGCAAAACTTAGGTGGCTAAGCCACCACAACCACGTACATTAGATGGCATCACCAGAGTTTATTTTCAGATTAAGTTAAGGTGGACGTTAGCCCTCTTTCTTGAGTTAAAAGAAGCTGCTATTTCGAGCATCATCTACGCTTTCGGCCCAATTACCACTGATGTGATAGATTTCCAAGTTGAGCACAGACAACAACAAGAGCAACATCATATTTTTACTAGTGTCTCATTTTTAGATCCAGAAGCTTAAAGAAATATTACTATTGCAAAAAAAAAACTTGTAAATAGTTTTATTTCAGGTCAAAAAATAACGTGACGGTCTACTTACAGTCCCTGGCCAAATTATTAGACGCACTGTATTTTTTTTTAGTAATTTTATGTTTCTTAAGAGTTTTTATGCAAATGGTATATTTAAACTACAATATTATTGATTTTTATTTAAAAGAATTGTTGTAGACTACATATTTGTATTTTATTTTTAACATATGGCAACACTGGCGATCTTTCACCACGTAAAAAAGCTGAAGTGAAGGCCCTTGTGATTGCGAAAACATTTCGACGCATAAAAAAGAAAATTGAGTCAGGGAAGGAATTAAGCCGAAAAGAAAGAAAAGTTGCGGTAGAAAACCAATTTTCACTCCACGGTCAGAGAGATGTTTGAAGAAAATTTGTGTAGAAAACAGATTTGCTACCACAAAGGTAATAAAATCACAACTCCAGGATGCTAGCGTAAATGCTTCTGAGCGCACTGTTCGAAGAAAATTGAAAGAATTAGATTTTTAAAGCCTGTCGCCCCCGCCAGGAAGCCCAAGTTAACAGTTGCAATGAAAGCAAAGCGCCTGAAGTGGGCCAAACAATGGCAAGACAAAGATGTGGACTTCTGGAGATCGGTAAGATACAGCAATTTAATCAATAATTGATACATTATTATCATTTTCAGTTAAATAAAGCAAATAAAACATAGAAGTTTATATATTTTTCCTATTTTTGACAGGTCTGCTTCAGTGACGAAAGCACATTCGAAATTTTGCAGAATAAAGCTCAGTATGTGCGTCGTCGTCATGGAGAAAAGTTTCATCCTGATTGTGTCGTCCCGACGGTTAAACATCCCACCAAAGTAATGATTTGGTCAGTCATCAGCGGCAAGGGCACTGGACGTCTGTACGTCGTCAAAGGAATAATGAGGCAAGATCAGTACAAAGAAGTATTACAAAATCGGTTGATTCCGCAGCTCAGAGAATGGTTTCCAAATGGGGAACCATTCACTTTCATGCAAGATGGAGCTCCCTGCCACACTGCTCGGTCTGTTAAAGCTTTTTTGGCAGAAAAAAATATCCCTCTATTGGATTGGCCGGGTAATAGCCCTGATATGAACCCCATTGAAAATGTGTGGGAGCTGATGAAAGAGAGAAGTGGCTAAAGATGTGATTACCAAAAAACCCAGCTCCTAGAAAAGATTATTCATGTGTGTAATCATCATTCTCAAATGCAGGAGACAGTACAATCTTGCATTGATAGCATGCCGCGCAGAATTAAAGCTTTGATAGCGGCTAAAGGTGGCTCAACTAAATATTGACTTTTACTAACATTAATTTCACTTTTCTTTAAAACTTAATAAACTTATGCTTTTCTAAATTAATGCTGTTTTATTTATGTCAAATAAATAGGTAATTGATTGGATAATATAAAAATAAAAAACAAATCAATTTAAAATAATAAAAACCGGTCAAGTGCAAGTTAAACTTGCGCAATTAGTGTTCCGTACGTTGATTGCTATTAAAATAAAAAAAATTTGTTACAGAGGTATAAAATGATCAGTGACTTCACAAAATATACCTCAAATGAGTTTTCAACAAAGTTTGTTTCCAATTTTTACTGAAATCTGATGACCTTGAAATTTTTGTTTTTGTTATATACCATATAAATTATTAAAGGTAATGCACTCGTGATAATTTTCGTTCAATCTACACCCCGTGGAGAATATTCCAGAATTTTTTCGAAATTTTTGATAAGCACTTTTCGAGATAAGGCCCGGGACAGCGATTTTTTTTTTTTCGCGAATTTTTAAAAATAATACAAAGAAAAGTGCGCGCAAGTATAATATTATATATATATTTTTTACTCGTGTTTTCACAAGCTTTCATTTGACACCACACTCGATGACCTAGTAAAAAATTTTTTTTTTCACTTCCGACTTCACCCCCCAAAACTAATCCCTTAAGTCAAAATTTAATTCTCAAAACTACATGGCTCTGATGAGGCCATCAATTCCTATATTATTACCAAGTTTCACCTTCCTATGTCAAATAGTTTCGGAGAAAATCGGGTGTGACAGACAGACAGACAGACAGACAGATAGACAGACAGGACAGACAGACAGACAGACACCGAAGTGATCTTATAAGTGTTCCGTACGGAACACTAAAAACGGTACAATATCACTCGATAATTATTATTTTACATGAAATCTTGCAGTGCGTCTAATAATTTGGCCAGGGACTGTAACTAGCTCGTTTTCAAGTTGGACAGTTATTATTTTGCTAACTAGTATAATCCACAAAATAATAACTGACTAAGGTATAAATAAATCGATGGCAACGATTTACTTGTACTTTAACGATCGCTTACTAATTTACTTGTAACCTTACAAAAATACGGGAATGTGTCTTTCTGTGGATTTGGCTAATTTTTAGATATGTTGTAGTCCTCGTCGATCTGAACAAATGTCCCTATGGAACTAACATGATTCTATGAATGAATTTCGCGCTATGGGCCTTCCAATCACAGAATCAGCATACGTTTTGAATACTAATGTTTCTCCGTATTTATGGGTGATTGATTGGCCTGCATGCGTGAATTTGTATCCGCAGGACCAGGGGTATTCTTATCAGTATTTGATAAAAATGATTAACTATGCCTGTCCACTGCGGGCCAAAAAAGGCAAGGGAGGAGTTTGATACTGCACACCCAGAAGATCTATACTCTCTGCCCCTTCCCTCACCTTTTTTGACCCGCAGTGGACAGGCGTAGTTAATCATTTTTATCAAATACTGACAAGGATATCCTCGGTCCTGCGGATACAAATTCACGCACGCAGGCCATTCAATTACTTACAAATACGGAGACATATTTTAGTATTCAAAACATATACTGATTTTGTGATTGGAAGGCCCGTAGCGCGAAAAATCCATTCTTAGAATCATATTATATCCATGGAGATATTCGTTCAGAACGACGAGGTCTACAATATATCCAACAATTAGCCAAATCCACAGAAAGAGATATTCCCATAAGATTGGTGCGGGGTTTGTAGTTGTAAAATATCAATTACTCTACATTTTGACATACTTGTTAAACTAATCATTAGAGACCGGATTATATGCATTTGCATATTTTCATAAGCATTTGCATATTTAGACCATTCTCACCGATTATTGCATATTTTACCCAAAATGTAGTAATGATGCATATTTTCCCTATATTTACAATATTTCTCCGAATTACTAGGCAATTGAATTGCTCAGGGTATTGTTAATGTCGCCGTCTGGAACCGATCTTATCGCCGGAACATTACCTGAATTAGTCAAAACATCGATTAGGTTATAGTGCCAAGGGAATACCCAAAATTACGACGGTATTTTATTCTTTTGTTTCTTGGTCGGGATATTAACTGATAAGTAGTTAGTTTCTAAGAATATTTGTTTGAGCGTGGATCAAATAAACAATTTTCTCGAAGATGAATTTTTGTTTTAAAACAAGATATCAGTTTTAACATTATTGTTGACGCGCTTGCATCAGTGTAGTCTTTTTGCAATTTTTAACGTGTTGTGTTAAAGTTTAACGTGTACCACAAAAAAAAGTGTCTCTTTGGGTAGCTGATTATCCTGGAACATTTACATACGACGGAAATGTTTTATATTGTTGAGTTTGCGAGAAAAAATGTTTCGTGCACAAAAAAGTTTCAAATTGACCAGCATGTCAAGACAGGATTGCAAAAAAAAAAGATCCACGACAACAACTTATAACAGCAGCAAGTAGCAGTGAGTCCACTGCTATAGGCAAACAAAAAAACCAGTTAGCATGGATTTATGTGAAGCATTTCTTGCAAGTAATATTCCTCTCCACAAATTTACAAATCCTACATTCAAAGATTTTCTGCGAAAATATTGCTTGAATCAAAAAATACCAGACGAATCAACATTGCGTAAAAATTACATACCAACAATTTTCCAACATGTTCTGGAAGAAATACCGACAGATTTGTGAATTAGGGTATTAAAAAAATATTTCCTGAATCTTCTGCAGATGAAAGAGTGTTTATATTTCTCTCAGATGCTGCTCCCTATATGATCAAGGCAGCCAAAGTTCTCCAAGTATTTTATCCAAATTTAATTAATGTGACGTGCTTTGCTCACGGAGTCCATCGACTCGCTGAAGAAATACGATCCACGTTTTGAAATGTAAATAAACTGATTTCATCAGCAAAGAAAGTGTTTCTTAAGGCACCTGCTCGCAATAACGCCTATAAAGAAAAACTGCCAAATGTGCCTTTACCTCTCGAACGAGTGGTAACTCGATGGGGAACATGGATTGAAGCTGTACTATGTTACAATAAACATTTCGAGGCCATCAAAGATGTAGTAAATGACTTCGATAGTGCAGAGGCTATGGCAGTTCGTCAATCCAAGGAAGCATTTAACGATTCTAATATTAAAAAAAACATAGCTTTGATTAGCACTCACTTTTTCCACATACCTGCGGGTTTTAAAAAGCTTGAAACTCGGGGTTTGGCATTGACCCAATCAATTCAGTTAATGAATAAAATCCGTCAAATAAACTCCACATTGCCAGATGTATTCTCGCGTAGAGTTAAAGAAAAGTTTGAAAAAAATTTTGTGCAATAACCCACGCTTTGAACCTTTGTGTCAAATTGATAGTTTTATTAATGGGACGGGGTGAACTTTTGCTAGAAACAATAAGTGCTAACATAGCACCCAAACTCAAATACTGCCGTTATCTCAGTGGATGTGGAACGGTCTTTTTCCACTTATAAAAATATTTTAAGTGATCGAAGACACAATCTTACTACTCATCTTTTGGAAGAATACCTTATTGTTTACGTGTACAAGAATACAAATGTTAAATAATTTTAAAAAATGTTAAATAATTGTTAATTAAATTTAAACATCGTCGACAACTTGTTAATTTTATGCTGATTTTGAAATAAAAAACTAAAAATTAATATTTTTATTATTATTTAATATTGCATATTTTGACCCTTTTCATGCATATTTTAATCATTTTTCATGCATATTTGCATGCATATTTCAAGATTTTTATGTTGCATATAATCCGGTCTCTACTAATCATCAATTATCACCACTACACCGAAAACTATTTTTACGCTCGACGCGTATTTCGTTAACTATGTTAGCATCATCAGGAGCGATGATTGATGAATCGATCGTCGTTCTTCATGATGCTAATATGGTTAGAGAAAACGGGCGTCGAGTGTAAAAATAAAAATGTATGGCGTAGTGGCGACAACTGTTCTGTAGTAACATTGTATCAAATCCCAACTTACACTTGTTAAAAATTACTTGTTAATTGCAAATTAGGCACCAGCTTTTTTTAGCCGTGTCCTAGACTTGCTGCCGTAAAGTTTTTTTTTTGCTTTTTATCGACAAAAAAAACCGAAATATATTAAAATGAATATTATTGTTCTAGTTTAGAATGATAATCTCCGCCACTGAAATAGCTTCACAGCTGATGTGTCCTCAAGCTTAAGCCGTATCTCCATTAGGAATACGGGGATTTTGCTGAAGAGTGTTTACTTAATGCGCAAATCCACTTATCATGCTTTTGTGGACACATACAGAGATTCAATGTTGGAGATTTTAGTTGCAGAAATCTATTCAATTGACAGTTACGTATGAGCTATCTTAGGGGCCGTACTGGAAGATTTTAGACTTATGTGTTTTTGTATCACTGACATAGATATTTGCGAAAGAAACAAAAGGCTGTCTGAAGAGTATTGAGCCTTTTAAAGTCTAAATTGAGACAATTCAGACAATCGTCAAATGAAATTTCAAAAATATATATAATGTAATACTTGCGCGCATTTTTCTTTGTAGTATTTTTACAAAATGACGAAAAATCATATACATCATATACATATACGACAAATTCGACCAACTATGGAATACTGCTCCCACGTTTTGGGGCTCCGCTCCCAAACATACACTGCATTTGTTGGATTCTGTTCAGAGAAGAGCGGTCCGTCTGATTGGGGACCCGGAATTGACCGGCGGCCTTGATTCGCTGGAATATCGAAGAACGATTGGCGACTTGAGTCTGTTCTACAAGTATTTTCATGGAAAGTGTTCGAAGGATGTAGCCCGCTTAATTCCTCCCAAAGCGGCGCATGTTAGAAATACACGTCGCGCTGGCGCTTCGCATCCGTATGAGGTTCAGCTTGTTGCTCCGCGTAACACAACGCTTTTCAAGCAATCTTTTATATGGAGAACGTCATTCCTTTGGAATAATTTGCCCAGCGCTGTGTTTCCCACCGAGTACAATTTACAGCGATTCAAGAACAACGTGAATCGCTTTTTCCGCACTCGTGCCGCTCCTGGAGCGCTTTAGGGACTTCCCTGCAGCACGTGTGCTAGACCCATAAAAAAAAAAGAAAGCCGCGAAGCTGAAACTTTTTAACTGAGTTGTGGTTATGCTCAGTTTTTGGATGTACCGGACACTTATACAGAGGATTATAAGATCGAATAGAATTCCAGACGAATGGAGAACAGCCACAGTTATACTAATGAACAAGAAGGGAGAAAAAGAATATCCGAATAACTGTAGAGGCATAAATCTACTAAACTATACACTGAAACTAACAACAAAGATTATTACAACAAAAATAAACGCGAGAATACAACTGGAAGAAGAACGGCAAGGATTTAGAAGCGGGCGCTCACGCATCGATGCCGTATTCATTGTGAGACAGATAAAAGAAGAATCCATACAGTACAATATTCTAGCATACTTGTAATTAATAGACTTAAAAAAAGCTTTTGATAATGTGCAAATAGAAGTCGTTATTCATCTGTTATATCACAGAAACATCCCGTTAGACCTAATTAAAACTATCGAGACTATATATAAAGACAAAGATTAGCAGAAGGAATGACAAAACCAATCAACTATGAATCTGGAATCAGGCAGGGCGGCTCTCTAAGTCCTCTTTTATTTAACATTGCGATAGATGAAATTATAAAGAAATAGCCGGGCCCGCGGCTCCGCTCGCGTGGACTTGATTCACTACTATCGTCACTGCTTATTCCCTATGTTACCTAACATAATGAAATATCTCCCATTATTTCCTCTTATCTCCCAATATTTCTCCTTATCTCTCATTATCTATACATAATTTCCATTATTTAGGCTTATCTCTGCTCATCTCCCATTATTTCTCCTTATCTCCCATTATTTCTCCTTATCTCCCATTATCTTACCTTATTTCCCATTATCTAGGCTTATCTCGACTTATCTCGCAATATTTCTCCTTATCTCCCATTATTTCTCCTTATCTCCCATTATCTCACCATAACTTCCATTATCTAGACTTATCTCTGCTTATCTCCCAATATTTCTCCTTATCTCCCATTATCTCTTCATAATTTCCATTATCTAGGCTTATCTCTGCTCATCTCCCATTATTTCTCCTTATCTCCCATTATTTCTCCTTATCTCCCATTATCTCACCACATTATCTAGGCTTATATCGAATTATATAGAACATATGTATAAAATTTATAAAAATACGTAAATCGGATAAGTGGTTCTCGAGTGATAAGCGCACTAACGGACAGACAGACAAACAGAGAAACGTTACATTTTATATATGTTATATTCTTTGCTACATGATATTGTTCCATATTTAATGCTTTAGGCAGTGTATTGCAAAAAGAACGCGCTAGCGGCAAACTCCGACTTGATTCACTATTATCGTCACTGCTTATTCCTTATGTCACCTAACGTAATAAAATATATCCTATAACCTGGCCGGAGAACATATGTATGTTTTAAAAAAAAAGTACGAAAATCGGATAAGTGGTTCTCCAGTTATAAGCGCACTAACGGACATACAGACAGACAGAGATATGTTGCATTTTATATATATTATAGATGTAATAAAAATATATAACATATCTATAACCTGGTCAGAGAACATATGTATGAATTTAAAAAAATCATGTAAATCGGATAAGTGGTTCTCGAGGGATAAGCGCACTAACGGACAGACAGAGAGATGTCGCATTTTCTTTATATTATAAATATAGATTATTATGACTGTTCTCGTTTTTCTTTCTCACATTTGGTCAATGTGGTTCCATGTTTGGCTGACGGCGGAAACCAAGTCAGCACAAACGCATTATCATTGTGTATTAAGGAATGACCTGACAATGTTACATGTTTTCAAAATCACTGACTTCTGAATGTTTTTGTGTATGTTTGTGTTGAGTCCTAATTGTACTAAGTGTGGTGTGAATGTTGTTGGTGTAAGGCCTGTGGCTGATATAATGAGGGGGACAATGATGACTTTTTCTTGTTTCCATAGCCTTTTTATTTCCGTTGCAAGGTCTGTGTATTTGGAAATTTTTTCTGTGTATTTCGTTTGGATGTTTGTGTCGTTGGGGACAGCTATGTCAATTAGATAGGTGACTTTTTCTTTTTTGCACTGAAAAGTAATATCGGGTCTATTGGCGGAGACTGTTTTATCTGTATGTATACTGATGTCCCAGTAGAGTTTGTAATCTTTATTTTCAAGTACGGATGTTGGTGTATATTTGTAGTAGGGATCTGTGTTTTCTATGAGCTTGTATGTGGTGGCTAGTGCTTGGTGAACTACTTTTGCCGCTGAGTCATGTCTGGCTGTGTATTCCGTTCCGGCTAATATTTTACATCCGCTTGTTATGTGTTCGATCGTTTCTTTCTGTTGGTGGCATTTTCTGCATCTGTCTTCTGTAATAGTTGGGTCTTTGATAATATGCTTTTGGTAGTTTCTGGTTAATATGACTTTATCCTGGATGGCAAGTAAGAAGCCTTCTGTTTCTGGGAATAGCTGCCCATCCCGTAACCAGGTGTATGATTGTTTTTTATTTACGTGGTCTTCCTCTATGTGATATCTGTGCTTTCCGTGAAGTGTTTTTTCTGACCACGTTTTCATCTTTTCCTGTTGTAATTGGATGTGACTGTGTGTATCTGCTGGGTGGTCTACCCGGGATAAGTCGAGTGGGGGTATAGTTTTTGTCTGCTTTGACTGTTGCTGTGTGGAGGCTGGTTTGCTTGGTGTGAAAGAATTTCCTAAGTGCTTGTATTTGTTTTGTGTGTAATGATCTGATGTCTATAATTCCTCTTCCTCCTGCCTTCCTCTCGATGGTAAGTCTTTCTTTGCATGCGTTTGGGGTGTAATTTCCTGTATTTGGTGAATTGAGACCGTATAAGGATGTGAATATTTTCTAATTCTGTTTGTGACCATTTGATGATACCAAATGAATATGTGAGTATAGGTATAGCAAACGTGTTGATGGCTTTAGTGAGATATTTGGAGTTGAGTTTTGTTTGTAAAAGTTTCGTCAGTCTGTTCTTGAATTCGGTTCTGAGCTCTGTTTTGATGTGAGTATGGTTGAGTTTGGTGCTTTGTTGAAAGCCTAGATATTTGTATGTTTCTTTGTCAAACATGTTATCGAGTGTTTCATTGTTGATGGTTTCTGTCTCATGGTGGTACTTCCATTGGCCTTTGTTGATGTGGAGCACTTTGCATTTACTTATACCAAATTCCATATTGACATCTAAGGTGAATATTTCTGTGATTTTGAGGAGTTCTTTCAGCTGTGTTTTTGTGGCAGCGTAGAGTTTTATGTCATCCATATATAGGAGGTGGTTTATTTTATGTTGATTCCCTTTTTGGTGTCTGATATTGAAGCCATGCTCTGTTCTGTTTAGTATATTTGAGAGTGGATTGAGACAGAGGCAAAACCATAGAGCGCTGAGCGAGTCTCCCTGAAATATACCCCGTCTGATGTACAGCTCTTCTGTTTGGATGCGTTCGGTTTGTGTTTCTAGGCGTATTTTGGTTTTCCATGTTTTCATAATTTGCGCTAGAAACTGCCTGAGGTGTTGGTTGATTTTATAGATTTCTAGGGCTCTGATTAACCAGCTGTGGGGTATGGAGTCGAAGGCTTTTTTATAGTCTATGTAACCGATGTGAAGGTTTCTGTGTTCTTTTCCTTATGTCACCTAACGTAATAAAAATATATCCTATAACCTGGCCGGAGAACATATGTATGTTTTAAAAAAAAAGTACGAAATCGGATAAGTGGTTCTCCAGTTATAAGCGCACTAACGGACATACAGACAGACAGAGATATGTTGCATTTTATATATATTATAGATGTAATAAAATATATAACATATCTATAACCTGGTCAGAGAACATATGTATGAATTTAAAAAATCACGTAAATCGGATAAGTGGTTCTCGAGGGATAAGCGCACTAACGGACAGACAGAGAGATGTCGCATTTTCTTTATATTATAAATATAGATTATTATTATTATTATTATTATTATTATATAACCTGGCCAAAGAATATATGTATGAATTGAAAAAGACAGGTAAATCGGATAAGTGATTCTCGCCTGATAAACGCACTAATGGACAGACAGACAGACAGAGAGACATTGCATTTTATATATATTATAGATTATAGATATTCTCTGCTACATAATGTTGTTCTATATTTAATGGTTTAGGCTGTGTATTGCAAGGAACGCGCTAGCGGCAGACTTTTTTCCGACTCCATTCACTATTTTACGTCACTGCTCATTCCTTTATGGATACCTATCGTAATAAAATATAGCCTATAACCTGGCCAGAGAACATATGTATGTTTTAAAAAAAAAAGTACGTAAATCGGATAAGTGGTTCTTCCAGTGATAAGCGCACTAACGGACAGACAGACGGACAGACAGACAAACAGACAGACAGACAGACAGAGAGACGTTGCATTTTATATATATTATAGATAGAAAGAAGGGATATAGAATCGGTAAGAGAGAACTCAAAATTATATGTTATGCCCATGATGCGTTAATAATGGCTGAGACCGGAAACGACCTGCAATCGCTGCTATACAAATTTTTGACATAGCAGCAAAACAATATAATACGTCAATTTCAGCTGAAAAACCCAAGATAATAGTCATACTTGGCTCTCGAGGAGGGGACCCAGGTGGATGCTGTTTGTACCGATTTTTCCAAGGCATTCGATAGGGTTAATCACGACCACCCTATTATTAGCTAAGCTTGAGGTATTGAGATTCAACGATTTTCTCCTGGGATGGTTGAAAACATATATCTGGAAGGGCGTGAATATCAGGTTAAAATTGGCAATGTGCTATCAAATAGTTTTATTGCAGTTTTCTGGAGTGCCACAGGGCGCCCATTGCTCTCCGCTCCTTTTCAATTTGTTTTTTTTCATTGATATTCCCGGTCATATTACTGAGCCCTGATTTCCTTATATTCGCCGGTAATCTTAAAGTGTTTAAGAAGGTTTTAAATTAAGTCATTGGTCCTGATGAAGCTAACATGGTTAGCGAAACGCGTGTCGAGTACAAAAATAAAGTGTTTGGTGTAGTGGTGATATATACTGAGTAGTAAGGTTTTAAATGTGCAGGACGCCCGGGATTTGCACGCGGACTTGGATAGACTTGTAAATTGGGCTGAGACAAACTAACTACAGCTTAATGTATCTAAATGTAAATCTGTTAGCTTCTTTAGAGGACATAATAATGTCAATAGTAATTATGTTATTAGTGGACAGTTTGGGCAAAGTGAAGGGTCTAGGATTAATATTTGATTATCGCCTCTCTCTTTCTGTGATCATTACGCATATATTATTAACAATTCCAGTAGGACTTTGGGATTTATATATAGAAATCTCAGGGATTTTATCATTGTCCTCATTAAGGGTCCTGTACTGCTCGTTGGTGAGGTCTGTTCTGGAGTGTTTAGCGGTTTTCTAGTCGCCAATGTTTGAAGTACATAAGTAGAATTTCGAAAAAATTCAAAACAGGTTTCTACGACTATGTGCTTATAAGTGTGATATGTCAATAGCTGACCATGATTATACCATTATTAAGGGCCATATGAACTTGAATCTGTTAGCTCATAGACGTTTGGTGAATGATCAGTATTTTCTGTATAAGATAATTAACGGGTTCATAGATTGTTTTATTGTTATTCGTAAAAATTCAATGTACCTCAAAGACATTTACGGCAAACTGAATTGTTCTTTAGTGGCTTCCACAGAACTAATTATGGTTATCATTCACCATTGCTGAGGGCTATGAGATTCATGAACCAGTGCAGGGAGCTGAATATTTTTTCAGGTTCCCCCTTTTTCTTCAGTAGGGATGCTCTGGGGTTGATTTTTTTTCACGGTAGGACTGTAAGCCATTCTTGTGTTTCATTCCACATTTTCGGCCGTTCTGTTACTGATATGGCTATATGTAAAACTATTGTAAATACATTGTAAAAAATGTAAAAAAAAATACATTGTAAAAAAACCCGTATCTTCTGAAATAAATAAAATAAATAGTAATAGCAAGGTGCAGTCGGTGGTGGTGGAAGATAAGCCAATAGATAGAGGTCGATTACCCGAGCATCAAAATATCTAGTATCGGAAAAAATCGAGGAAAGAAGAAAACATCATTTCAACAAGGCTAATAGCTAGACGTCTCAATGATACCATATTTAGAAGTAAATTCCTCTCCGTTTGAAACCAAAACAAGAGCTTTAAAACGTAATGACTTACACATCTGAAACAAGACTCGATACAAGTATAACACAGAGGATGCTGGCATCAACTGGAATGAGAATACTTAAGAGATGTACATACAAGACACTGAAGAATATAGAAAGCAGTGAAGCCCTAAGATGTAGATAAATTTATAAATTTTCAAGCACTGGGTCTCACTTCGTCCCTGCCACCTATTATTGTCGCGCAAAAGGCTAAACAAATTTGAAATTATTTCTGAAAAATAAAGAAAAGCGAACATAATTTACGTAATTTTTTCCCCATATATAGGTATTTTTAAAATAAGGTAACTCATATATTGCTTATCAAAATTTCACAATACCAGAGTTTTATTACACGAATCATATTGGTTCTATATAATTTATTCAAACGATAGCCTGAATGAGCTTTTTGCCCTTTCCAGATGATGTTAGTTAATTTTTCATGCATGGGGGAATACAATTTCAACACAAGCTTAATCTAACTTTTATTCGTAAAAAGCTCCATCAAATTGCCAAATTTAATTTGAAAGTCTCTAATTTAAATAAGATATTGAACTGGCATCATCGGATATTAACAATCGTCCGCTAATCATCCACTAGTCTATTACAACTACTTGACACTCCATCTTATTTGGGCCATTGTGCATTAAATTTGATGATAAGTGACAATGATTCCTCTATTTTCTCGGGTGTAATAATAATATATCGGTTTTAAAACGTCTTTCGTCGTTGTCCGATGCCTAACTTCCATTCTTTTCGATCCATCCATTGATTTTCTCTCAGGTCTCGAGCACTCATAGCTTTATTAATGCTCTCCTTCCATGTTTTTTTAGATCGTCCTCGTTTTTTGTGATTCGGTGGTAACCCCATTGCATGGCGATTTTGGG
>CM032448.1:11740994-11947480 GCA_019049505.1 Pachyrhynchus sulphureomaculatus
CACAATTATCCTTGGACAGCCTCCGTGAAAGTGATAATAACGTACGAACGTTTTGTTCTACATACATTTCATAAATTTTGCGCGGATTAAGTCTTCTTGACAGAAATCAATACATTTTCGACACACCTTTCTCTTTTCGTGTTTTTTTAGGCGCTATCGAATTATTTACAAATTTCCAACTGTACTTTCAAGGATGCTTGTTAAAACTGATGTCCAACAATGAAAAGTACTTTTCGTGGCCTCGCTCCACTAACTTTAAATAAACTATCACTTTTGCCTCGACGGGCAAACATTTGCGGCTTCGGACATTTTAAGACACTATTGAACTTTATAATACACATTATTTTAGTATAATACTCCAGATAAAATGAAGAATATTCTTTACATTCATAAACACGACGTAGCCAATAAAATGTTAGATTGAAAGAGAGGTATATACAGTAGAATTTCGATTATCCGAAATAATATGGACCAAAGTGATTTCAGATAATCGAAATTTCGCTTAATCCGAATTTTTTTATAAAATAGAAGTTTAGAATGAATACAAGTTTGCAGATTGACTTAAAAGCATTTATACGATATGCTATTACATACATAGGTATTTATTAAAACAAAGCATAGAACAATTAGTTTACTTATTTATGTATATGTACAGAAAATCGAAAATAAAACAGTTTCATTCTTAACTTTAATGTCTTAAAAATGAGATAATTTTAACTGCACTCGTTTCGCGTTAGTTCTATTTTTAGCTGCAATGTCTCTTCAACGTTTGATAAGCAAAACGTCCGCGGCGGTTGCATTTTCTTGTTGTTCTACATAAGTTAACTCTTTTTCTAGGGCCTCTAGTCCTTCTGAATCTCACATTTTTACTGAATATTGTCAGTAGCTTCTACTTCGTTATCATCATCGTCATCACTGTTTTTTTTTGTTAGCATTTTTGCATACACTTTTAATTAATTCTTGGTCAGTTATTTCATCTTCCACACTATCACTGTTTAACCATTCACAAACATTAGTTTCCGTGACACTTTCACATCCTGATATTCTTGTAATAATTTGATGTAAACTTTCATTATCTTCTGTTTCTGCCTTTGAGTAATGTCTCTCCTCTTGTGGAATCAATTTTGACCAAGATTTTTCCAGAGTACTACTCTTTACTTGATTCCAGGCTGAAGCTATCCAATATATAACACTTTTCAAATTTATCTTTTTTAGACAATGAGTAAGATTGCCACCTTCATCTACTTCTTCTAAAATATGCTCCAGTAACAAACGCCTGTAACTGCGTTTTAAATTCTCTAGTACACCCCTGATCCCTAGGCTGAATGAGAGAAGTTACAGCAGGAGGCACTTGGGCGAATGGAGGCGTTATCTAGTAACATAATACATTTTCTAGGATATCCATGTTCTTTTAAAAAAAGTTCCACTTTGGGCACAAAATCTCCAAAAAACCAGTCTTTAAATAGAGTCGCGTTTATCCAGGCATTGTTTTGATTTTTATACAAAACAGGAAAAGCATTGCGACGAATATTCTTAAAGGTTCGTGGATTTGCTGACATACCAATACATAATAATGGGAGTTTGTGTCTTTCAGAAGCATTACTGCATACAAGAACAGTAATACGTTCTTTGCTACATTTGTAACCAGGTGCTCCAGCTTTCGGTTTTGACGGCAACGTTTTGTCGTTCAAGCCTCTTTCATCACAATTATAGATTTGGTCTGGTTGTAAACCATGTTCTTTCATAAGCTGCTCAAAATTCGTTGCAAATTTTTTTGTAGCAGATATGTCAGCCAACAATCTTTCTCCACAAACTTTCAGTTGATGTACACCATGTCTTTTTTTTCCACCTGTCTAGCCATCCATCACTTGCAGAAAAATTTACAGGCACTTCAATAACCGGTAACTCTTCGCTTAAACTCACTGCCTTACGTTTTAAAATTGTTCCTGAAATTGGTATTCCACGTTCTCGATTCTGTGTAAACCATAAAAATAAAGAATCATCTACTTTTTGGTATTCACCGCTTTTTATACTTTATCGTGCCTGTATGGGTAATGACAAAACGCTACACCATTTTTCAAGTTTTTCGCGATTTTTTTCTCCACTCTAAACAGTACTCACGGCTACACCTAAATCCTTCGCTATATTTTTAAGAAGTTCACCATTATCTAAACATTGAATTGCTTCAAGTTTCTCTTTTAAGGTAATAACAATACGTTTACGCTTATTATTATGACGCTCCATTTTGTAAAATATCTATTAAACGAGCTATTACCTCTGCGATATTAATAGACGTAATGAGTAACTTATAACACTCGACTAACATAGAGAGCGGTTTTAAATTCTAGATGTCGGGGAGTCCCCGCCCACTCACCGTCTGTTTCGAATAATGGGGATTTTTTCGTTTAGTGAGAATACAATTTGCTTTTTAACAGTTTCTTTCGGATAAGCTGGATTTCAGATAATCGCGATTCGGATAATCGGGATTGTACTGTTTAATGTTTTTATTGCATCAATTTGCCAAATCACTTTCTTAGATCTTGAAAAATACTATACCTTTTTTTAACACGCGTATATATAAGAATCAGATCGACTCAAAAAAAAATTAACAATGTACTCTAAAGTTTAATAAATAATATCTAAAAAGTTTTTTTTAATTATGTGTTACACTCTTCTCTAAAGAAATTCCCAAAAAAGTACGAACTTTCCATGGTCAGGAGTAGGATGGCCCCTTAAAAGAAAAAGGAATTTATTTTACCTCTACAACTTATAAGTGATACGTTTTGACCTGACCGACGCACAGTGTCTCAACTAGTACAAGCTAGCGGGACAATATTATTTCTTCACTTATTTCAATTGTTTATGTATATTCCAGGTATCTTAAGCTATTTTAAGAAAAAAAAAGTTGAAAAATGTGTACTGTATGTGTATTAATCGAAATATGTAGCTGCAAGACGGAAGTGGTTTACTAATGTGTCTCATTTGTTCACTATTGTCGCTAATTGTTCTTTAATTAGCTACATACGTCTACCTACTCATTATGTGTGAAAAGCACAATCATGTTTGTTTACAAAGAAATTTCTAGGAAAAAAATATAAATCATAATGATAGTACCCACATTTATTAATTTACAAAATATTATCTCTTTTGAAATAAATTAGTACAATAACAGTATCTATATATCAATTATTTACAATAACAAGGTGTATAAGTAAAAGAAATATAATATTAAATAACTTATATACTAAGTCATGAATTATAAGCAACTACAACACACTGTATCATGGGAAACTGTCCTCTGTTTGAGGCATCTTTTTTTGTACCCTGTGAGAAGTTGTTTGTCCCACGCTTGAGCGCAATTTTGTAACATTGGAACTTGCCCGCACGTTGTGGTGCCATTTTGTAACTTATGAAAAGGTGTTTAATTGCGCCCCACGTACACTGCGTCATTTTGTACCGTTTGAATATTGGACACCCCAAGCTTGAGCACAATTTTCTTGCAGCCCCGCTTTAATTTCTGATACTGAATTGAGTGAACCCTGATTTTAGAAGAACTAAAGAAATTAAACACACACTAGCTCAGTTTTCCTTGGTAGAGAGATATGGGTAAGAGATAATTGTCTTACGTCTTTTTGGAACTATTTTCTATTTTTTAAAAAGCTTTAGCTGTACAAATTTTGGCACCATCCATTTTAAAATAGAAAGGATCTAATTTCAGCTAAAAAAATGGAAAAATACTGAAAGAATGTATTGTTGGTAAATACAGCCGTTTCTTGTCCTGAAAAGTAGGATAGGTATTCAGTGAGACACTAGCTTTAATCAACAAAAAAAAAGAATTTATTCATGTTTTTTAAAAATAAAAAGTTCCAACCTTTGCAGTTCTACAAAAAAAATTCTAGCCTAACTAGTGGTTATTACATTTAAATCCTGGCTATGATAACCCCCTAAAACGAAAAATTGTGCTTTACACTTCACTTTTAGTCTGTTTTAAATTGTTGTTAATGCACTGCTCTGGAATAAGTCTATTGAAGGAAGTTTGGGTAACTTACTGTTCTTATTACTGCTTTGATGGCATTCGACCGATTTCACACTTTTTCTAGCTAACACTGGTACTTTTACTTAGCTCGCATGATGGTTGTTCTGAGCTTTTTTTTTGTAGCTCAGTCGTAGGAAGCCTACTTGGCGACTCTCATGAAAATTAGCCTGTCGGCTAGATGATACGAAGCCTACTCGGCGACTCGATGGAAAAATAGCCCGGCTGCGGCTCGATGGAAAACAGCCTCGATTTTCGGTCTTCAGGCCCTTAAATAATCCATCCCAACTCTGGCGGTAATATGGCGACGCCGGAACCAAAACTGCGGATACAAACTTTCCACCAATCGCGGCGTAGCGGTAGATTCGGTCAGGAACCCGCACAACACACTATACCGAACGTCTTGGAATCTCTGTTTAATATACCGTTCGACACAAAAATGAAAATAAGTACAATTTGAAGTGAAAAATCAGTAACATTACATGGTCTTAAAATCTAGGAAAAAATGAATGTTACAACACAATAAAATAAGAATAATAATTACAATAAAAAAATGCTTAAACCCACTAATCACCATCAGATGAGTCGTCATCACCGCTTTCCCATTCAGTAGAATATTCAGAGAGTAAATAATCCTCCTCATTTAATTCGTGATGATGACTTACTGATGGTGTTTCGGATGGCAATGAAGGTGGGATAATCAACTGCAGAACCTCCGATGGCAAAGAAGTAAATTTTCTTCGCGGTAATTCTCTATACGAGTTGATAACAGGATCAGACGTAATTAAAAGCATTCTCAAAAGATCTGTATTTGTGGCAATACGTGACCCGCTTCCTGGTGTGCCGTTCACGGAATCTACGACAGTCTTTATTTCTTGCCTCCTGGGCTTCTTCGGAGAGTTGTCCAATGGGAAGAAGAAAAGACTTTATAACTTCCGCGCTGTGTACAAGAATTTTATGCACAGTAACGGGCATGGAATACCACGAATACAGATCAAGGTATAATTTTCTAGTATCAACACAAAACTTTTCGAATTCTATATAATTTATGTCATATCCCGATGACAAAGTTCTTAAAATTACATGAAATCTACGAATAAGGTTGACGTCTAATCCTGTAATTTCGCTGCTCAATTCAGCTTTGGAAAAAAATCTACGTGCTGTGTTTCCATCGTTTGTGTTACCATACCCAGGTTTTGGTTTATCCACAATGAGACCCATACGATCTTCAAACACTTTTTGTATCTCTTGTGAGCGTTGCTTCACAATAGCTTTGTCGTTATCTCCCCTGACTTGCCACTTTTTTTTATTTCTAAACGATAGCTGATATGAAGCAAACATTCAAACGTGCTGATCCATGCATGTAACGTAGATAAACCAAATGCAAGGCGTTCTTCGTTGCTGGAATATTTCTTTGACTCCTCGTTCATAGTAGACGGGGTGGCACCGCAAATATAACACTTTTGTGTTGAACTTGTGTCTGTTAAGGCATTGCACACTTTGTCATCAGTCATTGTCAACAACAAATCGTGTTTAACAGAGATTTGAGATCCAGCAACGTTACATAATGTTGGAAGAAGCTGACTTACTTCATCTAAAATTTTAGAAGTTTCTTCTTTCGTAAACTCTTTTGTCTCCTTGGCAAAAATAAACTTAATAGGACGGCAATATAAAGTAGAGGAAGGTCTTGGATTTTGCCAGATCACAGTTCCGCCATCAAGCAGTCTCAAGGGGACAAATGAGTATACGAACAAAAATTCGTCTGTAGCGTTAGTGTTCTCAAATTTCTGCTTATACGTGCTATGCCCCGAACTCCCATCACAGCCCCATTTGCTTAGCAACGTATAATATGAACGAGGTAACACACTTCTAATGACTTCCGTCTGAGCTTTAACTAATCATTCAGCCGTTTTATCCAAAATCGCGTGAAGTTTAATTTCAGCTCGAGATTCAGTCACAGAAATATATTTGTCAGAAGGACAACAAGAAGCTTTGGACTTACCTAAACTATAAAACGATGGATACACTTGATGTCCCGCTTTCATTGACCATTTTCTTGTTTGTTTATATGAGTGAGAAGTCGATTTCGAGTCCACATAATAAGCTAAAGCTTCGTCTGGTGTTAACTGCCGACTTTGTTCAGAACACTTATTCTTTTCTCTAGTTTCACTGACCGCGACGTTATGGATCTGTTTAGCAACACTTCGATGCCCTTCTTTTCGAGTAGCTAACTCAGCTGCTGTAATAAGCTCACTTGCGCTTCGCGATTCCAAAAGATCTTCTACTCTCCGTCTCTTCGTTTTCGTTGATAAGTCTTCAAATGATTTTCTGGGTCGCCCTACGGAAAGAGCCGCTGATGATGTTGAAGTGCTCGGCTGGTTAACACACATCTTTATTTCGATTCCGGATCCCTCTAACCAATCTTTATGTTTGATTAGAAACATTTCTTTGTTACACTTTTGATTGAATTTTACTGAAAGGCTTGATATTTTCATTTTGAGTCGTTTTAGAGAATCGTCAGAAACATATTGAATTTTTCACTTATATAATAAAAAATTCCACTGTTTCGTTCAGTTTTGTCATGTTTTAGCCATTCTTCAAAAAACTCCATTTTCGTCATAGTCACGACTCGTTCTGAAAAAAATAAAATAATTTTACTTTCGGGCCTTTTTGGAGTCTATAATATATATGAATCTGTGCCTAAATGTTGTAGGTATTACATATAGAAAAATCTAGGTGGATATATGTGGATAAAAAAAGTTGCTACTTTTAAAGTTTACAATTAATGTAAAATTTGCTGGATTTATCTACACATTTACAAATTGATATTACACCAGAAGTATACATATTTTTTATAAAAAATATAAGTCAAAATAGAGTACATACCTTCAACAGAATATTCCATCACAAAAAAACTCGTTTCACTTTGCTACCAATTTTAAAATATGTTATCACAAGTGTGCATAAAATGCAACTGATTTGCAAATGAAAATGACCTCTCTTATAAGGGTTACTTTGACCCCCTGATAAGATACCTTTATGAGGTGATAAACAAATTAATTCTTGGAATTCGTTAAATGGGGGGGGGGGGGGGTGTTTACAAGTCGTTATCAGTGGTTCCTGGAAATTACGTCATGAATATTGTCCCGCTAGCATGTTCTTGCCGAATCACTGTGCGACGGTATTATTAATCTTATGTTATTAAAAATATTATTTAGAGCGCTGTTAACTATTAAGGAGGATACTAAGTTTAAAAGTAAGTACCAAATAGACTTGGTCCTGCTGGTAACTACTACGAACTACAAAGAACTATAGCCAATTGTTAAACAGAAATAAATAAAGTACATTAGGAATACCTTCCGTCTAATGTCCCAAAGGTCATAACACATTCTTGGCTCAATTTCTGTATTGTGATTTCTCTTAGGAATTTCATTTAACGAATAATCAGCCTACTTGCAATACCTCTCTATCGTCCTGCTAAATTCCGTATGCGGTCCGCATAAATCGTTCGAGCATTCCTGAAATTGGCTAAAGGAGTTATGGGCTGATTAAAAGTAAGCTTTTAGGGGGATTTCGAATGTTCGCGATTCATTGAAATGCAACGAAAGGGTTCACTTACAATACGAGTTAAGTTTACGGGTCTTAAAATTCGATTTAGAACCATCTAGGTATTCTGATGGCTCTAGGAAATAAAGGTCACATTGAGTTAAATTAAATAAAATGTAGTTGGTAATGCCCGTTGTAACAAAACCAAACGGTAAAATACTCGGATTCGCTGGTGTCGGATTATGGTTAAGCAAAAAATGATTTATACAGTCGGTGAAGTAAAAACGTGTTGCCTATAACTTCGGTAGTCGGTAAAAGAAATTCGTTTTGTTTTTGGAGTTATTGCTGGCACTCCTGCAAACAATGCTTTGTGGAAAGAGATTCATTTTCAACCTTATTTAGAGTTACAATCTGTCAAGTAAGAACATGACCGCTCGTACCACATCTTCGAGACGTGCCGTGGACGAAATTTTCTGCATACTATGTCAGTGATCTCCAAATTTTTCGAATGTCGCGAGACAACTAAGTCAAAGTCCTCAGAGTCCGTTCTCTGAGGTTTCCCTTTACAAGAAAACAAACGTTTGCAATAGAGTTGGCGTCCGGCGATTGTAAGGGCCACTCTAGTATCTTATCGTGGGCCTAAGCGAGCCGCTTCGTGACGTGATTTTCGCCAAGCGAAGGTTTCTTCAACATGCTTTGGAATTAGACAGCATGAGTACGAAGATGTTGTCGCATGGTCTCATTGACGCAGCGTCAATTTTAGCTCCCGTGAAAACAACGACACGATTCGTTTTTCGACTTTCGGAGTGACTTTGCCTACCGAGCCACGTTTTGGCAATTTTTCGACATTTTTCATCTCGTTAAAATGAATTACCCACTTCTTCATAAACGATACCGATATTTTAACATATTTTAGCTGATGCGAAATGTGTTATTTTATACCCTTTTAGCTAGGAACAAAAAAGGACTGCCTCAAACCGACGCGCAAACAAGTGACTCATTTTGGATTTTACGTGATTTCGGCGAAACCGACAAATACATGTGTCGTAGACTAATATTCCCTCTATCACTTTGATTCAAAGGGTCCGAAAATGAAGCCTACAGCGGCCGCGATGTACGAGGCTGGTTTGAAAAGTCCGTGCAAAGTCCGAGAGATGGCACCACCGGCGCATATCGAGGTCATGTTTAGTTAGTAGCATCTCTTGAATGAACGCACACCAAGTTTCAGCCATATTGGTCTATTTCTTTGTGTTTGGCATTCGTGTGAATCAAGGAAGTCGAGTGATTTTCAAGAAATGGACGAAAAAGAATTTCGTGTGGTGATTAAACATTACTTTATGAAAGGCAAAACGCCTCAGGAGACTAAAGAGAAGCTTGATAAACATTATGGTGACTCTGCACCTTCGATTAGAACAGTCTATAAGTGGTTTCAAAATTTTCGGACTGGCCATATGGGCACAAGTGACGCTGAACGTTCTGGACGGCCTGTGGAGGTTACGACTCCAGAAATCATTGATCAAATCCATGATATGGTGGTGGATGACAGAAGAGTTAAGGTGCGTGAGATTGCTAGTGCTGTGGGCATCTCGACTGAACGGGTACATAATATTGTGCATAAACATTTGGACATGAGAAAGCTATCCGCAAGATGGGTGCCGTGATTGCTCACGCTTGACCAAAAACGGAATCGTGTGAAGTGTTGCAAGGATGGTTTGCAGCTGTTCCAGAAGAATCCGGAGGACTTTAAGCGTTGTTTCGTCACTGTGGATAAAACATGGATACATTACTATACTCCTGAGACCAAACAACAATCTAAACAATGGTTACCAAGGGGAAATCTGCACCAAAAAAGGCGAAGACCGTTCCTTCGGCCGGAAAGCTTATGGCGACTGTCTTTTGGGATTCGCAAGGGATAATCCTCATCGACTATCTGGAAAAGGGTAAAACTATTACAGGTGAATATTATTCATCGTTATTGGACCGTTTGAAAACCGAGCTGCAAGAAAAACGCCCGCGATTGGCCCACAAGAAAGTCCTTTTCCATCACGACAACGCACCAGCACACACCTCAGCAGTTGTGGTCGCAAAATTAATGGAAATAGGATTCCAACTCGTTTCACATCCCCCCTATTCTCCAGACTTGGCTCCCTCGGACTACTATTTGTTCTCCATTTTGAAGAAATGGCTGGCGGGACAAAGATTTTATTCAAACGAGGAGGTGATTGCAGACACTAATGGATATTTTGCAGACTTGGACAAATCCTATTATTCGGAAGGGATCAACAAACTAGAACATCGTTGGACGAAGTGTATAAGCCTAAAAGGAGACTATGTCGAAAAATAAAAAAGGTTTACCTCAAACACATAAGTAGTTTTTATTTTTGCACGGACTTTTCAAACCAGCCTGGTATATAGGCAAGTCGAGAGCATTAGTTAGCAAGGTGCTATAACAACACTTCCCTGAGTAGTGGAAGAGAGAGAGAGAAACCAAGGATAAACACTGCTCAGCACACTGGCTAAGGTAGTAAAAAAAATAAAGTTAGACAAATTATATACAACTTTCTTAATCGACGATAAGTATCAGAAAGAGCAATTCAGATTAAGGAACGGGTATAGCACTACCCTGCTAATTACCATGGTATTACAGGATACACTTAATAAAATTAACGTGCAGCAGAGTACTGTTGCGCCTGCCCTTGATATCCACAAAGCCTTCGATACCATCTGACTCAACAAGCTTTTTTATAAACTCTTGGTTTTACATAATCTACCACCTTATGGTATGTAGTGACATTACTGCATTCCTATATAACTAGACGTGAATTTATAGTAAGAGTGGGAAATTGGTAGTCCACCCAGGGAAAAATGAATTCCGGAGTACCGCAGGGTTCGGTGTTGGCACCCAAATTATAGAACTTATATATGACCGATTTTCCAACCTATCCTTCAACCGAAATAGGTCTTTTTGCAGATGATGCGCTTATCTATCCGCATTCCTATTATGCAAACGAAGCAAGGGCACACATCTGCAACCACTTTAAACCAATAACCCCATGGCTTGGACAATGGAAGATCAACATTCACATGAACGAGTGAATTAAAATTAATAGCATCTAGTTACTCTTCAGAAAGTGTCTGAAATACCTGATGATCTTCTGAAAAAAGCCTTCGTTGCTATGCAGAATCTATATGCACTGTTAGCACCAAATTCTCAGCTGTGTTTTCAGAATAAATTGATGTAGTACAGGAAATGAAGCTCAAAAAATGGCAAAACCTCGCAATTTTTTCGTCCAGCATCGATTTGTACAAAAATTTGGGATTAGGCTCATTTCACCCTCTAGTTCATTTTCTATATCGTGCCGTTGTACGCTTTTTGTTTTTTAAGGGTGAAAACTACCCCTAATTGTAAAAAATTAGAAAATAGCATATTAAACCTTAATATGGGTAAAATTTGGTTTGGATTAGTTAAATAAGGATTGTTTTATGCTTTAGGATACAATTTCATAATGTTTCAACCCTTAAAAATCAAGCCTTGTTAGAGCTTAATATAAAAAAATTATTTATCGTAAAAAAATGATTTCGTCTTGCATCGATTTGCATAAAAATTTGGGATTAGGCTCATCTCACCCTCTACTTCATATTCTATATCATGCTCATGGGCGTTGATTATTTTTAGGGGTGAAAAACTACTCCTTATTGTCAAAAATTATAAAATAACATTGTAAACCTTAATATGGGTAAAATTTGGTTTGGATTGGTTAAGTAATGATTGTTTTATGCTTTAGGATACAATTTCATAATGTTTCAACCCTTAAAAATCAAGCCTTGTTAGAGCTTAATATAAAAAAATTTATTTATCCTAAAAAAATGATTTCGTCTTGCATCGATTTGCATAAAAATTTGGGATTAGGCTCATCTCACCCTCTACTTCATATTCTATATCATGCTCATGGGCGTTGATTATTTTTAGGGTGAAAACTACCCCTTATTGTCAAAAATTATAAAATAACATTGTAAACCTTAATATGGGTAAAATTTGGTTTGGATTGGTTAAGTAATGATTGTTTTATGCTTTAGGATACAATTTCATAATGTTTCAACCCTTAAAAATCAAGCCTTGTTAGAGCTTAATATAAAAAAATTATTTATCCTAAAAAAATGATTTCGTCTTGTATCGATTTGCATAAAAATTTGGGATTAGGCTCATCTCACCCTCTACTTCATATTCTATATCATGCTCATGGGCGTTGATTATTTTTAGGGGTGAGAACTACCCCTTATTGTCAAAAATTATAAAATAACATTGTAAAGTTTAATATGGGTAAAATTTGGTTTGGATTAGTTAAATAATGATTGTTTTATGCTTTAGGATAAAATATCATAATATTTCAACCCTTAAAAACCACTCTTAATAACATTGCAATTTTTATAAGTAATTTAATAGATCTAAATAGAAAAAAAAAAAGTAGAATTACATAAAAAAAAAAAATTATTAACACAAAAATACACCGCATATTCACATACATTTACATACATAGACGACTAAATTTACAAATACAGATACAAATACATATACGTTTTTTAAAAGTCTGTCTCATTGATTCGATCTTCATCGTGGTCGATGTCATCTTCGTCTTCTTCGATTACTGGTGGACTATTATTACAGTCTTCACCCGAGCACCCAGAACAAGTGGAGTTACAATACAACCCAACTTTTCTGCACCTGCATAAAACGCCGCACCCTTTTTTGATTGGTTTTTTAACCATAGCTCCTTCATTTTTAGTGATAGAAAGTTTTTTCAAAAACGATTTTGTAGGGCTTTTCAAGAGCTATAAGACTGTGTGAATTAAATTCCTTAAGATCCCTTAGTTTTTAAATGGGGTGAGTTTAAAAGGCTCGAATAAGGTGGTGTTCGCTCGTAAATAGAGGTTTTAAAAACGGCTATATCTCGCCAAATATTCATTGTACAGAAAATCTACGCACAGAAAAATTTTGGTCATTAAAAAAGCTACAATTTGGTACTCTATCATTTTTTTCGTATCTCCAGTATTTTCGGAGATATTTTGAAGAAGAGGGTGAAAAATACGAAATTGCAAAAAATCGTTTTCTCTTTAAACTCCAATTTTTCTAAAATTAGGCATTTTAAATTGGTCAAACTTCTTGGGTGTATTGATAATACAAATATAAAGAGAATCACAGAAGGGTGGAGATCAATTTTAATTAGGGGGGTAGTTAGGGGGTTGTTTTCACAGATTTTTTCGTAGAAAAAAGTAAGTACCGACCTTATTTTGATCATAAGTCGCTCAATTTTCATGCTAGAGACTTTTTTTTTTAAAAGGTCTAATTATATACTTTAAAAAAAAATTCTATAAGTTTTCCTCGAAAAATGCAAAGTTTTCCCGTTATTTGGCTTTGAATCTTTTCAAATTATGCATTTGACGAAAAAAAGCTAAACATTAACATGCCATATCTCGGTTCGTATTGGTCGTAGAAAAATTATAAGAAAAAAGGATTTTGTTTGTTTTTTAAAAGCTGCAATTTTGCTCTCCACAGTTTTTTTGATAAAATGCATATTTTTTCGAGTTATTCGCAAAAAACCCTTTAAAAAAGTCGATTTTTTCGTCGAAAAACTGTTACTTTCAACCGCGAATAACTCGAAAAATATTAGTTTTACGAAGAAAACATAAAGAACATTTTTTTCTTACAATTACTTTTTCCATCGATTCCTATAGTTAAAATGTAATAAAAAATTTCCACCCCGAGATGGGTGGCAACCACCCCAAGGTTTTAACGTACAGCGGCATGATATAGAAAATGATCCTTGGGCTATTCCCTACCTTCTGTGAAAATTTCAAGTAAATCCATGCTGGACGAAAAAATTGCAAGGCAAAACGCTTCATTTCCTGTACTAATGCTATACAAACAAATTATAAGACCTCTGTTGATGTATGTTGTGCCACTATGGTACAGCATATCAGATACATAGGTCATGCGAATACAACGAATGTAAAATAAAATCCTCAGATGTGTAGCCTCCCCGGGACGATACACTAGAATAGATGACTTACATGACATAGCTAACATACAAAAAATGAAACAACACATCATTGACATATCTGAGGGGGAGAAGGAGAGGGAAAGGAGAGAGATAGAGAGAGAGAGAGAGAAAGAGAAACTGTAATTCAATGTAATATATAGTATAATAATTGTGCAATAATAAAGAGATTTTTGACTTTGTCTTTGAGTTAGCAAGTGGGTGAAAAGGTACTATCAGTTAAAAAATGTTCCTGATTTATCAGACCGTGGTTCGAGCGCAAAAATTTCGGACAATGATTGTTGACGTGTTTTCCCGAGAACATGATTATTAATATGTTTTTCCGAAATCCTGAATTAACATTGCTCCAAGGGACGCAAAACCTAAAGCAGAAAAAATTAGAGATATCGTTTAAAATGTCTGGCACTCATCTCCGGGCTAACTATTCAGAATACAAATAAGAAGCTATTCTTGAGCGACAAACGTAGAAATAAATGACTGGATAAAGAAAAACATAGATTGAGAATGGAGCATTGTATTTTTTCTAACCAAAATTGATTTGGAGTGTTAATTTCCATTAACCAGCTGGTTGAGCGCACCGTGAAACACCTTGGGAGACTCTTTACCTACAATTTGAACCCTGAGAAAATGCTCTAGATTTACTAGAAGGCATTAGTACCGATTGCCAAACGGTGCTTTGTCGATAATTATAAGCGCCAATTTCGGGTCTCGTGTAATTAAAGATTTTGCCTACCGAGCCACGTTTTGGCATGTCGTCGACATTTTTCGTCTGGTTAAAATGATTTATCCACTTCTTCACAAACGATATCGACTTTTTAATATATTTAGCGTCCGCGGAATGTGTCATTTTTAGGCCCCTTTGGATGGGAACAAAGAATGATAAATATGTCCTGGCATGAACATGTTGCAGGCATAGCAGGGAGAGCTTCACGAACGTTGGGAATATTATTTCGAACCAGAAAGCTTCTAAAGAATTAACAACTGTTAATTCTTTACAAAGCTCAAATTCGACCAACTATGGAATACTGCTCCCATGTTTGGAGCTCCGCTCCCTAACATACACTGCATTTGTTGGATTCGACTTAGAGAAGAGCTGTTCGTCTGATTGGAGACCCAGAACTGACCGGCGGCCTTGATTCACTGGAACATCAAAGACCGGTTGGCGACTTGAGCCTATTCTACAAGTATTTTCATGGAAAGTGTTCAAAGGATGTGTCCCGCTTAATTCCTCCCAGAGCGGTGTATGTTAGAAGTACACATCGCGTTAATACTTCACATCCGTATGAGGTTCAGCTTGTTACTCCTCGTACAACGCTTTTCAAGCAGTCTTTTATATGGAGAACATCAACCCTTTGGAATAATTTGCCCAGGATTGTGTTTCTCATCGAGTGCAATTTACAGCGATTCAAGAACAACGTGAATCGCTTTCTCCGCACACGTGTCGCTCCTGTAGCGCTTTAGAGACTTCCCTGTAGCACGTGTGCTAGACCTATAAAAAAAAAGACTGCCTCGAACCAACGCACAAACAAGTGCCTTATTTTGGATTTTACAAGATTTCGACGAAGGTTGGGAATCGACTCATACTTTTACTAAAATGCGTCGTAGACAAAGCTTCCCTATATCGATTTTTTTTGTTGAATCGCTATAATCGCATTTACCAAAAATGAATTATAGCGGAGACGTTCTTACTTGACAAAGTGTAAATATTCATTAAAATCTTTTTTTTTTGCCTATCGCGTATTTTCTAGTCTTATAGCAAGAAAAAACGAATGTATTACTCCCCATTGCAAAAATACGGTAAAAACTTCCCTAAAATTCCATTATTTTTCAATAAAGTTATGTTTTTTACGTTTATGTCAGTAAAGGTTTATACCTATACGCAAAAAATACAAAAGGTAAACATGCAAACATACTCAAAACTGGGATATATACTGAAAATTCAATTTTCCTATGATAAGCCGGAAAAATTGGAATTTGGTGGAAAGCTCTCTATAAAAACAAAGGTTCAAAATTCCCCGAAAAAATAAAGTATATTTTTTTCCGAATATATAAAAGAGATTGGGATAAAAATAATACACCGTATAGAAAGTAGAAATATTCGGTTATCCTGATATATACTTTGAGATAAAAAATTTTTGAATATGTATCTCTTTCTATCTATGTAACTCATTTTTGTTTAAATATGGTTGACAAAGGAAGCTTTCAATCTAAATTGAAAATCCGAAAAGATTAACTTTATCAAAACTCTTTCAGAAACCGATGGACTTAACATTTTGTTTGAAGCCTCATTTTTAGTGTTCCGTACGGAAGATCACTTCGGTGTCTGTCTGTCCGTCTGTCTGTCCGTATGTCACACCCGATTTTCCCCGAAACTATTTGTCATAGAAAGTTGAAAATTGGTAATAATATAGGAATTGATGGCCTCATCAGAGCCATGTAGTTTTGAAAGTTAAATTTTGACTTAAGGGGTTAGTTTTGGGGAGTGAAATCGGAAGTGAAAAAAAAATTTTTTTTACTAGGTAATCGAGTGGAGTCAAACGAAAGCTTGTGAAAACACGAGTAAAAAATATATATATAATGTAATACTTGCGCGCACTTTTCTTTGTATTATTTTTAAAAAATCGCGAAAAATCGCTGTCCACCCGCCTTATCTCGAAAAGTACTTATCAAAAAATTTTGAAAAAATTCTGGAATATTCTCCACGGGGTGTAGATTGAACGAAAATTATCACGAGTGCATTACCTGTAATAATTTATCTGGTATATAAAAAAAACAGAAATGTCAAGGTCATCAATTTTCAGTAAAGATTGGAAATAAACTTTGTTGAAAACTCATTTGGGGTGGGGTTTTGTGAATCATTGATCATTTTATACTTCCGTTACAACATTTTTTATTTTAAAAGCAATCAACGTACGGAACACTAATTGCGCAAGTTCAACTTGCACTTGATCGGTTATTTTTTCCATTATTTTCATCTCTTCTTCTTCAAGTGCCATATCCGATACAAACGTAGGCGACCCTCACACCTTTGCCCCTAGTTGGCGCCTTTTTAAGCGTTCCACAGACAAAAGAGACCTACAGTTTAATGTAGGTTCCGAATAGACAAAGGCTTTACTAGTTATGATACTACAGAGAGTTTGCCATTGCCTTCCCGACAGAAGCAACCGTCACGTTGTAAAGTTTTTTTTTAAATTTTATTATTTTGCAAACCGAAATTCGAACTTCCCCACCTTATCCACCATGCTATCACCGCCTCCTCATCTACTGCTTAAAAAATGAAGTCTCAACAGCAAACCTAAACTTTTTTGCAAACAATAAAAGTCTTAACTTTCTAGTGACACTGAAAGTCCTTAAACAAATACAAAAATAATTCACTCAAAATTTTCTAAACTAAATAACACACCAATAAAATTCTTTTCTCTTACGGTTTTTGGTATTTACGAGGCTGGTTTGAAAAGTCCGTGCAAAGTCCGAGAGATGACACCACCGGCGCGTATCGAGGTCATGTTTAGTTAGTAGCATCTCTTGAATGAACGCACACCAAGTTTCAGCCATATTGGTCTATTTCTTTGTGTTTGGCATTCGTGTGAATCAAGGAAGTCGAGTGATTTTCAAGAAATGGACGAAAAAGAATTTAGTGTGGTGATTAAACATTACTTTATGAAAAGCAAAACGCCTCAGGAGACTAAAGAGAAGCTTGATAAACATTATGGTGACTCTGCACCTTCGATTAGAACAGTTTTATAAGTGGTTTTAAAATTTTCGGACTGGCCATATGGGCACAAGTGACGCTGAACGTTCTGGACAGCCTGTGGAGGTTACGACTCCAGAAATGATTGATCAAATCCATGATATGGTAATGGATGACAGAAGAGTTAAGGTGCGTGAGATTGCTAGTGCTGTGGGCATCTCGACTGAACGGGTACATAATATTTTGCATAAACATTTGGACATGAGAAAGCTATCCGCAAGATGGGTGCCGCGATTGCTCACGCTTGACCAATCGGACGCTTGACGGAATCGTGTGAAGTGTTGCAAGGATGGTTTGCAGCTGTTCCAGAAGAATCCGGAGGACTTTAAGCGTCGTTTCGTCACTGTGGATGAAACATGGATACATTACTATACTCCTGAGACCAAACAATAATCTAAACAATGGGTTACCAAGGGGGGAATCTGCACCAAAAAAGGCGAAGACCGTTCCTTCGGCCGGAAAGGTTATGGCGACTGTCTTTTGGGATTCGCAAGGGATAATCCTCATCGACTATCTGGAAAAGGGTAAAACTATTACAGGTGAATATTATTCATCGTTATTGGACCATTTGAAAACTGAGCTGCAAGAAAAACGCCCGCGATTGGCCCACAAGAAAGTCCTTTTCCATCACGACAACGCACCAGCACACACCTCAACAGTTGTGGTCGCAAAATTAATGGAAATAGGATTCCAACTCGTTTCGCATCCCCCCTATTCTCCAGACTTGGCTCTCTCGGACTACTATTTGTTCCCCAATTTGAAGAAATGGCTGGCGGGACAAAGATTTTCTTCAAACGAGGAGGTGATTGCAGACACTAATGGATATTTTGCAGATTTGGACAAATCCTATTATTCGGAATGGATCAACAAACTAGAACATCGTTGGACGAAGTGTATAAGCCCAAAAGGAGACTATGTCGAAAAATAAAAAAGGTTTACCCCCAAACACATAAGTAGTTTTTATTTTTGTACGGACTTTTCAAACCAGCCTCGTATATCGACTATAAATTGAATTAGAATCCCCATAATGATCACCTAGTACAGGGTAAGTCAACTATAGAGTAAAGTTCATTATCTCATTTATTTCGGAATGACGAAAAAAATGGAGGGTTTTGTAAAATCTATCAGAGAAAATAATAATGTACAGGGTGTGCCATTTAAAAAATTTGAGATTTTTTCAATTTGGGGGATGTATGCAGGACAAAAAATGTTAAGGAAAGTGAAGAAAAATATCGGGCATATTTTGAGCATTTATTACGTCATAATAATTAATCATTAGATAAGTTAAACTATATTAAAATTATTATTAACTATTTGTTTATTTTTTATATTAGAAATAGGTATATGACAGACTTAATAGTTGGAGGGTTTTATAAAATCTATCAGAGAAAATAATAATATACAGGATGTGCCTTTTAAACATTTTGAGATTTTTTAATTTAAAAGAGTCGAAATGCATAAATTTATTTTGAATACCCTGTAGCATCTAGCTCAAATTTCTTTACATATATCTTTTTTTCATCTCTATACAATGCTCGTACCGATTATGAGTATTCCATCTTTAGAAACAATGGCGCTACTGGCAATTTTTTACAAAATTGAAAACTAGTATTTTTAAAAAAAAAAATTGAAATATTAGAAAAATTACTAGCTTTAGGTATATAACATTATTAATAAAAAAGTGATACAATTTTACGCAAAATTTAAAAATAAATTAGAAAATGGGATATTCCATTCCAAAAAACATGTTATATCAGTCACACTTTTTCGAAGTACCCTGTATACTCAAAAATAATTTTAAACTGTGCACCATAACATTCCCTAAAACTATTGTGTTTAACATTTTTTCCTCATTCTCAAAACAAATGAGATACTGAACTTTACTCTATCGTTGACTCACCCTGCACATTAAATATCAATTATATATTAATATTAAATTAAATATTTGGGAAGGTTCGCTAACATCGGAGCCCTTATCACGCCCTATCATACTTCGATTACTCCTAATATGTCATATAGTCGATTAAACTAGGTTCAAGTACCAATAACAACCCGAATTTTTAAGCTGCAACCCAAAGTATTAAAAATAATAACGAAACTCAAATAGGAAGATAATGTTAAACAAAAATGTAACAAAAAGTGATGATAAGTGGGCATATGGTAAAAAATGAACGCTACAGTATGTTAGGCGGTATTTACATATAACAATATGGCATTCATGAAAAATGATTCAGGGTGCCGAAGTTACTTTCTACCCCCTCAGGCTACTCTAGCTCTTATTCTGCCTTGACTTACGCCTGAATTACCCTTTTTGGTCCGACATTTTTAACTTGAACTAAATTCAATAATTCTAGAAACATTCCTTTACTTCACTGAAATACACCACCACTTAACTAAAAGTGTTCTAAAACGTTCCTACCATTATTAAACAAGTAACAACTGCAATTAATCTTATTACCCTTATCTCGAAAAACGAACCTGCTTTCAAGGGAGAGAATTTTGTGCAGTTTAAAGTTTCGACTGAAATAGCTGCACTTTAAGGAATAGTTTCAGTATATTTAATTAGCAAATTTAATTATTTTAATTAAGTCTCAAAAGGGTTTTCACGAAACAAACGTTTGGATTGAATGGTAACTATGGATAAAACGTGATACACCTTTATGATCCAGAGACAAAGAAACAGTCGAAGAAATAGAGACATGCTGACTCGCCTCGCCCAAAGAAGTTTCGTTGACGGAAGTCAACAGTAAAAGTTTTTGTTTTCGTTTGTTTGGAGTAAGGATGGGATACTTTTTACAAATTACTTGGAAACGACACAACCACAGAAAACATAAAACACAGTAGCGAATATCCGACTTTGCACCTTTTATGTCAAAAGGTTCGAGTTTGTAATGATTACATAACCTGTCGCTATATTGCTGGTAAGAGGGCCGCGAGTATTTGAAATATTCCAATTTTTTCTTTCAAAAAAATGGATTTTGCTGATTGATTGAAAGAGAGAAAAAAACGAACTGATTTTTTTTAAAACATTTTTTTATCAAGATTTTATTAAAACAGATATACAGAAACCAGCGAAAGTGGCAAAAAATACAAGAAAAAATACATTTAGATTCAACATTTTTTGCACGTTATTCATTTAAATATCTCATTGTTGAATTTATATTTATCAGCGATTAGAGATATTTTCCGGGGAAACACGGAGTTTAAACATCTGAATTTGTTTGTAGTTAGTGAATAATCAACAACTGAAAAATTATAGAACTCATTCTGTATGAAGAATAATGTCAATTAATACTATACAATGATAATAATAAAACCAGCGACGTAACGGTCGAAGACGTCGCGAAAAAATGGCAGCTCCACCAGAACTATGAAGACCAGGCAAAAGAAAATGGACCTGCCAAAAGTGTTGTGCTCGCGAGTAAGCCGATACCCACCAAGGAGGAAAAATCAAAGCAACGCATGAGTTGCACAACGAACACGTCATGCGTTGCTATAACAAAATCACAAAACTTGACAAAGAAGTCCCTAAGAAAAAATTACTCTCCACCTGGACCCACTGAATTCAATCCCAAACACAACCGACACAGATGCGGGATAAACACAACCGCCACAGCCAAACAAAGCCACGTAAAAAAAGCTATGGAAACAAGGAAAAGTCATTATTGGCCCCCTTGTCATATCAGCCACAGGCCTTACACCAACAACATTCACACCACACTTAGTACAATTAGAACTCAACACAAACATACACAAAAACATTCAGAAGTCAATGATTTTAAAAACATGTAACACTGTCAGGTCATTCCGTAATACACGATGATAATAGCGTTTGTGCTGACTTGGCTTGTGCCCGTCAAGTCAAACATGGATCCACATTGGCCAAATGTCAGAAACGAGGACAACACTTTTTGAATCTAGAACTCTGTCATTAACTTATCTCCGCGCGATGCTCCAAATTCGTAAAAACTACAAAACACAAAGTACTCACAGAAAATTGCTTTAAAGTGCTTAGACCAACAGTGTTTCGACAATTAAGCAATTTTTTCGCCATTTTCATAATAACAATAACCGGCCAATTGCAAGTCGGACTTGCGCAATTAGTGTTCCGTATGTTGATTGCTTTTAAAATAAAAAATGTTTGTTATGGAGATAGAAAATGATCAATGACTTCACAAAACACATCCCAAATCAGTTTTCAACAAAGTCTTTTCCGATCTTTACTGAAAACTGATGACCTTGAAATTTTTATTTTTTTATATGCCTAATTAAAGCTAATGCACTCGTGATAATTTTCGTTCAATCTACACCCTATGGAGAATATGCCAGAATTTTTTCAAAATTTTTTGACCAGTACTTTTCAAGGTAAGGGGAGATGGCGATTTTTCTTAGTTTTTAAAAAAAATACAAAGAAAAGTGTGCGCAAGTATTACATTATACAGTTACTGTGGATTTCTAGGGTGAAAATATAACCATTTAACCCAACTTACCTTAGTCCAAAAATTCTTAATTTTTGAGATTCAGGGTGTCAAACTTATGCTTTTATTTTTTCCGCCATCTCCTATCTGGTAAATATGACTCCGAGCAAGAGTTTCTGAGATAACGAGGTGTTTGTTTCCATTTTTTAATTCCATTATCAAATTCGCAAATGCGTTCCTTCACACTTCATCCACGTTTAGCACAGGTCCAGAAGAATAGTCTTTGAAGTGCATGCTTAAAGGCAAAGAGGCTAACAACAATAATAAATTTAAAGACCAACGGGCCAACAACCCTAAGAATGTAAAAACCAACTGGCTATGGGCATAAAAGATTACCCATAAATTGATAAATGTTCAATATGGCCGCCACCTTCGTTAATTCGTAAACTAATACATCGCAGGAAATTTAAATATACTTTTCTTAAAATGTCTTCATCTCGTAAAACGTCAGCAGCATTTTGAATCCTATGCCACGATTACTCAATGTTGTCGATTTGAACTTGAGAAACTTTCGATTTTAGTGCACCCTAAAGGAAAAAATCGTATGGATTTAAGTCTGGGAAACGAGGTGGCCAGTGAATAGAAGCAAAAATTCTTACATTACGCGCAAAATGGGGTGGTGCACCATCGTGAATGAAAAACATTTATGGAAAATGCAAACAAGATCTAAGCTCTATATTCCCTTTTGACGTTCAATTAAACGAGTACTGATTCCAGGATTATCGTGTACAATTTCAAGGATTTCCTCTTTAACATCGGGTGCTCTAGCTTCTGAAGGCCGCCCAGCATTATTCTTGATCGGCTTAAATTGCCGAATTTCTCGAAGTCGCCTCTTAATATTGGCAAAAGTCTGATGGTTAAAAGTCCGACGATGCAGAAATCTTTCGTGATATACGCGAGAACTTTCGCGACCGTTGCCGTTACAAAAACCAAACACTTAAATCAAATCAGTTTGCTCTCCAAAAGTATACTCTATAATAATCTGGATTTAAAACACTGTTGAGCTTGAAAAGGGATTAATTCTCGTCAATGCTTGTAAAACTTGTTTGATATCTTTCAAAAATCACTTTCCGTCAGTATTACTACAAGCCAGTTAAGTCATAGAACATATGCTATCTTACATCATTGCCAGAGTGATTTTTGAGCGTTGCCAAGTAACTATTCAATGTGAAGAAACGTGTGAAGGAACGTATTTGCGAATTTGACAATTAAAAAATGGAAAAAAAAACATCCCACTATCTCAGAAACTGTTGCTCGGAGCAACATTACCAAGAGAGCTTTCTTAGACAGGAGAAGGTGGAGAATATATATATATATATATATATATATATATATATATATATATATATATATATATATATATATATATATATATATATATATGTTATATATATATACAGGAAAAGTTTTTGTTTTCGTTTTTTTGGAGTTGGAAACGACACAACCACAGAAATCATAAAACACAGTAGCGAATATCCGACTTTGCACCTTTGATGACAAGAGGTTCGAGTTTGTAATGATCACATAACCTGTCGCTATATTGCTGGTAAGATGCCCGGGAGTTTTTGAAATATTCCAATCCTTCTTTCAAAAAAATAGATTTTGCTGATTGATTAAAAAGGAAAAAAAGGAAATAATTTTTTTTAAAAACATTTTTTTATCAAGATCTTATTAAAACAGCTATACGAAAACCAGCGGAAATGGCAAAAAATACAAGGAAAAAATACTTTTAGCTTCAACGTTTTTTGCACGTTATTTATTTAAATATCTCATTGTTAAATTTATATTTCTCAACTATTAGAGATATTTTCCGGGGAAAACACGGAGTTTAAACATCTGAATTTGTTTGGAGTTAGTGAACAATCAACAACTGAAAAATTATAGAACTCATTCTGTATGAAGAATAATGTCAATTAATACTATACAATAATAATAATAAAACCAGCGACGTAACGGTCGAGGATGCCGCGAAAAATGGCAGCTCGACCAGAACTATGAAGACCGGGCAAAAGAAAATGGACCTGCCAAAAGTGTTGTGCTGGCAAGTAAGCCGATATCGACCAGGGCAGGAAAATCAAAGCAACTCATGAGTTGCACAAGGAACACGTCATGCGTTGATATAAGAAAATCACAAAACCTGACAAAGAAATCACTAAGAAAAAATTATCCGCCGCCTGGACCCACTGAAATCAATCCCAAAGACAACCGACACAGATGCGGGACAAACACAACCACCACTGCCAAACAAAGCCACGTTAAAAAGGCTATGGAAACAAGGAAAAGTCATTATTGTCTCATATCAGCCACAGGCCTTACACCAACAACATTCACACCACACTTAGTACAATTAGGACTCAACACAAACATACACAAAAACATTCAGAAGTCAGTGATTTTAAAAACATGTAACATTGTCAGGTCTTGTCTTGTTTTCCTTGGATTGGCTTCTGTTCCCTTGGGGCAATTTGCCAGCGCATTTGGTTATGCCCGGGGTGTTGTCTGGTTCGAAGCCATACCCCAAGCACTGTGGGTTTTATATATTTTTAGTGCTGTTTTTCTCAAGATGTACTGTTAGTGGGAGTTTCACAACGCAAAGACATATACAAGTTATTGGATGGATTTTAGTTTGGATGATTGACTGAAAGGAGACCTTTATGATTTTTTCTTTTCTTTGTTTGTTAGAACTTATTTTTTTTTTTAAATTGTTGACACTGTTGATGTTTTTTGTTGTTACAGTTTAATTTTGTTATGGTTTATAAATTTGCTAAGTATCAATAACTTATCTAGAGTATTTTTTTAAAGTATTGTTGTTATATTGATAGGTGATGCTAAACCTTTTTTGATGAAGTATTGGTATAAATCAAAATTTAATGTTTTATTTATAGGATATTCCAAAAAGATATGGTTAATATTTTGTATTTGGCCACACTCACAAAATGGATCTTCTTTTGCGAACTTGGCAATGCAATTAAAAAATGGAAAAAAAATCCCACTATCTCAGAAACTGTTGCTAGGAGCAACATTTACCAAGAGAGCTCTCTTAGGCAGGAGAAGGCGAAGAATACGAATATTTAATTAAAAATATCATACAGAGTACATACATAGTACAATTAATAAGAAATTTACTTAAGAAAAACTAAAATAAAAGTATAACTTCGACACCCAGTATCTCAAAAATTAAGAATTTGGTTAATGTTGGGTTAAATGGTCATATTTTCATCCTAGAAATCCACAGTAACTCTATGTACAAGGAATACTGGGACAAACTGTATATATTTTTGAACTCGTGTTTTTACAAGCTTTCATTTGGCACCCCACCCGATGACCTGGTAAATTTTTTTTGACTTCCGATTTCTCCCTCCAAAACTAACCCCTTACGAGGCTGGTTTGAAAAGTCCGTGCAAAAATAAAAACTACTTATGTGTTTGGGGTAAACCTTTTTTATTTTTCGACATAGTCTCCTTTTAGGCTTATACACTTCGTCCAACGATGTTCTAGTTTGTTGATCCCTTCCGAATAATAGGATTTGTCCAAGTCTGCAAAATATCCATTAGTGTCTGCAATCACCTCCTCGTTTGAATAAAATCTTTGTCCCGCCAGCCATTTCTTCAAATTAGGGAACAAATAGTAGTCCGAGGGAGCCAAGTCTGGAGAACAGGGGGGATGTGAAACGAGTTGGAATCCTATTTCCATTAATTTTGCGACCACAACTGCTGAGGTGTGTGCTGGTGCGTTGTCGTGATGGAAAAGGACTTTCTTGTGGGCCAATCGCGGGCGTTTTTCTTGCAGCTCGGTTTTCAAACGGTCCAATAACGATGAATAATATTCACCTGTAATAGTTTTAAAACCCTTTTCCAGGTAGTCGATGAGGATTATCCCTTGCCAGTTCCAAAAGACAGTCGCCATAACCTTTCCGGCCGAAGGAACGGTCTTCGCCTTTTTTGGTGCAGATTCCCCCTTGGTAACCCATTGTTTAGATTGTTGTTTGGTCTCAGGGGTATAGTAATGTATCCATGTTTCATCCACAGTGACGAAACGATGCTTAAAGTCCTCCGGATTCTTCTGGAACAGCTGCAAACCGTCCTTGCAACACTTCACACGATTCCGTTTTTGGTCAAGCGTGAGCAATCGCGGCACCCATCTTGTGGATAGCTTTCTCATGTCCAAATGTTTATGCAAAATATTATGTACTGGTTCAGTCGAGATGCCCACAGCAATAGCAATCTCACGCACCTTAACTCTTCTGTCATCCATCACCATATCATGGATTTGATTAATGATTTCTGGAGTCGTAACCTCCACAGGCCGTCCAGAACGTTCAGCGTCATTTGTGCCCATATGGCCAGTCCGAAAATTTTGAAACCACTTATAAACTGCTCTAATCGAAGGTGCGGAGTCACCATAATGTTTATCAAGCTTCTCTTTAGTCTCCTGAGGCGTTTTGCCTTTCATAAAGTAATGTTTAATCACCACACGAAATTCTCTTTCGTCCATTTCTTGAAAAATCACTCGACTTCCTTGATTCACACGAATGCCAAACACAAAGAAATAGACCAATATGGCTAAAACTTGGTGTGCGTTCATTCAAGAACATGACCTCGATACGCGCCGGTGGTGCCATCTCTCGGACTTTGCACGGACTTTTCAAACCAGCCTCGTAATTCAAAATTTAACACTCAAAACTACACGGCTCTAATGAGGCCATCAATTCCTAGGTGTGTGTTAGTGCCAAATTTCAAGTTTCTACGTCAAATAGTTTCAGAGAAAATCGAGAGTGACAGACAGACGGACGGACAGAAAGACGGACAGACAGACAGATGGACAGACACCGAAGTGATCTTATAAGTGTTCCGTACGGAACTCTAAAAAGTTTTACAATTTCTTTTCAATATCATAGGTAGCTCAGTCGCCAGGCGTTTTGAGTTCCCATTAAATATTAACAGGCTGCATTTTGGCACACAGGTAGTTTTTTTATTATAATTTGATGTATGCTAAGCGTACAAAATCCAAAATAAAATCAAAAAGTCGGTTTTTCGGTAGTATTTCGAAAAATAAAAGAGATATCGAAAAATTAACAGCACCACGTGAAAGAATGGGGAATTTTACAAAAATAATATTTTTTTTTTTCAGATTTTTTTTATCGTAAGAATTTATTATTTCTTCCGATTTCACCCTTCAAAACTAACCCCTTAAATCAAAAATGAACTTTCAAAACTACAAGGTTCTGATGAGACAATTCCTATATTAGTGCTAAATTTCAACTTTCTGTGTCAAACCGTCTGGGTGTGACAGACGGATAGACAGAGAGACAGACACCGAAGTGATCTTATAAGCGTTTCGTACGGAACATTAAAAACAAACTAATATAAAATCCGGGACAACTTCCTTCCAAAAAATGATAACAACAAAAAATTACAATAAAAATAAGAAGTTTGTTAGCTGCAGAGAACAACTACTAAGACATAAGATAAGATGCTTTTAGGGTTCTTTATGTCTTTTGTTTTCTTACTGTTTCTGCCACGTCAGATTTTTAAAACTCTTTTAAGAGAGTCCTAGAGTTTTCCTTGGCTTGTATATCTTATTGTTATTTTGTAAGAGCCCTGTTCTGTGTAGTTCGATCAATGTTGCTTGACCCCTTACTTGGCTTTAAAGGACTTGTTATTTGTAGTACGTGCAGAATGCAAATGGGCTGGTATTTTTCTTTGAAAGATTTATTGTAATGGCTTACGCCTGATTTCATTTTTTTTTTCCTGGATTAATTCTTCATTCTAAATATATAATAAAAGACTGTTTTAGTCAATTTCCACAGGTCAATTTAAATAAACCAGTGGAAATTGACTAAAAACAGTCTTTTATTATATATTTACAACTAGCCGGGCCCGCGGCTCCGCTCGCGTGGACTTGATTCACCACTATCGTCATTGCTTATTCTTTATGTTACTCACCGTAATAAAATATCTTCCATTATCTCCCATTATCTCTACATAATTTCCATTATCTAGGCTTATCTCTGCTCATCTCCCATTATTTCTCCTTATATCCCATTATCTCACCTTATATCCCATTATCTAGGCTTATCTCGACTTATCTCTCAATATTTCTCCTTATCTCCCATTATTTCTCCTTATCTCCCATTATCTCACCATAACTCCCATTATCTAATCTAGACGTATCTCTGCTTATCTGCCATTATTTCTCCTTATCTCCCATTATTTATATTTATCTCCCATTATCTCACCTTATCACCCATTATCGAGCCTTATCTCGACTTATCTCCCATTATTTCTCCTTATCTCCCATTATTTCTCCTTATCTCCCATTATTTCTCCTTATCTCCCATTATCTCACCTTATCTCCCATTATCTAGGCTTATATCGAATTATATAGAACATATGTATAAATTTATAAAAACACGTAAATCGGATAAGTGGTTCTCAAGTGATAAGCGCACTAACGGACAGACTGACAGACACAGAGACGTTGCATTTTATATATATTCTAGATAGAAGATTATAGATAACCTGGCCAGGGAACAAATGTATGAATTAAAAAAAAAAACACGTAAATCGGATAAGGGGTTCTCGAGTGATAAGCGCACTAACGGACAGACACACAGACAGAGAGACGTTGCATTTTATATATATTATATTCTTTGCTACATCATATTGTTCCATATTTAATGCTTTCGGCAGTGTATTGCAAGAGAACGCGCTAGCGGCAAACTATTCTCGGACTTGATTCACTATTATCGTCACTTCTTATTCCTTATGTCACCTAACGTAATAAAATATATCCTATAACCTGGCCAGAGAACATATGTATGTTTAACAAAAAAGCACGTAAATCGGATAAGTGGTTCACCAATGATAAGCGCACTAACGGACAAACAGACAGAGATACGTTACATTTTATATATATTATAGATGTAATAAAATATATATCTATAACCTGGTCAGAGAACATATGTATGAATTAAAAAAGTCACGTAAATCGGATAAGTGGATCTCGAGGGATAAGCGCACTAATGGACAGACAGACAGACAGACAGAGAGACGTTGCATTTTATATATATTATAGATATAGATTATTATTATTATTATATAACCTGTCCAAAGAATATATGTATGAATTTACAAAAAAGGCACATAAATGGGATAAGTGGTTTTCGCGTGATAAACGCACTAATGGACAGACAGACAGACAGACAGACATTGCATTTTATATATATTACAGATTTTAGATTATAGATATTCTCTGCTACATAATATTGTTCCATATTTAATGGTTTAAGCTGTGTATTGCAAGGAAACGCGCTAGCGGCAAACTTTTTCCGACATCATTCGCTATTTTACGTCACTACTCATTCCTTATGCTACCTATCGTAATAAAATATAGCCTATAACCTGGCCATAGAACATACATGTTTAAAAAAAAGTACGTAAATCGGATAAGTGGTTCTCCAGTGATAAGCGCACTAACGGACAGACAGACAGAGAGACGTTGCATTTTATATATATTATAGATGAATTTCCATCAAGTAGAAGCTACAACCATCCGAAATTTGAAACAAGCTGATTTAAGCTTTCTAGCTTCAAACTACTTCAAGTTACTTCTAGAATGTGCAACAACTACCCAAAATATTTGGTTTTTCGATCAGTGTCTCCAAAACCAAGTTAACACCTAAGTACAAAATCTTAAAACTCACAACATCTCAATTTAAATAAACCAGTGGAAATTGACTAAAAACAGTCTTTTATATATATTTATAATGAATTTCCATCAAGTAGAAGATACCACCATCCGAAATTCTTCACTCTTATAAATAGTTCCGCAAATCGAACACATGAGGCCTAGAGGGCCTTAAATGCGTATAATTTTATTATTCTTTATTCAATTACACAATCCCACAAAAAAATGAAAGTTCATTACCATGAACCAAAATACATGGATCTAGTGTATTTTTCGACGCTAGATTCGAATCCGTAGTTAAAAAAAAGATTTATCGGATCATTTTTTTTGTCAAAAACATCCCTTGAAATGGGCTAAAACTATACTAATAATGTAATGACTCTTTCGTAATCTCAGGCAGGTGTGCAGGGTGAGTCAACAATTGAGTAAAGTTTACTTTCTCATTTGTTTCGGTAATGACGAAAAAATGTTAAATAAAATAGTTTTAGGGAATGTTAAGGTGCACAGTTTAAAATTATTTTTGAGTATACAGGGTACTTCAAAAAAGTGTGGCCGATATAACATGTTTTTTTTAAATAGAACATCCTATTTTCTAATTTATTTTTAAATTCTGCGTAAAATTTTATAACTTTTTTATTAATAAGTTATATACCTAAACCTAGTAGTTTTTCTAATATTTCATTTTTTTTTAAAAAAATACTAGCTTTCAGTTTTGTTAAAAATTGCCAGTAGCGCCATTGTTTTTTCGCCATTTTCATGGCTAGATAAAAATAATCAGCCAATTGCCAGTCGGACTTGCGCAATTAGTGTTCCGTATGTTGATTGCTATTAAAATAAAAAATTTTGTTATGGAGGTAGAAAATGATTAATGACTTCAAAAAACACACCCCAAATCAGTTTTCGACAAAGTCTTTTCCGATCTTTACAGAAAACTGATGACCTTGAAATTTTTGTTTTTTTTTATATGCACTGGTTTTTTTATTCAATCTATACCCTATGGAGAATATGCCAGAATTTTTTCAAAATTTTTTGATCAGTACTTTTCAAGATGACGGGGGGATGGCGATTCTCAAGTTTTTAAAAATAACACAAAGTGCGCAAATATTACATTATACAGGGTGTCTCAGTATTCCGTGTACATAGAGTTACTGTGGATTTATAAGATGAAGATATAACCATTTAACCCAACTTACCTTAGTCCAAAAATTCTTAATTTTTGAGATACAGGGTGTCAAACTTACAGCGATTCAAGAACAACGTGAATCGTTTTTTCCGCACTCATGCCGCTCCTGGAGCGCTTTAGGGACTTCCCTGCAGCACGTGTGCTAGACCTATAAAAAAAAAGAACTTTTATTTTACTTTTCCTTTCTTAATAATTGTACAATTTGTACAAGATTCGGTGCTAATGAACTTTCTGGGATGGGAAATCGAAATCAGCTCACAGTTTTGTTGTAAATTGTAGGGGGCGCTACTTATTGCTCTGTGTATACATTTAATATGTCATAACTTTTTTATGTCACTCTGTATGATATTTTTAATTAAATATTCCTATTTCTCGCCATCTCCTGTCTAAAAAACCTCTCTTGGTAAATGTTACTTCGAGCAACAGTTTCTGAGAAAATGAGATGTTTGCTTCTATTTTTAATTCCATATTTCAATTCAAAAAAAAATACTAGCTTTCAGTATTGTAAAAAATTGCCAGTAGCGCCATTGTTTCTGAAGTTGGAATACTCACAATTGGTACGAGCGTTTTATAGAGATGAAAAAAAAATATATGCAAAGAAATTTGAGTTAGATGCTACAAGGTGTTCAAAATAAATTTATGCATTTCGGCTATTTTAAACTGAAAAATCTCAAATTTTTTAAATGACACACTCTGTATATTATTTTTTTCTGATAGCTTTTATAAAACTCTCCAACTTTTATTAAGTATGTCATATACCTATTTCTAATAGTTTTCGATTTATTTTGAATTTTTCAATTTTTACCCTTGTTTTTAATACACTTACGCTATTTTGAAAACATAAACAAATAGTTAATAATAATTTTAACACAGTTTAACTTATCTAATGATAAATTATTATGACGTAATAAATGCTCAAAAATATGCCCGTCTACTTGAATACACATGTTTAGTCGTTTTATTATATCTCCCTTCACTTTCTTTGGCATGAAGGGCGTTATTGTCATACACGCATCCCGTTTCCTATTTTCCATATCTACTGGTGTTGTAGGGAGATTCATATAAACACGATCTTTAATATAGCCCCACAAAAAGAAGTCTAAAAGTCACATGAACGAGGAGGCCCCTGAATGAATCCATCCCTACCGATCCATTTTTGTGGGTAACGATCGTTTAAAAATTCCCGAACTTCCCGGTGCTAATGACCAGGAGCTCCATCTTGTTGAATCCACATTTGTTCCCTTTCAAAGTCATCAACGTCTTCAAGAAGCTGGTGTAGTTCGTTTTGCAAAAAATTTAGATATTTAGGCCCGTTAAGCAGTTCGCGGAAAAAAATATGGACCAATAATTCGAAAATTTAATATTCCACACCATACATTAAGCGACCACTTCTAAATATTTCATTATTAAATTAGACAGTGTGCTTCCACATCATTTACAATGATATTTAATTTCCCAGTTCAGTAAATTATTTTGCAATAAAACATTGTATGAAACTGAATTCAATCAAGCCCTAATTGCATGATCTAAACTAACCTTATATCGCCGTAACCCAATAAAGTTCACAGCAAATAAATATTATCCAATTGAGTTAGTTTCTCGCCTGGCTGGGCTTAGAGTGGATACAGAGAGTCATTGCTAGAAACACTATACTATATAATTCATTGGCGTGAACAGACGACATTACCATGCAGTTTAATACAATTATATCTCAGGTAAATAATTATCGTAATGAAAACGAACCGTTCTTAACTGAACTCAAACTGAATTTATATTATTTTTTTTCGACATCATTGCAAGAGCAACAGCATATACCAAAGAGAACGAATCTGTCCGGTGTGTTAAATAGGTAAAAAAATGTGATACATTGATTGTACGAAGGATTTTCATCCAAGTAAACAGGAAAATCTAAACAAGAGTATAAAACTAAAATAAGTATTTTGTATTTTTCGATCATCTATGATTTTTTATAGACATTAAGCTGGCGAGTTCTAGGTCTCCATCAAGCGACTACTGTGTTTATTTGAAACAGATAGTAATAAAAATCTGAATTGATTCAGCCGATACTTGGGGGAGATCCATAACTAGAAGTAAAACACTATTTAAATTTCCACTAATTTTTTTATTTTTAACACCATGACATGTTTCGCTGTACGACAGCTTTTTCAGTTGGTTTGTTACAAAATGAGGGTAAAATTACTATAATAAATGGTTGGTTCACACCTGCCATAAATTGTGAATCAACCATTTATTATAGTAATTTTACCCTCATTTTGTAACAAACCATCTGAAGAAGCGGTCGTACAGCGAAACATGTCATGGTGTTAAAAATAAAAAATTTAGTGGAAATTTAAGTAGTGTTTTAATTCTTGCAAAACTTCTAGTAATAAAAATACCAGTGGAGTGACCGGCGCACTATGGGACAGAATCGTGCGTACCGTCTCAAAAATCTGTAACTTTGTCGTTGATTGAAGTAAATAGCTGAAATTTGGTACGTAGTATCTCTAATGTATATACTACCAAATAATCGTACATTCGTTGTTAATTTTTAACCGACTTCACGTGTGTATTTTTTTTTGTTTTTTCTTTTAATGTTTGTTCCAATATTACTCCGCCATTTGTGAACCGATTTTAAAAATTATTTTTTTGTTTGAAAGTAATTTTTTTTGGAAATCGGACGGAAAAAATGTCCGTCAGAAAAATTAATTTTTGAATATCTCGGCCATTTATAAACCGATTTTCAAAATTCTTTCTTCTTTTTGAAAGAAAGAAATTTCGGAAATCGGACGGATATTTTGTGGGGGGGGGGGGGGGGGGGGGGGGGGGGGGGGGGGGGGGGGGGGGGGGGGGGGGGGGGGGGGGGGGGGGGGGGGGGGGGGGGGGGGGGGGTCCGTCCAAAATATTGATTTTTATATAAATCTATTGAAAATTTATGAAAATCGGAGGGAGGAAGTCGGTTTTCTTTTTTGCGAGAATTATTTTATTTATAATATATAAAAAAATAATACAAAAAGAAAAATGACACTTTTTCATACAAAAACATAGTTTACTTAACTTATTGAATGATAATTATACAGTTTAATGATATACACTATTATTTCGTATTTTTGTTAATATTACATATGAAAATAGCATATAATAAATGACAAACATCTATTAATCCTCTACATAAAATAGAAAAAAAAAAAAAAAAAATTGATATACAAACTACAATTTAAATATTTAAGAGGTTCTTGGCTTCGTCTAACAGTTCCTTGGCAACAGTGACTGATGGTTTTCTGATACTTGATATGTATGGGTCTGATGTAAATAAAAGACCATGAAATACGTCTTCATTCGTTGCGGACCTAGAGCACTTTCTAGCGTGACATAATCTGATATTTTTGTAATCTTTATTACGACATTCTTGGGCATTCTCAGATAAATTACCAATAGGCAGAACAGCAAAATGTCTAATTATACTTTCCCCATGTATTAAGATCTTATGTACTGAAGAAGGCATGTTATACCACATATATTGTGTAACGTACAATTGTGCAGTAGCGCGAGTATATTCACCAAATTTTTCTGGATTTACAGCAATACCGCATGCCAAAAACTGAAGAATAACATAAAACCTTTTAATAAGATCCTCATTAACTCCTGTTATTTCTGAAGAGCAGTAGTAGTTCTCAAAAAAAAACGTCGAGCTGTATTGCCGTCATTCCTATTTCCACTTCCTTGTCGGGGTTTATCAACATGCAATCCCATTCGGCTTCGAAATAGACTTTGTACAAGTTTTTCCTTGTCTTCTCTACTTTTTTTATCTTCCGGAGTTCTCGCAGCCCATTTTTTAAACGAAAGATTATATGAAATATGTAAAAACTAATTCCATGCACCTAATCCATGCATGCAACGTCGACAAACCGTACTCGTAAGCATTCATATTATCTGGCTTTGATTCATTCTTCTCCAAATTATTCATATCGCTTTGTTTAGCCCCACACACCGTACACACAGCTCCAGAACTTGACTTGTGTCAGTTAGAACTTGTGTAACTTTTCCATCCACCATAGTTAAGAACAGCTCGTGACTTATTTCAATTAGCTGGTCCCCCATTTGTATTTTTGTTAATTTTCAAATTATTAATTTGACCCCGAATATCACCGACCACCGAACGGGTTTTCTCGGGCGTTTCTTTTGCAAATTCCATCAGAATTGGTCGGCAATACCGAATAGAAGAGCAAGCCGGATTTTGCCAAAGAACCTCTTTTGTTTCTGTATCAATCAGCTTTATTGGTACCAAAGACGCTATACGTTCTCCAGATGTTGTAGGTTTGATATCCATTGGTATTTCGTCGAACTGTACCTTAAATTCACCGTCTAACCACGTTGTATTTTTATTAAAGAAACGTTCTTTAGTTCGGTTAGATGTGGTCCAGCGATTGTTAAAAGCTGATATAAGCGATTTTTTAATACTTTTCACAACTAATTCACTTTTTGAAGACGACAAATGTTTGTGTTCTTCTAAGTATTTTTGAATATCTTCTCTTTTTGTCCCATGGTCAATGAAAAATTCGCATAATACTCGTCGAGGCACAACAAATTCACTCATTTTGTTGTATAGGTGCTTCGCAAATATTGGTTTTACCGAGGTTGGTGAAGACTCTATGTCGAAGCACAATAAAGTACTGGTAAATGACAATTAAATCAATAACTTTTATACTTCAATTCCGTGAGAAAAATATTATTATCTGCGGGTAGTCACATATTTATCGCGTTCTTATATGATATGATATACCTAAACTTTAATTTAGGTAGTAATCTATATATAAAACACAAAAAATATTTTTACCTACCCAAGGCAGCTCTACCAGGTAGTAGCAGTTCGGCAATAGAAATAAAGCCGAAAAAAATCACATGATTTTGTTGGTAGAAAATTCACCACATTGTCAAAAATCACTAGAGCTTCTCTAAAAAAACAACCACTTTATGTATGTATGTAGTTCATTCTCTCAAAAAACAACCACTTTATGTATGTATGTAGTTCAATGCGGTAGTTTGTGAACAAAATTTTGACAACTTGCTGGGATGTAAACAATAGTCACCTGTTCTAGTGATATTACCTGGTAAAGCTGCCTTGTACCTACCTACCTACCTACCTACATATTTACCTGCCTACCTATGTCCGCTATAGACGCTAGTAGACAATCTTATTTTTATTTAACAATAAAATGTCAGAAATAATCTATTTTTCGAAAAATGTCCTGAATCAAATCTTAAAATTTTTTTTTAAATATTTTGCATTTCCCTCCCCTTCAGGTATTTTTCGTTCCATTTAAAAGGGGGCAGATTCGGGCAAATTTTTTTTTGCCTTGACTTTTATATGAGCTGCTCTATGTGATGGTATCAAAATTACGACATCGGCAGACATCGCTAACTGTCAAAAGTCTATTTAAAGTTTCTAATAAGGTTAGGATATTTGATACTGCAAAAACAATCGTGTACCTCTCCAGTTTTTACATAAATGTCTACTTAAATTCTTTTTAAATAAGTTACTTAGTAACCATTCTAACCATAATCACACTTACATATTTGCATTGAAAATAATGAAAATATGACCATGTAAACTGGTGCAATTCTGTTCTACATAATCGACATTATTTTGAGCGTCAACTTGCAAGTCAAGTTTTATTAAGAAAAAATGAGAAATAATCTATTTTAAATTCTATATTATATGTATTAGACATTCAGTTAGATATGTGCATTAACAAAATATTCAATATCGAACATTCGCAAAACTTATTTTTGAGACGGTACGCACGATTCTGTCCCATAGTGCTGCGCGGCGATCCTATAACGGAGGCGTGCTATCTATTCCCAGGTATTTTTCAGGTAGCAATGCTCTTTTGTAAGGAAGTTTTATTGCCGATCAAATCATTTTATTTACATACCTTCCTCTTGTCTCAACTTTATAGTTGGGTTGTATTTACATACGAGGATGGATTGACAAGTTCGCGGCCTAGTACCAAATAAAACACATACAAAAATATTTTTATTTTTCAACGTAATCTCCACCTAGCTCTATGCACTTCTTCCACCTGCTTTCCAAAGCTTCCACACTTGTTTGAAAAAAAAATTCCTCAAGGTCTTCAAAATACTAGTTAACTGCAGCTTCGACTTCTTCATTTGATGAATATTTCTGGCCACTGAGGTGTTTTTTTTAGGTTTGGAAACAGATGAGAGTCTGAAGGTGCCAAATTAGAAGAATAAGCCGGGTGGGGGGAGCAATTCGAAACTACAATCACGAATTTGAGCCATAGACTCAACAGACGTGTGAACGCGAACGTTGTCCTGATGGAACAAAACTTTTTTTCTCAGTAATTCTCTTTAATTTCTTGACATAAACGACGCAAAAGGATGCAATAGTAAGTCGAGTTTATTTTTTTGCCTTTTGGAAGGTAGTCCACCATAATAATACCTTTAGCATCCCAAAAAACTGACGCCATCACTTTTCCAGCCGACAGAATTGCCTTCACTTTCTTTGAGGTCGGTTCACCAGATTTTTTCCACTGGTTGAATTGTTATTTTGACTCTGGAGTATAGTGTTTCGTCCATTGTTACAAACCTGTGAAGAAAATCTTGCGGATCAGCCTCAAACATCTCCAAACAGTCGCGAGAAATCGTGAGTAGAATTCGTTTTTGTTCAAATGAAAGCAATCTGGGAACCCACCTAGCGGAAATTTTAGAAAATCCGAGATTGTTGGCAATGATGTTTTGTATTCATTCATACGAGATGTCTATAGTGTCTGCAATCTCTCTGATAGTTAATCTAAGGTCTTTCAATATGAGATCACACACTTTGCCGATGTTTTCTTCAGTCATAGACGTCGTGGGCCGGCCGGAGCAAGCGTCATCTTCGATGCTCTCTGGTCCACGTTTAAATTCTGCAACCTATTTTTTCACAGTGGTATATGACTTAGCAGATTCCCCTAATGTTGTTTTCATATCATCGTGGATCTCCTTTATGTTAATCATTTTTTAAACAGGTACTTGATGACCGCACTTTGTTCAATTTTTTCCATTTTTCCAAGAACGCTGCACTTGGTCTTACTAAACTCGTTCTAACCTAAAAACCACAAATTCTACAGCAACAAAATTCTACGCTGTGACAACCAAAGAAAGTACGAACTTATTGAGGGTACTATAATAAAAATATTATAATTATTTTTTGATGACGTCGCGAACTTTTCAATCCATCCTCGTACATATTTAGAATAGCATGCCCAAGTGTCAAACCAGTGACAAGTGAGTTAGTGTGTTAACAAAATGTCTTCTCCAGCGAAACGTCAAAAATTCGGGTGGTTAACCCATAATGAAAAGCGTATAGTTAAAAATGTATATGACTATGTTAAAAACGATCAATATTGTGATTTCTACCGTACTCTCTGGTTCTTCAACAAGAAGCGCTTCTACATCTTTCCACTCATGATCACATATCGTCCCCAGAGGAGGATCCGAATTTTTGTAGCTTTGCACCTTGGTTTCTCGGGTGTAAGCTCAATACTAACATCTAGATATCAAAATTCTTCTTTTGACCACTGCACATTTCCAAAGGAATAGAGAAGTACGAGAACAACCAACAAAGACGATCTAATCCTTTTTAGTCATTTTTTATATATCTAAAATATATAGACTTATCATTTTGTTGTTCAGTGGCGTCGCTAGAGTTCATCGTCAGATCAAATTCTTTCGCTACTGTCTTAAACAGGACAGCTGCGACATTCATGGTCGCAAAATTCCTTCAGAAAAGAACCAAATTCTTTGTGATTTGCCTCTTTAATTTCTGGCCAGTTTAATTATGCGCTCGCTTTAAGCTCGAGACTTCTTTTTCTCCTTAATCACATAAGGGTATATTCAAGTAACAGAGTATCAATGTAATGATCCAAATCTCACAGTTTTCTTTTCATCCCCTTCACTCTTGAAAAAGAATAAGGAATTACTGGAAACATCTGTATATTCTGGGAGTTCGAATAAAGATATTTTTTAGTCCTTTTTGACATACAGAGATACAGAGTAATCTTATTAATTCTTTATTAGATAACATCTTCATCATTATCATCATCTTACAACCTGCTTTCAAGTCCACTGCTGGACATAGGTTTCCTTCAAACGTTTCCAGTTCCCTCTATCTTTAGTTATTGCTAAGTTGGGAATATGGAATCTTTGGCACAATGACACTACTCAGTATATATCACCACTACACCAAACACTTTATTTTTGCACTCGACGCACGTTTCGCTAACCATGTTAGCTTCATCAGGAGCGATGATTAACAGTCAGTCATCGCTCCTGATGAAGCTAACATGGTTAGCGGAACGTGCGTCGAGTGCAAAAATAAAGTGTTTGGTGTAGTGGTGATATATACTGAGTAGTTTAATTATTGCAACCCAATTGTTTAACATTCTCTTCGGGTCATCCGTCCATCGTGTGGGAGGTATACCTCGGCTGCGCTTGTCAGCTCTTGGCCTCCACTGTAGAGATTTCTATTCTATGATGTCGTCTACTACAGTTCGCTGGCATGTCTCTTCACTTCTTACTCGATTTTTTCAGGTCAGACCAAGCACCGTCCTTTCCGTTCACCTTTTCGTCACTCTTAGTTTTTCTACAGTTGCTTTAGTCAGGTCAAGACTGGTAAGATGGATTGAAAATACTTTCTGTTTCAAGGAAATTGGGATGTCTCCTCTAAAGATGTTATTTATTCTTCCATAAACTGCCCATCTTAAGGTAATCCGTCATGGTCAAGGTACAGATATTTGTCCGCTAGTTCTATGCTATTATCATCAGTGTGTATCTGGTCGCTGGGAATCATGTTAGTCATCATTTTAGTATTTTCAAAATTTATTGTCAGTTCAATTTTCTGTGATATATTATTTAACTCCAGAATCATGTCTTTGGTCTCTCCCCAAATTTTCTGACATAATGATGATATCATCTGCAAAACTTAGGTGGCTAAGCCACCACAACCACGTACATTAGATGGCATCACCAGAGTTTATTTTCAGATTAAGTTAAGGTGGACGTTAGCCCACTTTCTTGCGTTAAAAGAAGCTGCTATTTCGAGCACCATCTACGCTTTCGGCCCAATTACCACTGATGTGATAGATTTCCAAGTTGGGCACAGACAACAACAAGAGCAACATCATATTTTTACTAGTGCCTCAGTAATATATCCAGAAGCTTAAAGAAATCTTACTATTGCAAAAAAAAACCTGTAAATAGTTTTCTTTCAGGTCAACTTAACTAGCTCGTTTTCAAGTTGGACAGTTATTATTTTGCTAACTAGTATAATCCACAAAATAATAACTGACTAAGGTATAAATAAATCGATGGCAACGATTTACTTGTACTTTAATGATCGCTTACTAATTTACTTGTAACCTTACAAAAGTACACTTATTATTACGAACTGCACCATTCTTACGGGAATGTGTCTTTCTGTGGATTTGGCTAATTTTTAGATATGTTGTAGTCCTCGTTGATCTGAACAAATGTCCCTATGGAACTAACATGATTCTATGAATGAATTTCGCGCTATGGGCCTTCCAATCACAGAATCAGCATACGTTTTGAATACTAATGTTTCTCAGTATTTATGAGTGATTGATTGGCCTGTATGCGTGAATTTGTATCCGCAGGACCAGGGGTATTCTTATCAGTATTTGATAAAAATGATTAACTATGCCTGTCCACTGCGTCTACAGAAAACTGATGTTAGTACACTCGAGCATTTTTTGAGTCATTAAAATATATATGTATGCAATATATTCTACTGAGTCTGACCCAAAAATGAATAGTCCACTTCAAGACAGCACAACATATAAAAGAATTAAAAAACGAGGGAGGAGTTTGATACTGCACACCCAGAAGATCTATACTCTCTGTCCCTTCCCTCACCTTTTTTGACCCGCAGTGGACAGGCATAGTTAATCATTTCTATCAAATACTGACAAGGATATCCTCGGTCCTGTGGATACAAATTCACGCACGCAGGTCATTCAATTACTTAAAATACGGAGAAATATTAGTATTCAAAACATATGCTGATTCTGTGATTGGAAGGCACGTAGCGCGAAATCCATTCGTAGAATCATATTATATCCATGGAGATATTTGTTCAGAACGACGAGGACTACAATATATCCAACAATTGGCCAAATCCACAGAAAGAGATATTCAATATATCAATCACTCTACGTTTTGACATACTTGTTAAACTAATCATTAGAGACCGGGTTATATGCATTTGCATATTTAGACCATTCTCACCGATTATTGCATATTTTACCCAAAATCTAGTAATGATGCATATTTTCCCTATATTTACAATATTTCTCCGTATTACTAGGCAATTGAATTGCTCAGGGTATTGTTAATGTCGCCGTCTGGAACCGATCTTATCGCCGGAACATTACCTGCAATAGTCTAAACATCGATTAGGTTATAGTGTTTGGATATTAAGTGATAAGTAGTTAGTTTCTAAGAATATTTGTTTGAGCGTGGATCAAATAAACAATTTTCTCGAAGATGATTTTTTATTTTAAAACAAGATATCAGTTTTAACATTACTGTTGACGCGCTTGCATCAGTGTCGTCTTTTTGCAATTTTTAACGTGTTGTGTTAAAGTTTAACCTGTACCACAAAAAAAAGTGTCTCTTCGTGGGTAGCTGATTATCCTGGAACATTTACATACGACGGAAATGTTTTATATTGTCGAGTTTGCGAGAAAAATGTTTCGTGCACAAAAAAGTTTTAAATTCACCAGCATGTCAAGACAAGTCTTCATATCGCAGGACTGCAAAAAAAAAGGTCCACGACAACAACTTATAACAGCAGCAAGTAGCAGTGAGTCCACTTCTATAGGCAAACAAAAAAACCCAGTTAGCATGGATTTATGTGAAGCATTGCTTGCAAGTAATATTCCTCTCCACAAACTTACAAATCCTACATTCAAAGATTTTCTACGAAAATATTGCTTGAATCAAAAAATACCAGACGAATCAACACTGCGTTAAAATTACATACCAACAATTTACCAACATGTTCTGGAAGAAATACGTAATGAACTTAAGGATGACATTATTTGGATTTCAGCTGATGAAACTACCGACAGTTGTGGTCGCTATATTGCGAATTTAATTGTGGGTGCATTAAGATTAGAGCCTTCTTCTTCCTATTTGGTGGCCTGCAAAGAACTTGACAAGAAAAATCATTCTACGATCGCCAGATTTGTGAATTAGGGTATTAAAAAAATATTTCCTGAATCTTCTGCAGATGAAAGAGTGTTTATATTTCTCTCAGATGCTGCTCCCTATATGATCAAGGCAGCCAAAGTCCTCCAAGTATTTATCCAAATTTAATTCGTGTGACGTACTTTGCTCACGGAGTCCATCGACTCGCTGAAGAAGTACGATCCACGTTTTGAAATGTAAATAAACTGATTTCATCAGCAAAGAATGTGTTTCTTAGGGCACCTGCTCGCAATAACGCCTATAAAGAAAAACTTCAAATTTGCCTTTACCTCTCGAACGAGTGGTAACTCGATGGGGAACATGGATTGAAGCTGTACTATTTTACAATAAAAATTTCGAGGCCATCAAAGATGTAGTAAATGACTTCGATAGTGCAGAGGCTATGGCGGTTCGTCAATCCAAGGAAGCATTTAACGATTCTGATATTAAAAAAAAACAAAACTTTGATTAGCACTCACTTTTTCCACATACCTGCGGGTATTAAAAAGCTTGAAACTTGAGGTTTGGCATTGACCGAATCAATTCAGTTAATGAATAAAATCCGTCAAATAAACTCCACATTGCCAGATGTATTCCCGCGTAGAGTTAAAGAAAAGTTTGAAAAAATTTTGTGCAATAACCCAGGCTTTGAACCTTTGTGTCAAATTGGTAGTTTTATTAAGGGGACGGGTGAACTTTTGCCAGAAACAATAAGTGCTAACATAGCACCCAAATTCAAATACTGCCGTTACCTCAGTGGATGTGGAACGGTCTTTTTCCACTTATAAAAATATTTTAAGTGATCGAAGACACAATCTTACTACCCATCTTTTGGAAGAATACCTTATTGTTTACGTGTACAAGAATACGAATGTTAAATAATTTTAAAAAATGTTAAATAATTGTTAATTAAATTTAAACATCGTTGATAACTTGTTAATTTTATGCTGATTTTGAAATAAAAAACTAAAACTTACTATTTTTATTATTATTTAATATTGCACATTTTGACCCTTTTCATGCATATTTTAATCATTTTTCATGCATATTTGCATGCATATTTCAAGATTTTTATGTTTCATTTAATCCGGTCTCTACTAATCATCAATTACCACCACTACACCAAAAACTATTTTTGCGCTCAACGCGTATTTCGTTAACTATGTTAGCATCATCAGGAGCGATGATTGATGAATCGATCGTCGTTCTTCATGATGCTAACATGGTTAGAGAAACGGGCGTCGAGTGTAAAAATAAAATGTATGGCGTAGTGGCGACAACTGTTCTGTAGTGACATTGTATCAAATCCCAACTTACACTTGTTAATTGCAAATCAGGCCCCAGCTTTTTTAGTCGTGCTTCGTCAACTTGCTGCTGTAAAGTTTTTTTTTTGCTTTTTATCGACAAAAAAACCGAAATATATTAAAATGAATATTATTGTTCTAGTTTAGAATGATAATCTCCGCCACTGAAATAGCTTCACAGCTGATGTGTCCTCAAGCTTAAGCCGTATCTCCATTAGGAATACGGGGATTTTGCTGAAGAGTGTTTACTTAATGCGCAAATCCACTTATCATGCTTTTGTGGACACATACAGAGATTCAATGTTGGAGATTTTTAGTTGCAGAAATCTATTCAATTGACAGTTACGTATGAGCTATCTTAGGGGCCGTATTGGAAGATTTTAGACTTATGTGTTTTTTGTATCACTGACATGGATATTTGCGAAACAAACAAAAGGTTGTCTAAAGAGTATTGAGCCTTTTAAAGTCTAAATTGAGACAATTCAGACAATCGTCAAATGAAATTTCAAAAATATATATAATGTAATACTTGCGCGCATTTTTCTTTGTAGTATTTTTACAAAATGACGAAAAAATCATATACATCATATACATATACGACAAATTCGACCAACTATGGAATACTGCTCCCACGTTTGGGGCTCCGCTCCCAAACATACATTGCATTTATTGGATTCTGTTCAGAGAAGAGCGGTCCGTCTGATTGGGGACCCGGAATTGACCGGCGGCCTTGATTCGCTGGAACATCGAAGAACGATTGGCGACTTGAGTCTGTTCTACAAGTATTTTCATGGAAAGTGTTCGAAGGATGTAGCCCGCTTAATTCCTCCCAAAGCGGTGCATGTTAGAGATACACGTCGCGCTGGTGCTTCGCATCCGTATGAGGTTCAGCTTGTTACTCCGCGTACAACGCTTTTCAAGCAATCTTTTATATGGAGAACGTCATTCCTTTGGAATAATTTGCCCAGCGCTGTGTTTCCCACCGAGTACAATTTACAGCGATTCAAGAACAACGTGAATCGCTTTTTCCGCACTCGTGCCGCTCCTGGAGCGCTTTAAGGACTTCCCTGCAGCACGTGTGCTAGACCCATAAAAAACTTAACTGAGTTGTGGTTATGCTCAGTTTTTGGATGTACCGGACACTTATACAGAGGATTATAAGATCGAATAGAATTCCAGACGAATGGAGAACAGCCACAGTTATACTAATGAACAAGAAGGGAGAAAAAAGAATATCCGAATAACTGTAGAGGCATAAATCTACTAAACTATACACTGAAACTAACAACAAAGATTATTACAACAAAAATAAACGCGAGAATACAACTGGAAGAAGAACGGCAAGGATTTAGAAGCAGGCGCTCACGCATCGATGCCGTATTCATTGTGAGACAGATAACAGAAGAATCCATACAGTACAATATTCTAGCATACTTGTGATTAATAGCTTTTGATAATGTGCAAATAGAAGTCGTTATTCATCTGTTATATCACAGGAACATCCCGTTAGACCTAATTAAAACTATCGAGACTATATATAAAGACAAGATTAGCAGAAGGAATGACAAAACCAATCAACTATGAATCTGGAATCAGGCAGGGTGGCTCCCTAAGTCCTCTTCTATTTAACATTGTGATAGATGAAATTATAAAGAATGTCAAAAGAAAGAAGGGATATACGAGTAGAATGGGTAAGAGAGAACTTAAAATTATATGTTATGCCCATGATGCATTAATAATGGCTGAGACCGGAAACGACCTGCAAACGCTGGTATACAAATTTTTGACAAAGCAGCAAAACAATATAATACGTCAATTTCAGCTGAAAAAACCAAGATAATAGTCATACTTGGCTCTCGAGGAGGGGACCCAGGTGGATGCTGTCTGTACCGATTTTTCCAAGGCATTCGATAGGGTTAATCACGACCTATTATTAGCTAAGCTTGAGGTATTGAGATTCAACGATTTTCTCCTGGGGTGGTTGAAAACATATATCTGGAAGGGTGTGAATATCAGGTTAAAATTGGCAATGTGCTATCAAATAGTTTTATTGCAGTTTCTGGAGTGCCACAGGGCGCCCATTGCTCTCCGCTCCTTTTCAATTTGTTTTTCATTGATATTCCCGGTCATATACTGAGCCCTGATTTCCTTATATTCGCCGGTAATCTTAAAGTGTTTAAGAAGGTTTTAAATTAAGTCATTGGTCCTGATGAAGCTAACATGGTTAGCGAAACGCGTGTCGAGTGCAAAAATAAGTGTGTTTGGTGTAGTGGTGATATATACTGAGTAGTAAGGTTTTAAATGTGCAGGACGCCCGGGATTTGCACGCGGACTTGAATAGACTTGTAAATTGGGCTGAGACAAACTATCTACAGCTTAATGCATCTAAATGTAAATCTGTTAGCTTCTTTAGAGGACATAATAATGTCAATAGTAATTATGTTATTAGTGGTACAGTCTTGGACAGTTTGGGCAAAATGAAGGGTCTAGGATTAATATTTGATTATCGTCTCTCTTTCTGTGATCATTACGCATATATTATTAACAAGTCCAGTAAGATTTTGGGACTTATATATGGAAATCTCAGGGATTTATCATTGTCCTCATTACGGGTCCTGTACTTCACGTTGGTGAGGTATGTTCTGTAGTGTTCAGAGGTTGTCTGGTTGCCAATGTTTGAAGTACATAAGTAGAATCTCGAAAAAATTTAGAACAGGTTTCTACGACTATGTGCTTATAAGTGTGATATGTGAATAGCTGACCATGATTATACCATTATTAGGGGCCATATGAACTTGATTCTGTTAGCTCATAGACGTTTGGTGAGTGATTAGTATTTTCTGTATAAGATAACAAACAGGTTGATAGATTGTCCTACCTTATTGTCGTTCGTAAAATCTATTGTACCTCAAAGACATTTACGGCAAACTGTATTGAATTGTTCTTTACTGGCTTCCACAGAACTAATTATGGTTATCGTTCACCATTGCTGAGGGCTATGAGATTCATGAACCTTCAGAAGAGATGCTCTGGCGTGGATTGTTTCACGGTAGGAGTGTAAGCCGATCTTGTGTTTCATTCCACATTTTCGGCCTTTCTGTTACTGATATGGTTATATTGTAAAGTATTATAAATACATTGTCAAAAGAGGTGTACCCGTATATCTATAATATATATAAAATGCAACGTTTCTCTGTCTGTCTGTCTGTCTGTCCGTTTGTGCGCTTATCACTGGAGAACCACTTATCCGATTTACGTGCTTTTTTTTTAAACATACATATGTTGTCTGGCCAGGTTATAGGCTATATTTTATTACGATAGATAGCATAAAGGAATGAACAGTGACGATAATAGTGAGTGAAGTCGGAAAAAAAAAGTTTGCCGCTAGCGCGCTCCCTTGCAATACACAGCCTAAACCATTAAATATGGAACAATATTATGTAGCAGAGAATATCTATAATCTATAATATATATTAAATGCAATGTCTCTCTGTCTGTCTGTCCATTAGTGCATTTATCACGCGAGAACCACTTATCCGATTTACCTGTTTTTCTTTTAAATTCATACATATATTCTTTGACCAGGTTATATAATAATAATAATAATCTGTATCTATAATATATATAAAATGTAACGTCTCTTTGTCTGTCAGTCTGTCCGTTAGTACGCTTATCCCTCGAGAACCACTTATCCGATTTACGTGATTTTTTAAATTCATACATATGTTCTCTGACCAGGTTATAGATATATATTTTATTACATCTATAATATATATAAAATGCAACGTCTCTCTGTCTGTCTGTCTGTCCGTTAGTGAGCTTATCACTGGAGAACCACTTATCCGATTTACGTGCTTTTTTTTAAACATACATATGTTCTAAGTCCAGGTTATAGGATATATTTTATTTCGTTAGGTGACATAAGGAATAAGCAGTGACGATAATAATGAATCAAGTCGGAGAAAAGATTGCCGCTAGCGCGTTCTCTTGTAACACACTGCCTAAACCATTAAATATGGAACAATGTCATGTAGAACCACTTATCCGATTTACCTGTCTTTTTTTAAATTCATACATATATTCTTTGACCAGGTTATATAATAATAATAATAATAATAATCTGTATCTATAATATTTATAAAATGCAACGTCTCTCTGTCTGTCTGTCTGTCCGTTAGTGCGCTTATCACTCGAGAACCATTTATCCGATTTACATGTTTTTTTTTTTTTAATTCATACATTTGTTCTCTGGCCAGGTTATAGGATATATTTTATTGCGTTAGGTAACATAAAGAATAAGCAGTGACGATAATAGTGAATCAAGTCGAAAAAAAGGTTACCGTTAGCGCGTTCTCTTGCAATACACTGCCTAAACCATTAAATATGAAACAATATCATGTTGCAAAGAATATAATATATATATAATAATAATAATAATAATAATAATCTGTATGTTAGCTTACACTTATATGGCCACCAGAAACATCATGAGAAACTCCGAGAGGTTGCTCTAAGATATTTACAACAAAAACTGGTCGGAACTTCACACATTTTCATTAATTGAAGTCGACGATATAAAAGACTTCAATAACTATTATAATTATATGCGGAAAAAAATGGAACCTATGGAACGAGCCTAGAGATACTTGCCCTCTCGGAAACACAAAATAGCAACTTTCATATCTTCTCAAAACAACGAAGAACAAGACATACAAAAATAACTTTTACGGACAGACCAACAATAATAAGCACGGGAAAATACAACAAAACCATCTACCTTCTACTAACAGGCAACCCAATGTCGGGACACTTTGAGCTTCTGACACCACAAAAACACTGAAAACATTCCAGAGAACAACGGACCAATAAAAGAAGCATCGGGCGAGCGACGTAACGGTCGAGGACGTCGCGGGAAATGGCAGCTCGACCAAAACGATGAAGACCAGGCAACCGAAAATGGACCTGCCAAAAGTGTTGTGTTGGCGACTAAGCCGACACCCACCAAGGCGGGAAAATCACAGCAGCGCATGAGTTGCACCACAGGAATCAACGAACACGCCATGCGTTGCTGTAATGAAAACACAAAACCTGACAAAGAAATCACTGAGAAGAGAATCACTCGCCGCTTGGACCCACCAACATCAATCCCAAGCGCAACCGACGTAGATACGGGACAAACACAACCACCAAAGCCAGGCCAGGGCCCGTATGTATTGCAAGGACAACATGCAACTACCAAGGCTGGAAAACCAAGACAGCGGTTAAAGTGGACGGATGAGATGAATAGGACGGTGATGCGCTGTTACTACACCGCCACCAAACTCGAAACAATAACATCGGGCTACAGACAGCAACTGCACAGACTTTTCTTGACCGAATATCCACATCTGCAATTACTTGTTTCAGAACAGAGAGTAGTAGACCAAAAAAGAGTTATTACCAAGAACAATCGTCTCACACCTCTCGAATTGCAAACCATCAAGGACACAGTGGCTGTTGAACTGAACACAGACCAACCAAACAATAGAAACAATAAAGCAGATTCCGAACCAGCCTCACACACACAACCACCCAGTCGAACACAACAATACCCACCACCCAGGAGGAGCATAACGCAAAATAATATTTCGAGTACCGCGCAACACCATATCACAGACAACAACATGAATCTCTCGCCACCCTCAACGACATCCACACAACATCACCCCGAATCACCTCTCATACAAACACTTAAAGCAAAAATGGAGTCACATCTAGCTCGATGGTCAGGCACCGACCCCACAACAAGAAATCCCATCCCTCGTTTAATCTTCAGACAGAGCACGCAACCAATCCTCGACACACTAAACAAGCACATAATACCTCAGTATATAACAGACTCAAGCACAATCGAAGACATTCACACAATAATATACGCAGCAGCAATCACCACTCTAACACAAAATAATCAAAAACTCCCTCAACGACAAGGAAACCCCAACAGGACAAAACCAAAATTCAAATGGCAAATAAGAATAGAAAACAAAATCAACAACATCAGGAGAGATCTAGGACATCTTACCCAGTTTATAAGCGGGAACGCGTCCAAACGTGTCACACAGGGAGCAAACAAGATCAAATCTAAGTCTCCCAACAGAACACTGCCAGAAATCCTCGATACCTTGAAACAAAAACTATCTGTATATGCCGCAAGACTCCGTAGATACAAAGAATCAAATGAGAGGAAAGACACCAACAACCTCTTCCGAAGAAGCGAAAAAACAGTTCTACCGGAAAACTATGTACAACAGACAGATAGCAGTGACTGATCCACCAAACAAACAAGAACTCACAGATTATTGGAAAAGTATCTGGTCAGAACCCAAACAACACAATAATAACACCCCCTGGATCAAAGCCGAAGAAGACAAACATAAACATGTGACAGAACAAGAAAATACCACATTTAATACACAAGAAATTACAGAAACTATCAAACACACACACAACTGGAAATGTCCTGGAATAGACAATATACAAAACTTCTGGTACAAACAGTTTACCACCACACACGAAGCACTCACACACCAAATCAACAAAGCCATTCTACAACCACACACATTTCCCACTTTCCTCACACAAGGAATAACATACGTTAAACCCAAAAGCTCAGACACCACAAACCCGTCAAACTACCGACCTATCACCTGTCTTCCAACCCTATACAAGATCATCACAGCCACAATATCGAAGAAAATAGAACAACACCTAACAGACAACAATATCCTCACAGAAGAGCAGAAGGGATGCAGGAAAAATAGTCGAGGATGCAAAAGAGCAGCTGATTATAGATAGCGTGATTATGGGACAAACCAGAAAAGAACACAGAAACCTTCACATCGGTTACATAGACTATAAAAAAGCCTTCGACTCCATACCCCCACAGCTGGTTAATCAGGGCCCTAGAAATCTATAAAATCAACCAACACCTCAGGCAGTTTCTCGCGCAAATTATGAAAACATGGAAAACCAAAATACGCCTAGAAACACAAACCGAACGGATCCAAACAGAAGAGCTGTACATCAGACGGGGTATATTTCAGGGAGACTCGCTCAGTGCTCTATGGTTTTGCCTCTGTCTCAATCCACTCTCAAATATACTAAACAGAACAGAGCATGGCTTCAATATCAGACACCAAAAAGAGAATCAACATAAAATAAACCACCTCCTATATATGGACGATATAAAACTCTACGCTGCCACACAAACACAGCTGAAAGAACTCCTCAAAATCACAGAAATATTCACCTTAGATGTCAATATGGAATTTGGTATAAGTAAATGCAAAGTGCTCCACATCAACAAAGGCCAATGGAAGCACCACCATGAGACAGAAACCATCAACAATGAAACGCTCGATAACATGTTCGATAAAGAAACATACAAATATCTAGGCTTCCAACAAAGCACCAAACTCAACCACACCCACATCAAAACAGAACTCAGAACCGAATTCAAAAACAGACTGACGAAACTTTTGCAAACAAAACTCAACTCTAAGAATCTCACTAAAGCCATCAACACGTTCGCTATACCTATACTCACATATTCATTTGGTATCATCAAATGGTCACAAACAGACATAGAAAATATTCACATCCTTATACGATCTCAATTCACCAAATACAGGAAATTACACCCCAACGCATGCAAAGAAAGACTTACCATCGAGAGGAAGGCAGGAGGAAGAGGAATTATAGACATCAGATCATTACACACAAAACAAATACAAACACTTAGGAAATTCTTTCACAGCAAGCAAACCAGCCTCCACACACAGCGACAGTGAAAGCAGACAAAAACTACACACCTCTCGACTTAGCCCGGGCAAACCACTCAGCAGACACACACAGTCACACCCAATTACAACAGGAAAAGATGAAAACGTGGTCAGAGAAAACACTCCACGGAAAACACAGATACCACATAGAACAAGACCACGTAAATAAAAAACAATCATACACCTGGTTACGGGATGGGCAGCTATTCCCTGAGACTGAAGGCTTCTTACTTGCCATCCAGGATAAAGTCATATTAACCAGAAACTACCAAAAGCATATCATCAAAGACCCGACTATTGCAGAGGACAGATGTAGGAAATGCCACCAGCAGAAAGAAACGATCGAACACATAACGAGCGGATGTAAAATATTGGCCGGAACGGAGTACACAGCCAGGCATGATTCAGCTGCCAAAGTGGTTCACCAAGCACTAGCCACAACATACAGACTCATAGAAAACACAGATCCCTACTACAAATACACGCCAACATCCATACTTGAAAATGAAGATTACAAGCTCTACTGGGATATCGGTATCCATACAGATAAAACAGTCTCCGCCAATAGACCCGATATTACTTTTCAGTGCAAAAAAGGAAAAGTCACCTATCTGATTGACATAGCTGTCCCCAACGACACAAACATCCAAGCGAAATACACAGAAAAAATTTCCAAATACACAGACCTTGCAACGGAAATAAAAAGGCTATGGAGACAGGAAAAAGTCATCATTGTCCCCCTCATTATATCAGCCACAGGCCTTACACCAATAACATTCACACCACATTTAGTGCAATTGGGACTCAACACGGACATACACAGAAACATTCAGAAGTCAGTGATTTTGAAAACATGTAACATTGTCAGGTCATTCCTTAATACGGAATGGTAATAGCGTTTGTGCTGACTTGGTTTTGGCCCGTCAGCCAAACATGGAACCACATTGATCAAATGTGAGAAAGAAAAACGAGAACAGTCATAATAATAATAATAATCTGTATCTATAATAGTTATAAAATGAAACGTCTCTCTCTCTGTCTGTCTGTCCGTTAGTGCGCTTATCACTTGAGAACCACTTATCCGCTTTACGTGTTTTTATAAATTTATATGTGTTCTATATAATTCGATATATAAGCCTAGATAATGGGAGATAAGGTGAGATAATGGGAGATAAGTATCAATAATGGGAGATAAGAAGAAATAATGGGAGATAAGCAGAGATAAGTCTAGCTAATGGGAGTTATGGTGAGATAGTGGGAGATAAGGAGAAATAATGGGAGATAAGGAGAAATATTGCGAGATAAGTCGAAATAAGCCTAGATAATGGGAGATAAGAAGAAATAATGGGAGATAAGGAGAAATAATGGGAGATAAGCAGAGATAAGTCTAGATAATGGGAGTTATGGTGAGATAGTGGGAGATAAGGAGAAATAATGGGAGATAAGGAGAAATATTGCGAGATAAGTCGAAATAAGCCTAGATAATGGGAGATAAGAAGAAATAATGGGAGATAAGGAGAAATAATGGGAATGAGCAGAGATAAGGCTAGATAATGGAAATTATGTAGAGATAATGAGAGATAAGAAGAAATAATGGAAGATAAAGGGAAATAATAGCAGATATTTTATTACGTTATGTAACATAAGGAATAAGCAGTGACGATAATAGTGAATGCAGTATACGCGAGCGGAGCCGCGGGCACGGCTAGTTCTGAAATAAATATATAAATAAATAAATTAAATAAATAGTCGTAGCAAAAAAGGTTCAGCCGGTTGTGGTGGAAGATAAGCCGATAGATGGAGGTCGATTACGTGGGCATCAAAATATCTAGTATCGGAAAAATCGAGGAAAGAGTAAAACATCAATTCAACAAGGCTAATAGCTGGATGCCATATTTAGAAATCAATCCCTCTCCATTGAGACCAAAATAAGAATATGTAAGAGCGTAATACGACCAGTAATGACTTACATATCTGAACCAAGACGCGATCAAGAATAACACAGAGGATGCTGGCATCAACTAAAATCAGAATACTTAGGAGATGTACATACAAAACACTGAGGAATTTAGAAAGGTGTGAAGCCCTAAAACGCAGGCAAATTTATAAATTTCCAAGCACTGGATCTCACTTCGCCCATTCCACCTATTGTGGTCGCGCAAAAAGCTAAACAAATTTGAAATTATTTCTGAAAATAAAGAAAAGCGAACACAATTTACGTAATTTTTTCCCCATATATAGGTATTTTAAAATAAGGTAACTCATATATTGCTTATCAAAATTTCACAATACCAGAGTTTTATTACACGAATCATATCGGTTCTATATAATTTATTAAGCGATAGCCTGAATGAGCTTTTTGCTCTTTCCAGATGATGTTAGTGAATTTTTCATGCATGGGGAATACAATTTCAACACAAGCTTCATCTAACTTTTATTCGTAAAAAGCTCCATCAAATTGCCAAATTTAATTTGAAGTCTCTAATTTAAATAAGATATTGAACTGGCATCATCGGATATTAACAATCGTCCGCTAATCATCCACTAGTCTATTACAACTACTTGACACTCCACCTTATTTGGGCTATTGTGCATTAAATTTGATGATAAGTGACAATGATTCCTCTATTTCTCGGATGTAATAATAATATATCGGTTTAAAACGTCTTTTGTCGTTGTCCGATGCCATTCTTTTCGATCCATCCATTGATCTTCTCTCAGGCCTCGAGCACTCATAGCTTTATTAATGCTCTCCTTCCATGTTTTTTTAGGTCGTCCTCGTTTTTTGTGATTCGGTGGTACCCATTGCATGGCGATTTTGGGTAATCTGGTTTCTTCCATCCGTTGTACATGCCCGTACCATATCAGCTGTTTCTGTTCGATGTCTGTTATAATGGATTCATCTATCTCCATTCTCACTTCGTCATTTCGAATTCTATCTCTTCGTGATATACCTAATGTTCTTCTAAATACGTCCATTTCAGTTGCCTCAAGTTTTCTGCGATTATGGTCTGATATTTTCCACATCTCTGAGCCGTAGGTTAGACTACTTTTAATGAGAGTTTCATATATGTTATATTTGCGTCTCTTTCCGATGTTATCGCTCCATAGTATACCGTTTAGGCATCCTATTGCTCTTCTAGCTTGTGTTATTCGTTTGTTAATCTCGCTATCATCTTTGCATGACGTGTCGAATTCTACACCCAGATACGTGTATGAGAGACAGCTGGTTATTTCTTCTTGATTGTCTAGCTGGATATTCGATGGTTCCGTTCCTATAGGGAGGTATTTAGTTTTCTGCGTGTTAAGCTCTAGTCCCCAGTTCTTATATTCTGTATGCAATTTTCGAGCCATATACTCTAAATCGTCCCTATCATTTGCTATGATGACTTGATCGTCAGCAAACTGAAGAGTATATAGGCATGTTCTGCCAATGTCAATACCCATCCCATTACATTTCCTCTTCCATTGGTATAAGGCCCTCGCTACATATATTTTAAATAATGTAGGTGATATACAGCATCCCTGACGCAAACCTTTATCCACTAGGAATTTCTTTGACACTCTGTTGCCAACCTTTATTTGTGATGAGGCTCCTGTATATAGATTCTTAAGAGCTCTTATAATTGTCTGGTTAACATTGGTTTCCTGTAAGACTTTCCACAATTTTTTCACCGGGACTGTATCGTAGGCTTTCTGAAGATATATAAACATAAGGTGGGTTTCTTGGTTGGTAGCTGACCTTTTTTCTGTTATTTGTTTTAGGGTGAAGACATTATCGGTACAGGTTCTTCCAGCTCGAAATCTAGATTGCTCTTCTTCTTCTTCTTTAGCTCTATATTCCTCTTCAATGAGATCCCGAATAATTCTTCCATAAAGACGGCTCAAAGTACTGGTCACTGATATTCCTCTATAGTTAGAACAGTCAAGCTTGTTTCCCTTTTTATGAATGGATGATATATAAGCCTCTTTCCATTCCTCAGGCACACTCGCGCCATTTATATACTGATTTATACACCAGGTAAGCTGATCAAACAGCTTTCCTGACCCACATTTAACCAGTTCAGCGGGAATTCCTCCTGGTCCTGCAGCTCGACCATTCTTCAATTTACTAACTGCTTTTTTAACTGTATCAACGTCAACCACGATTGTTTCTCCCTCTATGAGTATATCCGTTGGTGTGTTCAACAGGTATTCGTTTCTGTTTTCTGAAAATAGTATCTTGTAGTGGTCCATCCATTTCTTTATTGATATAGTTTGAATGTTTGCTTTATTTTTAGAGTTCGATGTTACGTTTTTTATGAACTTCCATGATTCTGAACACTTTTTTCCTCCTAAATATGTGTTGATTTCAATACACTTTTTGTCCCATATCTCCTTCTTTGCTACGTTTATTATTCTCCTTGTCCTTTTCAAGTCTAAATATTGCTCTTTCTCTTCTTGTTGTTGGGTGTTTAACATTTAAGATATAGTTGTTTTTTTTCCGACTTATTAATTCTTCAATCTCGTTATTCCACCAGAGTTTGTAACTATGCTTTTTAGTTTTTAATCCAACTGCCTCTTCTGCAGCGGTTCTAATACTGTTTACTATATTTTCATATATAATTTCTAGTGGCTGTCGGTTTCTTTTTCCGAAGAGTTTTTCGTCCAGTCTACGTTGGTATAACTTTTGTGTACTTTCATTAATTAAGCTATCTATTTTATATTGTTTTGTTGATATTTCTTTTGTCTGGTCAGTTTCTTCTCTCTTATCTGCACGTTGTTTGGATCTAAATGGAACTATAAACTTTGCCTTGACCATGCAATGGTCTGATCCACATGTCACATCTCTATAGGATCTTACATCATTAATTTTTAAATTTGTCTTCTGTTTAACCATTACATAGTCAATTACAGATTTAAGGCTTCTTGTGTGTTGAACCCAGGTGTATGTATGAATTTTTTTATGTTTGTAGAATTCATTGGTTATTTTTAGCTGATGTTGTTGGCACAATGCAATTAATCTCTGGCCGTTGTCGTTTGTAGTAATTTCTCCATGGGGCCCTACTACGTCGTCATCAGTTCTTTGACCAACTCTACTATTCAGGTCTCCAAGTATTATTACTTCTCTTGATGTTCCAATTTTTAGAATTTTCTCGGTGTCCTGTTCAAACAATTCGTCCTTTTTCGTTATTGGTTTATCATCAAATATTGCATATAACCCAAGAATTGTTATTGGCTGTTGGTTTACAGTCACATTGATCCGAATAATATTTTCACTCACTGCATCGAAATCAGATATTTTACTTTTATATTTTTTATATGATCGAGACGCCTCTTTTCGCTCTTTCATGTTTTGGCACTTGGATGTACATAGTTGTTGATGACTTCTGTACCAGTTCCCTTCTTCTTTGTCTCTGTTAGTACCACCAATTCCATGTTCATGTTGAGTAATTCTTGTGTTATTTCCTCTGCCTTTCCTTTGATTCCTTGTACATTCCAAGTACCAATATTCATAATCCTTTTCCGTAGCTTTTGTCGTGTTCCGTGAGATGCGTCCGTACCGAGGCATTTGTTAGGCTTTTTAGTAAGTTGAGGTTTTACAAGTGATGGCGAACTAGCCTGTCGCCTTAACCCCCAACTTGGAGGACCAGGTAATTTTATCTCAGGGTTTTCTTCCCATAGACCGCTTGTCTTTCAAGACTCCAGATGTAAAAGATATAAATATATAAAGTCTTTTTATTGTCTATCAGAGTACATTAATTTTTTCAGATGGAGATGCCCAGAACCCATCAGGAATCGTCCGGTATGATACGATCGCATCGGCTTAGGCTACGTGAAGTTGCTTTTATGAGCTTTCATGACTGTACTTATGACACCGAACTTTATGGTGGGATAAAATAGTCTATTGAAACTCCTTGGAGTAAAAAAAAATCCGAGTGAAGTCTGACTTGGGGGCGTCAATATGGGGAGATCGAAATTTTATGATTTTATTTTTATAAGAATTTCTTCTTCTTAAAGTTAAGTAAAAAATCACTCCGTTTGACCTCGAACATATTGGATACCCCTTATATTCTAGTATATTATACCAATAACGTAAGAACTACTTCTATTAAACTATACATGTACGTTTATTGCTACTTCCAGACGGAGTCCGTGAATTTTTTATGTGTTGAGAATACAACTCCGAGGAAAATTCAATCTAACTTTTACTGCTAATACGACTGGGCTAGTACTTGTTCAAAAATACAAATGAAATCAAATAAACCGGCGTAAAATCCAATATCGGGCGAATAAAAATACCACTTTATTTATCGAAATCGTGCTTTGGATTAAAGTTTATAAAACTGTTGAATTTGGAAAGATTTTTCCAATTTTTCCTTTTTTGGTGATAAGTTTTTACGGCAAAATAGTTTTCTCGTATAAGCTGGTCCTTTGAAAAGAATACTTTCTATTGCTATTCTATGTTAGAACCTATATTCAAACAATTTAGTGAATTTCTTTTGTGCAAACCTAAAGTCATCTTTGACTGCCCAGGGAGTTATTTGATGGGACGCCCAAATATTGTTTCTTTCCACAATTATGTATCCATCAAATTCATTAATTTTAATTAGGTTAATCACCAAGAAAGCTTCTGGCGCTGATAAAATACCTGTTATTATACTCAAAAAATATGCGGGCGAACTAACATCAGTTCTCTGTAGACTTTTCAACTTGTCGTACTTTCCTGCTGGACTTACTTTTACTTTTTTCGTGTCCAGATTATTCTATAGGTTCTCGGCCCAGTAATGAGCCAGGTCCAATAATTCGGGCTTGTTCAACCATAGGTCGTCGAGGGTATAGTGAGTGGGGCAATTTGGGCACATTAAGAGATGTTCCATGTTTTGAGTTGCACCACAGTCGCACTTGTCGTCAACGTCTCGAGGTAGCCAAATTTGTCTCTAATACGGTTTAGCGTTTTCCAGATTCTCCAGCTGCAGGTGGCACCACTGTGTCTTTTGAGAGTGGGTACGTAGCAGGTGGTTCATCCAGGGTATGTACGAGGAAACAGTGTCTTGATTTTAGTCTCTGGGGTCCGCATTGGCTTCCGAAAAGGGGGTAACGCTCATCGAAGGTTTGCTTAAATTTTTCGCTGAACTCGTGTGCTATTCTCCGTGATTCTGGGCTATCAAAACCAGCTTCATACATTGTGTGGCTAATTTACACGTTTCATTAAGCTTTAGTCGACCTTCTTAGCGTGTACCGATAGAGACCACACAGGGCATGCGTATTTGGCTGTGTTGAAACAGAGTTCTTGGATGGTGGTCTGAAGCACCGTTGGTTTGGAGCCTCATTTACTGTTTGTGAGTTTCTTTAGGATGTTATCCCTTACAGCTACTCTATGGCATGCCTTCTCACAGTGGTGTTTATATGTGAGGGATCTATCCAATATGACCCCAAGGTATGTAGGTTTGTTGGTGTGCACAAGGATGGTGCCATTCCAAACAACATTAAGCTTCCGACTTGCCATGGGTGTATGGAGGTGGAATGCACTGACGTAGGTCTTAGAAGGGTTAGGTTTAAGAGAATTTTGCTGGTAGTACTTAGACATTGTAATCAAGGCGTTGTTTAATTCTTCCTTCACTCACTCGAAAGATTTCGCCTGTGCTGTTACCACCAGATCATCTACATAGAGGAAAGTGCTTTGTGGATCGGGGTGTTGGTTGGTCGTATATATATATATATATATATATATATATATATATATATATATATATATATATATATATATATATATATCAATCGGTTTTATAAACGTCTTCCGTCTTCCGATGCCTAATTTCCACTCCTCCCGGTTTCTCCATCCCTCCTCCTCCAGATCTCTCTCTAGTACTTCCTTGTTGATTCCTGCTCTCCAGCTTTGGCGTGGTCTTCCTCGCTTTCTTTTTCCATGAGGGTTCCAATTTAAAATCTTTTTAGGTAGGCGGTCTTGTGACATTCTCTGTACATGTCCGTACCATACCAACTGTTGGGTTCTGATTTCGTCCACTATATCGTGCTTTATTTCTAAAGCTCGCCTTATCGTGTCATTTGGTATGCGGTCTTTTCTGGATTTTCTGGCTGCTCGTCTCCAGAAATCCATTTCTGTAGCTTTTAGTATTTTTTCTGTTCTTTCCTTTAATGGCCACACCTGGGAGCTGTAAGTTATTATACTTTTGGTTGGTGGTTCCTACTGGAAATTTGCTACAGTTCAGCTGATACCCAAAAAAGGTAAGAAGACCTAAACATTTACTGACCAGTCGCATTGCTTTCAATGGTATCGATTCATTTTTATCAGCAACCATCAATATGAGTTTCGTAAGCAGATCAACAGGAGATCTTCTAACTTGTGTCACGCATATTTAAAACAACACAATTAAACATTTTGTAGAATTTCGAAACGTTGCACTTGATGTATCCAAGGTATTCGATCGTGTTTGGCATGACGGATTGTTGGCTAAGTTACGTTCTTATAGTAGTGTTAGAAAGGTTTTGTTTAGTGCTCTCGGGTTTCCTTCCCTTTCACTATCAACGTCGAGGTGCCCCAAGGCTCCGTACTATCTCTTACTCTTTTTCTTCTTTGCATTAACAGAACAGGAGCTACATACCTGTACCTCAAATATGAAACGAGCTATATCATTTTGAGCGTAGACGTGCAGTGATTAGATTGCGATTTTTTACAGCAGTGAAAATTGAGGACTTGGAATAACAACGAATGAGTGTGAAAGTTTTCTTCATGCTACTACTGAGACGTGGTAAACGTCTCAATAATCGCATGGACATGAATTTATGAGCAGGTCAAAAAAAACTTAAACTGTACAGGGTGATTATTTTTAGACGCCCGGCCCCGATTTATCGAAAATTGCTGGATATTTATTTTTTTTAAAATGTATAATAGCATAGTGTATATCCAAGGGTATGCTGACATTTGGTAATGGAAACGACGCTGGGCAACACGACGCCAAACAGCCCTATTTTTTTCAATATTTTTTCTTAAACTGTTTGTTTCCAATTTGTTTTGTAAAAAAATTATGCAACAAAAACCCTCTAAAATATTATTTTTTGGTCATCGCAGTTGCCATGCCACGTTTGGCGGTTTTCAAACAATTTATCTAGTAGGGCGGCTGTCATACTTTAGTTTGACCGTAATTATAATAATATTAGTTACTATGCTGTTGAGGTTTTTAATAAAATATCTTTGAACAATAACAAATAAGAATATATTACTTTTATTAAAACCACAAAAAAACTATATAAATTTTAACATTACATAACTGATTATATACGAGGCATGTTTTTTAAGTAAGTACCGTTTTGCGATTCCGCCGCCGCAGCGATACGGTCGGCGTTCCGCGCATGCGCGCTGGTAACCTACATCTCATGTCTACGCACTGACGCCATTAAAGTCTGATTCTTCATTGTATACGTTGTTTACTGAGTGTTTAAGATGCCTCCGACAATCGTGAGTCCCGCCGATTGTGAAGTACGGGCTGTTATACGATTTCTTAGTGCTAAAGGCGTGAAACCGATCGATATTCATCGTGAGATCTGTGAAGTTTACGGACAAAACATTATGAGTGATGGAATGGTAAGGAAATGGGTGAGAGCATTTAAAGATGGCCGCACAAATGTGCATGATGAAGAACGGAGTGGGCGTCCTTCGGTCGTTAATGAAGATTTGGTGCAGAAAGTGGACGAAAAGGTGAGAGAAAACAGACGCTTTACAATTTCATCATTGTGCGACTGCTTTCCTCAATATTCTCGTAGTGTTTTGTATCGCATTGTGACCGAGAACTTGAATTACCGGAAATTGTGTTCACGTTGGGTTCCAAAAATGTTGACGGATTTGCACAAAACCCAACGTTTAGGCAGTGCATTGACTTTCCTTGAGCGGTACCACAATGAAGGTGAACATTTTTTAGACCAAATTGTTACTGGTGACGAAACATGGGTGGCCTACGTCACACCAGAATCACCCAAAAAAGTGAAGTTTAAGCAAATAATTTCTGCCCGCAAAATCATGTGCACGGTTTTTTGGGACAGAAAAGGAGTATTGCTAGTGGAGTTTCTGCCTCGTAATGAGACAATCAATGCAGCGTCTTATTGTGAGACATTGAACAATCTGCGTCGTGCAATCCAGAACAAAAGACGTGGCAAGTTGAGTAAGGGTATCGTTTTGCTACATGACAATGCCCGTCCACATGTGGCTAATCGGACCAAAGATCTCATCAAATCTTTTAAATGGGAAACTCTAGATCAACCTCCATACAGCCCTGATCTGGCGCCCAGCGACTACCATTTGTTCCTGCACTTGAAGAAGCACCTGGGTGGTCAGCGTCTTCAAGACGATAACGAAGTCAAAACATTTGTGATACAGTGGTTAACAAGTCAGGCGGCAGAATTTTATGAGGAGGGTATTCAAAAACTGGTGCCACGTTATGACAAGTGCCTCAATATTCACGGAAATTATGTAGAAAAGTAGATTAAGGTACAGGCTTTCATGTAAAAATAAAATTATAGCGATATCTTTGCACGTCTTTTTTTAATTCCAAAACGGTACTTACTTAAAAAACATGCCTCGTATTTATAAAATTATGTCTTTCTTCTTCTATCATGCATTTTTTCATTCTTTTCATTAACGCTTGATGAGTGGTTTTTAAATAATTTCTCCAGATATAGCATTGCACGCATCTGATATTTTTGCCTTTGCTCAGTATCATTTGTCGCAGTTTGGTATACAATATTTTTGAGTCCCCGACAACAAAAAAATCTAACGGCATGAAGTCTGGTGACTTAGGTACCCACTGAATAACTTGGCTGCGAACCCCTATCCATCTTCGTTGAAACCGTTCACTCAAATACTCTCTAACAACAGCAGTTATATGCGGTAATGCTCCATCGTGTTGATACACATATACCTTCTTAAAATAAGGGGAACATTTTTTAATAGAACTGGTAGAGTATTAACCAAGAAATTAAGGTATCTATTTCCATTTAGTGTTCCCTCAAAAAGTATGGTCCAACCAAATCTCACACCATATATTAAGACCACAATGGCCTTGATTCTGAATTTGATTAACGTCGTATAATTCTTATCAGCCCAGTAATGATTTTTTTTCTATTAGGTTTGTCGTTGCTGAGAAAATTATTTTCATCTTTCCATAATATGTGTTTCAAAAAATAACGTTTCTCCTCATATTCAATTTTTACATTATTTCTGCTACAAAACTCAGTCGTCGTTCTGAATTAAATTATGTTAATAACTGAAGATTATGCATGGTATTTGAGCATAAGTTAGGTTTAAGAGATTTCTGAATAAGATACATTCAATTGCCGGCTTGCTTGTTTGACTGAATTAGATCGATGGTTTTGAAAATATTGCACAATTTCGGCTACTTTTTTTCCGATCTGTTGAGGTAGTTCCCTCGTAAATCCACTAACTTTCTTAAGAATTTGATGAATTGAAATATGATGTTTGAATCTAAATGGTTTTCATTTAATTAGAAAAAAAAAAATATTGACCGATTGTGAAGCGACGTATTCATAATTAAAGTACACATAATTAACATACAATAGGCCAATGAAGTATAAAAAAGGAATAGTTTTGGGTATATCTTAAGAACCAGTCTTTTTAAAAAATTAATATTTAGTAAAACAATACTCCGTGGTTCACCCAGGAAGTCAAAGAACTTGCATAAAAGATAAGAAGAGGGCACATGCAATATGTATCACAAAAAAACGAAGAAAACAGACAACACTACATAGAAATTCGAAAGGAAGTAAAAGCAAAAATTAAGAAAATAAAGCAGAAATATTGGACAAATTTCACAAAAGAAATGTAAAGAGATTTATACACAAGACAATAAAAGGAATGGAAGATGTTACGAAGAAGAAAGGCCAATATTAATGAATACTTGATAATCACAAATATTGAAACAAACGATTGGCAACAACACTTTAAGCAACTATATGAAAACCAGTCCGACGAAGAAGAGAACATAGCCGAAATCATAAACAACAGACAACAAATAGATGAAACCTGCAAAATAGGAATAGAAGTAGCGATGGCAATTAAGAAACTTAAGAATGGAAAAGCACCAAGAGCAGATGGGATACCAAACGAACTAATTAAATATGCCGGAGAAAGCTACGTATCGGAAATGACAACATTCTTTAATAAGATATTACATGAGATGGAAATACCGAAAGAATGAACAAAAAGCATCATGATGCCAATATTTAAAAAAAGGCAGCAAAAAAGACCCGAGCAACTATAGAGGAATAACACTGCTAGCAAGTATTATGAAAGTGTTCACAAGTATTCTGAAAAGTGAAATAGTTTGTTTGTTTCAAATTATCGTCTTATCTGTCACTATTTCACCTTTTCCTCAAATTATGGCACGTTAACTCCCATTATCTCGACTTGTTTCCCATTGTTTATGCTTATGTCGCTTTATCTATCATTATTTAGCTTTATTCCCCATTATGGCACATTAAGTCCCATTATCTCGACTTGCTTCAAATTATCTAGGCTTATATCGTCTTATCTGTCACTATTTTCACCTTTTCTCCAATTATGGCACGTTAACTCCCATTATCTCGACTTGTTTCCCATTGTTTATGCTTATGTCGCCTTATCTATCATTATTTCGCCTTATTCCCAATTATTAACTCCCATTATCTCAACTTATTTCAAATTATTTAAGCTTATATCGGCTCATCTGTCATTATTTCGCCTTATCTCCAATTATGGCACGTTAACTTCCATTATCTCGACTTGTTTCCCATTGTTTATGCTTATGTCGCCTTATCTATCATTGTTTCGCCTTATTCCAAATTATGGCACATTAACTCCCATTATCTCGACTTATTTCAAATTATTTAAGCTAATATCGATTTATCTGTCATTATTTCGCCTTATCTCCAATTATGGCACATTAACTCCCATTATCTCGACTTACTTCAAATTATATCTACTCATCTCTCATTATTTCGCCTTATCTCCAATTATGGCACATTAACTCCCATTATCTCGACTTACTTCAAATTATACCGCTCATCTGTCATTATTTCGTCTTATCTCCAATTATGTCACGTTAACTCCCATTATCTCGACTTGTTTCCCATTGTTTATGCTTATGTCGCCTTATCTCTCATTATTTCGCCTTATCTCCAATTATGGCACATTAACTCCCATTATCTTGACTTACTTCAAATTATATATCGGCTCATCTGTCATTATTTCGTCTTATCTCCAATTATGTCACGTTAACTCCCATTATCTCGACTTGTTTCCCATTGTTTATGCTTATGTCGCCTTATCTATCATTATGTCGCCTTATTTCCAATTATGACACATTAACTCCCATTATCTCGACTTACTTCAAATTATATCGACTCATCTGTCATTATTTTCGCCTTATCTCCAATTATGGCACGTTAACTCCCATTGTCTCGACTTGTTTCCCATTGTTTATGCTTATGTCGTCTTATCTATCATTTTTTCGCCTTATTCCAAATTATGGCACATTAACTCCCATTATCTCGACTTGTTTCCTATTGTTTATGCTTATGTCGCCTTATCTATCATTATTTCGCCTTATTCCCAATAATGGCACACTAACTCCCATTATCTCGATTTATTTCAAATTATTTAGGCTTATATCGAAATCAATACCAACAAAACAATATACACATAAGCGACGAGCAACAAGGGTTCCGCCAAAACAGATTAACCACGGAAGCTATCTTTGCAATAAGGCAAATAAGAGAAAAAGCTATTAAATACCAGAAACCATCATTTTTTTGTTTCGTCGACTTAAGGAAAGCATTCGACAGAGCCAGTTTAAAGATATATTAGAATTAATAAAGAACCTAATTCCGTACCCTATACTACAAATAATTCAAAAACTCATTCACTGTAACACAACAAGAATAAGAAGTAATAACGAATTAACAAAGTAAATAAATCTAAAAGTAGGAATAAGACAGGAAGATAGCTCAAGTCCGTTACTATTCTGCATAATAATGGACAAAATCATTGAAGAAGTATAACTTGTTAACGACGGATACGACCTAGGAGATAAACAAAAAAGATACTGGGATATGCAGATGATATTGTTCTAATATCACAATCGGAACACGGCCTACAAAAACGGCTCTATAAATTCAAACAAGTAGCAGAAAGATACAACATGGAAGTCAATACCGACAAAACAAAATGCATCACAATAGCTAAAGAACCAGGAAGGTGTAAATTAGAAATAAATGGGAAATTAATAGAGCAAGTGAAATTCCCATATCTTGGAGTACTAATTACTAGCTACAGAGATATAACAGAAGAAGTGAGACAACAAACAAATAAAGCAGCAGTAATATCAGAAGCTCTCAGAGGTGTAGTGTTTGGAAAAACAAAGATCCAAGTGTAGAAGCAAAAACAAGAATATATAGAACTTGCGTTAGCATAGAAACACGGGCAGACGGAAACAAAACCAAACAGCTACTAAGAACAATTGAAATGAAAATACTGAGAGCAATAACAGGAAAAAGTTTATTCGACAGAGTGAGTAACAACACCATAAGAAAACAATGCAAGGTAGAGGATATAGTCAGATGGGGAAGAAAGAGAAGAAGAGGGTGGCGTGAACATGTACAAAGGATGGAAGATACAAGAACGATAAAAATATGTATGAACAAAAAACCACATGAAACAAACCAAAAGGACGACCACCAAAAAGATGGAGACACAGCTGGACATCCGAATCACAAGAGGCTAAATAACGAAGTAGAACAGGTCTGTGGCGTACTCAAAAGAGGAAGTAAGTAAGTAAGTAAGTAAGTAAGTAAGTAATATTTAGCAAAAAAAAATAGAAAAATTTTGAAATAATTTTTTTTATCGATTTGTTAAAAAAATATAAATATTTAAAATTGATAATTTTTTAGTAGAATAACCGGGTAGTAAGGGACAGATATCACAATTTGATAACGAGCCATCAATCAAACAACATTTAAAGTGGTTAGTTTTAAACAGAAATTCATTTGTAGGTTAAATAATTTATGGAATAAACACAATATATTTAACAGTTTTATCTTTAATTATATTATCAAATAGAAATATTAAATATATTAATTAAAAATATGAATTTCTACTCGTATCTTGATATTTATTATTTTTTCTTTAGGATTATATTTAAATTATTATTTAAAATTCTATTTAAACAATTCAACAATTCTTCAATAATGTTTTAAATTAATATTATGTTTATTTATCAACATTGTTACATATCGATTGATATATATTAAAAAAAAAGTTTTATAAATTTTCTCGGTAAAACTAAATAAATAATTAATGATACTAATGATAAATAAATAAAGTATTATAAACTATTTGTAAAGTAATTAATTACTTTATTTGATGCTCGCGTATATTTGGTTACATGTGGTTTCCCATTGTCTTTTCGACTAGATAATAATTGCACTGTTCCTGTAGAACTCAATTTATCATAAGAACTTTTTAGATCCTCCAAAGTTATGCATTCAGATGCAATTCTTTTAATCATAAGATAAAAAGTAACACTTTTTAAAGGCATTAAAGATGGTAACATTAGTTGACGCACTCTTTATACGATACGTAATTTGTAATTACGACCTAAACGTTTCTCATGATTTATCTTTTCTAGAGAAAGAACTTTTTTTCACAGACAACACTTTAAATTTTTTCCTAACTCATCTAACTCGATCCGTCGACCACTACACAGTTTAGGTTCCTCAGTTTACAATTTTTTCGCGTCATTCATTCCAAAATACTTTTTTTGCGTTTATTGTTGAGCTTTTCCTTTGCAAATTTATCTGTATGTCGCAATTGATTATAATCAAAAGGCATTTTTTATTTAATTATATTCTTTTATTTTAAAAAGAAGTAATATGGTCTAAAAAGTAAATATACACAAAGTATAATAAATATAACCTATAAAAACGTTACTTCTATAGAACATTCAGTATACGCATTAGCAGCGCTGTCACATTTATTTTTATTAAGTGTGATTGTATTAGTGTGTGTCTGCTATCGAATATGGTCTCCTTTATATTTACTGTCGGACCACACTTTCGACTCCGATTGTCACGAGTCACCTTAAAAGAGTTTCTCGTTTAGAAATACCTTTCTGCCTAGAAAATACATCCATAATGCTCCTCAAATTTGGTTCTAATTTATAAAACATAGTGTGATCCGGGATATATCTGTCGGGGTAACGTTCTCAATACAGTCTAACTGCTTCCTGAGAATCTCCTGTTGCTTCTCCATAAATAAGAATCATATCTACTTTTTCAGCGTGGAAAATCACTTGAACCAGAAGCTATTAACACACTGTTTACTTAGTTTAACTCTATTGAAGTGAATAGAGGTTCAAACAAGAGGTGTCAGATTAAAGTATGATAGGGGCCTATTAGATAAATTGTTTGAAAACCACCAAACGTGGCATACCCTGATGATCAAAAAATAATATTTTAGAGACTTTTTTTCTGCATCCAATGGATCTTAATGCGTTGTAGAGCGACACTACATTGGGTGCATCAGAGAAAATCGTTTAATACAGTGGAAAACTTTATGGAAAATTGTCATTTGCAAGCTAATATCAAAAAGTTTGTAGTATCTTTTACCTTTATAAAAGCCACAAATTATCTGAATTTTAGGTTCCCTTAACAATTTTCGTATTATTGTAATATTAAAGGAAAATTAAATTACTTTTATTACACATTCCTTCTCTCTAAGACCGTGAGCAACAAGATAAGGAGTACTTAGAAAATTACAATGCTAATTTATTCTCCCTCAAGTATACGTTTCTAGCAAAAATTTCTTCAAGTGGCTAATAAAGCTCTCCTTTAACGTGGAAACAATTCAGCTCTTGGGGTTGGTTCGTGTAAAATAAGAGTTATTTCCAGAGTCGGATTAAGGACACTTCAAGTTTTATTTGGTAAAGAATTGGAACAAAATAGCATTCATAGTTTTTTAAATACAGGCTGTTACGCCTTAAAAGAAACTGTGGAAAAATAGAGATAATTAACGCTTCGCTATAACCATCCTATCAACCTGTGGAACAGGCGGGCTTCAGAAACGGATTTAGCACGATCGACCACTTCTATACAGTACATACTGTAATAGAAAAAATGCAGAAGAATTTACGGTACTAATACATTTGGCCTTCGTTGATTTTCATAAGGCATTTAATACCGTTGAAAACTGGTCAGTTCTAAAATCTCTAGCGAATGCACGAATAGATTCCAGATGTATAAAAATAATAGAGAACATCTACAAAGAAGCGTCGATACATATTAAAATTGACGAAACAACTGCCACTAACAACATATCATTAAAAAGAGGAGTGCGACGAAGAGATACTAGCTCACCTAAATTATTTACGCTGGACCTTGAAGACATCTTTAAGGAGTTTAATTAGGATGAGAAGGGCATCAACATCAACGGGACTAGACTGAGCCACATTTTGTTTGCAGACGATATATTTGTGATAGCTAATAACACTAATGAGCTACAGAAAACCTGAACTAACTGAATATGGTATGAGCAAGGGTAGGTCTTATAATGAATTTTAAAAAACTAAATCAAAGAGCCCTGAAGATATCACTATTAAGATCGGAAAGAAGAACCAGCATGCAGAAATTACCAGACGAATAAGTCTAGCATAGACAGCTTTTGGAAAACTAGGGCATATCTTAAAAAATAATACCCAAAAACCTAAAAACTAGTCTACAATAGCTGTGTCCTATCTGTCAGCACATATGGACTGGAAATGATGTGCTTCACTAAAGCATTTGCTCAAAAGCTCGTAACTTTACAGAGAGCTATGGAAAAAATCATGCTTAGTATCTCCCTCAGAGATTGAATTCATAACGAGCAGATAAGGAGACGAACCAAAGTCAGTGACATAGCTCTGGAGGCGGCAAGGATGAAGTGACGATATGGGGGTCATGTAGCTAGATCATTCGAGACAGATGGGTATATAGGGTGACCGTACGGAAACCCAAAGAAACAGGAAGAGGCGTTGGATGTCGATAGAAACGATGGGTCGATGATATAAGAGTAGTAGCAGGCAGGCAATGGTTAAAGATGACAAAAGATAGTAAAGCCCGAAAAGATTAAAAAAGACCTACGTCCAGGAGTGTATAAACTTGGGTTGGCAAGAAGAAGAAGAATAACCATAGAAAAAAATCGACTTTGAAAATTTATGGTTTTTTTCACAATAATAATAACCTGAATTTTTGTAATAAAACTACGCTTAAAATTAATACTTTGCTACATTATTTTATAACAATTAAAATAAATTTTGCCTACTTAAGTTTCAAAAATAATCACGAGGAAACAAAGTACTTCTTCGGATCAGTGTGAAATTTTCCTAACAACAATAACATGCACCAACAATATTCTATTTAAAGCCAAAATTTTTCGCTCTCACTATTAATTACCACATCACTGTTAAAAAGATAAATTAACCTTTATTTTAAGTTTATTACGACGCAGTATGAAATGACACAAAATATAATTTCTATGACTGTAACACAGAAAATTGATTAAGGACAAATCCAGATCGTCAAGTAACTCAACATCAAGTTGCAAGTTTATTTGCAAAAGCTCACTATTGTGAACGGATTTAAAGCGAGTAGTGGCCAGAAAACTACATAGGAATAACTGTTCTAAATAGAACGATGAAATTGTTCATGGACAAAAATATCTTTCCCGAATATTTGTTTAAAGCAGCTGAAAATATAAATATTCTCTCTCCCAAACAAACTCAAGTAATGAAAGCACATCGAGCTTACAAGATGCTTCTATTATTAGCAATAATGAAAACATGCAAATTACTCAGCAATCCGACGTCTCCAAATAGATTACCACGTTTAAATAGTGAACTGTCTTCTTCGAGATTTAATGCTAAAGCTTCAAAAAAAAATTGTCAAATCTTTACATCCAATACTACAAAAAATATTGTAGAAATTACATCAAGTCCTTAAAAGATGTAAAGACATTATTAAACAAAAGAAAAAAACCAATAACAAAAATAATACGATATACCTAAGCCTCCCACACCAACCTCAAATAAAAAGCCACACTCAGATGGCGCGCTGCAGCGAAAAAAAAAAACTTTTGACGCTTCCGTGGATTGCGGCGGCGCGCCTTTCAAAAAAACTATTTTTTTGTGGAACAAAAGAAACCGAAGAAGGCGAACGGCTTTCGTCCTACCTCAACTTATCTATAAGGCAGTTTTATAATCACGCAAATAAAATTTTAGTGAATTACAGGGTTGAAATTTTTACTTATTTGTAATAAAATATTCAAATATTAAACTTGTGTATCTATAACAGGAAGTAAGAATTTTAAAAGGTAAGAATTTTTAGAATAGTTTCTTATTATTATATTTGTTTAGGAAACATGTTCGAATGTGTAGTAATATATGTAGTAACCTTACATTCTGGTGCCAGATTTTTATTAAAAAAATTTCGCAGCAGACTAAATTAAAAAATTACCATAATTTTAATAATAATAGCCAAAGTACCTTCACAAAAAAACACAAAATTATAATAGTCATTAAAGGATAAACATCCGGAAATGACTGAAAGATTATGGGGTACATAAGGACTGGTATAAAAACTATACAGAACACCAGCAAGCCGTAACGCCTTACAGTGGATGAATATACTAAACGGCATACTGTAAGCCAACCTTGTAAACTTCATTAAGTATTCATAAAGCTTTTTTAAATTTAAATTTGTTATTCTGGTTAACACCTCGCAATATTATGCAGTTATATGGTATACCTGGACGGCGTGAAAAAAAGATTCATGGCGTCATTTCTTTAGGGTCGATTTTTTCCTTTATTATTGAGATCAGCTATTTAAGGTGAATTTTCTGAAATAGGTCTTGCTACAAGGACCCGCCGATTCCAATATATGCAGTGAATTCCATAACACCCCATACATGCATATAATGAAGAAGTGAAGAAAAAAGTGCAAGAGTTGCTTCGACGTCAACCAAAAAAATTCTTTGCCACAGGAATTAAGAAGCTAGCAGAAAGATGGTACAAGAGTATTAACGTTGGGGGGGATTATGTCGAAAAGTAGGTCAAATTTTGTTGCAATCCAATAAACCGTTCTTGAGCTAGAGCTCTTTGTCTCTTTTCTTATTGAATGGTCCTCGTATACAAGATTCAGACCCACAATAACCTACGGTATAGAATCACGAGAAGATCTAATAAAATAAAAAGTATCCTACATACCACTAAAATGAAAACCCGAAGAACAATAGTTGGTAAAAGAAGGAGGGATAGGATACGAAATACTAACATCAAGGAACAATGTGGCGTGCAAAACGTGGTAAGATGGGGTAGATAAACGAGAAAACAGTGGCATAACCACGTAGAAAGAATGAAACACATACTACTAAGGATCGCTAGCAATCTACCTCTCAAGACCACCTCGGAATTAACAGATCAACAGATCTATAAAAAGTATAAGAACAAGAAGAAGATTGGATATACTTAGAAAAACGATTTTTGTATATTTTCTTCTTTCAACAACACTTGTTTTTAAAATATTGAATTTCAAATAGGTTTTGTCTTTGCAGTTTAAAATTCACAATTCATTAAGTGTTGGTAAGATTCTGCCTTCTATGTGATACGGGATTAACTATATAAGAAAAGGCTGAAAATAAAATTCTTCTATATTATTTTCTTGATATTTCTGTTGTTTCTGAACCATTTAAGAGGCATCTAATGAAAAATAACCTGGCCAGGTAATGTACCTGTGCGTGAGGGAATGCATAAAAATTAGATGCTATCCGGGCATACATACATACACACTTCCATACAGAAGTTAAATTTTGAATGCTAAGAGATATTCGTCAATGTTTTCGCAAAACGCGATATTGTCATATCGGGACAATTGATTCTGTTGGAATCGTAGCTCAACTTAGAAGAAATTAGGTTGAGAGCAAATTTGTTTTGGCATCATCCTGACGGATGCATAGCAAAGGAAACTTCTCAAAAACTTGGAATATTATTGTACACTCTGTCAAGTAAGAACGTGTCCGCAATAATTCATTTTTGGTAGATGCAATTCTAGCGATTGAACAAAAAATCGGTAGAGGGAATACATAGTTGTGTACGATTCATTTCAGTAAAAGTATCAGTCGATTCCGAACTTTTGTCGAAATCACGTAAAATCCAAAATGAGTCATTTATTTGCGCGTCGTTTCGAGGCAGTCCTTCTTTGTTCCATTCCAACGGGGCCTAAAATGGCATATTCCGCGGCCACTAAATATATTAAAAAGTCGGTGTCATTTGTGAAGAAGTGGATAAATCATTTTAACGAGACGAAAAATGTCGACGACTTGCCAAAACGTGACTCGGTAGACAAAGTCGCTCCGAAAGTCAAAAAACGAATCGTGTCTTTGTTTTCACGGGACCCGAAATTGACGCTGCGTCAAGGAGCGGTAAAATTAAAAAAATTTGATTTAAATGTGTTCCATGAGACCATTCGACAACATTGTCGTGCTCGTGATGTCAAATTCCGAAGCATGTTGAAGAAACCTTAGCTGGGCGAAAATCACGTCGCAAAGCGGCTTGCTTAGTCACTCACAATCGCCGGACGTCAACCCTATTAAAAACCTCTGGTCCCTTGTAAAGAGAAAGCTCAGAGGAAAGATTCTCAGGACTTCGACATTCGAAAATTTGAAAATCATGTCAGGTGATTATTGATACAGGAGGCGAATGGACTAAGGTAATGTTCGCAAAACACGTTTTTACAACGTTCTTACTTGATAGACTGTATACTTAAAACACGTATCCTCCATTGAAACTATGATATACTGTATTGCATATTTTCAAGGTTAGATACCTTCGAAACATCTAGAGATTTGCGTCTCGAACTAAATCCGGTCCTGTACACCTAACCTACTTTTAATATTTAATTACTTGTAAGAGGCAGAGGAATAATTAGGAATAATTATGAATATTATGTAAATTTTAGGGCCTTATATATATGACCTATTAATATTTTATGTAAATGGCTGAATGAAAATTTTAAAGTAAAAAGATAATTTGTTGTATTAATTTTATATTAAATTAACGAGGTGTTTTACTTAAAGCCGCCAAATTTTTAAGAAACATCTGTGGTCTGTAATAATAAGATGGCGGAGATTCGGTGGCGTAATTAAATTCCACCGAGAACGGGGAATTAGATTGACCCAAACGGTCTTCTTCAAGAAAAAAATACAACTTACGTTTACATTATGATAAAATATATGATTTTAATTATGTTTTAATGTACTTTAATAGGTCTGTCAGTCTCTTTGTCTGTTGACATATAAATTTTAAATTTAGTAGATTCTTGTGTTAAAGCAGGGTTTTCCAAAAATTTTCGATGCTCGGTGCCCTTGCTACATTTAGGTTTCCCACGAGGCCCTAGGTAAGAGTATAATTTGCGAAATAATATATATATATATATATATATATATATATATATATATATATATATATATATATATATATATACATATATACAAATATATATATATATATATATATATATATATATATATATATATATATATATATATATATATATATATATATATATATATATATATATATATATATATATATATATATATATATATATATATATATAGGGGGGTAAATCCGGGATATATGCCCAACTTTTTTTATTTTACTCATACCTCTTAACATACAAATAATACGCACGTGATTTTCATATGTGCACTAACTTCGGTACTTCATTTAATCACCTCGTACTCCTTTTCGTAGACTAGTCAATAAATAAACCGTATACTTTGAGTTTAAAATAAAACTGCATAACGGATTAATGCCTCGTATGCGGTATATATGCTCCAGACCTAATTTTTTGGAGGGGATAGATGCCCTTTGCAAGAAAACAAACATTTTGAATATATGTTTGAATCAACATTATTATTTATTAAATATATACACATATATATATATATATATATATATATATATATATATATATATATATATATATATATATATATATTCTTTGTAGCTATTTTTTTCAATTATTTAAGATGATGTTACTAGTTTACTAAACATGGACAAAAATAAACATATTAATTAAAAACACTAGGTATAGAGATCAATCATCTTAGGTACAAAAATATAATCGTCTTAAAAACTGCAAAACTATTTAGCCATTTTGGTGGCAATAATCTGCATTCGCCCACATTTGTTGCAATAATTGCGATATAATGTGCATGTTTCATGGAGCCACTTGTGGCACATAACACAATGGATCCAATCTACTTTGGATTTGGTGTTACTATAATAGTCAAGACATTCCACGCAATGATCCTCATCTAGATTCTTATCATCTACTCCATCATTTTCATCATTAGAACTACATATTAAAGCAGGCTTTGCCTTTTTGAATGTTTCTTTGGTTTTGGAATAAGTTTTGTCGTGTTTTTGTTTCTTTGTTTTTTTATTTCTTCAACTTCAAAACTACTCTTCTCATTCTCTTTATTATCGTCTTCACTAGAACTGTAAAATTTCATAGCTGTTCGCTTCCTCAGTTTTCTTTTAATTTTCTCTTTATCTTTTCTTTGTTTTTCAATGCTATTCTTTTTGTTGTTTTCTTTTTCATTTTTATCACTTTCAATACTATCCTCAGTAATATCTGTATCGCTTGACTTATAATCACTTGAATTACTTCTTTTTTGCTTCTTAGCTTTAGTTCTTTTCAAATCAACTTTTTCTTTAACTTTTTACTGATCTTTTTTGCTTCTTTTCACTGGTATGCCTTGTTCTAGCTTACGAATATGTGTGACCAGCCGACGTTCATTTTCGAATCCAAGAGTTGGATGTTTTCCTAAAAAAATTGGAGGTATTAGTTAGGCAAAATAAAAAAAAATTACTACCTGCCCATAATTATACGAGGTAGGTAAGTATTCTCAATCCGAAGCAATATTATTATAAATGCACACATGCAATCATAAAAGTAGGTACCTACCTAATGGTATTATTTTCTTATTTTGTGTAGCAAACCGCCGACGTAACGTCCTAGATGGTATTCCGTGTCTTTTTGCTATATCACTGACGCTAAGTCGTTTATCTTGCATTTCTGCTATTGCTGCAGCCAATGTGTCCTTGGTCCAAGTAATGACACGCGGTTAGACGCCGGCTTTACGCTTGTATTTACGGGGCATTTCCAATCTGAATCATATAACATACACTTAAGTACGGCAAGAGATAGATGCCCTTAAAGCCAGCATGCATTAAGGTGAAGTAGGGATAGACGCTCTTAGGGGCGACTATCCCAAAACATATCGGGGCATATATCCCTTTTCACAGGAATAGATACCTTCGAAAAAAAATGGTAAATACGTTTATTTTATCCTAAAAATGTAATTAATAATAATCTACATACCCTACTCCTTATTCAGAAGTAAAAAATAAAATAAACTTACATGTTAACTCCAAAGTTATAAGGGGCTAAAAATCATCCACAAAGTAAAATCTCGACTGTTTGGCTCGTCACTGTCATTAGCGCTCCTACGCACAACCGCACGCACCAACGCTTTGTGGCAGATTGAAGTGAGGGAGGGGCACGTTCGTATTACAAGGCATTCTTTTGTTTACGCGTCCTACATTTCACACAAATGTAATGAGGCGTCTATCCCCGCTGGAGCGTATATCCCGGACTTACCCTATATATATATATATATATATATATATATATATATATATATATATATATATATATACATACAGCCTTGACCAAAAGTATTTGGCACCCTACAATTTACTCATTTCTCGTGTTTCAGGGTAAAAAATTAAATTCGTATGTTTTATAAAATCGTATATTGAAGTAAAATTATGAAGTAAATTAATATTTGGTGTGTCCGCCCTTAGCTTTAATTACAGCAGCAATTCTTTGAGGCATGCTGCATAGAAGTCTAGTACAATCAGTTGTACTTATGGCATTCCACTCATCCATCAAAATTCTTTTTAGCGCTGCTGTTAATGTTATGCTATGCTCCCGTATCTTGCCCTTCAGAATAGCCCAAAGATGCTCGATAAGGTTTAGATCTGGAGACTGCGCCTGCAAATCCAACAAGACAATGTTATTGTCTCTAAACCAGCGCATCGTAGCCGCTGATTTATGACAAGGTGCATTATATTGCTGGAATTTGATGTCGTCTAAAGTAGTGTCGCCAAAAATGCGCGTTAGCGAAGGCATCAATACAGTTTCTAGTACATTTATGTACTTTTGGCTGTTCATGCGGCCTTCACAAATAAACATTTCGCCGACACCTTTAGCAGCCATACAGCCCCAGATCATAATGCTGCCTCCTCCGTATTTTACAGTAGGTACCACGCAATCTGGTTCGTATTCCTAGCCGACACGCTGCCTCACGAATGTCACACCTGACGTTCCGAATAGCTATGAGAATAGAAAAAATACTCAATTAAAAAATCAGTTATTATTTTGACTAAAACGGATTAAATCAAGAGTAATTGTATGTAGTTATTTGTTAAAATAAATCATATAAAAACTTACCTCAAAGTTGGATTGGTCGGGCCATACAACATTAGACTAATCCTCTTCGCTAAAATGTTGGCGCTTCAGAGCCCACTCTAAGCGTTTCTTTCCTATTGGTCTCTGAAAGCCAAGGCTTCTTTCTAGCCTCTTAATCCAACTTCTCCTTGCCGTTCGATAACTAATCGACATCCCAATCTCTTCCGACAGAATTGCAGCAAGGTCAGATGATGTTTTTTTTTTGATTTTTAATAGACTCGCGAATAAGTTTTCTGTCATGTCGCCCATTAATCTTACGTTTTCTGCCCGTTCTCATTTTGTTGGCATGGGAGCCAGTCTCCACAAACCTTTTAATAGAACATTTCACTAACTTGGTTATTTCTACTTGGGACTTGCCTTGTTCATGTAGGGTTTGAATTTTAATTCATTTTTCGATACCAATCTCACTTTTCTTAGGCATTTCTCAAATATAAAAATGTCCAGTTCACAAATATAACACGCACGAAAGCTTCTTCACACTACAAGTAGTGAAAAGAGACTGATAAAATATTAAAAAAAATATTTTTAACCAAACCTCATTATCGCAATTTTGTGGGCCAGGTGTTTTATAGACGTGTTGTGTTCTTTATTGTTTAAGTTAGCTTTTGACAGCGCCGTCTATAGTATTGTTAAAACAATTAGTCTTTTTTTAGGAGTGCCTAATACTTTTGGCCAAGGCTATATATATATATATATATATATATATATATATATATATATATATATATATATATATATACGGGGTGTTATGGGAATTCACTACATATATTGGAACTGGTGGATCCTTGTAGCAAGACCGATTGCGGAAAATTCACCTTAAATAGCGGATCTTAATAATAAAGGAAAAAATCAACCCTCTAGAAATGATGTCATGAATATTTTTTCACCCCACCACTGGTCAACCCTAAAACTCTCTAATATCGAAAATCGTTAGTCAGACGTAAGGTCCTTCTTGAGATTTGAGTCGACTTTTCTCACATAAATTTAATAAAAAAAAAAATTAAAATATTTTTATTATTTTATTCTTCTAAAACCGACAAAGGATTTGCCGATCTTTTGTTGGCCGCATTTCATGCGGACATGAAAGGGTTTATGCCGCAAGTGGCCGCTTTCTGAGGAAACTTAAAATTCAGGTTTAGTTTATTTGCTTTCTTGTCAGCGAATGTTTACAAATTTTGCAATATATCGTGGGTAATGCGAGGTAAAGATTCTTTTAAAGATATGTTTGTTAATTTTTTTAAAGTGTGTGTAAATTTGTAGAAAGTGTAAAATATAGCAGCAAGTGTGATAAAACGTCATTCAGTATAGTTATTTAGTTATAAATGTGTCACTGACAATTTAGGATGTTTTATATGGGGATCGACGATCGCACATTTAAGGTACATTTATATATTTATTTCGTATGGATGTACATTGCACACAGCATATTTGAAGTTGAATAAAATTACCTAAATGAACTATACAAAAATAGTAGTATTGATATAACACGTCAACAATAAGGTAGATAAAACTAATACGTTTTTTCACTTTAAGACTAAAACTTACTTTTCTCGTTCTCGTTTACCATTTCGGTATTAATCTTAAAAAGTTAAATAAGAAATAGTTCATCTCAGAGTAAAGGAAAAAAGATATCTTAAACAAATTTATTAAAAAAAATATTATAAAAGTTGTTATCTTTTAAAATAATTCCTCAATTTTATATTTCATTGTTTTATTAAAAGGAAAATTTTAACATATATAATTCCCTGAAATTTTATTTGCTTCAGTTTAGAGGATAGCCTAATAAATAAATTATTCAGGTAGGTTTTTGAAGTCATTCTCCGTCGCCTCAGTGTCTTCTAGCCAGCATTTTTTATCGAACCGTAAAAAGAAATACTTCCTTTGGTACGGCGTACGATGCTTCTTAGTTTACGTTTGTGGAAAGCGGTGAGAATGGTATTATTTTTATAATCGTCGTTTTCTTTTTTTTCTTGATTCCTTCTTTTGTTTATTTATTTATTATTGTTAATATTTTTTTATTATTTTTATCATTGATGTCTTTACTTTTTTCAGTCGTATTTTTCCTCGGCTTAGTTGGTGGTGATTCTTCCAAAATATTTTTTGTACATCATTTTTTAGTGTTCTGTACGGAACACTTATAAGATCACTTCGGTGTCTGTCTGTCTGTCTGTCTGTCTGTCCTGTCTGTCTGTCTGTCTGTCTGTATGTCTGTCACACCCGATTTTCTCCGAAACTATTTGACATAGAAAGGTGAAATTTGGTAATAATATAGGAATTGATGGCCTCATCAGGGCCATGTAATTTTGAGAATTAAATTTTGACTTAAGGGGTTAGTTTTGGGGGGTGAAATCGGAAGTGAAAAAAAAATTTTTTACTAGGTCATCGAGTGTGGTGTCAAATGAAAGCTTGTGAAAACATGAGTAAAAATATATATATAATATTATACTTGCGCGCACTTTTCTTTGTATTATTTTTAAAAATTCTCGAAAAATCGCTGTCCCGGGCCTTATCTCGAAAAGTACTTATCAAAAAATTTCGAAAAAATTCTGGAATATTCTCCACGGGGTGTAGATTGAACGAAAATTATTACTAGTGCATTACCTTTAATAATTTATATGGTATATAAAAAAAACAAAAATTTCAAGGTCATCAGATTTCAGTAAAGATTGGAAACAAACTTTGTTGGAAACACATTTGGGGTGTGTTTTGTGAAGTAACTGATCATTTTATACCACCGTAACATAAATTTTGACTTAAGGGGTTCGTTTTGAGGGGTGAAATCGAAAGTGAAAAAAATTTTTTTTTACTAGGTCATCGAGTGTGGTGTCAAATGAAAGCGTGTGAAAACACGAGTAAAATATATATATATATATATATATATATATATATATATATATATATATATATATATATAATGTAATACTTGCGCACACTTTTCTTCGTATTACTTTTAAAAAATCGCTGTCCCCTACCTTATCTCGAAAAGTACTGATCAAAAAATTTTGAAAAAATTCTGGAATATTCTCCACGGTGTATAGATTGAACGAAAATTATCACGAGTACATTACCTTTAATAATTTATCTGGTATAAAAAAAAAAAACAAAATTTCAAGGTCACCAGTTTTCAGTAAAGATTGGAAACAAACTTTGTTGAAAACTCATTTGGGGTGTGTTTTGTGAAGTCACTGATCATTTTATACCACCCTAACAAAAATTTTTATTTTAAAAACCATCAACGTACGGAACACTAATTGTGCAAGTTCAACTTGCACTTGACCGGTTTTTGTATAATTAAAATTTTGCTTGAAATCCGTTCACAACGATGGCAATCATTTTTCTGTTGCTTGGATATAAAAACTGCTCGTAGGTTAAAAAAAACCGGTCAAGTGCAAGTTGAACTTGCACAATTAGTGTTCCGTACGTAGATTGTTTTTAAAATAAAAATTTTTGTTAGGGTAGTATAAAATGATCAGTGACTTCACAAAACACACCCCAAATGAGTTTTCAACAAAGCTTGTTTCCAATCTTTACTGAAAACTGGTGACCTTGAAATTTTGTTTTTTTTTTATATACCAAATAAATTATTAAAGGTAATGCATCCGTGATAATTTTCGTTCAATCTATACTCCGTGGAGAATATTCCAGAATTTTTTCAAAATTTTTTGATCAGTACTTTTCGAGATAAGGTAGGGGACAGCAATTTTTTAAAAGTAATACGAAGAAAAGTGTGCGCAAGTATTACATTATATATATATATTTTTTTACTCGTGTTTTCACAAGCTTTCATTTGACACCACACTCGTTGACCTAGTAAAAAAAAAAAATTTTTCGCTTCCGATTTCACCCCTCAAAACGAACCCCTTAAGTCAAAATTTATGTTACGATGGTATAAAATGATCAGTGACTTCACAAAATACACCCCAAATGAGTTTTCAACAAAGTTTGTTTCCAATCTTTACTGAAATCTGATGACCTTGAAATTTTTGTTTTTTTTTATGTATCATATAAATTATTAAAGGTAATGCACTCGTGATAATTTTCGTTCAATCTACACCCCGTGGAGAATATTCCAGAATTTTTTCGAAAGTCCTTTTCGAGATAAGGCCCGGGACAGCGAATATTCGCGAATTTTTAAAAATAATACAAAGAAAAGTGAGCGCAAGTATAATATTATATATATATTTTTTACTCGTGTTTTCACAAGCTTTCATTTGACACCACACTCGATGACCTAGGAAAAAAAAAATTTTTTCACTTCCGACTTCACCCCTCAAAACGAACCCCTTAAGTCAAAATTTATGTTACGATGGTATAAAATGATCAGTGACTTCACAAAATACACCCCAAATGAGTTTTCAACAAAGTTTGTTTCCAATCTTTACTGAAATCTGATGACCTTGAAATTTTTGTTTTTTTTATGTATCATATAAATTATTAAAGGTAATGCACTCGTGATAATTTTCGTTCAATCTACACCCCGTGGAGAATATTCCAGAATTTTTTCGAAAGTACTTTTCGAGATAAGGCCCGGGACAGCGATTTTTCGCGAATTTTTAAAAATAATACAAAGAAAAGTGAGCGCAAGTATAATATTATATATATATTTTTTACTCGTGTTTTCACAAGCTTTCATTTGACACCACACTCGATGACCTAGGAAAAAAAAATTTTTTTCACTTCCGACTTCACCCCCCAAAACTAACCCCTTAAGTCAAAATTTAATTCTCAAAACGACATGGCTCTGATGAGGCCATCAATTCCTATATTATTACGAAATTTCACCTTTCTACGTCAAATAGTTTCGAAGAAAATCGGGTGTGACAGACAGACAGACACCGAAGTGATCTTATAAGTGTTCCGTACGGAACACTAAAAAGAGACGAACAGTGACTGAAGCCGTGAGTAGTAAGAGCTAACAGTTGTAACATTATTGTATCCCATTAGCCTTAGCTATATTCAACGCTTCCAGCGTTGGTAGTTCTCGTATATGCTACTAAAATTATCTACGAAAAAAAGGCTAAATACTTTTTTGACAACCAACAGCTGGCTCGACAAGTTTTGAAAAGTTGGATTTCTTTTTGGATACTAGGTATATATATATATATATATATATATATATATATATATATATATATATATATATATATATATGTGACATATAGGATATATTACATGTCTAATTTATGCTCTAAGTAAATAACATTTCATAACAAGCACATCTGGCCCGCTTAAATTTGAGCAAATAGTCAAGTTTGGAGATCTCTGCAAATAGATGGATAGACATATTGCTGAAAGATGTAGAGTAGATAAACAAAATATATGCGCTTCATTGAACTATTTAGGCTTTGTTTGAATAGAGATTTGTAGTTACACTGGAATTTGTAAGTTTGACTTTATGTTTCTGTGAGATTATATTTTATTTCTACTAGTGGAGGCAAATCACGTAAAATTTTCATGATTTTTGGGAATTTTTGGGTACAGCTTGGAATTCGAATTACCTACTTTAATACAGTGCCAACATAACGTAAACGAGTTTTTCTCAGACTAATTTAGATCGCAAGGCCACTTTCCTTTTATTTTAGTGCATTTTTTCACATTTAAACGTTTTCGGCTTACTATTTCTCAAATATCTCAGCGTCTGTTCCAGGTTATGCGACAAAAAAATTCATTTTACTCGTCATAAAATTGCCTAAAACACTGCGTAGATAGCATTAAAAAATATTAAGTATATAACCTAAAAAAAACAACGGCAAATTGAAAAATGGTTTTTTACTAGTAACTTCCGGTCAATTCGATATTACAGCTTCAAATTATAGAAAAATACAGCTTTTGTATTAACAAGAAAGTGTGCCAAATTTTATTAAAAAATATTAAGAAGATTGGTCAACATTCGCATGTTAGTCCAGATTTTATTATGGATTTTTCTTGTGGGCAAAAAAGTTCATAGGATGGTTAGAAAGAACAATAAAGAATAAACCAAAAAATCTTACCAGGTGTACAAGTTTTTCATTTTTAGAACTTTATACAGCATATTATGTACCCATTCATAGAAGATGCCTACTATCTGAACAATCTCACTGAGCCTATTGTGATAATCTTTCATCACGATATGATGTATTTTATCAACCATTTCTTCAGAAGAAACCTTAGTCGGACACTCTGATCGTGCCTTATCGGCAGGGCTCGTACGGCCACATTTAAATTCATTTATCTTCTAATAAATGATCTTAAGTGTTGGTGCAATATCCCCATGTTCAGTTTCAATTTGGGCCTCAGTCCACTTTTTTAAATAAAAATATTTTATCACACACAACGAAACACCGATCACTTACAGCTGCTAACAAACAATTGCACTTTACACCTGTTTGAAACTTTAAACGCAACCTTTATAAAAATCACGCTCACCAACAGACCTGCTGCTTAACCGAATTTCCTGCCTTTTTGCAGAAATTTACCAGAATCAATCCACTCTCGAACATTATGGACTTTTCTGCTTTTTCATTTATAGAGCTATGGTAAATGGGATGACAGGGGCTGTCGGTGTAAGAAGCTGCCTCTTCTATGAGCTTCGTAACTAAATATACTATTTTTTTTTGTATTTTTCACAAATCAATATACATTTTCGATTGTACAATATTTTTGCAGACAAGGAACGTGGAAAACCGCCAAAAAAATACGAAGATGTGGAATTGCAAGCATTGTTGGACGAAGATGATTCGCAAACACAAAAACAACTTGCCGAGCAATTGGGCGTTAGTCAACAAGCTGTTTCCAATCGGCTACGAGATAGGAAAGATTCAGAAGACCGGTAGATGGGTACCACATGAGCGACAAGCAAATGGAAAAGCGCAAAAAGACGTGTGACATTTTGCTCGCTCGGTACAAAAGGAAGTCGTTTTTGCATCGTATAGTTACAGGGGATGAAAATTGGATTTATTTTGAGAATCCCAAGCGCAAAAAATCCTGGATAGACCCAGGCGCACCATCCACATCGACCGCAAGATCGAATCGCTTTGGCAGAAAGACGATGCTCTGTGTTTGGTGGGACCAGAGGGGCGTGGTCTATTATGAGCTGTTAAAACCTGGGGAAACGGTTAATACTAAACGTTACCAACAACAATTGACCGATTTGAACCGTTCCACAGTGTGTCGACTAGTACAAGTTAGCTGGACAAAATTATTTTTTCACTTATTTCAATTGTTTATGTATATTCTAGGCATATTAAGTTATTTTAAGAAAAAATTCATCGCGTTGGTTTTTTTTATGGGCGTGGCTAATTTTTTCCCCTAAATTAGTCAGCTACACAGACATATTTAACGATAACTCGGGAACAACTTGTCAGATTTTTATAAATAAAACATTAAAAAATGCGTAACAAAAATTTTATTAAAGTTGATTGAATATTATTTTATTCTATCTTTTATCGTTTTGGAGTTATGGAGAGAAAAAATTTTTTTTCGTGTAAAATTCATTATTTTTTTTCGGTAAAAAAGCGCAATAACAAAAGAAAAACAAAATATTATACATTTTTCTGACAGCTGCGTATCTGGAAAATAAAATAAGGTATTAATCATGAAAATCGGTTAATAAATGTGGGTTTTATTCACAATTTACCGCAGGTACTCAATATCGATAAAATTTGTGTAATACAGCCACCCTTGCATATCGCGCTAGGATTGCATCAGCTTAGCAGGTAGATAATGAAACTAAAGGGCAAGGGTATTTTTGTATGGTTATTAGAATTAAAAATTATAATACAGTGTCTTTCATTTAGCTGCATTTCGCTTACCTGTATTTTTTGTCCAGCTGCACAAAACATTGTATAACAAAAACAAAATATTCTGCGTATGTGCACAAATTTTTCTACAAACTTGAATGTGCAACTAAATGAAAGACACTGTATTATTATTTTTAATAATAACCAGATGAAAAATCATTTATTGCATTTGTCAATTAAAAATAAAACAATTAATCCATATTACTTAGTTTTATTGACACAAAAAGGATAAACTCAAATAATACCTGCCTTTCAGGTAGGTAACTTGTGCACTATACATACATAAGTAGTTGGTATTTTAAAATGTTTCTGATTTTTTTAAGGTACATATTTCTTGCTGTTCGGTTCAAAAAAAAATTGTTTTTGAAAATTCCAGTCAAAAATTGTTTTTGTTTAATTTTAAAATAAATGTTATAAATGCTCTGTAATAAATTTAGCATAATGACACTGACTGTAATTATATGTAAAATAAAAATACTCATTTATTGATAAAGAAAAATTTACAAGTCAAGGTTTACATGCTTAGTACAAGCACTACATAACTAAAAATAGTAGCTGAACCTAATAATCATCATCAGAGTCTTCTGATGAATCGTTCACTGTATAATCGTCATCATTTTGTGGCATTGTGCAACAATATGATGACGATTCCAATCTTGACTCTTCTATGCTAGGGCTTACAATTAACTTTAATACATCTGTACATATTTTTTCCGGCTTTTTTTTGGGAATCTCTCGAAGGCTATTGATCAAAGGATCAGATGTTATAATTAACATGCACAGTAAGTCTCTATTCGTGGCAACATGCGAGCACTTGCGGGTGTTGTACTCCCTAAATCTGCGGCAATCTTTGTTCCGTGCTTCTTGAGCCTCTTCGGAAAGCTGCCCAATTGGAAGCAATGCCGTTTCGATGACTTCTGTGCTGTGAATTAATATTTTATGCACAGTAGCAGGCATACAGTATCACGAATAGGGACTAAGATAATGTTTTCTGGTTTCAAGACAAAATTTTTTGAATTCAACTAAGTTTATCTCGAATCCAGAAGACAATGTTCTCAAAATAACATCAAACTTTTTTATAATTGTAACATCCAACCCTGTGATCTGAGCACTCATCTCAGCATTCTTAAAAAGCGACGGGCTGTATTTCCATCATTTGAAGAACCAAATCCTGGCTTTGGTTTATCTACAATGAGTCCCATCTCGTTCTTAAATTTCAATTTGATTTCCTCGGAACGAACCTTGATATCTGCTTTGTCTTCGTTGCTTCTAGCCTGCCATTTCTTAATATTCAACTTGTAACTGATATGTAAAAGACATTCGAAGCAACGAATCCAAGCATGAAGTGTAGATAAACCAAAGCCAAAATGTTCTTGATTGCTGTTAAACATCGCGGGGTCATCGTTCATCGTCTTGGGGGTGGCGCCACAGATGAAACACTTTTGGGATGAACTAGTTTCCGTTAAGGCGTTACACACCTTTCCGTCTGTCATTGTCAGCAAAAGTTCGTGTTTTACAGAGATTTGAGAATCACCAAAGTTGATAAGTGTTGGAAGAATAGCATTAACTTCTTTCCACAATCTATTTGTCTCCACTAACGTGAAGTCGTTCGTTTCTTTGGCAAATATAAATTTGATTGGGCGACAATACAAAGTTGATGAAGGCCGAGGATTTTGCCAAATAATTTTGGACCCATCATATAACTTAAGGGAAACTAAAGAAAATGCGAAAAGAAACTCGTCTGTATATTCAGTGTTCTCAAATCTCTGTTTGTATGTGCTGTGCCCAGAACTTCCATCACATCCCCATTTACTAACAAGTGTAAACGATGAACTTGTTGGGAGCACACTGCTGATAACTTCATTCTGTGCTAATACTAGACGTTCCATTGGTTTATTTAATAAGGCTTGCAAATTTATTTCAGCACGAGTTTCTGTTATAGTAATGTGCTCCTCTGCAGGGTAACAGGCCTGTTTGGACTTTTTTAAACTAAAATATGACGGAAACACATTATGCCCCGCCCTCATGGACCACTTCCTAGTTTGTTTTTAAGAATGCGTTGTTGACTTAGAATCTATATAGTAAGCTAAGGCTTCGTCACTACTTAATTGCCTAGGATTAACGGAACTGGTATTTTTAGACTTAATAATATTATCTGGGCTCTCACTAATGTCTCTAATCACATTGGCAATTTTCCTTTGCCCTGCTGAACGCACAGCAATTTCGGCAGCAGTCACCAATTCACTGACACTTCGGGATTCTACGAGATCCACGACGCGACGTTTCTTAGTCTTAAACGACGATTCCTCGAAATCTTTGCGAGGTCTTCCTGCAGGAGTCACATTCTCACTTGATGTTGAAGGTTGTGGCGCAAAAGAACTCGCAGTAAACTGTATGTCTGCTTCATCCAACCAATTCTTATTTTTAATTAAAAAACGCTCCTTCGACTCTCCTGAAGCCAACCATTTGGCACCAAACTTATTAGACAAGTTGGATATCTTCAACTTTATTTCTTTTTGGCTGCTTTCAGTAATGTCACCAAAGTGAAATTTTGAAGAAAGAAAGTCATATACACGCGAGTTTTTTTCATTCTTCGTGTGTTTCAACCACTCATCAAAAAAGGCTACCCTTGAAATAGAGTAAACGTGTTCTGGAAAAAAAGAAAAAAAAAACATGCTGTACTGAAGTGTGCTAAATAATATGTGTATTTTTACGAAGAATAAAGTTATTTCTGTGTCATATCTAAAAACTAGCCCGGATAGAGGTGAATGTCTGTATATTCTGAACTTTCAAAGTTTTTTTTTTTTAAAAAAAAACACGCTAAAATATATAGGCTATTTAAAAAAAATACTAAAAATTCAAATTAATAGATTCTGATTAAAAAAATACATTAAAAAATAGTACTTACCCTCAGTATTAATATTCATCACAAAAACTTTCACAATGTTACAATATGTCACTATAAGATGTGCACGAAAGTGTCGCTAAATTGCAACTGATTGATTGAAAGAGCTGCATTAAACTCATTACCTGACTTCTGACGCTTATGACTCGCCACTTGCAAATTTGATAAACAACCTTTTCTCGGAATTCGGGCTTTGGTGGTGTTGTTTACGTTTTGCGAATAAGATTTCCTGGAAATCATAATATGAATTTTGTCCACCTAGCATGTTCTACGCGACACACTGTGCGTTCGCTGCTTGAAAAAAGGCCAGAATACCGAAACAGGCAACACAAAGTCATTTTTTTCATGACAATGCGCCATAGCATACGGCAAAACCAGTTCGCGACACGTTGGAAGCACTCAGCTGGGAAGTTCTACCCCATGCGGCTTACTCACCAGACTTGGCTCCTTCCAATTACCACTTGTTTGCATCGATAGGTCACACACTTGCTGAACAGCGCTTTGGTTCGTACGAAGATGTAAAAAAATGACTCGATGAATGGTTCGCAGCAAAAGGGGAAGATTTTTGCTGGCGTGATATTCACAAATTGCCTGAAAGACGGGAAAAATGTATAACAAGCGATGGAGCATACTTTGAATAAAGCACTTTTTATTATTCTTCCGAATTTAACATGTTTTTTTTAGAAAAAAAAAATCCACATTTCATACTTGTACACCTGGTATTTAGGAATTAAATTATCATATAATAACAACGTAGAACAAGAAATAAAAGAACAAATAGTAAAAGCAAGTAGAATACCAGAATGCTTCAATAACACTATTTGGAAAAATAAATACTTGAGAACAGAAGTAAAATCTTGTATATATAAAATCTCTAGTTCGACCAGTTATGACCTACACAGCAGAGACAAGACGAGAAACACGCAAAACTCAGAGATACTTCCAAACTTAACGTTGCAGAACCCGACATAGTTATGTCGGGGCACTCCATCCCTCTAACATCGTCACTCAATCTGTTAAGCGTTAATTTGGGAGCAAATTTGTCCTGGCATGAACATGTTACAGGCATAGCAAGGAGAGCTTCTCAAAAGTTGGGAATATTGTTTCGAACCAGAAAGCTTTACACTCCACAACAACTGTTAATTCTTTACAAAGCTCAAATTCGACCAACTATGGAGTACTGCTCCCATGTTTGGAGCTCCGCTCCCAAACATACACTGCATTTATTGGATTCTATCCAGAGAAGAGCTGTTCGTCTGATTGGAAACCCGGAACTGACCGACGGCCTTGATTCGCTGGAACATCGAAGAACGGTTGGCGACTTGAGCCTATTCTACAAGTACTTTCATGGAAAGTGTTCGAAGGATGTGGCCCGCTTAATTCCTCCCAGAGCGGTGCATGTTAGAAGTATACGTCGCGCTAATACTTCACATCCGTATGAGGTTCAGCTTGTTACTCCTCGTACAACGCTTTTCAAGCAGTCTTTTATATGGAGAACATCATACCTTTGGAATAGTTTGCCCAGGACTGTGTTTCCCATCGAGTACAATCTACAGCGATTCAAGAACAACGTGAATCGCTTTCTCCGCACACGTGTCGCTCTTGTAGCGCTTTAGGGACTTCCCTGTAGCACGTGTGCTAGACCCATAAAAAAAAAAACAAGTGAAATGAAAACATTAAGAAGAATGGCAGGAAGAACCCTTTGGGACAATGACAACATAAGGCAAATATGTGAAGTAGAGGACATTAACACGTGGATAAGAAACAGAAAACAAGAATGGAACCAACACATAAATAGAATGTCCGAACGACGATTAGTGAAAATAGCTCGAGATAAATCACCGATGGGCCGAAAAAGTATAGGACGCCCACGAAAAAGATGGAACAACGACCTGTAGCGACGATACGTTAAAGAAAAACAGGCAGGAATGCCTAATATAAAGAAGAAGAAGAAGAAGAACTTAAAAAACGCGTTTTGAAAACTTAAATTGACAAGACAAGCTAGAGAACAGAAAACAGCAATATCGATCAAAACTAAAGCCAAAGAAAACAACATAATATTCACTAGAGCTGATAAGGGTAAGTCTGTGGTAGCTATTTCTAGAGAACAATATATATTTAAAACCCTTTCTTTTCTTTACACAGACAAATTTCAAGTATTAAATAATGACTCAACAAAAGTCTACCAAAAACTAATAAAATCTACTTTAAAAGATCTCACAATTTTCAATGATTTTGAAAAAAGTACTTTAACAATAATGAACCCACAGGCTCCAAAATTATATTCTCTAATTAAATTACATAAAAAGGATCTCCCTATTAGACCAGTTCTATCGTTTGTTACGGCACCATCAATCAAATTATCACAACAACTCATCCCTTTACTACGACAACATTGCAAATTTAAACCGAAATATAGTATATCCAACACCTATGAACTAAATAAAATTAAAAACATTAACTTACCGGAAAATTCTAGAATTATCTCATTTGATGTACAAAATTTATTTCCTAGTATCCCACCATATGAACTCATAGAATTAGTAGATAATCTTTTAATTAAGAATAAAGTAAACGAAATTATTAAACGGGATATTTTAGATTTACTTATGACGTGCTTGGATCAAAATTATTTTAAATTCAACGATAACTTTTATACATCTAAAGAAGGTCTAATAATGGGTAATCCTTTAAGCCCTTTACTTGCGGAAATTTTCATGAATCATTTAGAACTAAAAATTCATCAAGACGCGGTAAGCAAAAATATTGTTTACTGGTATAGATATCTTGACGATATCATTTCCTGTTTCACGGGAACAAATAAATAACTAACAATCTTCCTTAACTTCCTAAATAATTTGCATCCTAATATTATATTCACCTTAGAATTAGAAACCAATAACTCTATAAATTTCTTAGACATATCTATATCAAACGTGAACAATAAACACGATTTCTCGATTTTTCACAAACCTTCACATACTGACACAGTCATACACAATAGTTCATCCCACCCTTATACTCACACAATGGCAGCTTTTAACTCTTTTATACATAGATTGTTACATATCCCTATGACTAAAAACTAATTTTAACAAAGAATTCAACATAATCAAACAAATAGCAATTAATAATGGATATGACCTCAACATTGTAGATAATATTTTGAATAAAAAATCATTTAAACAAGCAGTCTCTCTAATTTATCCCACCATTAATGACAAAAAAGGAAAATTTAGTACTCACATACACAGGGAAAGTAACTAGAACAATTTCTAAACATTTAATAAAAAAAACAATAAAATAGCATTCAAAACCAGTAATACCTTAGGGAATTAATTTTGAATAACAAAACCAAATCTAAGAAATCCTCAAAATCAGGAGTTTATTTATTAAATTGTGGATCTTGTACTAAAACCTACGTAGGATAAACTGGCAGATCTTTTGAAACTCGCGTTAAAGAACATAAACATAGTTATTTAAAAAATAAGAGCAATTCACATTACGCAACCCATATAATAAACGAATCCCATAATTTTGATGATACGTTAAACATCCTACATGTAGAAAATATATTTAAAAAATTAAATATGCTTGAATGTCTTGAAATTAACAAATGGAAAAACTCCAATCTATTATTAAACTAGCCGGGCCCGCGGCTCCGCTCGCGTGGTTTTGATTCACTACTATCATCACTGCTTATTCCTTATGTTACCCAACGTAATAAAATATCTCCCATTATTTCTCCTTATCTCCCAATATTTCTCCTTATCTCCATTATCTCTACATAATTTCCATTATCTAGACTTATCTCTGCTCATCTCCTATTTTTTCTCCTTATCTCCCATTATTTCTCTTTATCTCCCATTATCTCACCTTATTTCTCATTATCTAGGCTTATCTCGACTTATCTCCCATTATTTCTCCTTATCTCCCATTATTTCTCCTTATCTCCTATTATCTCACCATAACTCTCATTATCTAGACTTATCTCTGCTTATTCCTCATTATCTCTCCTTATCTCCTATTATTTATACTTATCTCTCATTATCTCACCTTATCTCCCATTATCGACTTATCTCCCATTATTTCTCCTTATCTCCCATTATCTCACCATAACTCTCATTATCTAGACTTATCTCTGCTTATCCCTCATTATCTCTCCTTATCTCCTATTATTTATACTTATCTCCCATTATCTCACCTTATGTCCCATTATCGAGGCTTATCTCGACTTATCTCCCATTATCTCACCTTATCTCCCATTATCTAGGCTTATATCGAATTATATAGAACATATGTATAAATTTATAAAAACTCGGATAAGTGGTTCTCGAGTGATAAGCGCACTAACGGTCAGACAGACAGACATAGAGACGTTTCATTTTGTATATATTGTATTCTTTGCTACATGATATTGTTCCATATTTAATGCTTTAGGGAGTGTATTGCAAGAGAACGCGCTAGCGGCAAACTTTTCTCCGACTTGACTCACTATTGTCGTCACTGCTTATTTCTTATGTCACCTAATAAAATATATCCTATAACCTGGCCAGAGAACATACGTATGTTTAAAAAAAGGCACGTAAATCGGATAAGTGGTTCTAACGGACGGACAGACAGACGGACAGAGAGACATTGCATTTTATATATATTATAGATATTCTCTGCTATATAATATTGTTCCATATTTAATGGTTTGGACTGTGTATTGCAAGAGAACGCTCTAGCGGCAAACTTTGTCCGACTTCATTTACTATTATTGTCACTGCTCATTCCTTATGCTACCTATCGTAATAAAATATAGCCTATAACCTGGCCAGAGAACATATGTTTTTTAAAAAAAAAGTGCGAAAATCGGATAAGTGGTTCTCCAGTGATAAGCGCACTAACGGACAGACAGTCAGACAGAGATACGTTGCATTTTATATATATTATAGATGTAATAAAATATATACTTATAACCTGGTCAGAGAACATATGTATGAATTTAAAAAATCACGTAAATCGGATAAGTGGTTCTCGAGGGATAAGCGCATTAACGGACAGACAGACAGACAGACAAACATTGCATTTTTTATATATATTATAGATATAGATTATTATTATTATTATTATTATTATATAACCTGGCCAAAGAATATATGTATGAATTTAAAAAAAAGACAGGTAAATCGGATAAGTGGTTCCCGCGTGATAAACGCACTAATGGACAGACAGACAGACATATATAATATATATAAAATTGCATTTTATATATATTATAGATTATAGATTACGGATATTCTTTGCTACATAATATTGTTCCATATTTAATGGTTTAGGCTGTGTATTGCAAAGGCACGCGCTAGCGGCATACTTATTTCTGACATCATTCGCTATTTTACGTCACTGCTCATTCCTTATGCTACCTATCGTAATAAAATATAGCCTATAACCTGGCCAGAGAACATATGTATGTTTTAAAAAAAAAGTACGTAAATCGGATAAGTGGTTCTTCAGTGATAGGCGCACTAACGGACAGACAGACAGAGAGACGTTGCATTTTATATATATTATTTACCCTTTCTTAATCTTTATTAGTTCTCTGAAATAGTACCACAGATTTGCATTCTTAAAATAATTCTGTCTGTAAATAATACTCGTATAATAAAATGATTAGCATAATCTTAAGTAATTAAGGATAGCTTTAAGCACTACATAACCAGGATTACTATCAAATATTTTTCTTTCTTATTTACTTCTGAAGAAGCCATTGTATGATGAAACAATTGTCCAATTACTTTAAATATATTGGAAATTAAAACATAGTGTTGTTTTTATATAATTTTACTTAAATTGTTTACAAACAAACGAGCACAAATTTTCGCGGTGCAAAACTCATAACAATACTCCTCATGATGACTCAGAGAGAATAAAATCATAATATTGCTGTATCTAGACTGTGCAATTTCAAATGCTTTTTTTACTGCACTGTATATTATTAGTAAAGCCAACTGGCTTGGACATAAAGAACACATTAAACTAAAACTACTTATCGTTGATGGAGCAAGTATATTAAGGAAAAATATTAAATAAAGTTTCTAATTGACCTGAACCACCTTTATCGAACACGAACTCCTTGTAAAACTTTTATTTATTTATTTTATAAATAAAAGTACTTTAAAACTAATAAAATTTTATGTTTGTTTCGAGCGAAGAGGTTATTTTATTGCTTTAAAGTTTGATTAAAGTTACTGCAGTTTAAACATCGTTGAGGAGAAGTGAAACTATAAGTTAGTGGAAGTGGTATATATAGGTATATAAAAGCTCAATTATGTTTGCACTTAAATGTTGAATTATGGTCCGAACATATACTTCGATAATAATAAATTAAATTTATCTCCTTTTAATTTTTGGTTTTACGGTTAAAGTTTTTCTCAAAATCCTAGAAATAACGGTTTTATTGAACAAATAACACGTAGGCTGAAAAGTTTTTGGTCTAGCTACTTAAAACTCATTTTTCTTGCAAAATTCTACTTTATTCGTCAATCCTTCAAGAGCGATACAATCGGTCTAACATTTCTACTATACCTTTCTTGTATAAGGATTTGTCTTTGCCTTCAAAATGGGCCTCAGTTTCGGCAATAACTTCTTCATTGGAGCTAAATCTTTCCGGCGAGCATTTTTCTGAGGTCTGCGAATAGATAATAGTCGCTGGGAACCAAATCTGGAGAGTACGGTTAATAAGGAAGCAATTCTAGCTTTAATTCATGGAATTTTTCCATCGTAAACATTGATGAAATAACACTTTTTTCTTGTTCATTTGGAGCCGTTTCTTTGCGATTTCTGTCTTCAAATGCACCAATAACTTTATATAATATTCGCTATTGATGGTTTTTTTCGTTCTCAACATAGTTGGTGAAGATTATTCCATGCGCATCCCAAAATACAGAGGCCAAAACCTTCCCAGACGACTGTTGTGTCTTTAGTCGCTTCGGGCGGCTTTTACCGGCTGCTATCCACTCAGCTGACTGTCGATTTGATTCCGATGTGTAATGGTGGATCCATGTTTCATCCATTGTCACACATATGAAAAAATCATTAACCTTAAACAGGTCCAAACAGCGCTCAGAATCATCAACATGTTGTTGTTTTTTGGTCTACTGTGAGCAAACGCGGTACCCATTTCGAACAGAGCTTTCTTATGCCCAAATGATCATGCAAAATTTGACAATACACGTTCTTTTAATATTATTTAGGGTATCAGCTATCTCACGCAATTTCACTTTACGGTCATTCAAAACAATTTTGTGTATTTTTTTGATGTTTTCTGGTGTAACCACCACATTTGGGCGTCCAGAGCGTTCAGCATCATTTGTGTCTGTACGACTACATTTAAACTCAGCATACCAGTAAATGATGAGTGACTTTTCAGGGGCAGGGTCCTCGTCACACTTACCAAGCCATTGCTTTACTTTAACGGTATTTTTTCCCGTCAAAAAACAGTGTTTAATCAACACACTCCAAATTCGATTTTTTCCATTATTTTGAAAATGTCATAAGTACTAAAACCACTGTAACTTGTGAACTAATCGTCGAAAAGTCATAAAATTTTGACACGTACCCCTTTCCGGCGAGCATTTTTCTGAAGTCTGCGGATAGATAATAGTCGCTGGAGGCCAAATATGAAGAATACGGTGGATGAGGAAGCAATTCCAACTTCAATTCATGGAATTTTGCCATGGTAACCATTCACTTGTGACACGGTGCATTGTCTTGATGAAAGCGCACTTTCTTGTTCATTTGAAGCCATTTGTTTGCGATTTATACCTTCAAACATACCAATAACTTTATATAATATTCGCGTTTTTCCCTTCTCAGCATAGTCGATGAAAATTAGTCCATGCGCATCCAAAAATAGAGGCCAGAAACATTCCCAGCCGACTGTTGTATCTTTGGTCGCTTCCGGCGGCTTTCACCGCTGTCCACTCAGCTGACTGCCGATTTGATTTCGGTGTGTAGTGGTGAATCCATGTTTCATCTATTGTCACATATCGCATGAAAAAAATCCTTTTTATTGCACTTAAACAGGTCCAAACAGCGCTCAGAATCAACAACACATTGTTGTTTTTGGTCCACTGTAAACAAACGCGCTACCCATTGCGAACAGAGCTTCCTTATACTCAAATGTTGATACAAAATATGACCAACACGTTCTTTTGATATCTTCAAGGTGTCAGCTATCTCACTAAATTTCACATTACGGTCATCCAAAACAATTTTGTGGATTTTTTTGATGTTGTTGGGCGTCCAGAGGGTTCAGGATCATTTGTATCTGTACGACCGCGTTTAAATTCAGCATACCAGTAAATGATGAGTGATTTGACGGGGATGGAGTCCCCCTCATACTTATCAAGTTACTGCTTTGTTTGAACAGTATTTTTTCCCATCAAAAACAGTGTTTAATCAACACACGAAATTCGATATTTCCCATTGTTTTTTTTTTGTGTTTTAATGGCACTGGTGATTACCAAATAGCCAGCTTGATTTTTTAAATATATAATCTATATATAAATAGGACATCACAAACACCCAAGCAGACTGGCGGAATCGAACCGCCGACCACCGGATTCATAGTAGGTTTCATTACGTACTCCTCCAGTGGTCCGGTCCACCTTTCTATTGTTTTGAAAACATCAAAGGTAGCATCACTAAAAACACTGTAACTTGTAAACTAAACGTTGAAATGTCATGAAATTTTCACACGTATCGTTTGAAGATTTGTACTTCCTAAATATCATATGGAATTTTTGAAGAGGACGACATCTACGCTACGGTCAGAAAGTATTTGCCCACCTAGAAATTTCAATGTAACTGCCCAAATTTAATATCTAATTAAACCCTTTTATTACATTAGGTAAATTTAATTGTTCTTAACAAGTGTCCATCATAAAATTGTTTAGTTAAGCCTTTTTGGTGAAATCACAAATTAAAACCAATTAGAACAATTTTCCAAGTTTAGCGTGATAATCGTTTTGAGGCCATTTCTGAGAATTCCAGTTGAAGTAAGAACTCGTTTCAAGTTTCTAGAAATTATGGAAATTCCTAGTGACATTTCATGATACAAACTATGTTATAAAGAACATTGCCCTTTTGGAAATTAACCATTCACAAACAGTACTTTGTCATTGATACAGGCTCCATTGTTTTGCCAAAAACGAAAGAAGTTTCCGTTGAAAATCGGACTTTGATAAATTGCGAGACATCAAAATGGTCACTCAAGTCGACAAATGGCGATTGATATACGGATGTCAAGGAGAACAGTGGACTACACCGTAAAAAAATTTGCTGCAGAACATGGAATTTTCAACCAAAAACGTTCAGGAAGGCCTCGAAAAACGACTCCCGCTGAAGACAGAGCTATAACAATGTCCAGCAGACGTAATCGCCGCCTAACCGCACCAGAAATCACGGCTCAAGTAAACCTGGAGCGGCCCATCCCCATCAGCGTGACAACCATGAAGAACAGGTTAGCAGAAGGTGGACTACACCGGAGAATTGCAGTGAGGAAACCACTTCTTAGGCAAGTGAATAAACGTAAACGATTAGAATGGGCCCGAGGACATGAAAATTGAACATCAGAACAATAGGATTCCGTTCTTTGGAGCGACGAATCTAAATTCGAAATTTTCGGTTCAAATCGACGAGTTTACGTGCAGCATTCAGCTGGAGAGAGGGTGTTGGAAGCCTGTCAGTTGCCTACAGTAAAACATGGTGGAGGTTCAGTAATGGCTTGGGGTTGTTTTGGCAACGATAAAGTTGGAAAAATCTTTAAGATAGAAGGAATCATGCGAAAAGAACAGTATCAAGACATTTTGCTAACTCAAATTCGGGGAGAGATATTTTTCAGGGGAAATTTATTTTTCAGCATGACATCGACCCTAAACATTCTGCTAAACAAATTAGAGAACTTTTGGACCAGTGGAAATCCGATGACGTCCTGGAAGTGTTGACTTGGCCTCCACAATCACCTGACGTGAACCCCATCGAATTGCTGTGAGACCATTTAGACAGGTGTGTTTGAAAACTCAATCCAACATCAGAAAATCACTTGTGGGAACTTTTACAAGCAGAATTGGTTAAAATAACCGAAGAAAGTTTTTGCCATAATTCTCTAACATAGTTTCCTTCAAGAGCGATACATTTAGTCCTGTGGTCTTCCAACATTGGGATAACTCTCATATAGTACGAGTTGTCAAGCTGTCTCAAATAAGCTTCAGTTTCCCATTAATATATTAATAATTGAATGCTCTACACAATATTGAACCAAAAGTCAAATTCCTAACTCACTGTGCCCCGGTCTGAGAGAAATAAGATTTTAGCTTTTCACAAATAACAAGTTTTTGTATTATGGGAAGGTAAATTTCAGCACTTCAATCGAGTTTCCAAGAGCTCTGCCGGTTATTGGATAAATTTAAATTATGTACTAAATCATTAAAGTCCGGTAGTATTTTAAAAGATGTTGATTACACTGATCAACACTAGTCATGCCACACGAACTTTGATAGCTAATACTGTTTTAGCTAACTACCCTCATTATTAAACTGCAGTTGTTTTGTTTCAATTAGCATCAGTTTTCTTGTGATACGGTAATACTTATAACTAATAACTAGTACTACGGCAATAAAAGCAAAGGAACGTTCTCGAAGAAAGAGTCATAAAACTATTTGTCTGTGATTTCATCAAAATATTGTGATTTATTAACTGCGTTAACATGTCGAGAAAGTGTAGTAACGATCCTAACTCTTTTTTCACCGGTATTTTGGTTTCGCTGTGGGCCATCAAGACAAATCCTGGGCCCCTCATATTTGTTGCATAACGTGTGTGAAGAATTTAACCGATTGGAAGAAAGGGTCCCGTCATATGCCGTTTGCTGTACCCATGATTTGGACCGAAACAAGAGATCACATTTCAGACTGCTGTTTTTGTCTTACTGACGTAAATGGTATAAATTTCAAGAAAAAACACATAGTTATTTACCCTAGTTTACCTTCAGCCATGAGACCAGTCCCTCATAGTGAAAATTTGCCTATACCAGTTGCATCTGCGTCCGTTGAGATTGACGATACACAATCCTCCACTTCAAGCCAATGTGTTGATGAGGACGATGACTCTGAGTTTGAAGAAATTCTAACCAAGCCACACTTGATAACTCAAGGAGACCTAAACGATTTGGTTCGCGATTTAAATTTGTCAAAAAAGCAGTCAGAACTATTAGGATCTTGATTAAAAGGATAGAATTTGCTACATCATGAAACTAAAATCAGCTATTTTCGAAATCGTGATCAACACTTCAGATCATACTTTTCTCAAGACGGGGACTTGGTGTATTGTAATGATATAAATGGGATTATGAAGATTTTGGAAATCGATTTTGATCCCTCCCAGTGGCGTTTATTCACCGACTCTTCTAAAACAAGTCTAAAAGCAATGTTACTGCATAACGGAAATATACTTCCTTCTGTACCTCTGGCCCATGCTGCTAATATGAAAGAAACTTATGAAAATATGTAGTTATTACTTGAAAAAATCAAGTACAGTACATGTTCTTTCAAAATGTGTGGCGATTTAAAAGTTGTTGCCTTATTACTCGGACTTCAGCTGGGTTATACTAAATTCTGCTGCTTTTTATGGGAATGGGACAGTCGGGACAGAACAAACCACTATGATAAAAAAATATGGCCTACGCTTGCATCCTTAATTCCTGGACAAAAAAATGTGAAGTATTTACCCCTTGTAGAGACATCTGAAGTACTTCTTCCACCATTGCATATCAAATTAGGCCCGATCAAAAATTTTGTAAAGGCAATGGATCGCAATGGGAGTGGATTTTTGTATCTAAAAGAAAAATTCCCCAAAATAAGTGATGCAAAGTTAAAAGAGGGTATTTTCGTAGGACCTCAAATCAGGGAGTTAATAAAAGATCCGGTATTTGAAGAAAAATTGAGCGATTTAGAAAAACCAGCATGGAAATCTTTTAAGAATGTTGTTGCAAATTTTTTGGGTAACCGTAAGAGTGAGAGTTACAGAGAGTTGGTTGGCGAGCTATTGTTGGCTTATCAAGCATTGGGTTGCAACATGTCACTCAAGATTCATTTTTTAGACTCACACCTGGATTTTTCATCAGAATTTGGGGGCTGTGAGAGATGAGCACGGAGAATGGTTTCATCAGGATATTTCTAAGATGGAAAAACGTTACCAGGGCAAATGGAACCCAAATATGTTGGCAGATTACTACTGGACAATCAAAAGAGACCAACCAGGATCTAAATTTACTACAAAATCTTAGATCGTAACTTCATAATAAAACTTTTTTACATTTTTGGTTTAGGAGGGCACTGTTTTTTAAAATATTTTAAATTACTTAAGAGAATAAAATTCTTGGCTAACAGATTATTTTTACTGCCAACCACTTATTAAAGTAAAAAATATCATAAAAGTCCATGTGGCACGAAAAAGTTACAATTTTGTTTGCCAGTGTTATGAACAACTGACACTAGTTCACTGTCACATTTTTTGAGTACGATAACACCACAGCTGGAAGCTTTTTCGTTAATCATTAAGATAATTTTTATGTCAAGCTAACCGAAATTAATATTTTGATAACACATTGGGAATAACGGATGGTGTTTTTTTCCTAAAAGTCGACAGTTTAGTGTTAAGCAACTGAGCTACAAATGTGCCTTTAAATGATAATATACTTTATACTAAAAACTTCTGTTTAATTCTAATTTTTGATTAAGTCGGCACATTACTCATTTTTCTTGTTAATTAATTATTATTTTTAATTATTGTTTGTCGTTCAAATAAATATGAATTTTGCGTATTCCATTGTTAAATCATTATTAAAATTTATTGTCGTTTAGGTAATATACATACTAATTTTAATCGTTAATATTCCAAATCACACAAGAAATAAATTAAAACTGACCATCAATTATGGATGTTTCGTTTAAATTTATTTAGAATTTAGAAATACTCTAAACTCTAATTGTAAAACCAAATGATGTTTTTGTTAGTATTGTGCAAAAAAACTGCAATATGTGTGGTGTACTATAATAAAACATAATTACTTTTGTATATACAGTCTGTCAAGTAAGAACGTGCCCGTTCGTATTCTTGAAAAATACCGTCAAACGGGTGAAATCGATCAGTCGTTTTGAGATAACTGAATAACAAATAATTATATTTTAATGCAATTAAAAATATAACTTCCTTGATACTTAGGTTGTCGATTGGTGACTGGAGTAAGGTCATAGATGCAATTTTTTTTTTTATTTTGAATTAAAAGGTGATCGACTTCACCCCAGGGTTCGGGATGAAGTCGATCACCCATTTTAAAAGGCATATTTCCCACTTTAGGATTGTTCGGGATGAAGTCGATCAGTAAAAAATTTAAAAAAAATTATATGTAGGTACCAAGGTACCACCTACATTTGCAGAATTTTGCAATAAAACACAAATTAAGGAAATATAAACGTTTATTCTTTGGACAAGCTTTACACAGACATTGATTTCTTAATGACATAAACCTTAAATAAACAAACTATACTTAAAAATAAAAATACAGGCAAAAATAAAACTAAAAAACAGAATTCAAAAAATTACGAAAGGAATGAACACACAAAAATTTCTTACTGGAGTGTTTCCATTTCGTTTTTTCTAAGCGAGAAGAAATGTTTGCCCCGCTTTAGTGATTTTAAATTAACTTGTCGGACAATCTGTTCCCTGTTTATGACAGACTCATCCGGAATAATTGGATAAATGAAAAACAAAGATTTCATGGATGGATGTTTACGCAGTGTACTTACAACTATGTCAGCCCCTGATATTTCAATAATTTTAGCGATATAAAATCGATCTCTCTTATTTGTTTCATATTTTGTGATGATAAATTGTCCTATATCCCAGTTCCTGGATGAATCAAGAATAATGTTGGTTGGCTCAGCAGAACTTTCTCCAATTTCATAATCATTTGTGTTGATATGCTGTTCCTCCGCCTCCAATGTCTGTAAGTCATCTTCCTCTTCGCTGTCGCTTATTTGCCTCTTACGTGTTTTGGGTTGCTTGCAACTGCTCTGGTTCTCTTTTTCCAAATCTTCTGTGCCTATGCTTTTGCCAGCGACTATGTTTAGTCTTTTTCCTCGTTTTGGAGCATCATTAGGCCCAGTCTTGAGCTCTACAAGCACTGCAGTCATTGAAGTTTCTGCCACGTTTCCTTCCTCCGGTGTAGTAGGCCTTCTTTTTATTTTTGCAAGAACAGCATCGGGATTGAAGGGGACTAAGCCGCAGGCTCTAAATCCAGCTAAAATATTGTTCGTTTCGCGATCCCCAAGTCCTTCAACCGTGGTTTTCAACATCCTAGGAAATATAGTTTTTGGTAAAACCCCCCTATTCTTTAGTTTCCATTCCTCCAGTGCTCTTTTCCATGATACTTTGAGAGGACGAAAATATGCCACGTCCAGTGGCTGGAGCATGTGGGTCGAATTGGGGGGAGTAAGACAAACTTAATGTTGTTATTTTCACACTCTTGAATGAAACTGACAGTAATATGACTTTGCAAGTTATCTCCAATAAGCAACTTGGTTCCTTCTAATTTTCGGAAAAATGGAAGTGCTACGGTCCTGAACCAATCGTCAAACAATTCAGAATCAAAACCATCCCTTTGGAGACCTGTTGTAAATTGCTCCTGGTAATCCGCCCTCCTTCCAACCTTCATAAATATGTTTGGCTTTGTACACTGTATAAGTAGGGAGACGAGTTCCATCAGCAGCTATTGCGAACATAACTGTTGTGCTGCTTTTGGTGGTGTCAAGTGTTCTGTAGGAGTGTTTGCTTCCTTTCTTCATTACCACTTTAACCGCTCCGGGATCGTCAACGAAGTTTGTTTCGTCATAGTTTACAACGTTTTGTGGTGGGATATCTCTGATTATATCCGCCACATTTCGGAAATATTCCTTAACAATCTCGTATGTTACAGCGGCTCTCACTCGCTTTGTATTCTCCGCAAGCTTGACTGTAAGCTGAGGATGCCTCTTCATCAGACCATTAAACCACTCTTCTCCTGGCATATTATTTTTAAATCGCTTTTCAGTGATGCCGCGACTATTTAAATATTGCTGCGTGATTCGCCTAATATCAATGGGCTTTAACGGGAAACCCCACTCAGCACAGGTTTGCAAAGCATTCACTAACAAAGTTTCAGAATGCTCGTGAAGAACAGGTTGACCACCATATGTCAAGCGAGCTGCCGCATGATAGTGATTGTTAAGTGTCGTATATGGCACTGCAAACCTTTCTGACGCTTTTCGCATGCTCAGTCTTTTTTTGCGCACTGCAGCCAGCGCTCTCTCTAAATACACGGGATCGTAGTTTTTTTTGCCATAAGCACCCAGCTTCTTTATGTATTTTCGTGGCATCTATAAAAAAAAAAAATAATAAAATACGATTCGCCCCCACCCTGCCCGACACCCCTCATATGCTAGCACACAAAATTAATATATAAGAAAATCATACAAAAACAAATTGCTTTAAACATAATCTCAAAACCTAACAAAATACAGCGAAAACCAAGTGATCCATTTCATCCCGTTGTTTTGTTTCTACACACAAAAATTGCAATTGAAACCACACAAAAAATAAATTAGCATGTCTGATTGTGAATACCTTTTCTTGAATATATTCCTTATCACCTAGAGGAGCTCGGACGGGCTTAGTTTTCACTGATTTGGCTGTGCAACTATTTGATTCCACATATTTTAGAGATTGAGAAATTTTGCTCTTCTACTATTTAATTATTTTTGGAAAACTCACTTTACACGATTAACCAATAATACCGGTATAATAGATGTTCATCTGTTCGCCACACGAATGTAAATAAGAATCAGCTGATTTGTAATACAGTGTTGCCATTATGCTTAAACACAAATGAAAATACTGGTTTGATCGACTTCACCCCGTTTAACGGTATGTTTTCGAGAAAATTTTTTGTCATCATTGTGTTCTTTGGTGTGCTAATAACGACACAACTACCTTAGTAAGTAGTCCTATCGCTTCTTGGATCAATAATCGCCTGGCATCTTCGAGGCATGCAGTCGACGAGATTTTCTACAATGATCTCAAAATTTTTCGAATCCAGCCAAAGTCCTCAGTCTTTCCTCTGAACTTTCTCTTTACAAGAGACCAAACGTTTTCAATAGGGTTGGTGTCCGGTGATAGGGTCGGCCACTCTATTAGCTTATCGTGGGGCCAAGCAAGCCGCATAGCGACATGATTTTCGCCCGACAAAGGTTTCTTCAACGTGCTTCGGAATTTGACATCATGAGCACAAAGATGTTGTCGCTTGTTCTCATCGGACACATTCAAACTCGATTTTCTTAGTTTTGCCGCTTCTTGACGCAGCGTCAAGTTCGGGTTCCGTTAAAACAAAGATACGATTCATTTTTGGACTTACGGAGTGACTTTGCCCACCGAGCCACGTCACGTCAAGTCGTCAACATTTCTCGTCTCGTTAAAACTATTTACCCACTTCTTCACCAATGACACCGACTTTTTAATATAGGAGGCTGGTTTGAAAAGTCCGTGCAAAGTCCGAGAGATGGCACCACCGGCGCGTTCGAGGTCATGTTTAGTTAGTAGCATCTCTTGAATGAACGCACACCAAGTTTCAGCCATATTGGTCTATTTCTTTGTGTTTGGCATTCGTGTGAATCAAGGAAGTCGAGTGATTTTTAAGAAATGGACGAAAAAGAATTTCGTGTGGTGAGTAAACATTACTTTATGAAAGGCAAAACGCCTCAGGAGACTAAAGAGAAGCTTGATAAACATTATGGTGACTCTGCACCTTCGATTAGAACAGTTTATAAGTGGTTTCAAAATTTTCGGACTGGCCATATGGGCACAAGTGACGCTGAACGTTCTGGACGGCCTGTGGAGGTTACGACTCCAGAAATCATTGATCAAATCCATGATATGGTGATGGATGACAGAAGAGTTAAGGTGCGTGAGATTGCTAGTGCTGTGGGCATCTCGACTGAACGGGTACATAATATTCTGCATAAACATTTGGACATGAGAAAGCTATCCGCAAGATGGGTGCCGCGATTGCTCACGCTTGACCAAAAACGGAATCGTACGAAGTGTTGCAAGGATGGTTTGCAGCTGTTCCAGAAGAATCCGGAGGACTTTAAGCATCGTTTCGTCACTGTGGATGAAACACGGATACATTACTATACTCCTGAGACCAAACAACAATCTAAACAATGGGTTACCAAGGGGGAATCTGCATCAAAAAAGGCGAAGACCGTTCCTTCGGCCGGAAAGGTTATGGCGACTGTCTTTTGGGATTCGCAAGGGATAATCCTCATCGACTATCTGGAAAAGGGTAAAACTATTACAGGTGAATATTATTCATCGTTATTGGACCGTTTGAAAACCGAGCTGCAAGAAAAAACGCCCGCGATTGGCCCACAAGAAAGTCCTTTTCCATCACGACAACGCACCAGCACACACCTCAGCAGTTGTGGTCGCAAAATTAATGGAAATAGGATTCCAACTCGTTTCACATCCCCCCTATTCTCCAGACTTGGCTCCCTCGGACTACTATTTGTTCCCCAATTTGAGAAAATGGCTGGCGGGACAAAGATTTTATTCAAACGAGGAGGTGATTGCAGACACTAATGGATATTTTGCAGACTTGGACAAATCCTATTATTCGGAAGGGATCAACAAACTAGAACATCGTTGGACGAAGTGTATAAACCTAAAAGGAGACTATGTCGAAAAATAAAAAAGGTTTACCCCAAACACATAAGCAGTTTTTATTTTTGCACGGACTTTTCAAACCAGCCTCGTATTTAGCGGTTGCAGTATGTGTCATTTTGGACCCCTTTGGATGGGAACCAGGAAAGACTGCCTCTAACCGAAATTTACGTGATTTCGATGAAAGTTCGGAATCAGCTGATACTTTTACTAAAATGCATCGTAAACCAAGTTTCCCTCTGTCGATTTTTTATTGAATCGCTAAAATCGCATCTACCAAAAAAGAATTATCGCGGGACACGTTCTTACTTGACAGACTGTACTATATGTTGTACAATACAAAAAGTTATTATCTCTTGTTTAAATTAATTTAAATAAATTTAAAAAAAAATTCTGCGTTTATTTTATTTTCTGTAGTATGTAGTCAATTGATCTTCAAGTGCCTCGAATTCTTATACAGGGTTTCCAGCGACCTAGAAAATCTAGAATTATCAGGGATTTATCTGTGAAAAATCAGGAAAACTGAGAAGTCGACTTGAACAAATGGAGGTTTTGTTTGGGAAAAGCTTTATTCCAGCATTGCACAATTTCTTTACAATTGGTTTTGACTTGCTCATTTATATTATGGTGTGATCGCTGTTGAGCTCGACGAAAGCTTTAACAAAATTAAGAGACCGACTCTGTACGTCCAGCTTAAGGGCAATATCGTGTCTCTTGGCAAATTTCGAGACGCGATTTTTATTTTTACCAAACTGGTAATGGTTGATCAGTAATACTGTTACGGTCCGATTTGGCGCTCGAGAAAATTCGATCTCTTTCATCATTATCCTTGAACAAAGCAAAATTTTTCATAGAGCTAAATTGTCCCATAATTAAATTAAATATTAAATTGGAAATACCTTATTTTCCATTTCGTAGTAAATCTGATGTTTTTAATTAATGAAAATTTGTTTTACCTGTTTTTTTTTTTACTTCAAACATGACCTTTGATTTTTTGCCAAATTTTTATAGTTCTTTATGACAAAATATAGAGAGTTAGCTTATAGATTCCTTCATGTTTCCCAGTTGATGAATAGATGAAAGAACCTAATTTCCTGGGTTAAATTAATAAAGAAACTCCTATTTAGCGAAATGTTGTCTTGTCTAACGGTCAAGAAAACATGCTAGTGCTCAAAGGATGTTTCGCGGCTCAATTAGTAACAGAAATTTGCATTGAAGGATATTTAACCAAGTTGAAAAAAGAGGAGGTTCTCAATTCGACGCGTATGTATTTTTTAATGTATGTGCAATAGGAAGTCGAGTTTATTGTTTCGCCTTTCGGAAGGTAGTCCACCATAATAATACCTTTAGCATCTCAGCCGACAGAACTGCCTTCTCTTTCTTTGGGGTCGGTTCGCCAGTTTTTTTCCACTGCTTGGATTGTTGTTTTGACTCTGGGGTATAGTGGTGAACCCAGGTTTCGTCCATTGTCTCAAACATCTCCAAACAATCGCGAGAAATTGTGAGTGGAATTCGTTTTTGTTCAACTGAAAGCAATCTGGGGACCCACCTAGCGGAAACCTTAGAAAATCCGAGTTCGTTGGCAATAATATTTTGTGTTCGTTCATACGAGATGTCTATAATGTCTGCAATCTCCCTGGTAGTTAATCTACGGTTTTTCAATATGAGATCATACACTTTGCCGATGTTTTCTTCAGTCGTGACGTTGTAGGCCGGCCGGAGCGAGGGTCATCTTCGATGCTCTCTCGTCCACGTTTAAATTCCGCAACTCATTTTTTCACAGTGGTATATGACGGAGCACAGATTCCCTAGTGTTTTCATAATATCGTGGATCTCCTTTGATGTTAATATTACACAGTGCAACACATAAAATGTAAACTAAATTCTGACTTCAGTTTCTGGAAGTGCCCACCCAAACTAGCAAAACCCTGTTTGAGTTTTGATAGTTTTAGTTCGAATTTTTTTTTTTTGCCATCATCAATTTTTTTTGCTCGAGCTTTGGTTTTGCACGGCTATATCCCGTAAATTATTGGGAATTTCTCAGACGAAATGTTCTTCGCACCAAAATACACAATTTTTCGAGGCCAGATTTTCATTCTTTCGGGGTGTTTTTAGTGCAGAAAGCCCGAAAAAATGCCATTTTTTCACATTTTCGACCATAACTCACAAACCGTGCATATTTTAGCATAACTGACTTCGACAAAAATGTTCTCTGCATCAACACGAGTAACTTTGCTGAACATTGCAATAACCTACAATCGATCCTTATAGTTCTTTTGGCCGTTGTAAGGAATTTCGCCACCAAATAGTATAATTCACAACAAAATTTCAGCTTTCATCAGCAAATATATCTTTTTTTTGTGTTAAAGTTTATTTCGCAAATTTTTATCCATTTTATAGAGATATTGAAAATTTAAAATTTAAAAAACAGGGCAAAAAAACGTATAATCAATTTTAAACACACGTATACACACACGAAAAATTGACAACGTTTGAGTACTAAGTTCCTACTGTGCAACAATCCATACCAACACTAGTATGGAATTGGCGCGCACTGTGCTAGTATTGGTGCAGTGCCATATACTTAACATGCGCACGTGTTAGATATATGGTACTGTACCAATACTAGCACAGTGCGCGTCAATTCCATACTACACACAAGCGATTTCCCGTTCAAATGTGTGTATATTTATTCCAGCGTGTGTGTGTGTACCACAGCAGTTTACGAACAAAAATTTTTTTTCAATTTCTTTTCCAAAAATAGATGCTAATGGTTAGTAAACATTCAAAAGTGAGCTAAAAACCAGTTTTTTGAACATAAAACCTGAAAAAAGCTGAAATTTTGGTGTGAAATTCCTTACAACGGCCAAAAGAACTGTAAGGATCGATTGCAGGTTATTGCTATATTCAGCAAAGTTACTCGTGTTTATGCAGAGAACATTTTCGTCGAAGACAGTTATGCCAAAATACGAGGCTGGTTTGAAAAGTCCGTGCAAAAATAAAAACTACTTATGTGTTTGGGGTAAACCTTTTTTATTTTTCGACATAGTCTCCTTTTAGGCTTATACACTTCGTCCAATAATGTTCTAGTTTGTTGATCCCTTCCGAATAATAGGATTTGTCCAAGTCTGCAAAATATCCATTAGTGTCTGCAATCACCTCCTCGTTTGAATAAAATCTTTGTCCCGCCAGCCATTTCTTCAAATTGGGGAACAAATAGTAGTCCGAGGGAGCCAAGTCTGGAGAATAGGGGGGATGTGAAACGAGTTGGAATCCTATTTCCATTAATTTTGCGACCACAACCGCTGAGGTGTGTGCTGGTGCGTTGTCGTGACGGAAAAGGACTTTCTTGTGGGCCAATCGCGGGCGTTTTTCTTGCAGCTGGGTTTTCAAACGGTCCAATAACGATGAATAATATTCACCTGTAATAGTTTTACCCTTTTCCAGATAGTCGATGAGGATTATCCCTTGCGAATCCCAGTCGCCATAACCATTCCGGCCGAAGGAACGGTCTTCGCCTTTTTTAGTGCAGATTCCCCCTTGGTAACCCATTGTTTAGATTGTTGTTTGGTCTCAGGAGTATAGTAATGTATCCATGTTTCATCCACAGTGACGAAACGATGCTTAAAGTCCTCCGGATTCTTCTGGAACAGCTGCAAACCATCCTTGCAACACTTCACACGATTCTGTTTTTGGTCAAGCGTGAGCAATCGCGGCACCCATCTTGCGGATAGCTTTCTCATGTCCAAATGTTTATGCAAAATATTATGTACCCGTTCAGTCGAGATGCCCACAGCACTAGCAATCTCACGCACCTTAATTAACTCTTCTGTCATCCATCACCATATCATGGATTTGATCAATGATGTCTGGAGTCGTAACCTCCACAGGCCGTCCAGAACGTTCAGCGTCACTTGTGCCCATATGGCCAGTCCGAAAAATTTGAAACCACTTATAAACTGTTCTAATTGAAGGTGCAGAGTCACCATAATGTTTATCAAGCTTCTCTTTAGTCTCCTGAGGCGTTTTGCCTTTCATAAAGTAATGTTTAATCACCACACTAAATTTTTTTTCGTCCATTTCTTGAGAATCACTCGACTTCCTTGATTCACACGAATGCCAAACACAAAGAAATAGACCAATATGGCTGAAACTTGGTGTGCGTTCATTCAAGAGATGCTACTAACTAAACATGACCTCGATACGTGCCGGTGGTTCCATCTCTCGGACTTTGCACGGACTTTTCAAACCAGCCTCGTATGCACGGTTTGTGAGTTATGGTTGAAAATGTGAAAAAAATGGCATTTTTTCGGGCTTCCTGCAGTAAAAACACCCCGAAAGAGTGAAAATCTGGCCTCGACATGTTCACAATAATTGTGTATTTTAGTGTGAAGAACATTTCGTCTGAAGATTATATTGAGAAATTCTCAATAATTTACGAGATATAGCCGTGCAAAACCAAAGCTCGAGCAAAAAAATTGATGGTAGCAAAAAGCAAAAAAATTGATGGTTGCAAAAAGAAAAATTCGAACTAAAGTATCAAAACCCAAATAGGGTTTTGCTAGTTTGGGTGGGCACTTCCAGAAACTGAAGTCAGAATTTAGTTTTACATTCGATGACCTCGAAAATGTTGCACAGTGTTATTTTAAAACAGGTGCTTGGTGACTGCACGTTCTTCAATTTTTTTCCATTTTTCCATAAACGCTGCATTTGGTCTCACTAAACTGGTTCTAACCTAAAAACTACAAATTCTACAGCAACAAAATTTTACACTGTCACAACCAAAGAAAATATGAAGTTATTAAGAGTACTATAATAAAAATCGCGAACTTTTCAATCTATCCTTGTAGTTTCTGAAAAAATCCTGAAAAATTTAAATTTTTGTAATAAAATACCGATAATTCTGGCAAATATGTACCCATTTGGATGCTTATTTTTTTACTCGACAGAGTACACATTCGAGATGATCCCATATAAGTTTTATTGAAATTAGTTATGTAGTTTCAGAAAAAATTCTGAAAAACTTAAGTTTCTGTAATAAAACACCGATAACTCTGGCAAATATGCACCGATTTGGACGATTCTCTTTTTAGTGTTCCGTACGGAACACTTATGAGATCCGTCTGGCACACCCGGTTTTCTCCGAAACTATTTGACATAGAAAGTTGAAATTTGACACAAATATAGGAACCTATGACCCAATCAGAGCCGGGTAATTTTGAAAGTTAAATTTTGACTTAAGGGGTTAGTTTTGAGTCGTTGAGTGAAGGAAAGCTTTTGAAAACACGAGTTTAAAAATATATATGATCTAATACTTGGCGCCAAAAATGTACTAATTTGGATGATTCTTTTTTATTATTCGATAGTATACATTTTAAGGTTTTTTTTTTGAGTGGCGTGGTTAGGTTAAGTTAGGTTGGAATGAGGTGTCAATTACAGTGCCTATGTAACACAGATTGTTTACAGTAGTAATTTATCTGAAAACAGAATAATTGCAGTATTTACCTATAAAGAACATAAATATATAAAGACGTGAACAAGAAAATTAGTTCTTAAAACTAATAGTTAACAAAATTATGCGCTAACTTTACTTTGAAAAAACTGCTATTAAAAAAGCTAAAATAAAAATTTTGCGACTATAAAGTAAAAAATAATATTTTTGAAATACCTGGTGCACAAATATAAAATGCGGATTTTTTTTCTGAAAAAATATGTTAAATTCGGAAGAATGATAAAAAGTGCTTTATTCGAAGCTTGTTATACATTTTTCCCCCATCTTTCGGGCAATTTGTGAATATCACGCCAGTAAAAATCTTCCCCTTTTGCTGCGAACCATTCATCCAGCCATTTTTTTCACCTCTTTCACATCAAGTGGTAATCGGAAGGAGCCAAGTCTAGCGAGTAAGCCGCATGGGGTAGAACTTCCTAGCTGAGTGCTTCCAACGTGTCGCGAACTGGTATTGCGGTATGTGATGGAGCATTGTCATGAAGAAAAATGACTTTGTGTTGCCTCTTTCGGTATTCTGGCCTTTTTTCAAGCAGCGAAGGTTCCAATCGGTGAATTGTTGCTGGTAACGTTTAGTATTAACCGTTTCCCCAGGTTTTAACAGCTCATAATAGACCACGCCCCTCTGGTCCCACCAAACACAGAGCATCGTCTTTCTGCCAAAGCGATTCGGTCTTGCGGTCGATGTGGATGGTGCGCCTGGGTCTACCCATGATTTTTTGCGCTTGGGATTCTCAAATAAATCAACTTTTCATCCCTTGTAACTATACGATGCAAGAACTACTTCCTTTTGTACCGAGCGAGCAAAATGTCACACGTGTTTTTGCGCTTTTCCATTTACCTGTCGTTTAACTCATGTGGTACCCACCTACCGGCTTCTGAATCTTTCCCATCTCTCGTAGCCGATTGGAAACAGCTTGTTCCAACAATGCTTGCAATGCACGTCTTCGTATTTTTTTGGCGGTTTTCCACGTTCCTTGTTTGCAACATCGAATTCACCACTTTTGAAATGCCAAAACCATCGTTCAGACATATCTTGCGATGGAGCATGTTCACCATAAGCTTCTCGAAGTAATCGGTATAATTCAACAGCAGTTTTCTTCAAATGAAAACAAAAAAATTAATGCTGTCCGCGAGTGCTCTTTGTTCGGTATAAATTTTGACATATTGAACACAACAACACAACACTATGCACACACTTTTACAATTCATCCCTCGTGCGCGTCTGACACGTGTTGATGTTCTGAAAACTAAAAAAAAAAAACAAAAAATTCCAGAACGTCAGGTTATTTTGCAAAACGCAAAATTTTATTATAAAAAAGGGTTTTTTTTTGGGCTAACTTGAAGTCATAAATAAATATGTACAATTTTATTTTGATTACTACATAACTATCATTACTTTCTAAATAAAGAACGCCCTGTGTGAGCTAAATTAACAAACATAAACGTTGTAACCAGAACGTGCGCGCTCCGATAGTGTAGAAAGTGGCGCGGTACAATTACGTGTTAACTCGTCATTGTTTTATAGATCTTGGTTCAATATAGTGCAATGTCATCTGTGCGGAAGTGTGTGAATTTGTCTGACAGTTTCTGTTATATTTGTGGCGAATATATGGTATTAAAGCAACAACTTAATATTACGGACTTTGTAAAAAAAGTATACTTCACGTATTTTGGCTTAAAACTAGGAGATCAGGATAAAGTTTGGGCACCTCATAAAGTCTGCAAACGATGTGTTGAAGACCTTCGAAATTGGTTTAAGGGCAAGAAAAATGCTTTCCGATATGCGATTCCTATGGTATGGCGCGAGCAAAAGAACCATAGTGATGATTGTTACTTTTGTTCGTGTAATGTGAAAGGGTATAATTCAAAATGGAAGCAGTCTATTTCATACCCCAATCTGCAATCAGCTATTCGTCCCATCCCTCATTGGACCGAAATACCAGTGCCCAAGGCCCCTGCTACCTTGGAAGAGATTCCAAGTTCTGACGAAGATGGTGCTGTACCTGAACCCGATGACAAGTCAAGTTTTCAATTTGAAGATGACAGCAGTCCGAAATTGTTTTCCCAGGGCGAGCTAAATGATTTGGTAAGAGACTTGAATCTTCCCAAAAACGCTGCTGAGTTGCTTGGATCAAGGCTCAAAAGCAGGAACTTACTTTTGCCGGGAGTGTCTTCCTCCTGGTTTAGATATCGTGAGAAGCAGTTCACTTCCTACTTTGCCCAAGAGGACGAGTTGGTTCATTGTACCAATATTAAAGGTTTGATGGATACATTTAAGATCTCATACGACCCAGCACAGTGGCGTATTTTCATAGATTCTTCAAAAAGAAGCCTTAAAGCAGTTCTGCTTCACAATGGCGGTTTCTTCCATTCCTGTCGATCATTCCGTACACCTCAAGGAAACCTACAAGAACTTGGAATTGGTTCTTTGCAAATTAAAATATAAAGACCACGGTTGGCAAGTGTGCGGTGATTTAAAAATCTTGGGCATGTTGCTCGGACAACAATCTGGGTTTACCAAATTCCCTTGCTTTTTATGTCTATGGGATAGTAGAGACCGAGCAAATCACTGGACCAAAAAGTGTTGGCCTCTGAGGGAGCTTAAAGTTGACGAAAAGAACTTTGGTGCCTCCTCATAAAGTTCTTCTACTACCGCTTCACATAAAGCTGGGATTGATGAAGCAATTTGTAAAGTAACTTCCAAGAGACGGAAATTGCTTGAAATACTTAATATCAAAGTTTCCAGGCCTCTCGGAGGCAAAGTTGAAGGAAGGTGTTTTCGTTGGACCAGATATTAGACGGCTTATGGCTGATCCACAATTCATCACAACCATGACGGATCCTCAAAGAGAAGGGTGGATTGCCTTTAAAGAGGTCATAGAGAAATTTTTAGGCAATAACAAAGACCCTAACTACAAACAAATCATCAAAAGAATGTTAAAAGCATTTCAAGCTTTAGGTTGCCTAATGAGTTTAAAAGTACATTTTCTTCATTCCCACCTCGACTACTTTCCAGAAAATTTAGGAGATCTGAGTAAAGAGCAAGGTGAACGATTTCACCAAGATATTAAGGAGATGGAAAAAAAAGATACCAGGGAAGATGGAGCGTCTCAATGATAGCAGACTACTGTTGGACGCTTCAGAGAGACCTTCCAGATGCTTCCTACAAGCAAAAATGTACCAAAAGGAGTCTCACTGGGAAAAAGAAATGTGTTTAGTGCTTACAAATGAATGTATTTTAGATAAAAAAATAAGTTTTGTTAGGCAATTATAAATTAAAAAATTTTTTTTAGTCTTTTATCTTTTATTTTAAGATGATAACTTGTTTAACATAGATACCTACATTCTCAGAAAACGTGACGTTCTATGACAAAATGAAAGTCATTTTCGGATTCAGTACACCCAAAAACATAAGAAACAAGAAGCAAAAAAAACCAAAACAGCTCTCAATTTTTTTTTTGCAGACTTGTGTAATGCACCAGCTCACAACCATAAAATCGATAGCAAAAATTGGACGAATTGGGCTATAAATTGCTTCTCCATCTACCCTATTCACCAGATTTGGCCCCCAGCGATTATTATCACTTTCCAAATTTGAAAAGATGACTCCAGGAAAAGAGATTTGGCTCAAAAGAAGAGATCGAATGGGAAACTGAGGCTTATTTTAGAGTTTGACAAATCGTGCTGTATGAAAAGTATCCAAATATCGGAGAATCTCTGGTGTATCGCTCTTGAAGGAAACTATGTTGAAGAACATAATCAATTTAGATAAACACATTGTTTTTTCTTTAAAAGTCTCGGGAATTTGCACCCCATGTATATGTAGTACTTATAAAAAAACATGTAAAGTTACCTTGAAAATTATACCCAATCCCAACCACCCCGATTTGTCTAAAAAAAGCAGAATGTTATATATATCGAAAAACATAAATTTTCTTTGTACTTGAAATTTTCCTCAAGTTTGCCTACTTAAAATGTATTTGCCGCAAGCCTGATTCAGCAGAACGTAATATTCCTTTTCAATTTGAAAAAGTTTCCACTTTTGTTTTTCCATGAGAAAAGTAGAAAGTTACAAGGTGAAATTTATGAAAAAGATAAAAATTTGAATTTGTGTCGGTTGACTGGGGCCGAAATATAGAAAGGAAATGTATAAATTAGAGAATAAGGCAAGTTCATAAATCGAAGAAAAATGTGAATTTTTATATGCGATATTGTGGAAATTTATTTAAGTTCGTAATAAATGTTTCTAAAATTTTATTTTATTTTCCTTTTGTTAATATCGGTCTCATTTTTTAAAAAAAAAAAATATCGATTTTTTGTTGCTGAAATTAAAAGATATACTCTTCAAGAATCATCATCATCATCGCTAGAGACCGGATTATATGCATTTGCATATTTTCATATGCATTTGCATATTTAGACCATTCTCACCGATTATTGCATATTTTACCCAAAATCTAGTAATGATGCATATTTTCCCTATATTTACAATATTTCTCGGTATTACTAGGCAATTGAATTGTTCAGGGTATTGTTAATGTCGCCGTCTGGAACCGATCTTATCGCCGGGACATTACCTGCAATAGTCTAAACATCGATTAGGTTATAGTTACGACGGTATTTTATTCCTTTGTTTCTTGGTCGGGATATTAAGTGATAAGTAGTTAGTTTCTAAGAATATTTGTTTGAGCGTGGATCAAATAAACAATTTTCTCGAAGACGAATTTTTATTTTAAAACAAGTTATCAGTTTTAACATTATTGTTGACGCGCTTGCATCAGTGTAGTCTTTTTGCAATTTTTAACGTGTTGTGTTAAAGTTTAACGTGTACCATGCCACCCGCAAAAAAAAGTGTCTCTTCGTGGGTAGCTGATTATCCTGGAACATTTACATACGACGGAAACGTTTTATATTGTCGAGTTTGCGAGAAAAATGTTTCGTGCAAGCAAAAGTTTCAAATTGACCAGCACGTCAAGACAAGTCTTTATATCGCAGGATTGCAAAAAAAGGCCCACGACAACAACTTATAACAGCAGCAAGTAGCAGTGATTCCACTTCTATAGGCAAACAAAAAAAACCACTTTAGCATGGATTTATGTGAAGCATTGCTTGCAAGTAATATTCTTCTCCACAAACTTACAAATCCTACATTCAAAGATTTTCTGCGAAAATATTGCTTGAATCAAAAAATACCAGACGAATCAACACTGCGTAAAAATTACATACCAACATGTTCTGGAAGAAATACGTAATGAACTTAAGGATGACATTATTTGGATTTCAGCTGTTGAAACTACCGACAGTTGTGGTCGCTATATTGCGAATTTAATTGTGGGTGCATTAAGATTAGAGCCTTCTTCTTCCTATTTGGCGGCCTGCAAAGAACTTGACAAGACAAATCATTCTACGATCCCCAGATTTGTGAATGAGGGAATTAAAAAAATATTTCCTGAATCTTCTGCAGATGAATGAGTGTTTATATTTCTCTCAGATGCTGCTCCCTATATGATCAAGGCAGCCAAAGTCCTCCAAGTATTTTATCCAAATTTAATTCATGTGACATGTTTTGCTCACTGAGTCCATCGACTCGCTGAAGAAGTACGATCCACGTTTGGAACTGTAAATAAACTGATTTCATCAGCAAAGAAAGTGTTTCTTGAGGCACCTGCTCGCAATAACGCCTATAAAGAAAAACTGCCAATGCGCCTTTACCTCCCGAACTAGTGGTAACTCGATGGGGAACATGGATTGAAGCTGTACTATTTTACAGTACACATTTCGAGGCCATGAAAGGTGTAGTAAATAACTTCGATAGTGCAGAGGCTGTGGCAGTTCGTCAATCCAAGGAAGCATTTAACGATTCTGATATTAAAAAAACATAGCTTTGATTCGCACTCACTTTTCCCACATACCTGCGGGTATTAAAAAGCTTGAAAACTCGAGGTTTGGCGTTGACCGAATCAATTCAGTTAATGAATAAAATCCGTCAAATAAACTCCACATTGCCAGATATATTCCCGCGTAGAGTTAAAGAAAAGTTTGAAAACATTTTGTGCAATAACCCAGGCTTTGAACATTTGTGTCAAATTGATAGTTTTATTAATGGGACGGGTGAACTTTTGCCAGAAACAATAAGTGCTAACATAGCACCCAAATTCAAATACTGCCAGTTACCTCAGTGGATGTGGAACGGTCTTTTTCCACTTATAAAAATATTTTAAGTGATCGAAGACACAATCTTACTACCCAACATTTGGAACAATACCTTATTGTTTACGTGTACAAGAATACAAATGTTAAATAATTTTAAAAAATGTTAAATAGTTGTTAATTAAATTTAAACATCGTCAATAACTTGTTAATTTTATGCTGATTTTGAAATAAAAAACTAAAAATTACTACTTTTATTATTATTTAATATTGCCTATTTTGACCCTTTTCATGCATATTTTAAGCATTTTTCATGCATTTTGACCCTTTTCATGCATATTTTAAGTATTTTTCATGCATATTTGCATGCATATTTCAAGATTTTTAAGTTGCATATAATTCGGTCTCTAATCATCATCATCATTAGCTTATTCCACCCATAGTCTGATGTTAGCCTCCCCAAGTTATCTCCAATGAGCTTTGTTGTTTGTTTTCTGATTCCAATCGTGGACTGTTCATCTTCTTATGTCGTCCAGCTTCGTGGACTATCTCAGCATTTTTATGTTCTCTAGACCGCCCTTCAACTATATGGCACGTCCACCTGTTATCATTCATCCTTCAATATACTGTAACATTCACTTTTTCTTAGATTTTAAGGTCCTGTTACGACACTGTTTTTCTTCCTGTAATTTATATTTTATTACATGTTTATATTTATTGCAATGATTTCAATTTTTGAGCAGTGTAGCTTAAAACAATGATTTAAATTTTTGAACTGTGTTTCGCGGCCGTGTGTAACATGTTGCTGACCTGACTTGTTTGGTTTGCGTTGATTTTGCATCCCGGAAGTAAGCCATTTTAAAAATTTCACATTCTGACTATGTTTGCTTTCGTTATGTGCTTATCCCATAATATTGAGTTTAACTATCTGATGCAGGTTCTCGTTTGTCCCAGTCTCGATTTAATTTTTTGTTCGGATGTTGCTTCTCTTGTTATTATGGTGCTCAGGTATTTAAATTTTCCAGTTCCTTTAATTGTTACGTTGTCTTCAATTTCTAGATCTTCTGTTTCTCCTGTTTTAGTTGTTAGGTATTCCGTCTTATTAAAGTTTATGTCTAGCCCAGCTTTGTCATACTCTTCCTTCAGTTTTCTCACCATATAGCTTCGTCCTGTGCCATGAAGACTTGGTCATCTGCAAAACTCAAGCTGTATAAGTAGTCGTCTCTAACTGGGAATCCCATACCTTAACATTTATTCTTCCAGTTTTTTTAAAGTCTGTTCCAGGTCGATTTTAAACAGTGTCGGAGAGGTGGTATACCCTTGTAGTAGTCCTTTCGTTGTTCTAATTTTGGCCCCTAACTTATTACCAATTTTTACTCTGTTAATATTATTTCTACATATCGCTTTTATTGGTTTTATTAATACTTTGTCGATTCCTATGTTTGACATTGCTTTCCAGAGGTGACTTCTAGCGACTGAATCGCAAGCTTTTCTTACCGCTTAATTCCTCCTAGAGCGATGCATGCCATTAATACACGCTAGGCTAATACATCATATCCGTATGAGGTTCAGTTTGTTACTCCTGATACAATACTTTTCAAGCAGTCTTTTATATGGAGAACATAATCCCTTTGGAATAATTTGCCCAAGACTGTGTTTCTCACCGAGTACAATTTACAACGATTCAAGACCAACGTGAATTGCTTTTTCTTGCACACGCGTCGCTCCTGTAGTGCTTTAAGTTAGGATTTCTTCGCACCACTTTTGTTACGGCCATGAAAAAATCTTTGGAAAACACTTCGTCGAACGATTAAGGCATATATTCTACTTTGCGGCAAAATTAAGAAATTTAACAGGATTCGTCTTTGGTCACCACAAAATTGGCACTAAAATCTTTATATTACATATAAAATATTAACATAATACACATATTAAATAAACATGTACAAGAAATTTCCATGCTTATTATTTTTATCGTTAATCTAAATTTTATTCAAATTTTTACTGTTTAAATTTATGCTTATTCATAAAATAACCATTCTCTAAATTATACAAAATATGAAAATGGCTAAAGGCATAAAAATGATAAGAGCGTGCTACATAACAATCTCCAGTTTTTCACTCTATAAAATAGGTTATATTTAGAAGAGGTATTTTCTCTTTTTTATTCTTTCTGTTTGTTCATATACAAGATCGGATTAATTTTTTATTTTCTTAAATACTAAATGTTATAAACAATTGGTAAAGTATCTTACTCGGTACTTCTGATGCAAATAAGCGTTTTAAAATAAATATTTCAGTCGTATGAGGTGATGCTTCGTCTTGCTAATATCACATATACCTTCTTAAAATAAGGGGAACCTTTTCCAATAAAACTGGTGGAGTATTAACTAAGAAATGAAGGTATCTATTTTCAATCAGTGTTCCCTCAAAAAAGTATGGTTCAACCAAATTTCTCGCAATTATCCCACAGCATATATTAAGAATATTATAAGAAGCTGCTAACAGAAGATAGACAAAAATTCCAAGAAGAGAACCCTGAAGAAGAACAGAATAAGGAAATAAAAGAGATAGAACTAAGCTATGAAGAAGTAAAGAAGGCAATAAAAACACTCAAAAATAATAAATTTGCAGGGCCTGGGGGTGTGGTAAATAAAATGATTAAGTACGGGTCTAATAAATTAAATCGAATGCTGAGAAACATGTTCCACAGAGCGATAAATGGAGAAAAAAAAATACCAGAGGAATGGTCAAAAGCTTATATAGTATCCATATTTAAAAAGGGGGACCGCAGAAAATGCACAAACTATAGGGACCTAAGCATAATATTGAGTATGGGATGTTTGTATGGAAAAAATATATAAAAATATCATGGAGGAAAATATAGAAGGAAAAAATTGGAGAAGACCAAGCAGGCTTTACAACCGGAAAATCATGTATAGACCACATATGCACTATAAAACAAACAATGGAAAAAAAAACTGGCAAAGAATAGAGAAGTTCATCTAGCCTTCATAGACATAAGAAAAGCCTATGACTCAGTACCAAGACAAAGATTATGGAACGCAATGAAAGAAATAGGCATTGACAAAGAACTAATATACGCAGTAAAAGCTCTCTACGAAAACAACACAGTGAACATAAAAATAGGACATAAAATAGGGAAGAGACTCCAAACATCAAAACGCCTATTACAAGGATGCTCTACATCCCCAACACTCTTCAAAATATACCTCGAACAAACATTAAAAAAATGGGAGCAAAAATGTAGTGGAAGTAATCATAGCGCAAGATGAGGAAGACCTCAGTTTTATGGTAAGAAAACTAAAAGAAGAATACACTAAAGCAGGATTAGCAATAAACTTTGATAAAACGGAATATCTAACAACAAAGGAGGGTAACGTGGAGAATCTAGAAGTAGATAACGAAACAATAATCAAAGGAACCGATAGATTTAAATATCTAGGAACCATCATTTCAAAAATCGTAACATCAGAAGAAGAGATTAAAGCTAGATTAGCACAGACGCGAACATCCATAAGACAATTAAATTCGATCCTGTGGGACAAGCACATTACAAAGAAAAACAAAACATGCATATACAAATCAATAATACAAAGCATAATGACATACGGGTCAGAAACATGGACGATCAACAAAAGAAATAAATCTAAAATTAACGCGGTAGAGATGGAGTATTGGAGAAGATGTTGTAGAGTGACACGTATGGAGAGAATAACCAATGAAGAAATAAGAAGCAGAATGAACATCAAAGAGAACGCAATAAACACCATTGAAGGAAAACGATTAAAATGGTATGGACACATAAGACCAAGCGAAGATAATAGGTGGATGAAGAAAATAACGGAGTGGAACCCTATAGGGAGAACAAAAAGAGGAAGACCCAGACGATTTTGGAGAGACGATGTGGACGAGGCTATGGAGGACAGGGGTCTAACAGATGGAGACTGGGAAGATAGAAACGGATGGAATCAAAGGCTGAGAGAAGGAAGACAGCGTCAGCTGTAGAAAATCCTTGTTATATATATATATATATATATATATATATATATATATATATATATATATATATATATATATATATATATTAACGCTATAATGGCCTTGATTCTGAATTTGATTAACGTTGTAATGATTCTCGTTAGCCCAGTAATGATAATTTTTTCCGTTAGGTTTGCCGTTGCTCCATTTCATTTGTCTATAATTTTCATTTGTCCATAATATATGATTCAGAAAAAAAACGTTCTTCGTCATATTCAATCATCATTTCTGCTACAAAATTCGTTCCGAATCAAAGTGTGTTACTAACTGAACAACTAAAATATCTGTTCTATTTTTTTCTATTTTATAATCATTGTTAACTTTAAGAGATTTCTAAATATACCCATAAGGTACATTCAATTGCCTGCTTTCTTATCTGGTTTCGAGAATATTGTAAACAGCTACTTTTCATCTATTAAAACAGTTTTTCGTTTTGAAATACCTTTCTGTCAAGAAAATGCATCCATATTGCTCCTTAAATTTCATTCTAATCGACAAAACATAGTGTGATGCGGGATATACCTGCCAGGGTAACGTTGTCCATACAGTCTAGCGGCTTCCCGAGAATTTCTTCTTGCTTCTTCATAAATAAGAATATAATCTTTGGATGGTTGTAGCTTCTACTTGATGGAAATTCATTATAAATATATAATAAAAGACTGTTTTTAGTCAATTTCCACTGGTTTATTTAAATTGCGATGACGCGTTTCGCTGTCGCAGTCTTTTATTATATATTTATAATGAATTTCCATCAAGTAGAAGCTACAACCATCCAAAATTTGAAACAAGCTGATATAAGCTTTCTAGCTTTAAACTACTTCAAGTTACTTCTAAAATGTGCAACAGCTACGCAAAATATTTGGTTTTTCAATCAGTGCCTCTAAAACCAAGTAACACCTAAGTATATAAATCTTAAAACTCACAACACCAGCAAAGCAGCCAAAGAAGCAGTTATACTCGCCAAAAGAAAATGGATATATACAGAGAGAAAAAATCCAGTATAACATAGAGACATGTATCTCAAGGTAATCCACACAGAATTATTATTTAAACTAAATTTTATAGAATATGTGGTCTTAGATTCAAACACACGTGAAAAAGTAAAAACAATAATACATAAAAAATATTTGAAACAATGCGATAAACTACAGTATCTCATTCAACAAAAACTTATAACAACACAAAATAAGAAAGAAAAAGAATTTTTTTACTGATCATCAATTCTTTAATCGATTTATTAACATTTCCAACACACCTTTTTCGGACAGGGAAAAAAATCTTCTAACAAAAGGTTTCAAACACAATATTCAAACTAACTTCAATATCAAAGAATCGGAGATAATAGATATTGATACTGAGACTGCCTTGAAAGATAGTCCTAACAACATATTATCAAAATTTCAAACAGCCGAAATTATTAAAAAAGAATTCATATCTAACAATTACAACATCAACCAAGACTTAAGGACAATAAAAACCATTCAAAGTAAAGCAAAACAAAATGATGTAATCTTTACCAAAGCAGATAAAGGTAACACAGTAATAGCAATAGACAAAATCGACTATATTAATAAAAACGTTAGATTTTTTCAAAACAGGAAAGTACGAAATTTTAAATAAAGATCCAACAAATATTTTTCAAAAAGAAATAAAACAACAAATTGAACAGTCTAAAAGTATCATTCACGATAAAGATAAATTTAAATTGATAAATATGAATCCCCAAATTCCACAACTTTATTCACTCATAAAACTACACAAACTTGACCACCCAATCAGACCAGTTGTTTCCTATATGTCTGCTCCAGCATATAAGACGTCATCCTTTTTAACTGATTTAATCAAATATCATACCAAATTTGAACCTAAATATAGTATCAAAAACTCATACGAACTTGTGAATAAAGTTAAGAATATAACAATACCAGATAATTCTAAATTAGTCTCTTTCGATGTTAAAAACTTATTTCCAAGTGTTCCCCCAGACGAAACAATAATTTTAGTAGAGAACCTATTAATAAAAAACAAGTAAATGAAGTTATAATAAGATAAAAACCGGTCAAGTGCAAGTTGAACTTGCACAATTAGTGTTCCGTACATTGATTGTTTTTAAAATAAAAATTTTTGTTAGGGTGGTATAAAATGATCAGTGACTTCACAAAACACACACCCCAAATGAGTTTTCAACAAAGTTTGTTTCCAATCTTTACTGAAAACTGGTGACCTTGAAATTTTGTTTTTTTTTATTTATATAACAAATAAATTATTAAAGGTAATGCACTCGTGATAATTTTCGTTCAATCTATACCCCGTGGAGAATATTCCAGAATTTTTTCAAAATTTTTTGATCAGTACTTTTCGAGATAAGGTAGGGGACAGCGATTTTTTAAAAGTAATACGAAGAAAAGTGTGCGCAAGTATTACATTATATATAAATATATATATATATATATATATATATATATATATATATATATATATATACATATATATATAATATATATATATATATATATATATATATATATATATATATATATTTTACTCGTGTTTTCACAAGCTTTCATTTGACACCACACTCGATGACCTAGTAAAAAAAATTTTTTTTCACTTTCGATTTCACCCCTCAAAACGAACCCCTTAAGTCAAAATTTATGTTACGGTGGTATAAAATGATCAGTGACTTCACAAAACACACCCCAAATGAGTTTTCAACAAAGTTTGTTTCCAATCTTTACTGAAATCTGATGACCTTGAAATTTTTGTTTTTTTTTTATATACCATACAAATTATTAAAGGTAATGCACTCGTGATAATTTTCGTTTAATCTACACCACGTGGAAACTATTCCAGAATTTTTTCGAAATTTTTTGATAAGTACTTTTCGAGATAAGGCCCGGGACAGCGATTTTTTCGCGAATTTTTAAAAAATAATACAAAGAAAAGTGCGCGCAAGTATAATATTATATATATATTTTTTTACTCGTGTTTTCACAACCTTTCATTTGACACCACACTCGATGACCTAGTCAAAAATTTTTTTTTCACTCCTGACTTCACCCCCCAAAACTAACCCCTTAAAGTCAAAATTTAATTCTCAAAACTACATGGCTCTGATGAGGCCATCAATTCCTATATTATTACCAAATTTCACCTTTCTATGTCAAATAGTTTTCGGAGAAAATCGGGTGTGTGACAGACAGACAGACAGACACCGAAGTGATCTTATAAGTGTTCCGTACGGAACACTAAAAATGGACAGAATTAATTTATTAAGAACTTGCCTAAGACAAAATTATTTTTCATTTTCAATACATTCTACAATAGTAAGGAAGGGTTAATTATGGGCAGTCCATTAAGTCCATTACTTGCCGAATTTTTCATGGACAGTATTGAAACAATGATATTTAACAACCATAATAACAATAGTAATAATTGTCTATACTGGTATCGATACGTAGATGACATAATTGTATGCTTTACAGGTACGGACAGACAATTAACACACTTTTTACAGTATATTAATTCTTTACATAGAAATATCAGTTTTACAATGGAAGAAGAAGTCGAAGGGAAAATCAATTTCCTAGACTTAACAATCAGTGAAACCAGGAAAAAACATGAATTTGCAATATATCACAAGCCTTGTCATACAGATACCACAATTCACAATAGTTCTCACCATCATCTAACCATCATAAACTCGCACCTTATCATAGTTTTATACATAGACTAACTAATATCCCCTTATCAGAGGGAAATTTTACTAAAGAATTAAACTACATAAAACAAGTAGCCGTTAACAACGGTTATTCGGTTACTTTAATCAATAATATCGTTAGGAAAAAACTTAGAAACAAGGCAGTCTCAGAAATATACCCACGTTTTAAGGACAGAAATACCACATTTAAATGCTTAACCTATTTCGGCAAACCAACAAAAAAACTGGGGAATTTTTAAATCAAAAAAATATCAACATAGCTTACAAGACTAACAATACCATAGGGAAATATCTTAAAAACTACAAACCACAAATCAATAAAGACAATAAATCAGGGTTTATCAATTAACATGTGGGTCATGTCCTAAAACATACATAGGACAAACTGGACGTACATTTATACAAATAATTACAGAACATGAAAAAAGTTTCATCCATAGAAAATCTAATTCAACATATGGTAATCATCTTTTAACAGAAAATCACACATTTAACAAGAATTTCAAAATTTTACACACCCAACAAAAAGGTTTAAAACTAAACCTTTTAGAGACAATGCAAATAAATCGATTAAGGACTACAGGTACTTTACTCCACGACCAGGTAGATTTAAGCAATTCCCCATTATTGAATTTATTCTCCTAATTCCAAATCTGTGTGGGTTTTCCAATACTATCAATGTAATTTAATTAGGTGTAATATTATAATTAAGAAATTGTGAACATTAAACCTAACTTGACAGTGAAAAATGTAGATCTGAAGAAGCTGCATCAACAGCGAAACGCGTCATCCCAATTTAAGTAAACCAGTGGAAATTGACTAAAAACAATCTTTTATTATATATTTTTTTTTAAGAATATATCTACTTTTTCAGCGTGAGAAACCACTTCAACTAGAAGCTATTAACAGACTGTTTACTTAGTTTAACTCTATAGAATTGAATAGATATGCAAACAAGAGATGTCAAATTAAAGTATGACAGCCGCCTACTAGATAAATTGTTTGAAAACTGCCAAACGTGGCATACGATCCATGGCAACCGCGATGACCAAAAAAAATATTTTAAAAGGTTTTTGCTGCATAACTTTTGTGCAAAACAAATTAGAAAAAAACAGCTTAAGAAGAAAATGTTGAAAAAAAATAGAGCTTTCTAATGACATTTTACAAAAGGTATGCCGATGGAAAAAGAAGTTGTGTGGCATCGCGACACCCAGCGCCGTTTTCACTACCAAATGTCAAAAAATACGTCAGTATACTCCTTGACATGCACTATATCATTCTGCATTTAAAAAAAATTTCCATAAATCGGGGCCGGGCGTCTGAAAATGATCACCCTGTACATCATAAAAGAAAAACACACTACACAACAAAAAACTGAGATGAAAAAAAAAATAATTCAAATGCTATATTTAAATATTGTTTATACAAAAAGCACGTAGCATTATGCAAACTCTGCATATCATAAAAAATAAACGCTACATAGGTATTAAACGAAAATAAGTATAACCTATTATGAACGCCGCCGTTTCAGAGAGAAAAAATAGCAATTTCACAATGCTTAAAGTTGAAAATAATGTATACATTTATTTTAATTTCACAAAAATAAACAGTTACAGAGCTAGTCTACACGGCTTTATTTTATTTTAATTAAATACGCTGCACGTTTGTACGTACTTACGGTGAATTATATTAGTTATTTGGCAGACAATTGTTGCAATTCGTTTTTCTTTTTGTACTTAAATGGGAACCTAGATGAAAATGTATTGTTTTAATTAGATTGTTCTTAAAATATGTTGGAATTGTAACTACGAACGTAGATTGAGGTATTTTTTTCCACAAATCAAAATTTATTTCTCAACATGATCTCCACTAATCTCAATAAATTTAGTTTAACGAGATTTCAGTTTTTTAAATTCCCAAAAAAAGAATTAGTTCGACTTGTGCATTCCTTCCCCAAGCCAATTCACAGGTATACCCACTATATGTATGTGAACGACAACTAAAATATCTGTTTTATTATTCTACTAGCCGTGCCCGCGGCTCCGCTCGGGGAATTGATTCACTATTATCGCCATTGCTTATTTCTTATGTTACCTATGTTACATCTAATCGAATCCATTCAACATCAAAACTTGAGAGACACCCACGGCATCCCATCCAACATCACCATCCTCATAAAATCTTTTGTCCCACTTAAAGAAAACATAACCAATTACTTACAAGAATTCAACTTCATAGTCTAATCTATTTATACCAAACTAACTCTAGTGGGCGCTAAATGATCTTAGCTGTCGATGCGCCCTGCCCAACAGAAACAAACAAACAAAAACAAATTATGTTACCTATGTACCAATTCAAAAAATACGTAAATCGGATAAGTGGTTGTCGAATGATAAAGCGCAGTAACGGACAGACAGACAGACAGATAGACGTTGCGCTTTATATGCATACATATGTATGAATTAAGAAAAAGAACACGTAAATCGGATAAGTGGTTCTCTCGTGATAAGCACACTAACGGATAGAGAGATAGACAGACAGAGAGACGTTGCATTTTATATATATTTTATTCTTTGCTACATGATATTGTTCCATATTTAACGGTTTAGGCAGCGTATTGCAAGAGAGCGCTCTAGCGACAAACTTTTTTCAGATTTGATTCACTATTATCGTCACTACTTTACGAGTATTTCTTATGTTACCTAATATAATAAAATATATATCTATAACCTGGTTATAGAACATATGCATGAATTAAAAAAAATAGTCACGTAAATCGGATAGGTGGTTCTCGAGGATTAAGCGCACTAACGGACAGACAGACAGACAGAGAGACGTTGCATTTTATATATATTATAGATATAGATAACAAAAAAGTTCTTCTTTCTTACATTTGGTCAATGTGGTTCCATGTTTGGCTAACGGGCCCAAGCCAAGTCAGCACAAACACTATTACCATTGTGTATTTGTGTATAGATATAGATTAATATTATTATTATTATGATTGTTTTTGTTTTTCTTTCTCACATTTGGTCAATGTGGTATCATGTTTGGCTGATGGGCGCAAACCAAGTCAGCACAAACGCATTACCATTGTATATTAAGGAATGACCTGACAATGTTACATGTTTTCAAAATCACTGACTTCTGAATGTTTTTGTGTATGTTTGTGTTGAGTCCTAATTGTACTAAGTGTGGTGTGAATGTTGTTGGTGTAAGGCCTGTGGCTGATATAATGAGGGGGACAATGATAACTTTTTCTTGTTTCCATAGCCTTTTTATTTCCGTTGCAAGGTCTGTGTATTTGAAATTTTTTCTGTGTATTTCGTTTGAATGTTTGTGTCGTTGGGGACAGCTATGACAATTAGATAGGTGACTTCCTATTTTGCAATGAAAACTAATATCGGGTCTATTGGCGGAGACTGTTTTATATGTATGGATGCTGATATCCCAGTAGAGCTTGTAATCTTTATTTTCAAGTATGGATGTTGGTGTGTATTTGTAGTAGGTATCTGTGTTTTCTATGAGTTTGTATGTTGTGGCTAGTGCTTGCTGAACTACTTTGGCAGCTGAGACATGTCTGGGTGTGTATTCTGTTCCGGCTAATATTTTACATCCGCCTGTTAGGTGTTTGATCGTTTCTTTCTGCTGGTGGTATTTCCTGCATCTGTCTTCTGTAACAACTGGATCTTTGATGATATGTTTTTGATAGTTTCTGGTTAATATGACTTTATCCTGGATGGCAAGTAAGAAGCCTTCTGTTTCAGGGAATAGCTGCCCATCCTGTAACCAGGTGTATGATTGTTTTTTTATTTACGTGGTCTTGTTCTATGTGGTATCTGTGTTTTCCGTGGAGTGTTTTCTCTGACCACGTTTTCATCTTTTCCTGTTGTAATTGGGTGTGACTGTGTGTGTCTGCTGAGTGGTCTGCCCGGGTTAAGTCGAGAGGTGTGTAGTTTTTGTCTGCTTTCACTGTCGCTATGTGGAGGCTGGTTTGCTTGCTGTTTTTTCCTAAGTGCTCTTGTATTTGTTTTGTGTGTAATGATCTGAGGTCTATAATTCCTCTTTCTCCTGCCTTCCTCTCGATGGTAAGTCTTTCTTTGCATGCGTTGGGGAGTAATTTCCTGTATTTGGTGAATTGAGATCGTATAAGGAAGTGAATATTTTCTATGTCTGTTTTGTGACCTTTTGATGATACCAAATGAATATGTGACTATAGGTGTTGATGGTTTCTGTCTCATGGTAGCACTTCCATTGGCCTTTGTTGATGTGGAGCACTTTGCATTTACTGATACCAAATTTCCATATTGACATCTAAGGTGAATATTTCTGTGATTTTGAGGAGTTCTTTCAGCTGTGTTTTTGTGGCAGCGTAGAGTTTTATGTCATCCATATATAGGAGGTGGTTTATTTTATGTTGATTCACTTTTTGGTGTCTGATATTGAAGCCATGCTCTGTTTCGTTTAGTATATTTGAAAGTGGATTGAGACAGAGGCAAAACCATAGAGCGCTGAGCGAGTCTCCCTGAAATATACCCCGTCTGATGTACAGCTCTTCTGTTTGGATGCGTTCGGTTTGTGTTTCTAGGCGTATTTTGGTTTTCCATGTTTTCATAATTTGAGCGAGAAATTGCCTGAGGTGTTGGTTGATTTTATAGATTTCTAGGGCTCTGATTAACCAGCTGTGGGGTATGGAGTCGAAGGCTTTTTTTATAGTCTATGTAACCGATGTGAAGGTTTCTCTGTTCTTTTCTGGTTTGTCCCATAATCACGCTATCTATGATCAGCTGCTCTTTGCATCCTCGACTATTTTTCCTACATCCCTCTGCTCTTCTGTGAGAATATTGTTGTCTGTTAGGTGTTGTTCTATTTTTCTTGGAAATTGTGGCTGTGATGATCTTGTATAGGGTTGGAAGACAGGTGATAGGTCGGTAGTTTGACGGGTTTGTATTGTCTGATCTTTTGGGTTTAACGTATGTTATTCCTTGTGTGAGGAAAGTGGGAAATGTGTGTGGTTGTAGAATGGCTTTGTTGATTTGGTGTGTGAGTGCTTCGTGTGTGGTGGTAAACTGTTTGTACCAGAAGTTTTGTATATTGTCTATTCCAGGACATTTCCAGTTGTGTGTGTGTTTGATAGTTTCTGTAATTTCTTTTTTTTTTTTTTTTTTTTTTTTTTTATTGGTCCAGCACACGCGCTGCAGGGATGTCCCCAAAGCGCCCCAGGAGCGGCACGAGTGCGGAAAAAGCTATTCACGTTGTTCTTGAATCGCTGTAAATTGTACTCGGTGGGAAACACAGCGCTGGGCAAATCATTCCAAAGGGATGACGTTCTCCATATAAAAGATTGCTTGAAAAGCGTTGTACGCGGAGTAACAAGCTGAACCTCATACGGATGCGAAGCACCAGCGCGACGTGTATTTCTAACATGCACCGCTTTGGGAGGTATTAAGCGGGCTACATCCTTCGAACACTTTCTATGAAAATACTTGTAGAACAGACTCAAGTCGCCAACCGTTCTTCGATGTTCCAGCGAATCAAGGCCGCCGGTCAATTCCGGGTCCCCAATCAGACGGACCGCTCTTCTCTGAACAGATTCCAACAAATGCAGTGTATGTTTGGGAGCGGAGCTCCAAACGTGGGAGCAGTATTCCATAGTTGGTCGAATTTGGGCTTTGTAAAGAATTAACAGTTGTTGTGGGGTGTAAAGCTTTCTGGTTCTAAATAATATTCCCAACTTTTGAGAAGCTCTCCTTGCTATGCCTGCAACATGTTCATGCCAAGACATATTTGCTCCCAAACTAACGCCCAACAAATTGAGCGACGATGCTAGGGGAATGGAGTGCCCCGACATAACTATGTCGGGTTCAGCAACGTTAACTTTTTTAGAAAAACTGCCGCTTGGGTTTTTGTAGCGTTAAATTCCACTTGGTTACTATCACCCCAAGATAGAATCTCTTCCAGGTCTTTGTTAAGTTGAACGACCTCCTGCTGTCTGCGGATATTCGCCTGAGCAGCCGATGTCCGAGCGTTCAAGGTGAATGAAGAGACAAGCGTACTGTCATCTGCAAAGCTATAGATTGGATTCGCGGTCTTTTCCAGCAGATCGTTAAAGTAAATGAGAAAGAGAGTAGGAGACAGTATAGAGCCCTGGGGCACACCGGCGTTGATAGTGAGGGTGTTAGAAAGAAATCCGTCGACCGCCACTCGTAAAGAACGCTCTCTGAGGAAACATGAGAGCCACAAACAGAACCTTTCAGACATACCATAAGAGCGCAACTTAGCCAACAGTCCATCGTGCCAAACACGGTCGAATGCCTTGGATATGTCAAGAGCAACCGCTCGAGATTCTCCAAAGTGTTCAATTGCGTTGTTCCAAACTTGTGTTACATAAGTCAGAAGATCTCCTGTTGATCTATGTTTACGAAAACCATATTGGTGATCGCTAATAATATTGAATCGTTCAAGATATTTTAGAAGATGCTCATTGATAACCTTTTCCATGACTTTTGATATTATTGAAAGCAGTGCAACTGGTCGGTAGTTATTTAGCAAGATCTTCTTACCTTTTTTAGGTATCGGCTGAACCGTGGCACATTTCCAGCAGGACGGAAATATTCCCTTTCTGTAGGATAGGTTAAAAAGTCTACAGAAAACTGGTGTTAGTTCCCTTGCACGGTTTTTGAGAACTATGGCAGGTATTCCGTCAGCGCCAGAAGCCTTCTTGGTGTCTAGCTTCATTAAAATACGCTTTATGATGCGCTGTCTGAAGACAACATCGGGCATCCTTGACTGCAATATGGGAATAGTAGGTGGTGTTTTTCCTTGGAAATCGACAGTAGAATGTGAAGCAAAGAGTTCAGCCAACAAGTTCGCTCTCATCAACAGGTGTGGTTGCAATGGAATTATCTGGCCGTGTGAGTGGTGGTATGGTGGATTTGGTAAAATTTTGACTAACTGCCTTAGCGACTGCCCAAAAGGACCTGGAATTGTTGGGACAAGCGAGAAGTTTGTTTCTAATTCGTTGATTGTGTGCCTCCTTGGTTTCGTCGATAATTCCCTTGCATCTGTTCCGGGCATGAACAAAGATGTTTCGATTTACGGTGTTAGGATTTTCACGCCATTGTCGGTAGGCAATATGTTTAGAAGCAACAGCTTCTTTGCATTTTCGGTCGAACCAAGGCTTGCCGTTTGAGGAGCATTTCTTGGAAAAAGGGATGTAAGCTTCCATACCAGCCAAAATAACATCGGAGACCTCCCTGGCGCAGTCAGATGGGTTATCGGATCGAATCCAAGGGAAAGTTCGAAAGTATTCCATGAGATCTTCCCATTTAGCAGATTTGTAGTGCCAAATCTTGCGCGGCCTAGGCGCCTCTCTGTCCTGATTGGCAGGATACTCGATGTCGAAAGCAGTTTATGGTAGGAAGAACCTAACGGCGGATTTACGGTGACCGTGTAAATCTCCGGATTGGTGGTTAAAAACAGATCAAGAAGACTGGCGAACTCCCCGTCTCGATCAGGGATCCGTGTTGGTTCGTCAATAAGCTGAGTTAAGCCATAACTGATTGAGAATGATTCAGCTTCACGACCTTGTTCGTCGGTAGTATTTGAATATTTGAGCCAGTTGATATTGTGGACATTAAAGTCGCCCAGGATGGCAATTTCGGCACTTGGATAGTTACTTTGTAAATGATCGATGGTGTCTGCAAGAGAAGTGAAAAGTGTTCGAAAATTGGTATCACTTGGTGGTCGATACAGGATACAGATGAACCTTGTGGTTTGTTGAGTCGTTATTTTTAACCACATAACATCAAAGTTTGGGGGCTCCAGAGCTTCTTCTCGTTGACAAGAGAGGTCGCTTCTGACAAAAAGACAGATTCCAAAGTTACGCCTAAATCGGGAATAGACGTCGTACCCAGGATAAAGATAGTTGACCGTGCTGGTCGATGGACTGACCTTGGTTTCACAGAGAGCGAGTACATGAGGTTTATCTGATTGCAGGTGTTGATGCACTGAATTTATGTTCGAGTTTATACCTCGTATGTTGCAAAAATCTATCTTAAAATTATGATGTCTGCAAGTCGACGCCTTCGAACCAGCCCCCACCCGGAGATCCGAACGGGGGGCCATTCTACCTCCGGAACTTCTTGCATCCAGGTGCATCATCATGCTCTTTGGTCCCACAGTAGTTAATGTGGAATTTTCCTGTTCGGTCACATGTTCATCTTTGCCTTCTTTGGCTTTGATCCAGGGGGTGTTATTATTGGGTAGTTTGGGTTCTGACCAGATACTTTTCCAATGATCTGTGAGTTCTTGTTTGTTTGGTGGTTCGGTCACTGCTGTCTGTTTGCTGTGCATAGTTTTTCCGGTAGAACTGTGTTTGGCTTCTTCGGAAGAGGTTGTTGGTATCTTTCCTCTCGTTTGGCTCTTTGTATCTACGAAGTCTTGCGGCATATACGGATAATTTTTGTTTCAGAGTATTCAGGATTTCTGGCAGTGTTCTGTCGGGAGACCCGGACTTGATCTTGTTTATACTCTGTGTGACTCGTTTGGACACGTTCCCGTTGATAAACTGGGTAAGGTGTCCTAGATATCTCCTGATGTTGTTGATTTGGTTTTCTATTCTTATTTGCCGTTTGAATTTTGGTTTTGTGCTGTTGGGATTTCTTTGTCGTTGCGGGAGTTTTTGATTAAATACTTCGTCGGTTGTGTTTGGGATTGATGGTGGTGGGTCTAGGCGGCGAGTGATTCCCTTCTCAGTGGTTTCTTTGTCAGGACTTGTGCTTTTATCAAAGCAACGCATAGTGTGTTCGTTTGTTCCTGTAGTATAACTCATGCGTTGCCTTGATTTTCCCGCCTTGGTGGGTGTCGGCTTACTCGCCGGCACAACACTTTTGGCAGGTCCATTGTCAATTGCCCGGTCTTCATCGTTTTGGTCGAGCTGCCATTTCCCGCGACGTCCTCGACCGTTACGTCGCTCGCCCTATGCTTCTTTTATTGGTCTACTGTTGTTTAGCATGTTTTTAGTGTTTTGTGGTGTCAGAAGCTCAAAGTGTCCCGACATTGGGTTTGCCTGTTAGTAGAAGGATATTTAATGTGGAATTTTCTTGTTCTGTCACATGTTTATGTTTGTCTATTATTATTGTTATTATTATATAACCTGGCCAAAGAACATACGTATGAATTTAAAAAAAAGACACGTAAATCGGATAACTGGTTCTCGCGTGATAAGCGCACTAACGGACAGACAGACAGAGAGACGTTGCATTTTATATATATTATATTCTTTGCTACATAATATTGTTCTATATTTAACAGTTTACGCAGCGTATTGCAAGAGAGCGTGCTAGCGGCAAACTTTTTTGCGACTTGATTCAATATTATCGTCACTACTTTTTCCTTGTTATCTAACATAATAATATATATCTTGTAATCTGGCCAGAGAACATATGTTGGAATCAAAGAAAATCACGTAAATCGGATAAGTGGTTCTCCAGTGATAAGCGCACTAAGGAACTCGCTAACGGCAAACTTTTTTCCGCCTTGATTCACTATTATCGTCACTGCTCATTTCTTATGAGACCTAACGTAATAAAATATAGCCTATAACCTGGCCAGAGAACATATGTATGTTTTAAAAAAAGAAGTACGTAAAATCGAATAAGTGGTTCTCCAGTGATAAGCACACTAACGGAGACAGACAGACAGAGAGACGTTGCATTTTTTATATATTATAGAGATTAGCTTTCAATTAATGAATCAACCATCAGAAATAACCTTGGACGTCATATTTTTCTGTTTCAATGCAATAGTTATTGTTTGTATATGATATTTTGTTTTCTCTGGGATGCGGTTGGCAGCTCTGCAGACAAGTGGTGGGTGGAATGAAATGCAATTCCTAGTGCCTGCTTTAGGAATGAAAACATCGTACTGTAAAACATCAATGTATCGACGTATCGATGTTTTTAAAAAAACATCGATATCAAAAAAAACATCGCCTCGAAGACATCGATGTATCGAAACATTCAATTTTTTTTATCGTGAGCATAAAAGATTTGCAAATTTTTTTTTTTTTCAGCTGCTTAGGATGTTTTTGGTAAATATTATGTTTTTTAGTCTGCTGAATCCACAAATGATCTCCATTTCTCTCCATCACGTACAGTTTCTTTGCAGAATACAAGGTGTTTGCTTGAAAAAAGCATAACACAAAATGAAAAAAACCACCATTTTATTACAATAAACTACAATAATTTATTCATGAAATGTACTTAACATTCCGTGTTTATTCTTTTTGCCTATGAAACTTTTTCTTCTTCTCTTTGATAATTCTCCGAACACGCTTCCGCTTTCCATTTTCTCTTTCCCGCTTGAGCATCCAACAGTAGTCAGCTAGCATACTGACGACCCATCTTCCTTGGTAGCGTCTCTCGATATCACGGACATCCTGGTGAAATCTTTCACACTGTTCTTCACTGAAGGCTCCCAAGTTTTTGGAAAAATAGTCGACATCGGAGTGTAACCTGAACTTTAAAGCTCATCTTGCATCCTTGAGCTTTATACGTAACCAACATGCGTTATACAGAGGTTTTGTAGTGAGGGTCTTTAGTATTACCCAAAAACTTGTGCACTACGTCTTTAAAAGAGTCCCACGCTTCTTTTTCTTTTTCTCCCATTGTTTCTGAGAAGAGGGGATCGGATAATAGTTTACGTATGTCGGGGCCTGTAAAAACTCCCTCTTTCAACTTGGCTTCAGACAGTTTTGGGAACTTGGAACACAGATATCTGAAACATTCCCCATCTTTTGGCAGTGATGTAAGAAACTGCTTCATAAGCCCCAATTTAATATGAAGAGGTGGTAATAAAACATTTTCAGGAGGAACCAAGGTCGTATTAATGATGTTATTTTCGCCCGGGGTTAAGGCGTCTCGAAGTCAGTTTGTGCCCAATGAAAAATCTCTGGCTCGACTGTCCCACAAGCAAAGGAAGCAGGGATATTTTGTATAACCTACTTGCTGGCCCAACTTCATAGTTAATATTTTGAAGTCTCCACAAAACCGTCCAGCGATACTCTTGATATTTTATTTTCTCAAGAATCATTGTCAAATCGTTATAGTTTTCCTCCAAATTCACCGAGTGTCCTACAGAAAGTGATGCACATTTATTCCCATTATGCAGCAAGACTGCTTTCAGGCTTGTTTTTGACGAATCAAGGAATAGGCGCCACTCAGATGAATCCATATTCTATTTCAAAACACTTCATTGGCCCTTGAACATCACTACCAAAAACGAGATTTCCTTCTTTGGAGAAAAATTTAGTGAATTCTCTCTCTCTCGGTGCCTGTACCACCACGAAAATGAGGTTCCGAGTGACAGCAGGTTTTTATTTTTTAGTCTTTACCCCATCAATTCAATCAAATATATTAATGTTATCGGTGGAGCAGATCTTCAGATTGCAATCACAAGCAGCAAAGTTATTACAGCCAGGTTCATGAATTTTTGTAAAATTCTTGTCGGAATAATTCCTTTTATTAAACGTAAAGGCTATAAATTTTGATTTACCAATATTTAAGGTTAATAAGTTCAAATCCAACCACAACTTTACCTTACTCATGGCCAGTTCTGCCTTCTCAAAGACCCGGCCCCATATTTTATCCTGTAACATTATGACAGTATCGTTGGCATAACAAACCATAGATCCTTGAGATAAAATACGCAAAAAAGGTATCTATGTATATTGTAAATAACAAAGGCCCAAGCACTGTACCCTGCGGCACATCGTACTCTATTGGAAGTGATGAGCTCATTGATTCTCCTATTTTTACTTGTTGCGTACGTCCGATCAGATATGATTTTATTAGATCATACGGGATACCTCTAATTCCAATATGCTCAACTTTCTCCAACAATATGCGGTGAGACACAGTGTCAAAAGCCTTTGTCAGGCCCAAGAATATCAAAAGTGATTTATTGCCATGGTCGAGGTTCTCAGGAATATGGTTTACTACCCTTATAAGAGCATCTTCAGTGCCCAACTTCTGTCTAAAAACCATACTGCGCATCGGATATTAATTTATTTTTTATTTAAGTAATCGTCCAGGCGCAACTCATTTCTCAATAATTTTACTCAGGTTGCTGATAATTGCAATGGGACGATTATTTGTAATTTCGTTACGCGAACCACCCTTATGTATAGGCGTTATGGTACATTTCTTTAAACTGGCAGGAAATAATCCAGCTCGAAAAATAAAATTTACTATATGGGATATGGGTTTGAGAATAAATCCATGGTATCGTTTTAGAAAATCTACTTTAAGGTTGTCGTCGCCAGCACTTGAAGCGTTTTTAAGTGAGTTTATAATTTGAATTATTTCAAAATCCATTATCGGGGCCGGAAAAAGTGATCGATCCAGGTACTCTAGGGACACTATCAGGAATGGCATCTGTATTAGTAACAGTTATACTATTCGCTAATTTCTTTCCTATACCAGAAAAAAATTATTAAACTCATCTGCTCTGAGTTTTTCGTCTAGAATTTCAATTCCTTTTTCATTGGAAATTACTCCTATTTTCTACTTTGAATTGTTGTGGCTGTTACTTGATGGAAATTCATAACGAATGTAATGAAAGACTAATATTGTTAAATTTCCACTTTATTTAGTTTCACTGAAACTGTCTGACGCGTTTCGCTATACTATAGCTTCTTCTGATACGAAAAAAATTGTATCAGAAGAAGCTATAGTATAGCGAAACGCGACATACAGTTTCAGTGAAACTAAATAAAGTGGAAATTTGACAATATTAGTCTTCCATTACACATTTTAGATTATTTTTTTTTGACTATTGCTAGCCGACTTTATTAAATTCCAAGTTTTTTTTAGAGTTTAGCTGAAATAAAGTAGTGTAATAATCAACTTTGGTTTTATTTATTAGCTTAGTCAACATCTTACGGTGATTTTTATACATATTAAGAGCTACAAAATTCTCAGGGTCTCTAGAAGATATTCTTTTTAATTTGTCACGCTGACGTATAGAATTGAGCAATCCTTGAGCAATCCTTGAGTAATCCAAAGTTTAATTCGTCTCTTGTTGCATATAAAATATTATATTAGACAAATAATATCTAGAATTTTTAGTACGGCTTAAAAAAAAATAGTATATTGGGCTTTCCATTTAAAAAATCAATATGGCGTAATTTCTTCGAACTGACAGTTCTTAACATTTTATTTATTAGCTTAGTCAATATCTTACGGATTTTTATACATATTAAGAGCTACAAAATTCTCAGGGTCTCTAGAAGATATTCTTTTTAATTTGTCACGCTGACGTATCGAATTGAGCAATCCTTGAGTAATCCAAGGTTTAATTGCATACAATATATTATATTAGACAAATAATATCTAGAATTTTTTAGTACGGCTTAAAAATAAAATAGTATATAGGGCTTTCCATTTAAAAAATCAATATGGCGTAATTTCTTCGAACTGACAGTTCATAACATTTTATTTTCAACGTCAGCATGTGCGCCGTATAACACCCTATAACTTTTATTTAAACATTTTTTTGTTACACTGATTAATAAGTGCCGTGGAATCATTATTCCATATCTATAGGGCACCCTGTATGTATGTTCAAATTTTCTAGATAATCGTAAGAAAATTTATTTTCTTGGGAAAGTCCTTATAGAGTTTTTTTACAAACAATTTATTGTTATTTAAATTTTCACATTAATAATTTAAAGATTTATTTGAAAACGTGTGTCATAGAATAAAGCCACAGCCGATTTATTTCCGAAAGTAATTGTTTTTCTTTTTGTTTATCTGACGTTGACTATAAATACTTAAATTACCCGGAGTAAATCGTAAAAACAAGTAATTTTCTTCCAACTATGGCCGAATAGTTTTCTCAACTGTGATTTACAGTGCTTTTAGTCCTTTCGTGCTCGGCACAAAATTGTTATTTATTGTTTGTGATTTTTGGGCCATTTCAGCTATTTTAAAGAGACGTGTTTGCATTAAAGACTCGATTTTAGGATGTTATTTAGCAAATTGTAGCTTTTCCTGTGGATTTAGCCGTAAATATTACAAAGTCATAATAGAAGAATGAAGGCAAAAAACAAACGTTTGTGGATGTTTTGTATGTTGTACGTTTCGCCGTCACATATGCCACTAAACAGATCTTCACGAAATTTCGGATAATGATATAGTAGTTCTCGAGTCACCTTATTGACTACTTTTGATCCTGAAAAATTGCATTATTTTATAAAATAATAGGGTAAGTTTCGTTATTAATGACAATGACAAGTTGTTAAGCCATGCTTTTGCAAGATTTTTATATTAATATTACTTTTAACGAAGATGCAGCTGGGAATTTTTTGTAAACGCATTTTTTTTTTATGGGTCTAGCATGCGTGCTACAGGGAAATCCCTAAAGCGCTACAGGAGCGACACTTGTGCGAAGAAAGCGATTCACACTCTTGAATCGGTGTAAATTGTACTCGGTGGGAAACACAGTCCTGGGCAAATTATTCCAAAGGGATGATGTTCTCCATATAAAAGACTGCTTGAAAAGCGTTGTACGAGGAGTAGCAAGCTGAACTTTGTACGGATGTGAAGTATTAGCGCGATGTGTACTTCTAACATGCACCGCTCTGGGAGGAATTATGCGGGCTACGTCCTTCGAACACTTTCCATGAAAACACTTGTAGAACAGGCTCAAGTCGCCAACCGTTCTTCGATGTTCCAGTGAATCAAGGCCGCTGGTCAGTTCCGGGTCTCCAGTCAGACGAACAGCTCGTCTCTGAATAGAATCCAACAAATGCAGTGTATATTTGGGAGCGGAGCTCCAAACATGGGAGCAGTATTCCATAGTTGGTCGAATTTGAACTTTGTAAAGAATTAACAATTGTTGTGGAGTTTAAAGCTTTCTGGTTCGAAATAATATTCCCAACTTTTGAGAAGCTCTCCTTGCTATGCCTGCAACATGTTCATGCCATGCATATTCTACTTATACAGAATGACGAAAATAACATCTGTGTTATAGCCTGTCCCAAAATATAAGATCCTGATTTTTGCCTTTTTCTGATAGGTTGCAGAAATGGACTTAAGAATTTTGTTCATTAATGGAGATAAATAAAATTATAAGTGTTTTTGGAGATGTTTATTTATAGATGCATGTAAAAACAAGTGGATAAGATATACAAATATACAGTTTAAATTAATGGGGTTTACAAGAAGGGACATATTGTATAAATAAAAATATATTTTAACTTAAGTCTAATTCGGTTTCACTATCACTATCATCAGTGGTTTTATATTATTTACGTAAATATATGAATCTTCAACTTTAACAACGCGCTGAATGGAATTCTTCCAGCTTTCACATTTATAACTTTTTTTATTAATTTAACCACTGACACGCTTAAAGTAGGAGAAACATTTTGTGCCCTTATTTTTGATTTAACTTGATGCCAAATATGTTCAATTGGATTAAACACACAGTAATACGGAGGAAGCCGCAAAACAGTGTGTCCCATTTTCTCAGCCATAGTATCACAAACATATTTCTTTTCCAATTTATAGTCTTTCAAAACTTCCAAAAGATCACTTTTTTTATAACTAAAGTCAAAATAAATGTCCTTTTCTAACATATATTCCTGTATTTCTGATTTGGTGTTGGCTGCATTAGGAACCTTATTTAGTAGGCGATTATGGTAACTTGCATTGTCCATAACTATAACACTCTGTTCGGGAACATTTGGCAAAAGGGAATTTTGAAACCAATTTTCAAAAAGGTCCTGCGGTCGTGTCTTCTTGATAGTCCAAAACTAGAATCTTTTATGTTTTTTGCAAATAATAGTAGACAATTTGAAACACAGCCCTTTTCAGATCCAACACGCAAAATGATTATTCGTTTACCTTTATTTGAAGGTGCATTAGTCTGACATTTTGTACTGCTGTCAACCCACCCTTTTTGCACAGACTCGGCTGGGACAGTTTTGACCTCTATATTTTGGGATGCCCATCGACTATGATGAAAGGGAAAAAACCATCAAGACAATGCACCGTTCCACAAGTCAGTGGTTACGATGGCAAAATTACATGAATTGAAGTTCGAATCGCTTCCTCATCTAGCGTATTATCCAGATTTGGCCTCCCAGCGACTATCATCTATTCACAAACCTCAAAAAAAATGCTCGCGAAAAAGATATTTGGCTCCAATGAAGCTATCGGCGAAATTGACGCCTATTTTGAAGGCAAAGACAAATCCTTCTACAAGAAAGGTACAGAAATGTTAGAAAAAGCATTGGACCGATTGTATCGCTCTTGAAGGAGACTCTATTGATGAATCAAGTCGAATTTTACAAAAAAAAATGTGTTTTAAGTAGCTAGACCAAAAAATTTTTCAGCCTACGTGTTATTTACCTTGTTTTTTAAAAGAAGAATCTACCCTCGCATATTCAGGAAATCACCAGCATATAGCGCATATTTTTGAGGTTGTTTATTATTTTATCCGGATTAAGTGGTTATATACACCTCGAATTTTCAAAAATTCAATTTTTTATACGGATTTTTATTCTCTATACTTTTAAGAATTATTAAAAAAAAAAATTAAGAAAACTCCATTCCATTGCAAAGTTATAGTTATTAAATGTGACTTGGGAGTACTACCTGGTTTCAGACACTGTCTGCAATATTACTCCGTCAATTTTTAATATTTTTAACTTTCTTTTAATTCTTAATAATTACTTTTTCTACAAAATTTCGAGCGTTTTTTTAAAATTCTTCTAATAGACAATTTTCTAATAAATAATTTAGTCGAAAATTGCATACTAAACTTTGAAACACAGTAAATTTCTTATTTCTGAAAAAAAAAAAACCTTTTCGACCATTTTTGACTACTACATTATTTTACAAGATTAATTTTTATTTTTGCACATTAGATTATTTTTTGTGAAGTTATCCTGCATATAAGGAGGCGCCATAGTTTTCATCAGTGGCCCATTTAACCCGATAAAAAATGATGCTAACATTTAAAACATATTTTAAAAAATTTCTTCTTATAATTTAAAGTACAGTAGAACCCCGATTGACCGAGTCGCGATTATCCGAGCTCCGGATTAACCGAGCCAATCTAAGAACCTGATTATCCGAGGTAGGCGCGTCTATGCTGCGTATTAACCGAGCTTCTAAAATATGTAAGTCATGGGTATCGAACCATGTTTCGTCAAGGTAAATTATTGACCAAGTCTCTGATCGATACTTTTTAATTTCTTGTAAATAGGTATGTCGCAAAATTCGTAATCTTTGTGACTCCGGAAAGTGAATCCCATTCTTAAGAGAATTCTGTGAAGCGTTGATCGGCCACAATGTATATTGGTCCCGTCCTGCACCAGTCTTAATTTCATTTTCTCTAGTGTCGGCACCAACTGCTCTTCATACATAGAATATATTTTTCTCCTGATAACGTCTTTTTTACAATCTCTCTACATGATGCATTTGGTTTTCCTACAATACCCTTAATCGTAGAAATTGGGGTTTTTGTTAGTTTCTTGCAAAGCACTTTGTTCAAATTTCTTTTTACCAAACTGTCGTAAACATTTTTCACTATTTGTTTAGCGTCAAGTGATAAATGTTGTCTCTTGCGATAGCCACTATTGCAATTTTCCCATGGACGCCACGTAATTAAAATAGAGCCGTTACGTTGTAAGTTGTAAGTAAAACTAAAAAATAAAAATAATAAAAAAGTATCTTTCGAATCTGTGGTCATTAGGCCTATATTATCAAATACTTAAAAGGCCACAAACCGGGTTGCCAGGTAGTAAAAATAAATAATAAATAGGTAAAAATAGATCCAATATAATTGCAGGTGCAAGTGAGGGCTGTATACAAAGCAGGTAAAATAAATATACGTCTATCGTAATACCTGGCAACTATGCACAAAACCTTAATAGGGTCGTTTATTGCCCCATTGAAAAAGCAAAAAGGCAGGATCTTATATCTTGGGATTTACTTTAGGTGTGGTGCGGAAATGCAAAGAAAAAGGAAACACAATCCTGGAGGAGCGTTTCGTCCAGTCTTAACATTGTTCTAGAAAAAACTGACAAACAACAAAATCGTTTCGAAGCGGAAATGAATTCTTTCATTATACTAATTTGCACGGCAAGTTATATTGTAATTTAAGCTTATGTCATATTTTGGAATTGGTATTTATGTTCATGCACGACATTTCGAGTACAACATGTGAAAAACTGACTGGAAGGTCGTCACATACCATAAGTGTTTGGTATAACATGTGCCGCAAAGTGTGCTCCTCAGTTGTGCCAGTCAATCTCAGAGGATAATTAACCAGCCACAAGGGCGATCCCATACAAATTAATGAAGCGCGATTCACGAGTTGCCGAAAGTATAACAGGTGAAGGCTCTTACAAGGTGATTAACAACCTGAATCTGAAGATAGCAATGCACTGGTGCAAAACAATCGAAACCATGGTAGGCGAATAGATCGTGGGTTTCAGGTTTGAAAACAAAACGAGAATTACGATATTTTATAGCGGAAAGGAGAGATGAAAACACATTAATGCCAATTATAGAAAGAGAGGTTCAATTTAAATCTGTTATTCATTCGGACGAGTGGCCAGCCTATAGCAATCTTGGCAGGCGGGGTTTCGACCATCAAACCGTTAATCACCAGCAAAACTATTTTGATCAGCTCACAGGAGCTCATATACAAGGTATTGAACGATCGTGGCTAGATGCCAAAATGTACATTTGTATCGGAAATGACGAAAAAAATGTTAAATACAATAGTTTTAGGGAATGTTAAGATGCACAGTTCAAAATTATTTTTGAGTATACAGGGTACTTCAAAAAAGTGTGTCCGAATAACAAATGGAACATTTTATTTTCTAATTTATTTTTAAAATTATGCGTAAAATTTTATAACTTTTTTAGTGTTCCGTACGGAACACTTATAAGATCACTTCGGTGTCTGTCTGTTTGTCTGTCTGTCTGCCTGTCTGTCTCTGTCTGTCACACCCGATTTTCTCCAAAACTATTTGACATAGAAAGTTGAAATTTGGTAATAATATAGGAATTGATGGCCTCATCAGAGCCATGTAGTTTTGAGAGTTAAATTTTGACTTAAGAGGATAGTTTTGGGGGGTGAAATCGGAAGTGAAAAAAAAAAATTTTTTACTAGGTCATCGAGTGTGGTGTCAAATGAAAGCTTGCGAAAACACGAGTAAAAAATGTATATATAATGTAATACTTGCGCGCACTTTTCTTTGTATTATTTTTAAAAAATCGCGAAAAATCGCTGTCCCCCGCCTTATCTCGAAAAGTACTTATCAAAAAATTTTGAAAAAATTTAGGAATATTCTCCAGGGGGTGTAGATTCAACGAAAATTATCACGAGTGCATTACCTTTAATAATTTTTCTGGTATTTAAAAAAAAACAAAAATTTCAAGGTCATCAGATTTCAGTAAAGATTGGAAACAAACTTTATTGAAAAGTCATTTGGGGTGTGTTTTGTGAAGTCACTGATCATTTTATACATCTGTAACAAAAATTTTTATGTTAAACGTACGGAACACTTGACCGGTTTTTTATTAATAATGTTATATACCTAAAAATAGTAGTTTTTATAATTCTTCAATTTTTTTAAAAAAAAATGCTAGTTTTTAGTTTCGTAAAAAATTGCCATTAGTGCCATTGTTTCTGAAGGTGGAATACTCATAATTTGTACGAGCGTTTTATAGAGATGAAAAAAAGATATATGTAAAGAAATTTGAGTTAGATGCTACAGGATGTTTAAAATAAATTTATGCAATTTTTTTTTTTTTTTTTTTGGGTCTAGCACACACGTGCTACAGGGAAGTCCCTAAAGTGCTACAGGAGCGACACGTGTGCAAAGAAAGCGATTCACATTGTTCTTGAATCGCTATAGATTGTACTCGGTGGGAAACACAGTCCTGGGCAAATTATTCCAAAGGGATGATGTTCTGCATATAAAAGACTGCTTGAAAAGCGTTGTACGAGGAGTAACAAGCTGAACCTCATACGGATGTGAAGAATTAGCGCGACGTGTACTTCTAACATGCACCGCTCTGGGAGGAATTAAGCGGGCCACATCCTTCGAACACTTTCCATGAAAGTACTTGTAGAATAGGCTCAAGTCGCCAACCGTTCTTCGATGTTCCAGCGAATCAAGGCCGACGGTCAGTTCCGGGACTCCAATCAGACGAACAGCTCTTCTCTGAATAGAATCCAACAAATGCAGTGTATGTTTAGGAGTGGAGCTCCACACATGGGAGCAGTATTCCATAGTTGGTCGAATTTGAGCTTTGTAAAGAATTAACAGTTGTTGTGGAGTGTAAAGCTTTCTGGTTCGAAATAATATTCCCAACTTTTGAGAAGCTCTCCTTGCTATGCCTGCAACATGTTCATGCCAGGACATATTTGCTCCCAAATTAACGCCCAACAAATTGAGTGACGATGTTAGAGGAATGGAGTGCCCCGACATAACTATGTCGGGTTCAGCAACGTTAACTTTTTTAGAAAAAAAACTGCCGCCTGGGTTTTTGTACCGTTAAATTCCACTTGGTTACTGTCACCCAAGATAGAATTTCTTTCAGGTCTTTGTTAAGTTGAATGACTTCCTGCTGTCTGCGGATAGTCGTCTGAGCGTTCAAAGTGAATGAAGAGATAAGTGTACTGTCATCTGCAAAGCTGTAGATTGGATTTTCGGTCTTTTCCAGCAGATCGTTAATGTAAATGAGAAAGAGAGTAGGAGACAGTATGGAGCCTTGGGGTACACCGGCGTTGATAGTGAAGGTGTTAGAAAGAAATCCGTCGACTGCCACTCGTAAAGAACGCTCTCGAACTTTTTCGACATACCATAAGAACGTACCTTAGCCAACAGCCCATCGTGCCAAACACGGTCGAATGCCTTGGATATGTCAAGAGCAACCGATCGAGATTCTCCAAAGTGTTCAATTGCATTGTTCCAAACATGTGTTACATAAGTCAGAAGATCTCCTGTTGATCTATTTTTACGAAAGCCATATTGGTGATCGCTAGTAATGTTGAATCCTTCGAGATATTTTAGAAGATGCTGACTGATAGCCTTTTCCATGACTTTCGATATTATCGAAAGCAGTGCGATTGGTCGGTAGTTATTTGGCAAGGTCTTCTTGCCTTTTTTAGGTATCGGCTGAACTGTAGCACATTTCCATCAGGAAGGAAATATTCCCTTTCTGTAGGATAGGTTGAAAAGTCTACAGAAAACTGGTGTTAGTTTCCTCGCACAGATTTTAAGAACTATGGCAGGTATTCCGTCAGCGTCAGAAGCCTTTTTGGTGTCTAGCTTCATCAGAATACGCTATTCGACTATTTTAAATTGAGAACTCCTAAATTATTAAAACCGCACACCCTGTATATTATTATTTTTTCTGATAGATTTTACAAAACCCTTCAACTCTTATTAAGTATGTTATATACCTATTTCTAATAGTTTTCGATTTATTTTGAATTTTTCAATTTTTACCCTTGTTTTTAATACACTTATGCTATAACATCATAGTTTCCAAGGCAAAACAAAAATGTAGGCATTGTCAAATTTTGACATGTCTATTAAGCGAGTAAAAATTGTTTAATTTGTTGCAGTAAGTGAACTATAAAGGTAATAGTTATGCATTTCCCTAAAAATGAATTAATTGATATGGTTTATATACTGGGCGAGACGGGAAAAAATTGTCTTTTGGCAGTACGGCTTTACGGAGCAATAATAGACGTATATCATCTAGAAACTCTTTTCAATTCTTAATGAAACGGTTTGATGGTAGTAGTAGCGTTGAGTATACGAAACAGAAAGTAGTAAACCAGAGTGCTACCAATGAGGCAAAAAAAAAAAATGGAGATTTTACTTCATGTTGAAGATAATCCCCCAGGTCAGCAGTCGTCAACTACTGACTTATCTGACACATCCCAATAAACGGCTAATTGCACCACGAGAAAATACAAGTATCATCCCTTTCATTTGGAACTACACCAAGAACTTCAAGACCGTGATTTTGAATGACAAGTAAACTTTTGTACCACCATGAATGGAGCAATAGTGGCCGATCCAATTATTTTATCCAAAATAATGTTTTCTGATGAAGCTACTTTTCGCAGTAATGGAGCAATTAACAACCATAACATGCGTTATTATTCTACAGTTAATCCACTTTGGGCCCGGAAGTTCAAAACCAAAACCATTGCTCGCTTAATGTATAGTGTGGAATATTAAATTTTCGAATTATTGGTCCATATTTTTATCGCGAACCGCTTCACCTGCCTAGATATCTAAATTTTTTGCAAAACGAATTACCCCAGCTTCTTGAAGAAGTTGATAACTTTGAAAGGGAACGAATGTGGATTCAACAAGACTGAGCTCCTGCTCATTACCACCTGGAAGTTCTGGAATTTTTAAACGATCGTTACCCACAAAAATGGATCGGTAGGGATGGATTCATTCAGTAGACTTAGACTTCTTTTTTTGGAGCTACATTAAAGATCGTGTTTATGTGAATCCCCCTACAACACCAGCAGATATGAAAAATAGGATACGGGATGCGTGCAGGACAATAACGCCCTTTTTGCCAAGGAAAAAGAGAAGGAAAATATAGTAAAACGACTAAACATGTGTATTCAAGTAGGCGGGCATATTTGTGAGCATTTATTACGTCATAATAATTAATCATTAGATAAGTTAAACTATATTAAAATTATTACTAACTATTAGTTTATGTTTTCACAATAAGCGTAAGTGTATTAAAAACAAGGGTAAAAATTGAAAAATTCAAAATAAATCGAAAACTATTAAAAATAGGCTTATGAAATTCTTAATAAAAGTTGGAAGGTTTTTGTAAAATCTACCAGAAAAAATAATAATATACAGGGTGTGCCGTTTAAAAAATGTGACATTTTTCAATTTAAAATAGTCGAAATGTATAAATTTATTTTGAACACCCTGTAGCATCTAACTCCAATATCTTTACATATATCTTTTTTTTTCAACTCTATAGAACGCTCCTACCGATTATGAGTATTCCACCTTCAGAAACAATGGCACTACTGGGAATTTTATACAAAACTGAAAACTAGTATTTTTTTAAAAAAATTGAAATATTAGAAAAACTACTAGGTTTAGGTATATAAACATTATTAATAATAAAAGTTATAAAATTTTACGCAGATTTTAAAAATAAATTAGAAAATAGGATGTTCCCTGTATACTCAAAAATAATTTTAAACTGTGCACCTTAACATTCCCTAAAACTATTGTATTTAATATTTTTTCGTCATTCCCGAAACAAATGAGATAATGAACTTTACTTTATCGTTGACTCATCCAGAACAGGGATTTTGGATAAAATTAAATTACAATTTTTCAGTCGATAGTCATTCAGGTAAAAATTTTACGTTTAAACGTAAGAAGTAACTTTTTAATACAACTGACAACCGCACGAACTGTCTGAAAATTGGTGGAGACTACAGTAATATACAATGTCACCTAAGAAATAATCTATTCAGATTCATCCTATTAGCCGTCGATTCCCAACATAATCAACAAACTAACGCCTCACACTCACTATTGACAGTTTAAACATTTGCATATTTTATCAATATGTGAATGCAGCCCCTTTACCTGCCAAACTAATTTAGCATCCTGAATAATACATACGTCTAAATTTGGTTAATAAAGGTAGGGTAATGGGAATCGAACCTTTACATATTATTAAAGCACGCAACGGTGCGTATTTCTTCTGTTTATTAGAATTTAATATGTAATATGGGGAGAATTATGGTTATAAATACTGTTTGTCGTATCGCAGTAGTAGTGATATTGACGTGAGTTTCTGAACAAATTCACATTACGACAAGAAGAGAGCAACTTGAAACTGAAGTATTAGTAAAATCGCTTGACTTCCGGGTTCATACGTCTTCCAGTACCCACTCTCCATTGTTCTGAGTTCATCCACAGGCTGTCTTCCAACTCTCTCTCTTGCAACTCTTTGTCAATTCCTTATTGCCAGCTTGTTGAAGTCTTCCCCTTTTTCTTGTACGATGTGGGTTCCAGTTCTAGTGTTCATACCATTTAAGTTAGATAGTTTTGATTTTGTCAACAAAAACTTCTATAATTTCTCAAATCTTTTAGTTCCTTTCCCAAGAAAATAAATTTTCTTACGATTAAAAAATCTGAATATACATATTTATTAGTGTCCTTTATACGTAGAAAATTCTAATACTTCTTACGGCACTAAATTTATAAATATTTGCTGTTAAAATTTACATTTTAACATAGAACCCTACCCCGACCTATGTTGAAACGGATGTTTTATTATATAACAACGGTAATTTTCTTTCGATTGTTTTGAGAAATAATTAATTAAAAATATAACAAATATTTTTCTGTAAATTATGTTGTATGTATTGTTATAGGAAGCGGTATTTCGTTTTTTTTATAAAAAAAATGTTGAAAGTGAGCTACTTTTGATCGTTTTCAGTTTTCCTCGCATAACTTGATAAATAAAGTTCGGCTTGGCAACGTCGCACGGCGCGGGAAGTTTGAAATACCGTCAACGCTCAGCTAATTTAAATAAATGCGTGTAGCTCACAGATACAGAGAAAATATAGGTTATCGTAAGTAAAAAGTCAACATTTCTAACAAATCAAATGTTGATTAGTATTCAACATAAAAAAAAAATGTCATTTTCTATTTTTTGGGGCGCTAAACACACCGGTGCCAGAAATCGACGCTCGGCCACGCCCGCACCCCTACGCCACCGCCAACCCTCAAAAATATAAAACAAAATTTCCGATTTTTTATTTTGGGGGGTGGGGGTCTAAGATGTCAGTAACAACAATATTAATAATAATAATAATAATAAGCCCTCAGGGGCTAGGGGAATCCCAGGATTCTCCTAGTACGGGCATTGACGATCCCGAGGTACCCGAGTCATGTTGTGTTATCTTGGGTTGTCCAGATTATTTGACAGAAAAAAAACGGCACCTATGGAACGAGCCTGGAGGTACTAGCCCTCTCGGAAACCCAAAGTGGCGACTTTCATATCTTCTAAAAACAACGAAGAACAAGAGATACAAAAATAACTTTTAGGAGCAGACCAACAATAATAAGCACAGAAAAACACACCAAGACTACCCAATGCCGGGACACTTTGAACTTTTGACACCACAGAACACTGAAAACACCCCAAACAACAGTAAACCAATAAAATAATCATCGGGCGAGCGACGTAACGGCCGAGGACGTCGCGGGAAATGGCAGCTCGACCAAAACGATGAAGACTGGGCAAAAGAAAATGGACCTGCCAAAAGTGTTGTGCCGGCGAGTAAGCCGACATCCACCAAGGCAGGAAAACCAAAGCAACGCATGAGTTTTACCACAGAAATCAACGAACAGGTCATGCGTTGTTATAATAAAATCACAAAACTTGACAAAAAAATCACTAAGAAAAAAATTACTCGCCGCCAGGACCCATCGAAATCAATCTGAAACACAACCGACACAGATGCGAGGCGAACACATCTAATAAAGCCAAACCAAGCCACGTATGTTTTGCAAGGACAACATGCAACTACCTAGACTGACAAACCAAGAGAGCGGTTAACGTGGACAGATGAAATGAACAGAACAGTGATGCGCTGTTACTACACCACCACCAATTGTTCTCCTCGTTATATCAGCCACAGGCCTTACACCAACAATATTCACACCACATTTAGTACAATTAGGACTCAACACAAATATTCACAAAAACATTCAGAAGTCAGTGATTTTGAAAACATGTAACATTGTCAGGTTATTCCTTAATACATAATGGTAATAGCGGTTTGTGCTGACTTGACTTAGGCCCGTCAGCCAAACATGAAACCACATTAACCAAATGTGAGAAAGAAGAACAAAAATAATAATAATAATAATAAACCCTCGCATAATTATAATATTACGAAAACCCAAGTAGTTACAATAAAATAACCTGAACCAACCTCTACTAACCTGAACTAGCCTGAACTAACCTGAAATAACCTAAGCCTAGGGTTTGTGACTTAGGTTAATACAATTTTCTATTACGAAATTGTCGATTTTTCATTTTTTTCAATTTTATATTTCGGAGGTGGGAGATGGGGGGGGTGGCGGGGGATGTCCGGAGTGTCAGCAACAATAATATTAATAATAATAATATAGCTGATACTTTGATAGTTTGAAATCAAACGAGAGGAAAGATACCAACTTCTTTCGAAGAAGCACAAAACGGTTCGTTCGAAAAACTATGTACAACGAGCAGACGGCAGTGACTGAACCGCCAAACAAACAAGAACTAACAGATTATTGGAAAAGTGTCTGGTCAAACTACACAATAAAAACACTCCCTGGATCAAAGCCGAAGAAGACAAACATAAACATGTGACAGAACAAGAAAATTCCACATTAACTACACAAGAAATTACAGAAACAATCAAACACACATATGACTGGAAATGCCCTGGAATACACAATATACAAAACTTCTGGTAGAAACAGTTTACCATCACATATGAAGCGCTCGCACACTAAATTAACAAAGCCATTTTACAGCCATTCCCCACTTTCCTTATACAGGGAATAACATATGTCAAACCCAAAAGCTCAGGCACCACAAACCAACAAGATCATCACAGCCACAATTTCCGAGAAAATAGAACAATACCTAATAGACAATAACAATATTCTCACAGAAGAGCGGAAGGGGTGCAGGAAAAATAACCGAGGATGCAAAGAGCAGCTGATCATAAATAGCGTAATCATGGAACAAACCAGAAAAGAACACAGAAACCTACACACAGGTTACTATAAAAAAAGCCTTCGACTCCATACCCCACAGCTGGTTAATCAGAGCCCTAGAAATCAACAAAATTAACCAAAACCTCAGACAATTTCCCGCACAAATTATGAAAACATGGAACTCTACCTACCACCTAAAACACAAACCGAACATATCCAAACAGACGAGCTGTACATCAGACGGGGTATATTTCAGGGAGACTCGCTCAGCGCTCTATGGTTTTGCCTCTGTCTTAATCCACTCTCAAATACACTAAACAAAACAGAATATGACTTCAACATCAGACACCAAAAAGTGAACCAACATAAAATAAACCACCTCCTATATATGGATGACATAAAACTCTATGCTGCCACAGAAACACAGCTGAAAGAACTCCTCAAAATCCCAGAAACATTCACCTTAGATATCAATATGGAACTTGGTATAAGTAAATGTAAAGTGCTCCACATCAACAAAGGCCAATGGAAAGGCCACCATGAGACAGAAACCATCAACAACGAAACACTCGATAATATGCTCGACAAAGAAACATACAAATATCTAGGCTTCCAACAAAGCACCAAACTTAACCACACTCACATCAAAACAGTCTGATCTAAATCCTTCAGATTATAAACTATGATCCCTTTTAGAGGATAAGGTTTGCTCTAAAAGACATGCCAATCTTGACTCTTTAAAATGAATTTTAACAAAACCGGTGGACAATTCTCCGTTGGATAAAGTGCCTGCTGCCATAGACGACTGTCCCAATCGTTTGAGGACTTATGTAAAAGGCAGAGGGGCACATTTTGAGTATATACTAAACTAATTTTGATGAATATATGAATTAATTCCATAATAATTTGTTTTAATTTTCATAGAAATTAAATGTTTAGGCAATGTTTTCATTGTTACAGCATTTATGGAAGTACTAGGTAAATATATATATATATAATATATATATATATATATATATATATATATATATATACATATATATATATATATATATATATATATATATATATATATATATATATATATATACAGTAGAACCGCGACTAACCTAGTCGCGATTATCCGAGCTCCGGATTAACCGAGCCAATCTAAGAACCTGATTATCCGAGGTACGCGCGTCTATGCTGCGTATTAACCGAGCTTCTAAAATATGTATGTACATATTTCCATTTAAAATCGTCGTGGCCTTCGGGGAATCCCCTGGCCCGTGTGAGGGGTTCCCCTATTTAGGTTTTTGGACTCTTTCAGCACGTAAATTTGCGTGGATGCAGTGCGTTATAGCGTTTACTACGGAGAAGTACGAGTATACTCACATAAATTATTTGGTTGGAGTTCTGGTAGTTAAGTGTAATTAATACGAACTGGTTTGTTTGAATTTTTGTTTGTCGTATTATAATGAAGCGTAAAAGAATCGTCGTTCCTAATGAAGAAAAATTAAAAAAGCCATCAGAAGAATTGAAGCAGGAGAGACAATTAAAGTTGTTGCACGAGATTATGGAGTAGGTGAGGTAACAGTTGGAGATTGGAAAAGAAACCTCACAAAAATAGAAGAGTGGTGTATAAATCAAGCCTCCTCGTCCTCAGGAAGAAAATCAATGAAAACCGGCGAGTATGAAAAGGTTAACGAAGACAACAGAAAGCAATAATGATTAGTAGGCAATTCCCAGAGATAGATCAGTTTACCGCCAGTTCTAGATTGCTTGAACGGTGGAAAAAAAACGGTACGGTGTACGACAACTGACTGTATATGGTGAAAAACTTTCTGCTAATGTGTCATCAATTGAGAAGTTTAAGCAGAACTTTAAAAAGCAAATCGAAGATTACACATGTGATCAAATTTACAACTGTGACGAAACTGGTCTGAATTATAAAATGCTTCCATCAAAAACATTGGCATTTCGACAGGAAAAATCAGCTCCTGGGCACAAACGAAGTAAGGAAAGATTAACTATAACGGTATGTTCCAATGCATCTGGCAAGCACAAAATCCCACTGATGGTGATTGGCAAGTCTGCACGTCCAAGAGCTTTAAAAGACATCTCATCCAAAGCCCTACCAGTCTATTACAAAAGTCAGAAGAGCGCATGGATGGATGCGACCTTATTTACTAACTGGTTTGAAGAAGAGTTCGTGCCTTCTGTGACTAAATATTTGAACAGAAACCGTCTTCCCTATTAAAGCAAGAAGAAGAAATGACTATTGAAGAAATAACGAATGCCTTTCAGGAAATCGAAAAATCAGATGACGATGACGAAGCGGCGGTGGATGAACAGTCTCCCACTAAGATCTCTCATCAAGAAGGTTTTGCATCTTTGGAAAAAGCTTTGAGCTATATCGAACAACAACCAGAGGCAATCCCAGCGGATTTGCTTCTTCTTAATAGATGGAGAAGCAATAATGCCCCCTCTCACCCTGGAGAAGGACTGCATGTGGGCGAAAATGTAAAATTTTTTCCTTTAAATGTAACCAGCATAATGCAACCAATGGATCAAGGCATCCTCGAAAACATAAAAAAAAATTATAGGCGTTTATATCTTGAACATCTGTTAGAATACACAGAAAAGGAAGATAATATCAATGGGATGAGAAAGGTGACACTGAAAAATGTTATTTACTGGGTAAGTCAAGCTTGGGATTCTGTGCATACTACCACTATTCAAAAATATTGGTCAAAAGTTATTGATTTTGAGGACTATAATGACAGTGAAGATGATACTCCATTAAATAAATTAGCTTTGAAATTGAGAAGCCATGGAGAAATGTCCTGTTCAAATTTTGACAGCGAGATAGAAGAAAAAGAAAAAAGTTTATTTGAATTAATGCAAAAATTAAAAGGTTGCGAAAATGTGACAAGAGAAGATGTTGTTGAATGGATTACAGCAGATGATTTAGAAGAAGAAATGAGTATTGAAGAAATAACGAATGCCTTTCAGGAAACCGAAAAATCAGATGATGCTGACGATGACGAAGCGGCGGGGGATGAACAGTCTCCCACTAAGATCTCTCATCAAGAAGGTTTTGCTTCTTTGGAAAATGCTTTGAGGTATATCGAACAACAACCAGAGGCAACCCCAGCGGATTTGCTTCTTCTTAATAGATGGAGAAACATTGCAGCGAGAAAATGAAGATGCAATATGAAACAGAAGCGCATAGATACCTATTTCACTGTTTTATAATATATGTACCTATTTATATGTTTAAAAACCTTACTACATCGGTTTAAAGTATTGGTGTTTACTTTTTGAATGAATAAAAACCAAATCCGAATTATACGAGGAGGGTGCCTCCCCACGTTGCCTCGGATAACCGGGGTTCTACTTTATATATATATATATATATATATATATATATATATATATATATATATATATATATATGTATATATATATATATATATATATATATATATATATATATATTTATATATATATATATGTATATGTAGATATATATATATATATATATATATATATATATATATATATATATATATATATATATATATATATATATATATATTTATATATATATATATGTATATGTAGATATATATATATATATATATATATATATATATATATATATATATATATATATATATATATATATATTTCCCGAAGCTACTTAATTAAACATACATTACATAAAAAAAAATAGCCAAATTCCAGGAGCTTTTTGAAATGAAAATAATATACGAGGTGTTCCATTTAAATAACAAGACAATTTTTGAGTCAACACAAAGTTGTTGAGTCTTTACTAATCCCAACCGGGAGTTGAGTTTCTGAAAGTTCTGAAAGCATATTTTATTATTATTTACCTTGTAATATTTTTTACATATAAGAATTGGCCCGAGGTATTAAGAAAAGTACAAATATACCATCAAAAACTTTCTAGTAATAATTTTACCATCTTAATAATATTCTAACAATGAACAACGTAATATTCTCGTATAAATAAGAAAAAAAGGATAAAAACTCTCCTCATTTTCGAGCAATTTACAACCACAGTTAGAATAAAAATTGCAAAACATTTTAATAAGCTTTTTAAAAGCCCTTATTACGAGTCTCTCCTACTTCAGACCGGTTATAACGTTCGTGCTCTTGCAAACAAAATAAAAAAGTTTTTTCTGAGAGCGCAAAGTTGACTAAATGACGATCTAAAATTAGGTATAAAGAAAAATAAAGAGCGTTATAACGTACAGCGTACAAAGAAATAGAAATAGTCTTTAAGGTATCTAAAAATGTTATTACTTTATTAAAGTCAGGACTACTATATCCTTTAGTAGGAACATTATAAATACGAATAAATAAATACCGGAAAAGTTATATCTAACTTCTTTATTTAATTCCAAACTAACAAATGAGTTTCAACCTTTTAAAGGATCATCTTCTGGGCAGAGAGTTTGTTAAATGTTAAATATAATAGTTTTTGGGAATGTTAAGGTGCACATTTTAAAATTATTTTTGAGTATACAGTACTTCAAAAAAGCCGTTCTTTTAAATAGAAACATCCTATTTTCTAACTGGTTTTAAATTATGCGTAAAATTTTATAACTTTTTAGTGTTTCTCCGAAACTATTTGACATAGAAAGTTGAAATTTGGTAACAATATAGGAATTGATGGCCTTATCAGAGCCATGTAGTTTTAAGAGTTAAATTTTGACTTAAGGGGTTAGTTTTGTGGGGTGAAATCGGAAATGAAAAAAAAAATTTTTTACTAGGTCATCGAGTGTGGTGTCAAATGAAAGCTTGTGAAAACACGAGTAAAAAATGTATATATAATATAATACTTGCGCGCACTTTTCTTTGTATTATTTTTAAAAAATCGCGAAAAATCGCTGTCCCGCGCCTTATCTCGAAAAGTACTTATTAAAAAATTTTGAAAAATTTCCGGAATATTCTCCACGGGGTGTAGATTGAACGAAAATTATCACTACTGCATTACCTTTAATAATTTTTCTGGTATTTAAAAAAAACAAAAATTTCAAGGTCATCAGATTTCAGTAAAGATTGGAAACAAACTTTGTTGAAAACTCATTTGGGGTGTGTTTTGTGAAGTCACTGATCATTTTATACATCTGTAATAAAATTTTTTATTTTAAAAGCAATCAACGTACGGAACACTAACTTCGCAAGTTCAACTTGCACTTGACCGGTTTTTATTTATTATTAATGCTATATACCTAAGCCTAGTAGTTTTTCTAATATTTCAATTTTTAAAAAAAAAAAATACTTTTCGGTTTGGCGCCATTGTTTCTGAAGGTGGAATACTCACAATTGGTACGAGCGTTCTGTATATTATATATATTTTTCTGATAGATTTTACAAAACCCTCCAACTTTTATTAAGTATGTCGCATACCTATTTCTAATAGTTTTCGATTTATTTTGAATTTTTCAATTTTTACCCTTGTTTTTAATACACTTACGCTATAACATCATAGTTGCCAAGACAAAACAAAAATGTAGGCATTGCCAAACTTTGACATGTCTATTAAACAAGTAAAAATAGTTTAATTTGTTGCAGTAAGGGACGTATAAAGGTAATAGTTATGGATTTTCCTAAAAATGAATTAATTGATATGGTTTATATACTGGGCGAGGCGGGAAAATATTGTCTTTTGGCAGTAAGGCTTTGCGGAGCGAAGTACCCTAATAGACGTATACCATCTAGAAAATCTTTTCAGTGCTTAATGGAACGGTTTGATGGTAGTGGTAGCGTTGATTATACGAAACGGAAAGTAGTAAACCAGGGTGCTACCAATGAGGCAAAAAAAAATGGAGATTTTACTTCTTGTTGAAGATAATCCCCAGGTCAGCTGCCGTCAACTAGGTGACTTATCTGACACATCCCAATCTACGGCTAATCGCACAACGAGAAAATATAAGTATCATCCCTTTCATATGGAACTAAACCAAGAACTTCAAGACCGTGATTTGGAGCAATAGAGGCCGATCCAAATTTTTTATCCAAAATAATGTTTTCTGATGAAGCTACTTTTCGCGGTAATGGAACAGTTAACAGCTGTAACATGCATTATTGTTTAACAGTTAATCCGGGGTCCGGGAAGTTCAAAACCAAAACCATTGGTCGCTTAATGTATGGTGTGGAATATTAAATTTTCGAATTGTTAGTCCATATTTTTTCCGCGAACCGCTTAACGGGCCTAGATATCTAAATTTTTTGCAAAACGAATTACCCCAGCAGAAGTTGATAACTTTGAAAGGGAGCAAATGTGGATTCAATAAGATGGAGCTCCTGCTCATGACTACCGGGAAGTTCGGGAATTTTTAAGCGATCGTTATCCACAAAAATTGATCGGTAGGGATGGATTCATTTAGTGCCCCCTCGATCATGTGACTTAACACCTTTAGACTTCTTTTTTTGGAGCTGCATTAAAGATCGTGTTTATTCAAGTAGACGGGCATATTTTGAACAATTATTACGTCATAATAATTAATCATTATATAAGTTAAACTATATTAAAATTATTATTAACTATTTGTTTATGTTTGTGAATTAAAAACAAGAGTAAAAATTGAAAATAAATCGAAAACTATTAGAAATAGATATATGACATACTTAATAAAAGTTTGAGGGTTTCGTAAAATCTATCAGAAAGAATAATAATATACAGGGTATGCCAAAAAATTTGAGATTTTTCAATTTAAATTAGTCGAAATGTATAAATTTATTTTGAACACCCTGTAGCATCTAACTCAAAGTTCTTTACATATATCTTTTTTTTCATCTCTATAGAGCGCTCGTACCAATTATGAATATTCCACCTTCAGAAACAATGGCGCTAGTGGCAATTTTTTACAAAACTGAAAACTTTTTTGAAATAGAAAACGTCACGGTGTGAACAATTAAGGGATGTATATGAATATTAGTTATTGCAGTATTGTTTTCTTTTTTATTGCTATAGGATCTATATATTCTATGACAATGAACCGTTATTTTCCATACCATGTACTTGTTTTATGAAATAAAAGCTTATTTATTTATTTATGAGTAATAATGACTATAAAAAATATTTAATATGTATTTTTTAGGCAGTTTTCTATTTCGAGAAGTTTAAAAATAAAATAACCAGTCAAGTGCAAGTTGAACTTGCGCAATTAGTGTTCCGTACGTTGATTGCTTTTAAAATAAAAAAAAATTGTCACAGAGGTATAAAATGATCAGTGACTTCACACAATACACCCCAAATACAATACACCCCAAATGAGTTTTCAACAAAGTTTGTTTCCAATCTTTACTGAAATCTGTTTTGTTTTTTTTATATACCATATAAATTATTAAAGGTAATGCACTCGTGATAATTTTCGTTCAATCTACACCCCGTGGAGAATATTCCAGAATTTTTTCGAAATTTTTTGATAAATACTTTTCGAGATAAGGCCCGGGACAGCGATTTTTCGCGAATTTTTAAAAATAATACAAAGAAAAGTGCGCGCAAGTAAAATATTATATATATATATTTTTTACTCGTGTTTTCATAAGCTTTCATTTGACACCACACTCGATGACCTAGTAAAAAAATTTTTTTTTCACTTCCGACTTCACCCTCTAAAACTAACCCCTTAAGTCAAAATTTAATTCTCAAAACCACATGGCTCTGATGAGGCCATCAATTCCTATATTATTACCAAATTTCACCTTTCTATGTCAAATAGTTTCGGAGAAAATCGGGTGTGACAGACAGACAGACAGACAGACACCGAAGTGATCTTATAAGTGTTCCGTACGGAACACTAATAATTGAAAAAATTAGTAATTTAATTATTAATTTTGACGGTATGTCCGAAATAGTTTGCGCAGTAAAACGCAAAGTATTTCGCATACGATATTATAGTAACTCTAAAGAAACACGTTAATAACAAAGTGTATTACTTTGCGCACTGACATTAATGCGCAAACACTGTTATTTTCTATCGGCTGTAGAAAAATAATTTTTATAACATCTTTAGAATTTACTCGAATTACATTATAGTGCAGTAAAAAAGCATTTGAAATTGCACAGTCTAGATAGAGCATTATTATGATATTATCATCTCTAGGGTAAAGTATTGTCCTGAATTTTGGACCTCGAAACCTTGTGCTTTGGTTATACACAATTTGAGTTTTTAAAACGCGTTTTTTGATGTAAATAACTCCGGTTATATAAGTCGAATCGAAACAAAAAGAAACCAAACTCTTCGTAATAGAAGTTCCAAGAAATCTGCGTCTATCAAGTGCGTACATAACCTACAAAATTGAAAAAAATAGGCAAAAACTGTTTTTTTTTCATTTTATTATACAGGTCAACTAAGTGAACCGATCGGCTTGAAAATATGCCTTTTGTTATAGCAAAAATACCCTAAAATTTTGGTATAGTACTTTTCAAGATCTAAGAAAGTGATTTGGCGAATTGATGCAGTAAAAACGTTAAACGACCGTTAGGATCTTTGCACGTACCTGGCCGTAACAGGGTCGTAATTGATTATATATATATATATATATATATATATATATATATATATATATATATATATACGAGGCATGTTTTTTAAGTAAGTACCGTTTTGCGATTCCGCCGCCGCAGCGATACGGTCGGCGTTCCGCGCATGCGCGCTGGTAACCTACATCTCATGTCTACGCACTGACGCCATTACAGTCTGATTCTTCATTGTATACGTTGTTTACTGAGTGTTTAAGATGCCTCCGACAATCGTGAGTCCCGCCGATTGTGAAGTACGGGCTGTTATACGATTTCTTAGTGCTAAAGGCGTAAAACCGATCGATATTCATCGTGAGATCTGTGAAGTTTACGGACAAAACATTATGAGTGATGAAATGGTAAGGAAATGGGTGAGAGCATTTAAAGATGGCCGCACAAATGTGCATGATGAAGAACGGAGTGGGCGTTCTTCGGTCGTTAATGAAGATTTGTTGCAGAAAGTGGACGAAAAGGTGAGAGAAAACAGACGCTTTACAATTTCATCATTGTGCGACTGCTTTCCTCAATATTCTCGTAGTGTTTTGTATCGCATTGTGACCGAGAACTTGAATTACCGGAAATTGTGTTCACGTTGGGTTCCAAAAATGTTGACGGATTTGCACAAAACCCAACGTTTAGGCAGTGCATTGACTTTCCTTGAGCGGTACCACAATGAAGGTGAACATTTTTTAGACCAAATTGTTACTGGTGACGAAACATGGGTGGCCTACGTCACACCAGAATCGAAACAACAATCCATGGAATGGCGACATTCATCATCACCCAAAAAAGTGAAGTTTAAGCAAACAATTTCTGCCCGCAAAATCATGTGCACAGTTTTTTGGGACAGAAAAGGAGTATTGCTAGTGGAGTTTCTGCCTCGTAATGAGACAATCAATGCAGCGTCTTATTGTGAGACATTGAACAATCTGCGTCGTGCAATCCAGAACAAAAGAGTTGAGTAAGGGTATCGTTTTGCTGCATGACAATGCCCGTCCACATGTGGCTAATCGGACCAAAGATCTCATCAAATCTTTTAAATGGGAAACTCTAGATCATCCTCCATACAGCCCTGATCTGGCGCCCAGCGACTACCATTTGTTCCTGCACTTGAAGAAGCACCTGGGTGGTCAGCGTCTTCAAGACGATAACGAAGTCAAAACATTTGTGATACAGTGGTTAACAAGTCAGGCGGCAGAATTTTATGAGGAGAGTATTCAAAAACACGTTATGACAAGTGCCTCAATATTCACGGAAATTATGTAGAAAAGTAGATTAAGGTACAGGCTTTCATGTAAAAATAAAATTATAGCGATATCTTTGCACGTCTTTTTTTAATTCCAAAACGGTACTTACTTAAAAAACATGCCTCGTATATATATACCTCCCTTTCAATCTAACATTTTATTGGCTACTTCGTGTTTATAAATATAAAGAATATTCTTCATTTTATCTGCAGTATTATACTGAAATGTCCGAAGCCCTTTCCATCAGAAGCCGCAAATGTTTGCCCGTTGAGGCAAAAGTGATAGTTAAAAGTGTTTATTTAAAGTTAGTGGAGCGAGGCCACGAAAAGTTTCATTGATGGAGTGATCAGCGTTAACAAGCATCCCTGAAAGTACAGTTTGGAAAATTGTAAATATATCTATAACGCCTAAAAAAACACGAAAAGACAAAGGTGTGTCGAAATGTATTGATTTCTATGAAGAAGACTTAACCGCCGCAAAATTTATGAAATGTATGCAGAACAAAAAGTTCCTACGCCACAGAGGCTGTCCGAGGATAGTTGTGACATAAAATGTTCCACTACAACTTTATGGCGTATTCTACGGGGTTTTTGTTCAAAAAAATAGACAAAAGGCAAGTTATAATGGAATCGCGGCGCTTACAACAACTCAGAATGGAATATCTTGAAAAAATAAATACAGCTAGATCGGAAAATCGAACGATAATCTACCTAGATGAGACTTGGTATGATACCCACGACACACCCAGTAATGGATGGATTGAAAAATCCAAAAAATGCCACGCTAAAGCTCCATCAAATAAAGGTAAACGAATAACAATTTTACATGCCGGGTCAGAAGAAGGCTGGATACCAGAATGTCTATTTCTAGCAGCCAAGAATATTTCAGATTCCAGCTTGGATTATCATTGTGATACAACCTCTGAAGTTTTTGAAGATTGGCTTCAAAACAAATTAATGCCGAATATACCACCGAATAACTGTATTGTGATGGATAATGCATCCAATCATAGTGGCCAAATGAATAAAGTACCAAGGTCCAGCAGTAGAAAAAGGGAAATACAAGCCTTTGTGCGGACGTGACATATATTTCCATGAAAGTTATACACTTAAACAATTGTTAGAAGTTTTAAAAAGTAAGAGTTTTTTAAAGGAATATGTTTGTGATAAAATTGCAAAGGAAGCAAGACATGAAATAATTCGGCTTCCACCATATTATTTTATCTTTAATGCAATCGAGTTGATATGGCATAAAGTAAAGTCTAATATACGTGCTCATAATAATACACCCACTTTAAACAGTAGTGTGATTGAGTTGATAAAGACAGAAGTCAAAAATGTAACCGTTGAAAACTGGAGAAACTGTATTCAACACGTCAAAAAAATTGAAAACTCATGTAGATGTATGTACATAAATATAAATAGTTTAGAACCTGTAAAAAAACTTATTATTGATTTGCAAGATAGTAGCGATAGCGAAATTGAATTATATGTTAATTAATAACTAAAATTGTAACAAATGTACGCGAGGACATTGTACACTGTTTTAATATATTTGTGTAATTACTATATTGTGTATTATTCAGTACATAAAACATTAAAATTCAACTGTCTTATCATAATAAAATTTTAAACCCAACAATTATACAGTCAGGTATAGTGCGGCCCTAAACGATGCCTTGTCATTAAACAGCCATAAACCAATCACTTTCGAATCTTGTTGAATTTTGAATGGGTATAGGTAGCTAAGTCGCTTTCTTAGATCGTGAAAAACACTATACAAAAATATTGACCCCAGTGGGCAAAATTAAATTTGTTATTTTAAATTTGAGTTGCCCGCCATTTTATGCCATTTGGTCCAAAAAAGATATTTTTTTTTCAAATTTAGGTGTCGACGCCAGGTTTCCGAAACCATTAAAAAAAAAATATTGGAGCTATTTTAACCGTTTTTTTTACATTTGTCTAATAATCAAATAATAACAAATGCGTTTTTTCGGTCATTTTGAAAAAAAAAATTATTTACAACTGGTAGAGAATTGCGAGACCTTCATTACAAAAAAATTATTTTCGTTTACAATTTTTTTTTGTTGTTATTTGGTTAATAAACAGATGTAAAAAAAACGGTTAAAATGATCCCAAAAATTTTCTTTTTATCGGGCTACTTATATTTTGAAAAACAAGATCCATTTTGGACCAAACGGCATAAGATGGCGGGCAATTCAAATTTTAAATAACAAATTCAATTGTGCCCACTAGGATCAATATTTTTGTACCAAAATTGCAGGGTATTTTTGCTATAACAAAAGGCATATTTTCTGAAAGTTTCAAGCCGATCGGTTCAACTAGTCGACTTGTATAGTAAAATGAAAAAAAAAAAAAAACAATTTGCTTGCTTATTTTTTCAATTTTTTGTAAGTTATGTACTCACTTGAGCGACTTAAAACTAACGAACTACGAAGAGTTTGTTTTTTTTTGTCTCGATCTGACTTATATAACCGGAGTTATTCACATTTTAAACCCAAAAAACGCGTTTTGAAAACTGAAAATTGTTCATAAACAAAAGAGTACAAGTTTTTCAAGGTCCAAAACTCAGGATAATACTCCTGGTGATACCTCAGAGACGATAAAATCATAATATTGCTGTATGTAAACTATCTCATGATTATTTTGACCTTTTTTTAATGCCCTATTAATATTAAAGACTTAATTAAAAGTATAATCCTAAATAATGCCAATCACCCTAGCTACACACTTAGTTTCTCAATAAAATATGCAGAATACTGATCAACTTTCAACGTTTAAGAATGCCTCTCGGGATTTTGAATCATGCATATAATGAAATTTGAGAGCTTATTGGAAATTCTCCATTGATAGGATGAATAAAATATTTCCATGCCCAAAGTCATTATTGCTGTATTTAATAAATTATTAGTTCAACAGAGTTTAGTTGTTAGAGTTGGTAATTATGTTTGACGAGCTAATGGATGAGGTAAATAAGACACTTTTGGAATATCAAATAATTTTGTTAGTCCATGTTTCGATTTAGCATTATTCTGCATTTTTTTTACAATTATCTTTATTAGTATTTAAATATTCGTGTATAATACCATAATATTATAATATACGGATATGTGTTTTCTGATTAGGACTGCCTTTCAGACTGAGTCAGTGAGTGGTACTAGGCAAAAGTCTTGGTAGCGATGATTTTATCACAGTAAACCCAATACAGTAGAGAAACTCAGGGATAACAGTACAGGAAAATCAGATCTCAGTTTTCAAAAAGTCACGTGCCAGTCCGCCATGTCAAGAAGCGGGAGATTTTAAATAGAAGTAGTGTTACTGTGTTTTATCATTCAAATTATAGATATTATACAAATGTTTGAAAGTTTTTGATTTAATAAAATGTTTTTTTTTTATGCGTCTAGCACACGTGCCGCAGGGAAGTCCTTAAAGCGCTCCAGGAGCGGCACGTGTGCGGAAAAAGCGATTCACGTTGTTCTTGAATCGCTGTAAATTGTACTCGGTGGGAAACACAGCGCTGGGCAAATTATTCCAAAGGGATGTTTTCCATATAAAAGACTGTTTGAAAAGCGTTGTACGCGGAGTAACAAGCTGAACCTCATACGGATGTGAAACACCAGCGCGACGTGTATTTCTAACATGCACCGCTTTAGGAGGAATTAAGCGGGCTACATCCTTCGAACACCTTCCATGAAAATACTTGTAGAACACACTCAAGTCGCCAACCGTTCTTCGATGTTCCAGCGAATCAAGACCGCCGGTCAGTTCCGGGTCTCCAATCAGACGGATAGCTCTTCTCTGAACAGAATCCAACAAATCCAGTGTATGTTTGGGAGCGGAGCCCCAAACATGAGAGCAGTATTCCATAGTTGGTCGAATTTGAGCTTTATAAATAATTAACAGTTGTGGGATGTAAAGCTTCCTGGTTCGAAATAATATTCCCAACTTTTGAGAAGCTCTCCTTGCGATGCCTGCAACATGTTCATGCCAAGACATATTTGCTCCCAAACTAACGCCCAACAAATTGAGCGACGATGCTAGAGGAATGGAGTGCCTCGACATAACTATGTTGGGTTCAGCAACGTTAACTTTTTTAGGAAAAACTGCCACCTGGGTTTTTGAAGCGTTAAATTCCACTTGGTTACTGTCACCCCAAGATAGAATTTCTTCCAGGTCTTTGTTAAGTTGAACGACCTCCTGCTGTCTGCGGATATTCGCCTTAGCAGCCGATGTCCGAGCGTTCATTTTTAGGAAAAATGTTGCAGATAAAAATTTTAGCATTTTCTCCAGGGAATTGAATAGGCATATCAGATTTTGGCCCCAATGCTTTGTTGAGACTCCATAAGACCCCAAAAGTGAAAATTGAAACTGGAAACCAAATTTTTAAATACGTATTTGAATTCAGTAAGGAATTTTATGTCCGAATACAAACTAAATATTTCTGGGCCTGATTGGGCCTCATTGTAACTACAATAAAATCCGATTCTAATAAGGATCTTTACCTGTGTTATTAGCCTTTCATACATGGAGTATTCTCTTCTCACTGGTAGAATTATATTCATTCATTCATATAAACTGCAGTCACATCAAGAAACGATCGACAATACATTTCAAAAGACACATTCCGAGATCAGATGTAAACATTGAGCGGCCATTTTAAAAGCATGCACGCGATACAAAAAACTCATCACCAACTTGAGCTCACTTCCGCTACTGTATTGGGTTTACTCTGCCTTTACCCTTCCTTTTGATCAACGCGACGCCCATCCCGGTTGCTTTTAAGAGCCTTCCAATGATTACTATTCGGCAGTGTTGAAAAGTTTTATCTTATTACTTTTTTATGTTTTAGTTCCAACAAAAAATACGCTGAAAGAAGCCTTTAGGTTGATCATAAACATTTAAGAATATTTTTCTAATAATTTCCTCTCTGTTAACTTCATTTGTTTTCATTTATTACTTAATTTATCCGTAATTCTTTTATTCTACAATCATATTTTTCATTTATTTGTCTTATATTCTCGTTTTGTAACAATATTGGGTGAGTTTACCATAGTCTAACATTTTGGTCTCGTGGCGGCACGTGTCGGGCGTGCGAGTAATTTTCACCAGGAACGACTACCCCTGTGTGTGTGGTTGTTGATTGAATCAAAGTTTGTTTGTTTATGTTAGCTGTTCTTGTTTCTTTATCTTTTATTAATCCTCAGAATAAATTGGCAATTTTGAATATAGCAATTTGTGCACTGTCTCTCGCTGGTGGCTGTAAGCTCGTGTATGAGAGCAGTAGGCAGGGCTTTGCATTTATAAAATTTATTCGATATTTCGTAAATATAGTATTTTATTCTCTGCCTATTTTTTAACTTATATACCCTGCTACGGCAGCAAAACAACCCTCTATTCTCTTCTGCTTTATCCGCACAAAACCGGGGTTACATATAATATTAATATAATTTGTTTGTAAATTAACAACTTATATTAAGGGCTCAATTTAGATTTAGCAGCTAATAGTGTATATGTTGATGACATGATCATAAATGCTTTTGGCAGAACATGGACTATTTGCTGTTCAAAGAATAGTCTAGTGTCATTGATGATACTCAAGTATTTCAGCTTTTTGGCCATAAGCAACAGTATGGCGTTTATTTTTAGTAGAATACTTATTTTGATATTTGTAACATATCTTTTTTAGTGTTCCGTATGGAACACTTATAAGATCACTTCGGTGTCTGTCTCTCTGTCTGTCTGTCCGTCTGTCTGTCTGTCTGTCACACCCGATTTTCTCCGAAACTATTTGACATAGAAAGGTGAAATTTGGTAATAATATAGGAATTGATGGCCTCATCAGAGCCATGTAGTTTTGAGAATTAAATTTGACTTAAGGGGTTAGTTTTGGGGGGTGAAGTCGGAAGTGAAAAAAAAATTTTTTTACTAGGTCATCGAGTGTGATGTCAAATGAAAGCTTGTGAAAACACGAGTAAAAAATATATATATATAATATTATACTTGCGCGTACTTTTCTTTGTATTATTTTTAAAAATTCGCGAAAAATCGCTGTCCCGAGCCTTATCTCGAAAAGTACTTATCAAAAAATTTCGAAAAAATTCTAGAATATTCTCCACGGGGTGTAGATTGAACGAAAATTATCACGAATGCATTACCTTTAATAATTTATATGATATATAAAAAAAAAAAAATTTAAGGTCATCAGATTTCAGTAAAGATTGGAAACAAACTTTGTTGAAAACTTATTTGGGGTGTATTTTGTGAAGTCACTGATCATTTTATACCTCTGTAACAATTTTTTTTTATTTTAAAAGCAATCAACGTACGGAACACTAATTGCGCAAGTTTAACTTGCACTTGACCGGTTATTATTTTTCGAGGCATTACCGAAAAACCGAATTATTGATTTTATTTTTGATTTTGTGGGCTTAGCGTATGTCAAACTTTAGCAAACTTTTTTTATCGTATTCTACGTCCAAAAAGTTGCCTGTGTACCAATATGCAGCATGTTAACACTTAAGAGAGCTTAAAGCTCCTAGCGACTGGGCTATTTCCAACATATAAAGCAGAAAATTATCCTAAGATATAATATTTTTCACAATCTAAGAAAGCGCCTTAGCTACTTATACCCATTCAAAATTCAACAAGATTCGAAAGCGATGAATTTATGGCTGTTTAATGACAAGGCATCGTGCAGGGCCGCACTATGCCTCATTGTATAAGTGTTGGGTTTAAAATTGTATTGTGATAAGACAGTTGAATTTTAATGTTTTATGTACTGAAAAATACACAATATAGTAATTACACAAATATATTAAAACAGTGTACAGTGTCGTCGCGTACATTTGTTACAGTTTTAGTTATTAATTAATATCTAGTTCAATTTCGCTATCGCTAGTATCTTGCAAATCAATAATAAGTTTTTTTACAGGTTCTAAACTATTTATATTTATGTACGTACATCTATATGAGTTTTCAATTTTTTTGACGTGCTGAATACAGTTTCTCCAGTTTTCAATGGTTATATTTTTGACTTCTGTCTTCATCAACTCAATCATACTACGGTTTAAAGTGGGTGTATTATTGTGAGTACGTATATTAGACTTTATTTTGTGCCATGTCAACTCGATCGCATTAAAGATACAATAATATAGTGGAAGCCGAATTATTTCGTGTCCTACTTCCTTTGCAATTTTATCACAAGCATATTCCTTTGAAAAAATGTAACTTTTTAAAACTTCTAATAATTGTTTAACTGTATAACTTTCATGGAAATACATGTCACGTTCGCACAAAAAGGCTTGTATTTCCCTTTTCCCTGATGGTACTTGGTACCTTATTCATTTGGCGACTATGACAGGATGCATTATCCATCACAATACAGCTATTCGGTGGTATATTCAGCATTAATTTGTTTTGAAACCAATCTTCAAAAACTTCTGCGGTTGTATCACAATGATAATCCAAGCTGGAATCTGAAATATTCTTGGCTGCTAGAAATAGACATTCTGGTATCCAGCCTTCTTCTAACACCGCATGTAAAATAGTTATTCTTTTATCTTTATTTGGTGGAGCTTTAGTGGCGTTTTTTAGATTTGTCAATCTATCTTTTACTGGGTATGTCGTGGGTGTCGTACTAAGTCTCATCTATGTAGATTATCCTTCGATTTTCCGATCTAGCTGTATTTATTTTTTTGGACATATTCCATTCTGAGTTGTTGTAAGCGCCGTGATTCCATTATAACTTGCCTTTTGCCTAATTTTTTTGAACAAAAACCCAAACGACGTAGAATACGCCATAAAGTTGTAGTGGAACATATATGTCACAACTATCCTCGGACGGCCTCCGTGAAAGTGACAATAACGTAGGAACTTTTTGTTCTGCATACATTTCATAAATTTTGCGGCGGATTAAGTCTTCTTGACAGTTAGTGACGTGGCACTAGGCAAAAGTCTTGGTAGGGATGGTTTTATCATAGTAAACCCAATACAGTCGCGAAACTCAGGGATAACAGTATACAAAAATCAGATCTCCGTTTTCAAAAAGCCACGTTCCAGTCCGCCATGTTAAAAAGCGGGAGATTTTAAATAGAAATAATGTTACTGTGTTTTACTATTCAAATCATAGATATTATACAAATGTCTGAAAATTTTTGATTTAATAAAATGTCAGCATGATTAATATAAAAAAAAAACAAAAAGAATGGAGCGGTTTGTTAGAAAAGAGATGAATACAAGGGAAAAACTTTACGGAAAGGCATTTTTAGGAAAAATGTTGCAAACAAAAATTTTAGCATTTTCTCCAGGGAACTGAATAGGCATATCAGATTTTGGACCCAACGCTTTGTTGAGACTCCATAAGACCCAACAGTGAAAATTGAAACTGGAAACCAAATTTTTAAATACATATTTGAATTCAGCAAGGAATTTTATGTCCGAATACAACCTAAATGTTTCTGGGCCTGATTGGGCCTCATTGTAACTACAATAAAATCCGATTCTAATAAGGATCTTTACCTGTGTTATTAGCTATTGATACATGGAGTATTCTTTTCTCACAGGTAGAATTATATTCATTCATTCATATTCATTCATATATACTGCAGTCACATCAAGAAACAATCGACAATACATTTCAAAAGACACATTCCGAGATCAGATGTAAACATTGAGCGGCCATTTTAAAAGCATACACGCGATGCAGAAACTCATCACCAACTTGAGGTTACTTCCGCTACTGTATTGGGTTTACTGTGCTTTTACCCTTCCTTTTGATCAACGCGTCGCCCATCCCGTTTGCGTTTAAGAACCTTCAACGATTAGTATTCGGCAGTGTTGAAAAGTTTTATCTTATTACTTTTTTGTGTTTTAGTTCCAACAAAAAATACGCCGAAAGAAGCCTTTAAGTTGATCATAAACGTTTAAGAATATTTTTCTAATAATTTCCTCTCTGTCAACTTCATTTGTTTTCTTTTATTACTTGATTTATCCGTTATTCTACAATCATTTTTTTCATTTATATGTCATATATTCTAGTTTTGTAACAATATTAGGTCAGTTTACTATAGTCCAACATTTTAGTCTCGTGGCGGCACGTGTCGGGCGCACGAGTAGTTTTCACCAGGAGCGGCTAGCCTGTGATTGTTGAATGAATCAAAGTTTGTTTGTTCATGTTAGCTGTTATTGTTTCTTTATCTTTTATTTTTGGTAATTTTGAATATAGTAATTTGTTCATTGTGTCGTGTCTCTCACAGATAGCTGTAAGCTCGTGTATGAGAGCAGATTGCAGGGCATAAAATTTTGCGGATGTTTCGTAAATATAGCATTTTATTCTCTGCCTATTTGTTAACTTATATACCCCTATTCCGTTTTGCTTTATCCGCACAAAACCGTGGTTACATATAATATTACGGGACTTATAATTTATTTATAAATTAACAACTTATACTAAGGGATCAATTTAGATTTAGCAGCCAATAGTGCATACGTTGATTAGATGATCATAAATGCTTTTTGCAGAACATGGACTATTTTTTGTTCAAAGAATAGTCTGGTGTCATTAATAATACTCCAGTATTTCAGCTTTTTGGCCAGAAGCAACAGTATGGGTTTATTTTTAGTAGAATACTTATTTTGATATTTGTAAATTATCTTTTTTATTTTTCGAGATATTACCGAAAAACCGAATTTTTTATTTTATTTTGGATTTTGTGGGCTTAACGTACATCAAACTTTAGCAAACCTTTTTTATCGTATTCTACGTCCAAAAAGTTGCCAGTGTACCAATATGCAGCATGTTAACGCTTAAGAGAGCTTAAAACCCCTGGCGACTATGCTATTTCTAACATAGATAGCAGAAAATTATCCTAAGGTACGCGCGAATATTCTTCCTTCCTTATTACACAACTCTACAAAAAAATTTTTTGTTTTTGTCCTAAAATTTATTTTATGATTTTTCTATTCATTATGCTCCAAAATAAAGGAACAGTACCCATATTCCATATAAAGTTTGTTTTTGTGGTAGTTATGATAACATAGCCCCACAAAAAAAAAAAGTGGGGTATACTTTTGATGCGATATATCAGATCTGTAGTATTTTTGCCCGCTGATCACGAATCTGACGTCAGAGTATCGCTATCATATCTCAATTTTTTTCTAACCTCAAAAAATAGGTAAAAGTTAGTAAAAATTAAGAAAAATATACTCCTAAAAAATTGATGCAAGCTTTTTCATGAATCCAAAGATGTATTAATATGTATTCGGACACGCTAAGCTAATATTCATCGGTTGGATTAAGCCATACAGTTCTGTTTTCTTTCTAACCTCAATAAATCAGACTAAAATTCAACCGATACTTACCAAATTTGGTACACGGGGGTTTTTTGGGTTGCTGATCATGAATCTGAGGTCGGATTTGCAAAATTCAAAATGGCGGATCCAAGATGGCGGACAAAATGTTTGAAAACCAACCGATTCCTACCAAATTTGGTATACAATTGGGGAATCCTGATACTCTTAAACCCTAAACCCTGAAACCTTAGACTCCCACACCCTGTAACCTCAAAAAATAGACCTCAATAACCCTGTAACTTTAAAAATGAGACCCAATAAACTCAAAACCAGGACTTTTAAACCATATACTCTCAAATAGTAGACCCTTAAGCCCTAAAATTGCGAAGGTTATACCCGCGCCTAACTTTCCTTTTTTTGGCTGTATCTTGTTCTTTTTTCCGTGAATGACCTATTCAAAGGCTTTCTGCCCAACCGCTTTTGAGGACTTGTTTCTCTTTTTAGCGACCAGCAATAGTCCGCTAGCATATGGTCATCCCATCGTCCTTGATACCGATTTTCTATGATTTTCAGATCTTGGTGAAAACATTCCCCTTGCTCCTCACTGTAGTCACCAAGATTATTTGGGAAATCATCGATGTGGGAGTCCAGGAAATGTAATTTTAGATTCATTAAGCAACCTAATATTTGAAATTTGTTTACCATTTTCTCGACTATTTCTTTGTACTTAGGACTTTTATTATTTCCCAAAAAGTTTGTTGCGACTTCTTTAAAACTAAGCCAAGCAGCTTTTTCAACTTTATTCATTTTAGTAACAAATAATGAATCTTGAAACAATTTTCTTATTTGTGGCCCGTCAAATACGCCTGCCTTAATTTTAGCTTCAGAAAATTTCGGAAATTTTTTATGCAAATATTTGAAACATGGGCCGTTTGTATCTAATGCTCTCGTGAATTGCTTCATAAGTCCAAGCTTAATGTGAAGCGGGGGAATAAGAACTTTTCCTGGATCTACCAATGGTGGAAACAATACATTATTTTCACCAGAAGTGAACGATTCTCTTGTTGGCCAAATTTTTTTCTTATATGGACGTTCCCTGTCTCTGCTATTCCACAGACATTTATAACAGGGATAAAGTGTAAACCCTGACTGTTGGCCAAGCAATATTGTTACAATTTTCAGATCTCCACAAATTTTCCAGTTATGATCAGCATATTTTATTTTTATCAAAAGCTGCTTCATTTTTTCATATTGCTCTTCCGTAACTGTGGAATGAGCAATCGGAATGGGAGCGTAAACGTTGGTATTATGCAGCAAAACTGCCTTAATGCTCCGTTTAGAAGAATCAATAAACAGTCTCCATTCTTCAGGATCGTATGAGTTATTTTGAAATGCATCCATTAGACCTTTTACATCGGTACAATATGAAAGTGACAATTCCTCGTCCATTGTGAAATATTTTCGAAATTCTTCATCTCTGTTTCTATAATAAGAAATCGTAGCTTCTGGCTTAAGTAAATGTATTTTCTTTAAAAAGGAAGCAAGATGCTCTGAACCATCTTTGGATAAGCCTAAATCTCTGACTAGATCACTAAGTTCTGACTGTGATACGAGTATTGGTTCTGGTTTACGGTTGTATGGTAGAAATTCTTTATCTGTGTCACTAGTATATGATAGGTTGTCACTAGATCATTCATTAGATTCATTAGTAACAGTGTTTGAATCTTTTTCGACAGTCTCAATGTTTTCGGCATGAACTGATAAGGTGAAATCATTTGTTTCCATAACATCAGCATCAAGTGGTTCAGGAGGCGGAATTAGTTTAGTTGGTCTTGTTACTGTCGAAACATCGTTATAAGTAATAGTGCTTTTATTTTTTCGGTTATGCCTAGATACAACATTCATACAAAAGTAGCAATCATTTTCACTGTATGGTCTATTCCATATTGCTGGTCTGGAATATTTAATCGCCTTCTTATTGATGTACAACATTATTTTGCAAGAACTGCAAATGATGTGGGGAACCCAATCTGTATCCTAGTGCTGTATTTCAATGTTAAAACAATCCTTATATAAGGTTTTAATCTTATCCGTTATCGGTGACCCCATTTTACTCAATACGTGTTGACAGCAAATGTAACAAAATGAATCACTGTTTTTATCGCACTTATGAAAAGTCCTTGTACCGTGAGACCGTTTTCTTGTAGCATTATACTCTACATGAGCCAAATCACCCACACATGAAGAGCTACGGTCGCTGGATGACGACGGCTGCGGGCCCGCTTTCCCACCCTGACCAACCGCCGATACTGGGTTTCCGAGTCCCTGCATCGTAATTCTCTTTCTTCTACCTACCATGACGGCATCTAAGCCGTTATCCAGGGACTCTGCCGGCTAGTGGAGTAACACCGTTGCCCACCGTCACCACGTGGAGGTGCTCTGGATGCAGGTAGCAGAATAAAAATCGACCGATGAAATTTCTCGGCGTTCAAAATTGCGCGAAAACATCTGCCATCTTGAATTTTGCAAATCCAACCTCAGATTCGTGATCAGCGACCCAAAAAATCCCCGTGTACCAAATTTGGTAAGGATCGGTTGAATTTTAATTTGAATTCGTTTTTGCATTCGAGAAGCACTATATCTGTCTGATTTATTGAGGTTAGAAAGAAAACAGAACTGTATGGCTCAATCCAACCGATGAATATTAGCTTAGCGTGTCCGAATACATATTAATACATCTTTGGATTCATGAAAAAGCTTGAATCAATTTTTTAGGAGTATATTTTTCTTAATTTTTACTAATTTTTACCTATTTTTTGAGGTTAGAAAAAAATTGAGATGTGATGGCGATATTCTGACGTCAGATTCGTGATCAGCGGGCAAAAATACTACGGATCCGATATATCGCATCAAAAGTATACCCCACTTTTTTTTTGTGGGGCTGTGTAATAATACATTTTTTTTGAGTTATCATAGAAATATTAAATAGTTCTGGTATATTTAAAAATACTTCGAAAAAATAAACGGATCGTAACTTTCACACAGTGTCTACAGATGTCACTTAAGTGATAAACAACAATTGACTGTTTTGTAGAAGACTTAAAGAGGTTAAAAATGTCGTCGAGAAAGTGTAAATATGATGCTGATGCATTTTGTTATATATGTAGTATATTTATTAAATTACGAGATATAAAATTTTATTTAAACGCATGTGAACAGCTTTGTGAAGCCTACAAAGCCTATTTCAACTGCCCTGTTCGAAATCTAGACAAGCCCAGGGCTCCACATGTTGCTTGTAGTAATTGCAAAAGATGTTTAGAAGGTAAACAATTTTTAGTAAAAAAAAATATAAATATGTATATTTTTATCTTTATTTATTTCAGGTTGGTATCGAGGTGAGAAACGGAGTATGAAATTCGCAGTACCGAGAATTTGGCGAGAGCCAAGAGACCACGCTAATGACTGTTATTTTTGCGTAGTAAATCCAGCTAAAAGACGTAGAGGCAAAAATGCGAATCCCATCAAATATCCTGACCTTGCTTCATCTTCTGCTCCAATCTCACATAGCCCACAACTTCCAGTAATTGAACCTCCTAAAAAATTGTCTCAGTCAAGCTTATCTCACAGTTCAAATAAAAAGATTGCATATGAAGAATTTGTACTGTCATAGGAACCATCGAAACCCCATTTTCATACCTCAGAAGACTTTAATGGCTTAATAAGAGATTTGAATTTGCCGAAGAGTAAGGCAGAGGTTTTGGGTTCTCGTTTGAAGCAATGAAATTTTCTTATTGATGTCAAAATAACAGATCAACGAAGTCGGCATGAGACATTTGCTACGTTCTTCACCAAAGAAGATGGACTTTGTTATTGTAACGATAAAAGAGGTTTGTTTGAAGCAATTGGGATGCCCTGTGTTCCCAGTGAATGGCGTTTATTTATTGACAGCTCCACGAAAAGCTTGAAAGCCGTTTTATTACATAACGGAAATAAATTTCCATCTCTTCCAGTCGCTCATTCTGTACATCTAAAAGAAAACTATGAAAGTGTTAAAATTTGACTCGAAGCTTTAGAATATCAATAGTATAAGTGGCAGTTCATTGGAGATTTTAAGATGGTAGGATTTTTAATGGGTTAATTGGGTGGATATACAAAATATCCGTGTTATCTCTGTTTGTGGGATAGTAGAGCGGATGCTCAACACTATGTTCAACGATCATGGCCACTAAGAACGGAATTTTCTGTTGGAAAACAAAACGTTAAATGTGAATCTATTGTTGAGCCTGAAAATATATTAATGCCGCCTTTACACATCAAGTTAGGGCTTATGAAACAATTCGTAAAAAAGCTAGATGAAAAATCTGAAGCTTTTACATTTTTAAAAAACTTTTTTCCAAAGTTGTCAGAAGCAAAGGTTAAAGCTGGAATTTGTGTTGGTTTACAAATTAAACAATTGTGAAAAATTTCCAAAATTACTTACTAGTGCTCAAAAAAAAGTTGGAATAGTTTTAAAGCAGTAGTCTCTGGATTTTTAGGGAATAACAAAGTTGAAAATTACTAAGAGCTAGTTGAAAACATGTTAGAAAACTTTAAAGTCATGGGTTGCAGAATATCTCTAAAAGTACATATGCTGCATGCTCATTTAGATAAATTTGAAAACAACATGGGGGCGTACTCAGAAGAACAAGGAGAACGTTTTCATCAAGATATTATGAACTTCGAACAACGTTATCAGGGCCAATACAACGAAAATATGATGGGGGACTACATTTTTTTTTTTTTTTTTTATGGGTCTAGCACACGTGCTACAGGGAAATCTCTAAAGCGCTACAGGAGCGACACGTGTGCGGAGAAAGCGATTCACGTTGTTCTTGAATCGCTGTAGATTGTACTCGATGGGAAACACAGTCCTGGGCAAACTATTCCAAAGGTATGATGTTCTCCATATAAAAGACTGCTTGAAAAGCGTTTGTACGAGGAGTAACAAGCTGAACCTCATACGAATGTGAAGTATTAGCGCGACGTGTACTCCTAACATGCACCGCTCTGGGAGGAATTAAGCGGGCCACATCCTTCGAACACTTTCCATGAAAGTACTTGTAGAATAGGCTCAAGTCGCCAACCGTTCTTCGATGTTCCAGCGAATCAAGGCCGTCGGTCAGTTCCAGGTGTCCAATCAGACGAACAGCTCTTCTCTGGATAGAATCCAACAAATGCAGTGTATGTTTGGGAGCGGAGCTCCAAACATGGGAGCAGTATTCCATAGTTGGTCGAATTTGAGCTTTGTAAAGAATTAATAGTTGTTGTGGAGTGTAAAGCTTTCTGGTTCGAAACAATATTCCCAACTTTTGAGAAGCTCTCCTTGCTATGCCTGCAACATGTTCATGCCAGGACATATTTGCTCCCAAATTAATGCCTAACAGATTGAGTGACGATGTTAGAGGGATGGAGTGCCCCGACATAACTATGTCGGGTTCTGCAACGTTAACCCTTTTAGAAAAAACTGCCGCCTGGGTTTTTGTAGCGTTAAATTCCACTTGGTTACTGTCACCCCAAGACAGAATTTCTTCCAGGTCTTTGTTAAGTTGAATGACTTCCTGCTGTCTGCAGATATTCGTCTGAGTAGTCGACGTCCGAGCATTCAAAGTTAATGAAGAGATAAGTGTACTGTCATCTGCAAAGCTGTAGATTGGATTCTCGGTCTTTTCCAGCAGATCGTTAATATAAATAAGGAAGAGAGTAGGAGATAGTATGGAACCTTGGGGCACACCGGCGTTGATAGTGAAGGTGTTAGAAAGAAATCCGTCGACTGCCACTCGTAAAGAACGCTCTCTGAGGAAACATGAGAGCCACAAACAGAACTTTTCAGACATACCATAAGAACGTAACTTAGCCAACAGCCCATCGTGCCAAACACGGTCGAATGCCTTGGATATGTCAAGAGCAACAGCTCGAGATTCTCCAAAGTGTTCAATTGCGTTGTTCCAAACATGTGTTACATAAGTCAGAAGATCTCCCGTTGATGTATTTTTACGAAAGCCATATTGGTGATCACTAATAATGTTGAATCCTTCAAGATATTTTAGAAGATGCTGATTGATAGCCTTTTCCATGACTTTCGATATTATTGAGAGTAGTGCGATTGGTCGGTAGTTATTTGGCAAGGTCTTCTTGCCTTTTTTAGGTATCGGCTGAACTGTGGCACATTTCCAGCAGGAAGGAAATATTCCCTTTCTGTAGGATAGGTTAAAAAGTCTACAGAAAACTGGTGTTAGTTCCCTTGCACAGTTCTTGAGAACTATGGCAGGTATTCCGTCAGCGCCAGAAGCCTTTTTGGTGTCTAGCTTCATCAAAATACGTTTTATGATACGTTGTCTGAAGACAATATCGGGCATCCTTGACTGCACTATGGGAATAGTAGGTGGTGTTTTTCCTTGGAAATCGACAGTAGAATGTGAAGCAAAGAGTTCAGCCAACAAGTTCGCTTTCTCAACAGGTGTCGTTGCAATAGAATTATCTGGCCGTGTGAGTGGTGGTATGGTGGATTTGGTGAAATTTTGACTAACTGACTTAGCGACTGACTAAAAGGACCTGGAATTGCCGGGACAAGCGAGAAGTTTGTTTCTAATCCGTTGATTTTGGAGTTTAGTGAGAGAAAGTACTTATGAAAATGAAAGAAAAACTAATAGGGTTCACTTTTAAACTTTTTTCCACTATTTTTTAATTTGATATGATAGTAAAAGTTGATAAAAATCGTATATAAATATATTTGTTTCGATTTATCAATAAATAAAAATTTAAACTATGGATTTTCTAAAATACTGTTCAACCGTTCTCCTGGATACAAAAGCAATCTTTTTCAGGCCATATATATTTTTGTCGACAAATCTATCGAAATTTCATACCCTCTTATCAAAGTCAAAATTCATGTTGACCTGGGTTATCAATACAGTTAACAATAAGGTTTTAAAACACGAGAAATTAAAAAACTAATCTATTAGATCGTTCCTTCAAAACCACCTTTCAATAACACTAAAACAATTCCTGCAGAATATTCAAGAAAATTCCTTTAGACACGCGACCCAATGTCATACGAAATTAAATCATTTCCAGTAACTTTCGATAGCGCCACCGGATAACTCCGCAAATTCCGCCATATCTCCTCTAATGCAATTATCAAGTTTCATGCAAAGACTTAATCGTTCATGAATTCGTAGCTAAGTTCATTAAGGTGGTGGTCTAGAGAACGTTCGAGATGTTCCTTAGAACGTAAGCCGGCTTTTGTTTAGCATATTTTATTAAGTTTACTAGCGCAAGCGGGGTTGAAAATTAATTAAGAGTGATAGTTGGTGGCTTTGTTTTAAACGTTTTAAATGAGTTTTGTATTAAAATATTGTTTTATAAAGATTAGATTCTTAATAAATAGCTTGATTATGGAAGCTCTGTTAGGAGCTATTAAAAGCAGCTATAATAGAGACTACACTCTTTGAAAGTGATGCATTGGTTGATGAATTTCTTTTCGACACCTTCACCATCAACACCTGTATATCACGGGGTTTCTTAATGCGTCTATCAAGTAAGGATGTGACCCCTTGTATTCTTGAAAAAATGGGTTTCGAGAACATTCTTTGGTGTGCTAAAAACGGTACGATTACCTTAGTAAGGTGTCCGATCGCCTCCTACATCAATAATCGCCTGACATGTTCGAAGCATGCTGTCGACGAGATTTTCTGACAAGGCAACTGAGTCAAAGGCCTCAGAATCATTTCTCTGAGCTTTCTCTTTACAAGGGACTAGACGTTTCAATAGGGTTGGCGCCCAGCGATGAGGGCCAGTCTAGTATCTTATCGTGGGCCTAAAAGAGCCTCTTCGCGACGTGATTTTCGCCCAGAAAGAGGGAAGATGTCATCGAATGGTCTCATGAGATACATTCAAATCCTCCTTGACGCAGCGTCAATTTTGGATCCCATTAAAATAAAGACACGATTCGTTTTTCGACTTTCGGACTGACCTTGTCCATCGAGCCACGTTATGGCAAGTCGTCGACATTTTTCGACTCGTTGAAACGATTTACCCACTTCATCACAAATGACATCGACTTTTTAATATATTTAGCGGCCGCAGAATGTATTACAGTAGAACCCCGATTAACCGAGTCGCGATTATTCGAGCTCCGGATGAACCGAGCCAATCTAAAAACCTGATTATCCGAGGTACGCGCATCTATACTGCGTATTAACCGAGCTTCTAAAATATGTATGTACGAAGCTTGTTTGAAAAGTCCGTGCAAAGTCCGAGAGATGGCACCACCGGCGCGTATCGAGGTCATGTTTAGTTAGTAGCATCTCTTGAATGAACGCACACCAAGTTTCAGCCATATTGGTCTATTTCTTTGTGTTTGGCATTCGTGTGAATCAAGGAAGTCGAGTGATTTTCAAGAAATGGACAAAAAAGAATTTCGTGTGGTGATTAAACATTACTTTATGAAAGGCAAAACGCCTCAAGAAACTAAAGAGAAGCTTGATAAACATTATGGTGACTCTGAACCTTCGATTAGAACAGTTTATAAGTGGTTTCAAAATTTTCGTACTGGCCATATGGGCACAAGTGACGCTGAACGTTCTGGACGGCCTGTGGAGGTTACGACTCCAGAAATCATTGATTAAATCCATGATATGGTGATGGATGACAGAAGAGTTAAGGTGCGTGAGATTGCTAGTGCTGTGGGCATCTCGACTGAACGGGTACATAATATTTTGCATAAACATTTGGACATGAGAAAGCTATCCGCAAGATAGGTGCCGCGATTGCTCACGCTTGACCAAAAACGGAATCGTGTGAAGTGTTGCGAGGATGGTTTGCAGCTGTTCCAGAAGAATCCGGAGGACTTTAAGCGTCGTTTCGTCACTGTAAATGAAACATGGATACATTACTATACTCCTGAGACCAAACAACAATCTAAACAATGGGTTACCAAGGGGGAATCTGCACCAAAAAAGGCGAAGACCGTTCCTTCGGCCGGAAAGGTTATGGCGACTGTCTTTCGGGATTCGCAAGGGATAATCCTCATCGACTATCTGGAAAAGGGTAAAAAAACTATTACAGGTGAATATTATTCATCGTTATTGGACCGTTTGAAAACCGAGCTGCAAGAAAAACGCTCGCGATTGGCCCACAAGAAAGTCCTTTTCCATCACGACAACGCACCAGCACACACCTCAGCAGTTGTGGTCGCAAAATTAATGGAAATAGAATTCCAACTCGTTTCACATCCCCTCTATTCTCCAGCCTTGGCTTCTTCGGACTACTATTTGTTCCCCAATTTGAAGAAATGGCTGGCGGGACAAAGATTTTATTCAAACGAGGAGGTGATTGCAGACACTAATGGATATTTTGCAGACTTGGACAAATCCTATTATTCGGAAGGGATTAACAAACTAGAACATCGTTGGACGAAGTGTATAAGCCTAAAAGGAGACTATGTCGAAAAATAAAAAAGGTTTACCCCCCAAACACATAAGTAGTTTTTATTTTTGCACGGACTTTTCAAACCAGCCTCGTACATATTTCCATTTAAAATCGTCGGGGCCTTCGGGGATCCCCCTGGCCCGTATAAGGGGTTCCCCTATTTATGTTTTCGACTCTTTCAGCATGTAAGTTTGCGTGAATGCAGTGCGTTATAGCGTTTACTACCGAGAAGTACGAGTATACTTACATAATTTATTTCGTTGGAGTTCTGGTAGTTAAGTGTAATTAATACGAACTGCTTTGTTTGAATTTTTGTTTGTCGTATTATAGTGGAGCAAAACAAGCGTAAAAAAATCGTCGTTCCTATTGAAGAAAAATTAAAAGCCATCAGAAAAACTGAAGCAGGAGAGACAATTATAGTTGTTGCACGAGATTATGGAGTAAGTGATGTAATAGTTGGAGATTGGAAAAGAAACTGCATAAAAATAGAAGGGTGGTGTATAAATCAAGCCTCCTCGTCCTCAGGAATAGAGATCAAAAGGTGTGCCTCTATCAGGTCCAATTTTACAACAAAAAGCACTAATAATTAGTAGGCAATTCCCAGAGATAGATCAGTTTACCGCCAGTTCTGGATGGCTTGACCGCTGGAAAAAACGGTACGGTGTACGACAACTGACTGTATGTGGTGAAAAACTTTCTGCTGATGTGTCATCAATTGAGAAGTTTAAGCAGAACTTTAAAAAGCAAATTGAAGATTGTGGATACACATGTGATCGAATTTACAACTGTGACGAAACTGGTCTGAATTATAAAATGCTTCCATCAAAAACATTGGCATCTTGACAGGAAAAATCAGCTCCTGGGCGCAAATGAAGTAAGGAAAAAATTAACTATAATGGTATGTTCCAATGCATCTGGCAAGCACAAAATTCCACTGATGGTGATTGGCAAGTCTGCACGTCCAAGAGCTTTAAAAGACATCTCACCCAAAGCCCTACCAGTCTATTACAAAAGTCAGAAGAGCGCATGGATGGATGCGGCCTTATTTACTAACTGGTTTGAAGAAGAGTTCGTGCCATCTGTGACTAAATTTTTGAACAGAAGCCGTCTTCCTATTAAAGCAATTTTGTTAATGGATAATGCCTCCTCTCACCCTGGAGAAGGACTTCATGTGGGCGAAATTGTTGTAAAATTTTTTCCTCCAAATGTAACCAACATAATGCAACCTCGAAAACATTAAAAAAAAAATTATAGGCGTTTATATCTTGAACATCTGTTAGAATATACAAAAAAGGAGGATATTATCAATGGGATGAGAAAGGTTACACTGAAAAATGTTATTTACTGGGTAAGTAAGCCTTTTCGTAGTCCACTAATATGAGCATAAGGACCTTATTATATTCTATACATTTTTCGTTGAGGACTTTAGCTGCAAGCAAATGGCTCGATGAATGGTTCGCAGCAAAAGGGGAAGATTTTTACTGGAGTGGTATTCACAAATTGCCCGAAAGACGGAAAAAATGTATAACAAGCTATGGAGCACACTTTGAATAAAGCACTTTTTATCATTCTTTCCGAATTTAAGCTGTTTTTTTTTTTAGAAAAAAAATCCGCATTTTATACTTGTACACCTGGTAAATAGACATAAGTTCAGGCTAAATATTCAGAATTCTACCTTTTTTACACGTCAAGCAAATAAGATCACGTATGTCTCCTTATCATTTAATCTGAAATATAACAAGGTAGATGGTAGATGCCCAGATCCCACCAGCATCGCCCGGTGTGATACCATCGCATCGGCTTAAGCTGCGTGAAGTTGCTTAACGTTTCGTGGCTGTGCCGATGTCCCGGACTGTGGGACCAAATAGCATGATGAGGCACCTGGATACAAAAAATTCCGGAGGTAAAATAGCCCCCCGTTCGGATCTCCGGGTGGGGGCTGGTTCAGGGGCGTCGACATGCAGAGAACAGAATTTCAAAATAGATTTTTGCAACATACGAGGTTTAAATTCGAACATAAATTCAGTGCACCAACACCTGCAATCAAATAAACCTCATGTACTCGCTCTCTGTGAAACTAAGGTCAGTTCATCGACCAGCACAGTAAACTATCTTTATCCTGGGTACGATTTCTATTCCCAATTTAGGCGTAACTTTGGAATCTGTCTTTATGTCAGAGATGACCTCTCTTGCCAACGAGAAGAGGCTCTGGAGCCCCCAAACTTTGATGTTATGTGGTTAAAAATAACGACTCAACCAACCACAAGGTTCGTCTGTATCCTCTATCGACCACCAAGTGATACAAACTTTAGAACACTTTTCGCTTCTCTTGCAGACACCATAGATCATTTACAAATTAACTATCCAAATGCCGAAATTGCCATCCTGGGCGACTTTAATGTCCACAACATCAACTGGCTTAAATATTCAAATACTACCGACGAACAAGGTCGTGAAGCCGAATCATTTTCAATCAGTTGTGGCTTGACTCAGCTTATTGATGAACCAACACGGATCCCTGATCGAGACGGAGAGTTCGCCAGTCTTCTTGATCTGTTTTTAACCACCAATCCGGAGATTTACACGGTCAGCGTAAATCCACCGTTAGGTTCTTCCGACCATAAACTACTTTCGACATCGAGTATTCTACCAATCAGTGACAGAGAGGCGCCCAAACCGCGCAAGATTTGGCACTACAAATCTGCTAAATGGGAAGATCTCATGGAATATTTTCGAACTTTCCCTTGGTTGGACGTTTGTTTTCGATCCGACGATCCATCTCACTGCGCCAGGGAGGTTTCCGATGTTATTTTGGCCGTTATGGATGCTTACATCCCTTTTTCGAAGAAATACCCTTCCAACGGCAAGCCTTGGTTTGACCTAAAATGCAAAGCAGCTGTTGCTTCTAAACATCTTGCATACCGACAGTGGCGTGAAGATCCTAACACCATAAATCGTAACATCTTTGTTCGTGCCAGGAACAGATGCAAAGAAATTCTCGACGAAACCAAGGAGGTACACAATCAACGGATTAGAAACAAACTTCTCGCTTGTCCCGGCAATTCCAGGTCCTTTTGGTCAGTCGCTAAGGCAGTTAGTCAAAATTTCACCAAATCCACCATACCACCACTCACACGGCCAGAATTCTATTGCAACGACACCTGTTGAGAAAGCGAACTTGTTGGCTGAACTCTTTGCTTCACATTCTACTGTCGATTTCCAAGGAAAAACACCACCTACTATTCCCATAGTGCAGTCAAGGATGCCCGATATTGTCTTCAGACAGCGTATCATAAAACGTATTTTGATGAAGCTAGACACCAAAAAGGCTTCAGGCGCTGACGGAATACCTGCCATAGTTCTCAAGAACTGTGCGAGGGAACTAACACCAGTTTTCGGTGGACTTTTCAACCTATCCTACAGAAAGGGAATATTTCCTTCCTGCTGGAAATGTGCCACAGTTCAGCCGATACCTAAAAAAGGCAAGAAGACCTTGCCAAATAAATACCGACCAATCGCACTACTCTCAATAATATCGAAAGTCATGGAAAAGGCTATCAATCAGCATCTTCTAAAATATCTTGAAGGATTCAACATTATTAGTGATCACCAATATGGCTTTCGTAAAAATAGATCAACAGGAGATCTTCTGACTTATGTAACACATGTTTGGAACAACGCAATTGAACACTTCGGAGAATCTCGAGCGGTTGCTCTTGACATATCCAAGGCATTTGAACGTGTTTGGCACGATGGGCTGTTGGCTAAGCTACGTTCTTATGGTATGTCTGAAAAGTTCTGTTTGTGGCTCTCATGTTTCCTCAGAGAGCGTTCTTTACGAGTGGCAGTTGACGGATTTCTTTCTAACACCTTCACTATCAACGCCGGTGTGCCCCAAGGTTCCATACTCTCTCCTACTCTCTTCCTCATTTATATTAACGATCTGCTGGAAAAAAGACCGAGAATCCAATCTACAGCTTTGCAGATGACAGTACACTTGTCTCTTCATTCACTTTGAACGCTCGGACATCGACTACTCAGACGAATATCCGCAGACAGCAGGAAGTCATTCAACTTAACAAAGACCTGGAAGAAATTCTATCTTGGGGGTGACAGTAACCAAGTGGAATTTAACGCTACAAAAACCCAGGCGGCAGTTTTTTCTAAAAAAGTTAACGTTGCAGAATCCGACATAGTTATGTCGGGGCACTCCATCCCTCTAACATCGTCACTCAATCTGTTAGGCGTTAATTTGGGAGCAAATATGTCCTGGCATGAACATGTTGCAGGCATAGCAAGAAGAGCTTCTCAAAAGTTGGGAATATTGTTTCGAACCAGAAAGCTTTACACTCCACAACAACTGTTAATTCTTTACAAAGCTCAAATTCGACCAACTATGGAATACTGCTCTCATGTTTGGAGCTCCGCTCCCAAACATACACTGCATTTGTTGGATTCTATCCAGAGAAGAGCTGTTCGCCTGATTGGACACCCGGAACTGACCGACGGCCTTGATTCGCTGGAACATCGAAGAACGGTTGGCGACTTGAGCCTATTCTACAAGTACTTTCATGGCAAGTGTTCGAAAGATGTGGCCCGTTTAATTCCACCTAGAGCGGTGCATATTAGAAGTACACGTCGCGCTAATGCTTCACATCCGTATGAGGTTCAGCTTGTTACTCCTCGTACAACGCTTTTCAAGCAGTCTTTTATATGGAGAACATCATATCTTTGGAATGGTTTACCCAGGACTGTGTTTCCCATCGAGTACAATCTACAGCGATTTAAGAACAACGTGAATCGCTTTCTCCGCACACGTGTCGCTCCTGTAGCGCTTTAGGGACTTCCCTGTAGCACGTGTGCTAGACCCATAAAAAAAAAAAAAAAATTCATAAGGTAGGCCTCATTTGACTGACTCATAAGTCATCAGACAATTTGAGGAATATCTTAAGAAATCCCAAAGATAAGATTCCCAATTGTAAGAAAAGTGACATGTATGAAATTAGTTGTAATGATTGCGACAAAAAGTATGTTAGACAAACTAGAAGGTTAATTAAAATACTATTTAAAGAACATTTAGCCTATTTAAAATGCGGTAGAATAGAAAAGTCTAACATTGCCGAACATGCCCTTGAAGCTGATCATACTGTAACATTAGATAATCTAAGATTAATTAAAGATGTATCCTATAGGAAATTGTTGAACGCATATGAAAATATGGAAATTATAAAATGTGAAAGTAGTTTAAATAAAGACAGGGAGCCTATTCCTTATAGTCCTCTCTACTGGTTACTTGACCAGAACTGATGGCCCAGCCGATGTAATTAATTCCGTTTGAGTAATTTATATGTTAGGCTAGGTATAAATAAGGTAGATTTGTAGTTTAGCTTTAGTCAATCATCACTCTTGATGAAGCTAACGTTGTTAGCGAAATGCGCGTCGAGGGCAAAAATAAAGTGTTTGGTGTGGTGGTGATATACCATATACTGAGTGGTAGGAAGCTTTACATTCCACAGCAACTATTAATTCTGTATAAAACTTAAATGGAATACTGCTTCCATTTTTGGAGCTCCGCTCCCAAACAGACGCTGTCTTTGTTGGATCCTATTCAGAAGAAAATTGGTTGCCTGATTCAAGGTCTAGAACTTACGGTTATCACTCCTATTACAAACTTTTTCAAGCAGTCTTTTGTATGGAAATTCTCCTCCCTTTGGAATTATTTGCCCAGGACTATGTTTCCCATCGAGTATAATTTACAGACCAACGTGTATCGCTTTTTCTGCACATGCGTTGCTCCTGTAGTTCGTTAGGGATTTCCCTGTAGCGCGTGCGCTATGCCCATAAACTCTCCTGAAAAATTAAGCCTCTCAAGGCGCAATTTGTTTGGATTCTGAAAATTATTCCTAATGACTACGAAATCAATCAAAAATTGAAACGCTGAATTCGTCAGATGAGTCACTCCAACTTTGATTATTTTTACCGATTTTTTTGATCCGGCCTCGAATTATTTATTTTTTCTTTAAAATACCTTAAAAAACTCTTCTGTTCTGTACAAACGAATCGCAAATATCTCAAAATCTTCTTCTCTCTCGTTCAAAGGGACGATATACAACAATGGGCAGATAGTACTTGAGTGTCTATATTCCGAATACGGGCATTTTTTCCTCTTTTGTTCGTTTCGAATTTCTTGCTTTGTTCTCTCTGTGTGTTCTTTCTGCGTTTTTGTGATAGATATCCGTGGGTAGGTAGAGGAGACCTGGGTAAACATATTTTTTGTGATAAAATGGTCGTTTGTTCCATACCCTGTGCAGAAATCTGCCTGCTGTTTTGAAAGAAAGAAAGAGGGACCAGAGCAACACTTTAAATATCAAGTCCTTGTTAACAATCAGCCATATTGTTTATTTGTTTTATTTACCAGTGGCAGAGTAAAAACAATATTGTCGTTTCATTCGTTTTAGCATTTCTTTAGGATCGATCTTTTACGTTATTTTTGACATCCGCTATTTAAGATCAATTTTCTTCAAATGGTCTTACTACAAGGGTGTGCCAAGTTATTTCCATAACACAATGTATATTCAAAAACTGATAGTGTTATGTAGAAGTTATATTATAAAGGTAAAATTTAAATTTTACAAATAGTAAAAAATCCTGAGCTGTGTCCCTTAAGTCATAAAAATTTCGTATTTCCACTGTTTTTTTTTCCACACCCTTATCTAACGGTAGTTAGTGCAGTTTATTTATAAAATTAATTTCACTTACGTTGTTTCCTTTTGTTTTCTTCCGAACAAAAAGTACGGCGCAACATTAAATTAATGATGAACAAACAAAAAACGAACGAACTCTTTCAAACATATACTCCGTTGAAGTAATAAAGCACATACGAGGGTGAATTGAAAAGTCTTGTATGAGTCAAAGTAAATAACATTTTTTACAAAAAACACAAACTTATTTTTCAACATATCATCGGTCCAGTAAAACGGGCCGTGATAATTGATTTTTGGTAGATGCAAGTCTAGCGATTTAAGAAAAAATCGGTAGAGGGACCCTTTGTCTATGAGACATAAAGGTATCAGTCGATTTCGAACTTTCGTCGAACTCACGTAAAATCCAAAATGAGTTCCACGACTTTCCAAAACGTGGCTCGGTAGGCAAAGTCAGTCCGAAAGTCTAAAAACAAATCGTGTCTTTATTTTCACGGGACTAGAAATTGACGCTGTGTCAAGGAGAGGCAAAATTAAGAAAATCTGGTTTGAATGTGTCCCATCAGACCATTCGACAACATCTTCGTGCTCATGATGTCACCTTTCGAAGCACGTTGAAGAAACCCTTGCTAGGCGAAAAATTACTTCGCGAAGCGGCTCGCTTGGGCCCACTATAAGATATTAGAATGGCTCTCACAATCGCCGGACGCCAACCCTATTAAAAATGTTTGGTCCCTTATAAAGAGAAAGCTCAGAAAAAAACCATCACTCAGGAACAGGAAAAAACGGAAAGATTTTCAAATGCATCATGCAGACGATTGTGAAAAAGACGTCATCAGGAGAAAAATATATTCTATGTATGAAGAGCAGAGCAAATAAAACTAAGACTGGTGCAGGACGGGACCAATATACATTGTGGCAGATCAACCCTTCACAGAATTCTCTTAAGAATGGGATTCATGTTCCGAAAAATCAACAAAAGGCAAGTAGTGATGAAGTCACAAAGATTACGTATCTTGCGACATACTTATTTACAAGAAATTAAAAAGTACCAATCAGAGAATTGGCCAAGAATTTACCTTGACGAAACATGGTTCGATACCCATAACTCTGTGCAAAAAGGGTAAAGCTAAACGAATAATCATTTTGCATGCTGGATCTGAAAAGGGCTGGGTTTCAAATTGTCTACTATTATCTGCAAAAAACATAAATGGAACAGTTTGGACTATCACGAAGACACAACCGCAGAACTTTTTGAAAATTGGTTTCAAAATTCCCTTTTGCCAAACAGAGTGTTATAGTTATGGACAATGCAAGTTACCATAGTCGCCTACTAAATAAGTTTTCTAATGCAGCCAACACCAAATCGAAAATACAGGAATATATGTTAGAAAATGACATTTATTTTGACTTTAGTTATAAAAAAAAGTGATCTTTTGGAAGTTTTGAAAGACTATAAAGTGAAAAAGAAATATGTTTGTGACAGTATGGCTGAGAAAATATGACACACTGTTTTGCGTCTTCCTCCGTATTATTGTGTGTTTAATCCAACCGAACATATTTGGCATCAAGTTAAATCAAAAATAAGGGCACAAAATGTTTCTCCTACTTTAAGAGTGTCAGTGGTTCAATTAGTAAAAAAAGTTATAAATGATATACCACGTTGTTAAAGTTGAGGATTTATATATTTAATAAATAATATAAAACCACTTATAATTACTTCAGCTGATGAGAGTGATAGTGAAACCGAATTAGGCTTAAGTTAAAATATATTTTTATTTATACAATATGTCCTCTCTTGTAAACCTCATTCCTTCAGACTGTATATTTGTACTTCTTATCCATTTGTTTTTACATGCATCTATAAATAAACATCTCCAAAAACACTTATAATTTTATTTATTTGCATTAAAGAATAAAATTCTTAAGTCCATCTTGCAACCTGTCATAAAAAAATGGTCAGAATTTTTATATTGCTCGCTTAAACGGCAAAAATCAGGATCTTATATTTTAGGACAGGCTATACTAATATTAATATATTAAGTTATTTCCATAACACCCTGTATATGCAAAAACTGATAGTGTTATGCAAAAGTTATATTATAAAGATAGATAGATCCAAACCTCTCTATCGTCTGCTATCTCTTCGTCCATTCCTCGTGACTTCATGGCCTGTCTCATATCTTCATTCCAGGATCTACGTGATCGTCCTTTTTTATTTCTTCCCGGTGGTTTCCATGTCAAGAGCCTTTTGGGCCATCTTGTATCGTTCATTCTGAGTAGGTGTCCAAACCATTTTAATCTTCTATTTTCTATTATTTGTATAATTGTTTCTGTTGCTGCTGTTCTGTTGCGTATTTCTTGGTTTGTTATGTGTTGGAATTTGGACACTCCGGCGCTTCTTCTCAAGTAATCCATCTCTATCGTCGTTATTTTTCTTTTATCCTTTTCTTTTATTAGCCACAGTTCACTACTATAACTTAAAACCGATTCTACCATTGTTCTTCCAATTCTCTTTTTGTTTTGTGTAGTTATGTTTTGATCCCATCATATTGAGTTAAGAGCTCCTATGATCCTCCTGGCTTTTTGTATTTTATTCTGTATTTCCTTTTTACCTATACCATTTTTGTTGTCAATCAGTACTCCTAGATATTTAAATTCCTTGACTTGTTTGACATGTGTATCGTTGTTAATTAAGACATCAAATTCTATTTTCGAGTTCACAACCATATACTCCGTCTTTTCAAGGCTCACCTCCAGTCCCCATTCCTTGTAGTCTGTGTATAATCTCTTCAATACATATTCCATATCAAATGCATCTTGTGTCATTATTACTTGGTCGTCTACAAAGTTTAACTATAATAGGTGTTTATCACTAATGGGGATGCCCATGCTTTGGCAAGTGCGGTTCCATTTCTTTAGAGCGTTCTCTACAAATATATTAAATAAGATTGGTGAAAGGCAACACTCTTATCTTAGACCTTTTGTAATGTGGATAGCGTCCAAGAGATAGCATCCTTGTTTCACATATCCTATATTTTCATTATATAACTCTTTTATTGTTGTTATCATTCCTTCTTTTATCCCTACTGTTCTCAAGACATGCCAAAGTTTATTTCTCGGTACACTATCGTATGCCTTCTTAAGATCTATAAAGGTCATATGTATTTCGTCACCTTTTTGGATCTTTTTTTCTATCAATTGTGGTAGAGTAAACAAGTTGTCTGTACACACGACCGGTCCGGAGTAAATCCGCTTTGGTTTTTCGGATATCTTTCCTTTAATTGTTTCTCTCATTCTATTCTGCAATATTTTACCGTACAGTTTGCTCATAGTGCTTGTAACGCATATACCTCTATAATTATTAGGGTCTTTTCTATTTCCTTTCTTATAGATTGATGAAATGTAACTTTTTTCCATTCGGTAGGTGTTCTTCCTTGTGATATGCGCATGCTGAACAATATGAACACCGAATAAGACAATCAGATAATAAATCTAAGTGTAGGTGGAGTATATGCAAAGAAATTAATGGATTAGGGACTAACCGTGATATAAAAGTGCCGGGTTTACCGGAACAAATCGCCACTAATTATAACAACTTCCTACTATCGATTGTACCAGATTTAGTAAATAACCTAACAAAAATTCCATTTAGTTCAAAAATTAATGATAATATAAGTTCAATATTTCTGAATCCTGTAACACCAAGCGAAATTTGTGAGATAACAGAGAAAATAAAAAATAAACACAGCAGTGGAATTGATGAGATTCCAACCAGCATTGTAAAAAGTTCAGCGACCGAGTTGAAAAAATGTCTTATGTTATATTATAAATAATTCGTTCGAGTTTGGAATATTCCCTGATAATCTAAAAGTAGCATTAATAAAACCTTGCTTTAAAAGAGGGTATCCAGAAATGTTGGACAACTACAGACCTATAAGTCTGCTACCAGGCTTCTCTAAGATTTTTGAATATGCAATGAGCACCAGAATAATAAATTTTTTTAAACAAAATAATCTATTTAGTCCTTGTCAGCATGGGTTTTTAAAGGGTAAATCAACTCAAACAGCCATTTTTGCCTTCATTAAAAATATTCTTGAGCATCTGGAAAAGAGAGATCTTACTCTTGCTATGCTACTAGATTTAACAAAAGCTTACGATTGCCTAGATAGGGAATTACTTATTTTAAAAGCTAAAAAATATGGAATAAGGGTAATGCATTAAAATGGCTTAAATCGTATGTAAATAATAGAATGCAATCGGTGACCGTAACTAAAAATGGTAAAACTGCATATTCAAAAATCTTAGCTAATGATGTGGGAATCGCATAAGGGAGCATATTGGGCCCAATCCTATTCATCATTTTTATAAACGATCTTTACCTATTACTGGAGTCTCCAAATCAGCATATTGTAAAGTATGCAGATGATACAAATTTAATTATTAGCTGTAAGACTCTAGAAGATCTCATAACCAAAGCAAAAGAATTTTTTGATAGGGTGACTGATTGGTTTTGCACAAATAAATTGATTGTAAATAAAGAAAAAACAAATCTTCTTTTGTTTAAAACAAAACAGTCAAATATTGCTGTGCCAGGACAAATTGATTTGGATAATGAAAAATTTGAACTAACCCAACATGCTAAATTTTTGGAAATTTACTTAAATGAACATTTGGACTGGTCATATCAAATAACCCAATTATGTAAGAAATTAAACTCAGTGTGTTATGGTATAAGGGTTTTGAGTAAATATTTGAACGAAACTTCTCTCAGAATATTATATTATGCCAATTTTGAATCGGTATGGTATTATATTTTGGGGAAGGGATATGGTAGAAAATGTCTTTATTATTCAAAAACGAGTTTTGAGAATCGTAAAAAAAATGAATTATCGACAAAGCTGTAGATCGGTGTTTAAAGATATGGGCATGATGACAGTGTATGCGATATATATTTACGAAAACTTAATGTTTTTCTTTCAAAATAAAAATCTATTTGAATTTAAATCAGAACATGGCTATAACACTAGAACAATGGATTTTAAATATTTAATGCATAGACTTACAATTACTGAAAAATCGCCCCTTTATATGTGTGGAAATTTATGGAATGCTCTACCAAACCAAATCAAAAGTATTAACTCTATCAAAAGATTCAAAGCAGAGATTAAGAATTTATTAATAACCGCAGAACCATATAGGCTTAGGGATTTTTGTCCGGATTTGTAATTATTTGTTATATTTTCTTTATTTTGACGTCATTTCGTTTCATATACCATGTATATTGATTTGAAATAAAGCATTTATTTATTTATTTATTTATACAATTATTAATTAAGCTAGTTATTGTTCTCCACATGGTTATACCTACATTTTTAATCATTTCTGCAGAGATATTACCTAGTCCGGCCGCTCTTCCATTCTTCATAGTTTTTAGATTTGCTTGTCCTTCCTCCATGGTTTTATTATATATTATAGAGATAAAACTTAAATTTTACAAACAGTAAAAAATCCTGAGTCATAAAAATTTCGTATTTCCACTGTTTTTTTTTCCCACACCCTTATCTAACGGTAGTTACTGCAGTTTATTTATAAAATTAATTTCACTTACGTTGTTCCCTTTTGTTTTCCTCCAAACAAAAAGTACGGCGCAACATTAAATTAATGATGAACGAACAAAAACCGAACGAACTCTTTCAAAGGAAAATAAATACAAAGTACGAGGCGATTTATTTTCAACAGCCCAAATGAATTACCACTGTGGCGTAGATCCCACATCTTTAGATTTAAATAAAGTGGAAATATAGGTACATAAACCAAAACATGCATCGTAAACATATACTCGGTTCAAGTAATAAAGGACATACGAGGGTGGATTGAAAAGTCTTGTATAAATCAAAGTAAATAACATTTTTTACAAAAACACAAACTTATTTTTCAACATTCCATCTGTCCAGTAAAAACGGGCCGTGATAATTGATTTTTGGTAAATGCAATTCTAGCGATTTAAGAAAAAATCGGTAGAGGGACCCTTTGTCTATGACACATAAAGGTATCAGTCGACTCCGAACTTACGTCGAACTCACGTAAAATTCAAAATGAGTTCCACGACTTGCCAAAACGTGGCTCGGTAGGCAAAGTAAGTCCGAAAGTCTAAAAACAAATCGTGTCTTTATTATCACGGGACTAGAATTTGACGCTGTGTCAAGGAGAGGCAAAATTAAGAAAATCTGGTTTGAATGTGTCCCATGAGACCATTCGACAACATCTTCGTGCTCATGATGTCACCTTTCGAAGCACGTTGAAGAAACCCTTGCTAGGCGAAAATTACTTCGCGAAGCGGCTCGCTTGGGCCCACTATAAGCTATTAGAATGGCTCTCACAATCGCCGGACGCCAACCCTATTAAAAATGTTTGGTCCCTTGTAAAGAGAAAGCTCAGAAAAAAACCATCACTCAGGAACAGGAAAAAACGGAAAGATTTTCAAATGCATCATGCAGACGATTGTGAAAAAAGACGTCATCAGGAGAATAATATATTCTATGTATGAAAAGCAGAGCAAATAAAACTAAGACTGATGCAGGACGGGACCAATATACATTGTGGCAGATCAACCCTTCACAGAATTCTCTTAAGAATGGGATTCATGTTCGGAAAAATCAACAAAAGGCAAGTAGTGATGAAGTCACAAAGATTACGTATCTTGCGACATACTTATTTACAAGAAATTAAAAAGTATCGATCAGATAATTGGCCAATAATTTACCTTGACGAAACATGGTTCGATACCCATGACACTGTGCAAAAAGGGTGGGTTGACATCAGTACAAAATGTCAGACTAACGCACCTTCAAATAAAAGTAAGCGAATAACCATTTTGCATGCTGGATCTGAAAAGGGCTGGGTTTCAAATTGTCTACTATTATCTGCAAAAAACATAAATGATTCTAGTTTGGACTATCACGAAGACACAACCGCAGAACTTTTTGAAAATTGGTTTCAAAATTCCCTTTTGCCAAACAGAGTGTTATAGTTATGGACAATGCAAGTTACCATAGTCGCCTACTAAATAAGGTTTCTAATGCAGCCAACACCAAATCGAAAATACAGGAATATATGTTAGAAAATGACATTTATTTTGACTTTAGTTATAAAAAAAGTGATCTTTTGGAAGTTTTGAAAGACTATAAAGTGAAAAAGAAATATGTTTGTGACAGTATGGCTGAGAAAATATGACACACTGTTTTGCGTCTTCCTCCGTATTATTGTGTGTTTAATCCAACCGAACATATTTGGCATCAAGTTAAATCAAAAATAAGGGCACAAAATGTTTCTCCTACTTTAAGAGTGTCAGTGGTTCAATTAGAAAAAAAAGTTATAAATGATATACCACGTTGTTAAAGTTGAGGATTTATATATTTAATAAATAATATAAAACCACTTATAATTACTTCAGCTGATGAGAGTGATAGTAAAACCGAATTAGGCTTAAGTTAAAATATATTTTTATTTATACAATATGTCCCCTCTTGTAAACCTCATTCATTCAGACTGCATATTTGTACTTCTTATCCATTTGTTTTTACATGCATCTATAAATAAACATCTCCAAAAACACTTATAATTTTATTTATTTGCATTAAAGAATAAAATTCTTAAGTCCATCTTGCAACCTGTCATAAAAAAATGGTCAGAATTTTTATATTGCTCACTTAAACGGCAAAAATCAGGATCTTATATTTTAGGACAGGCTATATTAATATTAATATATTAAGTTATTTCCATAACACCCTGTATATGCAAAAACTGATAGTGTTATGCAAAAGTTATATTATAAAGATAGATAGATCCAAACCTCTCTATCGTCTGCTATCTCTTCGTCCATTCCTCGTGACCTCATGGCCTGTCTCATATCTTCATTCCAGGATCTACGTGATCGTCCTTTTTTATTTCTTCCCGGTGGTTTCCATGTCAAGAGCCTTTTGGGCCATCTTGTATCGTTCATTCTGAGTAGGTGTCCAAACCATTTTAATCTTCTATTTTCTATTATTTGTATAATTGTTTCTGTTGTTGCTGTTCTGTTGCGTATTTCTTGGTTTGTTATGTGTTGGAATTTGGACACTCCGGCGCTTCTTCTCAAGTAATCCATCTCTATCGTCGTTATTTTTCTTTTATCCTTTTCTTTTATTAGCCACAGTTCACTACTATAACTTAAAACCGATTCTACCATTGTTCTTCCAATTCTCTTTTTGTTTTGTGTAGTTATGTTTTGATCCCATCATATTGAGTTAAGAGCTCCTATGATCCTCCTGGCTTTTTGTATTTTATTCTGTATTTCCTTTTTACCTATACCATTTTTGTTGTCAATCAGTACTCCTAGATATTTAAATTCCTTGACTTGTTTGACATGTGTATCGTTGTTAATTAAGACATCAAATTCTATTTCCGAGTTCACAACCATATACTCCGTCTTTTCAAGGCTCACCTCCAGTCCCCATTCCTTGTAGTCTGTGTATAATCTCTTCAATACATATTCCATATCGAATGCATCTTGTGTCATTATTACTTAGTCGTCTACAAAGTTTAACTATAATAGGTGTTTATCACTAATGGGGATGCCCATGCTTTGGCAAGTGCGGTTCCATTTCTTTAGAGCGTTCTCTACAAATATATTAAATAAGATTGGTGAAAGGCAACACTCTTATCTTAGACCTTTTGTAATGTGGATAGCGTCCAAGAGATAGCATCCTTGTTTCACATATCCTATATTTTCATTATATAACTCTTTTATTGTTGTTATCATCCCTTCTTTTATCCCTACTGTTCTCAAGACATGCCAAAGTTTATTTCTCGGTACACTATCGTATGCCTTCTTAAGATCTATAAAGGTCATATGTATTTCGTCATCTTTTTGGATCTTTTTTTCTATCAATTGTGGTAAAGTAAACAAGTTGTCTGTACACGACCGGCCCGGAGTAAATCCGCTTTGGTTTTCGGATATCAACAATGGTTCCACGACTTGCTGATTATGTGATCAAGAGGAAGAACTCTCTATGTACATCCTACATAAACGTGCACAAATACCCACCAACTACATACACGCAAACACACACACACACATATATATATATATATATATATATATATATATATATATATATATATATATATATATATATATATATATATATATTTAGGACAGTTTTTTGTTCTTGGTCTTGCGGTCAATTTTTAATGAAACAAGGTTACTTTTGGTTAACGTTTCGGTTTATTTTATTTAAACCATCTTCAGTACTACAAGAAAGAAAAATTTTTTTTATTAGTGTTGATGTTTAAGATGTAAAATTGATCATTAGTGTTGTTTCATACAGAAATATATGTAAAGAATAAATATTAGTGTTTATTATATTTTTTCTACCTTATATCTAGTTGGATCTTTTGGTTTAAATGATTTACATGTTAACAGTTTCGCAGTTTTCGTAATACTAAATTTAAAAGGTTTACATATTTTATTTTACTATTTGTACAGGTAAAATGGGTCTTTTCTATTTCCTTTCTTATAGATTGAAATGTAACTTTTTTCCATTCGGTAGGTGTTCTTCCTTGTGATATACAATTATTAATTAAGCTAGTTATTGTTCTCCACATGGTTATACCTCCATTTTTAATCATTTCTGCAGAGATATCACCTGGTCCGGCTGCTCTTCCATTCTTCATCGTTTTTAGATTTGCTTGTCCTTCCTCCATGGTTTTATTATATATTATAGAGATAAAACTTAAATTTTACAAACAGTAAAAAATCCTGAGTCATAAAAATTTCGTATTTCCACTATTTTTTTTTTTCCACACCCTTATCTAACGGTAGTTACTGCAGTTTATTTATAAAATTAATTTCACTTACGTTGTTCCCTTTTGTTTTCCTCCAAACAAAAAGTACGGCGCAACATTAAATTAATGATGAACGAACAAAAAACGAACGAACTCTTTCAAAGGAAAATAAATACAAAGTACGAGGCGATTTATTTTCAACAGCCCAAATGAATTACCACTGTGGCGTAGATTCCACATCTTTAGATTTAAATAAAGTTGAAAAATAGGTACATAAACCAAAACATGCATCGTAAACATATACTCGGTTGAAGTAATAAAGGACATACGAGGGTGGATTGAAAAGTCTTGTATAAATCAAAGTAAATAACATTTTTTACAAAAACACAAACTTATTTTTCAACATTCCATCTGTCCAGTAAAAACGGGCCGTGATAATTGATTTTTGGTAGATGCAAGTCTAGCGATTTAAGAAAAAATCGGTAGAGGGACCCTTTGTCTATGACACATAAAGGTATCAGTCGATTTCGAACTTTCGTCGAACTCACGTAAAATCCAAAATGAGTTCCACGACTTTCCAAAACGTGGCTCGGTAGGCAAAGTCAGTCCGAAAGTCTAAAAACGAATCGTGTCTTTATTTTCACGGGACTAGAAATTGACGCTGTGTCAAGGAGAGGCAAAATTAAGAAAATCTGGTTTGAATGTGTCCCATCAGACCATTCGACAACATCTTCGTGCTCATGATGTCACCTTTCGAAGCACGTTGAAGAAACCCTTGCTAGGCGAAAATTACTTCGCGAAGCGGCTCGCTTGGGCCCACTATAAGATATTAGAATGGCTCTCACAATCGCCGGACGCCAACCCTATTAAAAATGTTTGGTCCCTTATAAAGAGAAAGCTCAGAAAAAAACCATCACTCAGGAACAGGAAAAAAAAACGGAAAGATTTTCAAATGCATCATGCAGACGATTGTGAAAAAGACGTCATCAGGAGAAAAATATATTCTATGTATGAAGAGCAGAGCAAATAAAACTAAGGCTGGTGCAGGACGGGACCAATATACATTGTGGCAGATCAACCCTTCACAGAATTCTCTTAAGAATAAGATTCATGTTCCGAAAAATCAACAAAAGGCAAGTAGTGATGAAGTCACAAAGATTACGTATCTTGCGACATACTTATTTACAAGAAATTAAAAAGCATCGATCAGAGAATTGGCCAAGAATTTACCTTGACGAAACATGGTTCGATACCCATAACTCTGTGCAAAAAGGGTAAAGCTAAACGAATAATAATTTTTGCATGCTGGATCTGAAAAGGGCTGGGTTTCAAATTGTCTACTATTATCTGCAAAAAACGTAAATGATTCTAGTTTGGACTATCACGAAGACACAACCGCAGAACTTTTTGAAAATTGGTTTCAAAATTCCCTTTTGCCAAACAGAGTGTTATAGTTATGGACAATGCAAGTTACCATAGTCGCCTAATAAATAAGGTTTCTAATGCAGCCAACACCAAATCGAAAATACAGGAATATATGTTAGAAAATGACATTTATTTTGACTTTAGTTATAAAAAAAAGTGATCTTTTGGAAGTTTGAAAGACTATAAAGTGAAAAAGAAATATGTTTGTGACAGTATGGCTGAGAAAATATGACACACTGTTTTGCGTCTTCCTCCGTATTATTGTGTGTTTAATCCAACCGAACATATTTGGCATCAAGTTAAATCAAAAATAAGGGCACAAAATGTTTCTCCTACTTTAAGAGTGTCAGTGGTTCAATTAGTAAAAAAAGTTATAAATGATATACCACGTTGTTAATGTTGAGGATTTATATATTTAATAAATAATATAAAACCACTTATAATTACTTCAGCTGATGAGAGTGATAGTGAAACCGAATTAGGCTTAAGTTAAAATATATTTTTATTTATACAATATGTCCCCTCTTGTAAACCTCATTCATTCAGACTGTATATTTGTACTTCTTATCCATTTGTTTTTACATGCATCTATAAATAAACATCTCCAAAAACACTTATAATTTTATTTATTTGCATTAAAGAATAAAATTCTTAAGTCCATCTTGCAACCTGTCATAAAAAAATGGTCAGAATTTTTTATATTGCTCACTTAAAACGGCAAAAATCAGGATCTTATATTTTAGGACAGGCTATACTAGTATTAATATATTAAGTTATTTCCATAACACCCTGTATATGCAAAAACTGATAGTGTTATGCAAAAGTTATATTATAAAGATAACCAACCTCTCTATCGTCTGCTATCTCTTCGTCCATTCCTCGTGACCTCATGGCCTGTCTCATATCTTCATTCCAGGATCTACGTGATCGTCCTTTTTTATTTCTTCCCGGTGGTTTCCATGTCAAGAGCGTTTTGGGCCATCTTGTATCGTTCATTCTGAGTAGGTGTCCAAACCATTTTAATCTTCTATTTTCTATTATTTGTATAATTGTTTCTGTTGCTGCTGTTCTGTTGCGTATTTCTTGGTTTGTTATGTGTTGGAATTTGGACACTCCGGCGCTTCTTCTCAAGTAATCCATCTCTATCGTCGTTATTTTTCTTTTATCCTTTTCTTTTTTTAGCCACAATTCACTACTATAACTTAAAACCGATTCTACCATTGTTCTTCCAATTCTCTTTTTGTTTTGTGTAGTTATGTTTTGATCCCATCATATTGAGTTAAGAGCTCCTATGATCCTCCTGGCTTTTTGTATTTTATTCTGTATTTCCTTTTTACCTATACCATTTTTGTTGTCAATCAGTACTCCTAGATATTTAAATTCCTTGACTTGTTTGACATGTGTATCGTTGTTAATTAAGACATCAAATTCTATTTTCGAGTTCACAACCATATACTCCGTCTTTTCAAGGCTCACCTCCAGTCCCCATTTCTTGTAGTCTGTGTATAATCTCTTCAATACATATTCCATATCGAATGCATCTTGTGTCATTATTACTTGGTCGTCTACAAAGTTTAAAACTATAATAGGTGTTTATCACTAATGGGGATGCCCATGCTTTGGCAAGTGCGGTTCCATTTCTTTAGAGCGTTCTCTACAAATATATTAAATAAGATTGGTGAAAGGCAACACTCTTATCTTAGACCTTTTGTAATGTGGATAGCGTCCAAGAGATAGCATCCTTGTTCCACATATCCTATATTTTCATTATATAACTCTTTTATTGTTGTTATCATCCCTTCTTTTATCCCTACTGTTCTCAAGACATGCCAAAGTTTATTTCTCGGTACACTATCGTATGCCTTCTTAAGATCTATAAAGGTCATATGTATTTCGTCATCTTTTTGGATCTTTTTTTCTATCAATTGTGGTAAAGTAAACAAGTTGTCTGTACACGACCGGCCCGGAGTAAATCCGCTTTGGTTTTCGGATATCAACAATGGTTCCACGACTTGCTGATTATGTGATCAAGAGGAAGAACTCTCTATGTACATCCTACATAAACGTGCACAAATACCCACCAACTACATACACGCAAACACACACACACACATATATATATATATATATATATATACTATATATATATATATATATATATATATATATATATATATATATATATATATATTTAGGACAGTTTTTTGTTCTTGGTCTTGCGGTCAATTTTTAATGAAACAAGGTTACTTTTGGTTAACGTTTTCGGTTTATTTTATTTTAAACCATCTTCAGTACTACAAGAAAGAAAAATTTTTTTTATTAGTGTTGATGTTTAAGATGTAAAATTGATCATTAGTGTTGTTTTATACAGAAATATATGTAAAGAATAAATATTAGTGTTTATTATATTTTTCCTACCTTATATCTAGTTGGATCTTTTGGTTTAAATGATTTACATGTTAACAGTTTCGCAGTTTTCGTAATACTAAATTTAAAAGGTTTACATATTTTATTTTACTATTTGTACAGGTAAAAATGGGTCTTTTCTATTTCCTTTCTTATAGATTGATGAAATGTAACTTTTTTCCATTCGGTAGGTGTTCTTCCTTGTTTGATTGATTGATTGTATGGAGGATTTGGGCGCATCGACTGCTAGGGTCATATAGCGCCTATGATGGAAATATAGTAAATTAGATTTTGTTTTGAAGTTGTAGACTCTTAAGATAATTTGTTATTTTGGGCATATTTTTAGAGATTTTTTCCATGGATAATAGTAGAGAGAGTCTATGAGTTGTGATATTGTGTCTTATTCTGTCGTGTGAGTGTCGTGGATCTTCAAAGAGATGCTTAATCGTGAGTGGACTGTCAAAAGTCTGGCATGTCGGAGGAGCTTCATTCTTGAGTAAATGATTGTGTATGATATACGTATGACCAATGGATAGCCTCCTCCAAATGCAATTCTCTCTTCGAGTGAGATGGTTAAGCTGAAATGGAGGTATAACTAGAGGTTTAATTTCCCAAAGTTTATTTGTTTGCTCCAATAAATCCCATTGTAGTTGGAAGAGTTCATTGTGTTTTATTTTTAATAATCTAAGATATTCTTTGGGATGATTCTCGCTTTTTATGTTTGTTCCTTTTGATATAGCTAGTTTGGCTAATTTATCAGCCTTTTCATTTCCGAGTATTCCAACATGACTTGGGATCCATAAAAAGGATATCACTCTGTTTTTTAATTTGGCTATGTGAAGTAGATCCAATATTTGTCTGATGTAAGCTTGTTGTAAGTTCCCAGTGTTCATCGCTTGAAGGGAACTGTATGAATCTGAGGCTATCAGGTATCTTTCCTTTTTTTCACATTGAACTATATACCTTACACATTCTTTGATTGCATATAGTTCCGCCGCATATGTTGAAAAATGATGGGGGAGTTGAAATATTCTAGAGTGATTTTGAGAATAATAAGCGGATCCAACTCCTTGATCAGTCTTAGAGCCATCTGTATAATATAAATTATGGTTTGAGTACTTTAGATCTATCAATGTGTGGAATTTTATTTGTATGTATCTCGAGTTGTATTTTAATTTGGGAAATACCTGTAGTGAAAAGTCAATCTGAGGGAGAGGGAGTGTCCAAGGAGGGAAAGTTGTAATTAAAGGATAATCATATGCCGGATTCGGGAGTGAAAGAGATCTAAAGACTGTTCTGACTCTGGCTTTGAATGAGTTTTGGATGGAACGGGAGAGAAGAGAGGGTGTTTTCTAAGTGCAGTAGCAATTTCATGTGAGGGCGGTGTAGTGCCCTAGAATAATACTTTATTAATGATTCTTGTCTGTTAATGGAAAGGGGAGAAATAGAAGAAATAGACTGTAGACTTGGAATTGGTGAGGTTTTGTATGCTCCTGTTATCAATCTCAAAGCTTCGTTCTGTATTGTTTCCAGTTTTTTTCTTTGTTGCTTCAGATGCAGTGTCATAGATCATATCTCCATAGTTTAGTTTAGATAAAATGAGGGCTCTGTAAATGTTGTGGAGAGAAGAGAAGTCTGCACCCCAATCTTTATTTGCAATTGATCGTAATAGATTCAGGTCCTGAGTAGTCTTTGTGCGGAGTGAAATTAATATGAGGAACCCAATTTAGTTGACTGACGTGAGTCCTAGTATGTTTAGCTGAGCTTTGGCCGAAATGGGAGTGTTGTTTAGATTGAGAGGGTTTAATTTAGTGCAATTTCGTTTGTGGCATACATGCAATACAGAGGATTTTTGGGGAGAGAATTTATAACCATAGTCTTTTGCCCAATTTTCGATGTGATTTAAACTACGTTGAAGGGATGAGGTGAGGGTGGAGTTTTGTGGAGAGGAGAGGTGTAGGATGATGTCATCTGCAAAGAGTTGAAACTTGATGTTGTTGGGTAAATGATCAATAAGGGAAATCATTGCAATGTTGAATAGTGTGGGACTCAACACTGATCCCTGTGGGACGCCCCCTGGTGAGTATGTGTGGACTTGAATATTGACCATTGACTCTGACTGTGAAGGACCTCTGTTTGAGGAAGTTGTGTATGTACTTAGGAAGGAAACCCTCGAAACCTAGGTCATTTAATTTGTAAAGAATGACATTTTTATCAGTGAGATCGAACGCGTTAGTCAAGTCCAATGCAACTATTAAATGGTGATGTTTACGGTTAATTGATTGAATGATTTCTTGTGAAAGTAATAATAGATGGTCGATCGTTGATCTATATTTTCTGAAGCCGAATTGATATGGTGATAGAATGTTTTTTGAATTCAAGATACCATGAAAGCCTGCCATTCACCATTCTCTCCATCACCTTTCCCAAATGATTGGTAAGGGAAACCGGACGATAACTTTCTATCATGGTTTTCGGTTTTCCCACCTTATGGATAGGAACGATTGTAGATTGGAGCCATGCTTCTGGAAAAAGATTGTTTTTCCATAAATGATTGTAAAAATTTAATAGAATTTTTTTTTGATGGGCAGTGGAAGGTTAATTATCATAGGAAGCAGGATTTTGTCCGGTCCCGGTGTTGAATTTTTTGATTGTTTCAGAGAGTTATTTAGTTCTGTCATTGAAAATGGATTGTTATACTTGTGTAAAGTTGATGTATTGAAGTTAAAGGTGGTAGCTTTCGGAAATGGAGAATGAGTATGATTGGATTTTTGTTGGAAAAAAGAGGCGAACAAATTTGCAATTTCTGTCGGATCATCCTTTGGAATTTTATTGTCAAGAATTATATTTATTGAACGAGTTGGTGAACCTTTCATTCTTTGGATGGATTGCCAAAGGTAAGACGAGGTGGTAGTTTGATTTAAGGAACTGACAAATTTCTGCCAGGATTCTTTCTTGGCTTGTGCTAATGTTCTCTTCGCGTAGGCTCTGAGTTTTTTGAATTGTGTTAAATTATCAGGAGAAGGATGTCTTTTTAATTGTGTTAGTGCTCTCTTTCTGTTTCTGACGGCCTTCTCACAGTCTCTCGTCCACCAAGGAACCTGTCGTCTGCGGAAAGTAGGAAGAAGAGGGATAGAGGCGTCTGCTGCCGAAATCATCGCTGTGGTTAATTCCTCGAGAAAGACGTCAGTATTCTGAATGGGAGTAGTTGGGGGAGTAATTGTACTAGCATAGTTATCGCATAGCATAGTTTCGTAATATTAAATTTAAAAGGTTTACATATTTTATTTTACTATTTGTACAGGTAAAATGGGTCTTTTCTATTTCCTTTCTTATAGATTGATGAAATGTAACTTTTTTCCATTCGGTAGGTGTTCTTCCTTGTGATATACAATTATTAATTAAGCTAGTTATTGTTCTCCACATGGTTATACCTCCATTTTTAATCATTTCTGCAGAGATATCACCTGGTCCGGCTGCTCTTCCATTCTTCATCGTTTTTAGATTTGCTTGTCCTTCCTCCATGGTTTTATTATATATTATAGAGATAAAACTTAAATTTTACAAACAGTAAAAAATCCTGAGTCATAAAAATTTCGTATTTCCACTGTTTTTTTTTTCCACACCCTTATCTAACGGTAGTTACTGCAGTTTATTTATAAAATTAATTTCACTTACGTTGTTCCCTTTTGTTTTCCTCCAAACAAAAAGTACGGCGCAACATTAAATTAATGATGAACGAACAAAAAACGAACGAACTCTTTCAAAGGAAAATAAATACAAAGTACGAGGCGATTTATTTTCAACAGCCCAAATGAATTACCACTGTGGCGTAGATTCCACATCTTTAGATTTAAATAAAGTTGAAAAATAGGTACATAAACCAAAACATGCATCGTAAACATATACTCGGTTGAAGTAATAAAGGACATACGAGGGTGGATTGAAAAGTCTTGTATAAATCAAAGTAAATAACATTTTTTACAAAAACACAAACTTATTTTTCAACATTCCATCTGTCCAGTAAAAACGGCCGTGATAATTGATTTTTGGTAGATGCAAGTCTAGCGATTTAAGAAAAAATCGGTAGAGGGACCCTTTGTCTATGACGCATAAAGGTATCAGTCGACTCCGAACTTACGTCGAACTCACGTAAAATCCAAAATGAGCTCCACGACTTGCCAAAACGTGGCTAGGTAGGCAAAGTCACTCCGAAAGTCTAAAAACGAATCGTGTCTTTATTTTCACGGGACTAGAAATTGACGCTGTGTCAAGGAGAGGCAAAATTAAGAAAATCTGGTTTGAATGTGTCCAAGGAGACCATTCGACAACATCTTCGTGCTCATGATGCCACCTTTCGAAGCACGTTGAAGAAACCCTTGCTAAGCGAAAATTACTTCGCGAAGCGGCTCGCTTGGGCCCACTATAAGATATTAGAATGGCTCTCACAATCGCCGGACGCCAACCCTATTAAAAATATTTGGTCCCTTGTAAAGAGAAAGCTCAGAAAAAAGACCCCGAGGATTTTGAAAATTTGCAGCGTATGCAGAAAATCTCGTCGGCAGCACGCCTCGAAGATGCCAGATGTCAGGAGATTATTGATGCTGGAGGCGATTGAATAACTTCCTAAGGTAATTGCGCCGTTGTTATCACATCATAGGATACATTGATGGCAAAAAATATTCTCGAAACACATTTTTTCAAAAATACGAAAGGTCACGTTTTTATTTGACAAGGTGTAATCCATATTGAGCTCAATATGTTTGCAGCAAGAGTACAATTTTTTTAAATTTCCTATAGTGTAAATAATACTTAAACATAATGAATGTAAAAATTTAAACCTAAACTAGATATAAGGAATTAATAACGGGTCGAGTGCAAGTTGAACTTGCGCAATTATTGTTCCATACGTTGATTGCTTTTCAAATAAAAAAATTTTGTTACGGAGGTATAACAAGATCAGTGACTTCACAAAACACTCCCCAAATGAGTTTTCAACAAAGTTTGTTTGCGATCTTTACTGAAAACTGTTGATCTTGAAATTTTTTGTTTTTTTT
>CM032448.1:11947580-12033279 GCA_019049505.1 Pachyrhynchus sulphureomaculatus
TTAGAGCCTTCTTCTTCCTATTTGGCGGCCTGCAAAGAACTTGACAAGACAAATCATTCTACGATCCCCAGATTTGTGAATGAGGGTATTAAAAAAATATTTCCTGAATCTTCTCCAGATGAATGAGTGTTTATATTTCTCTCAGATGCTGCTCCCTATATGATCAAGGCAGCCAAAGTCCTCCAAGTATTTTATCCAAATTTAATTCATGTGACGTGCTTTGCTCACTGAGTCCATCGACTCGCTGAAGAAGTACGATCCACGTTTGGAACTGTAAATAAACTGATTTTCATCAGCAAAGAAAGTGTTTCTTAAGGCACCTGCTCGCAATAACGCCTATAAAGAAAAACTGCCAAATGCGCCTTTACCTCCCGAACCAGTGGTAACTCGATGGGGGAACATGGATTGAAGCTGTACTATTTTTACAGTGAACATTTCGAGGCCATCAAAGGTGTAGTAAATAACTTCGATAGTGCAGAGGCTATGGCAGTTCGTCAATCCAAGGACGCATTTAACGATTCTGATATTAAAAAAAAAACATAGCTTTGATTAGCACTCACTTTTCCCACATATCTGCGGGTATTAAAAAGCTTGAAACTCGAGGTTTGGCGTTGACCGAATCAATTTAGTTAATGAATAAAATCCGTCAAATAAACTCCACATTGCCAGATGTATTGCCGCGTAGAGTTAAAGAAAAGTTTGAAAACATTTTGTGCAATAACCCAGGCTTTGAACCTTTGTGTCAAATTGATAGTTTTATTAATGGGACGGGGTGAACTTTTGCCAGAAACAATAAGTGCTAACATAGCACCCAAATTCAAATACTGCCAGTTACCTCAGTGGATGTTGAACGGTCTTTTTTTTTTCCACTTATAAAAATATTTTAAGTGATCGAAGACACAATCTTACTACCCAACATTTGGAACAATACCTTATTGTTTACGTGTACAAGAATACAAATGTTAAATAATTTTAAAAAATGTTAAATAGTTGTTAATTAAATTTAAACATCGTCGATAACTTGTTAATGCTGATTTTGAAATAAAAAACTAAAAATTACTACTTTTATTATTATTTAATATTGCCTATTTTGACCCTTTTCATGCATATTTTAAGCATTTTTCATGCATTTTGACCCTTTTCATGCATATTTTAAGCATTTTTCATTCATATTTGTATGCATATTTCAAGATTTTTAACTTGCATATAATTTGGTCTCTAATCATCATCATCATTAGCTTATTCCACCCATAGTCTGATGTTAGCCTCCCCAAGTTATCTCCAATGAGCTTTGTTGTTTGTTTTCTGATTCCAATCGTGGACTGCTCATCTTCTTATGTCGTCCAGCTTCGTGGACTATCTCAGCATTTTTGTGTTCTCTAGACCGCCCTTCAGCTATATGGCACGTCCACCTGTTATCATTCATCCTTCAATATACTGTAACATTCACTTTTTCTTAGATTTTAAGATCATGTTACGACACTGTTTTTCTTCCCGTAATTTATATTTTTATTACATGTTTATATTTATTGCAATGATTTCAATTTTTGAGCAGTGTAGCTTAAAACAATGATTTAAATTTTTGAACTGTGTTTCGCGGCCGTGTATAACGTGTTGCTGACCTGACTTGTTTGGTTTGAGTTGATTTTGCATCCCGGAAGTAAGCCATTTTAAAAATTTCTCATTCTGACTATGTTTGCTTTCGTTATGTGCTTATCCCATAATATTGAGTTTAACAATCTGATGCAGGTTCTCGTTTGTCCCAGTCTCGATTTAATTTTTTGTTCGGATGTTGCTTCTCTTGTTATTATGGTGCTCAGGTATTTAAATTTTCCAGTTCCTTTAATTGTTTACGTTCTCTTCAATTTCTAGATCTTCTGTTTCTCCTGTTTTAGTTGTTAGGTATTCCGTCTTATTAAAGTTTATGTCTAGCCCAGCTTTGTCATACTCTTCCTTCAGTTTTCTCACCATATAGCTTCGTCCTGTGCCATGAAGACTTGGTCATCTGCAAAACTCAAGCTGTATAAGTAGTCGTCTCTAACTGGGAATCCCATACCTTAACATTTATTCTTCCAGTTTTTTAAAGTCTGTTCCAGGTCGATTTTAAACAGTGTCGGAGAGGTGGTATACCCTTGTAGTAGTCCTTTCGTTGTTCTAATTTTGGCCCCTAACTTATTACCAATTTTTACTCTGTTAATATTATTTCTACATATCGCTTTTACTGCTTTTATTAATACTTTGTCGATTCCCATGTTTGACATTGCTTTCCAGAGGTGACTTCTAGCGACTGAATCGCAAGCTTTTCTTACCGCTTAATTCCTCCTAGAGCGATGCATGCCATTAATACACGCTAGGCTAATACATCATATCCGGATGAGGTTCAGTTTGTTACTCCTGATACAATACTTTTCAAGCAGTCTTTTATATGGAGAACATAATCCCTTTGGAATAATTTGCCCAAGACTGTGTTTCTTACTGAGTACAATTTACAACGATTCAAGACCAACGTGAATCGCTTTTTCTGCACACGCGTCGCTCCTGTAGTGGGTTTAAGTTAGGATTTCTTCGCACCACTTTTGTTACGGCCATGAAAAAATCTTTGGAAAACACTTCGTCGAATGATTAAGGCATATATTCTACTTTGCGACAAAATTAAGAAATTTAACAGGATTCGTCTTTTGTCACCACAAAATTGGCACTAAAATCTTTATATTACATATAAAATATTAACATAATACACATATTAAATAAACATGTACAAGAAATTTCCATGCTTATTATTTTTTTATCGCTAATCTAAATTTTATTCAAATTTTTACTGTTTAAATTTATGCTTATTCATAAAATAACCATTCTCGAAATTATACAAAATATGAAAATGGCTAAAGGCATAAAAATGATAAGAGCGTGCTACATAACAATCTCCAGTTTTTCACTCTATAAAATAGGTTATATTTAGAAGAGGTATTTTCTCTTTTTTATTCTTTCTGTTTGTTCATATACAAGATCGGATTAATTTTTTTATTTTCTTAAATACTAAATGTTATAAACAATTGGTAAAGTATCTTACTCGGTACTTCTGATGCAAATAAGCGTTTTAAAAATAAATATTTCAGTCGTATGAGGTGGAGCTTCGTCGTGCTAATATCACATATACCTTCTTAAAATAAGGGGAACCTTTTCCAATAAAACTGGTGGAGTATTAACCAAGAAATGAAGGTACCTATTTTCAATCAGTGTTCCCTCAAAAAAGTATGGTTCAACCAAATTTCTCGCAATTATCCCACAGCATATATTAAGAATATTATAAGAAGCTGCTAACAGAAGATAGACAAAAATTCCAAGAAGAGAACCCTGAAGAAGAACAGAATAAGGAAATAAAAGAGATAGAACTAAGCTATGAAGAAGTAAAGAAGGCAATAAAATCACTCAAAAATAATAAATGTGCAGGGCCTGGGGGTGTGGTAAATGAAATGATTAAGTACGGGTCTAATAAATTAAATCGAATGCTGAGAAACATGTTCCACAGAGCGATAAATGGAGAAAAAATACCAGAGGAATGGTCAAAAGCTTATATAGTATCCATATTTAAAAATGGACACCGCAGAAAATGCACAAACTATAGAGGCCTAAGCATAATATCGAGTATGGGACGTTTGTATGGAAAAATTATTAAAAATATCATGGAGGAAAATATAAAAGGAAAAATTGGAGAAGACCAAGCAGGCTTTACGGCCGGAAAATTATGTATAGACCACATATACACTATAAAACAAACAATGGAAAAAAGATCTGGCAAAGAATAGAGAAGTTCATCTAGCCTTCATAGTCATAAGAAAGGCCTATGACTCAGTATCAAGACAAAGATTATGGAACGCAATGAAAGAAATAGGCATTGACAAAGAACTAATATACGCAGTAAAAGCTCTCTACGAAAACAACACAGTGAACATAAAAATAGGACATAAAATAGGGAAGACACTCCAAACATCAAAAGGCCTATTACAAGGATGCTCTACATCCCCAACACTACTCAAAATATACCTCGAACAAACATTAAAAAAATGGAAGCAAAAATGTAGTGGAAGTAATCATAGCGCAAGATGAGGAAGACCTCTGTTATATGGTAAGAAAACTGAAAGAAGAATACACTAAAGCAGGATTAGCAATATACTTTGATAAAACGGAATATCTAACAACAAAGGAGGGAAACGTGGAGAATCTAGAAGTAGATAACGAAACAATAATCAAAGAAACCGATAGATTTAAATATCTAGGAACCATCATTTCAAAAAACGCAACATCAGAAGAAGAGATTAAAGTTACATTAGGACAGACGCGAACATGCATAAGACAATTAAATTCGATCCTGTGGGACAAGCACATTACAAAGAAAAACAAAACATGCATATACAAATCAATAATACAAAGCATAATGACATACGGGTCAGAAACATGGACGATCAACAAAAGAAATAAATCTAAAATTAACGCGGTAGAGATGGAGTATTGGAGAAGATGTTGTAGAGTGACACGTATGGAGAGAATAACCAATGAAGAAATAAGAAGCAGAATGAACATCAAAGAGAACGCAATAAACACCATTGAAGAAAAACGATTAAAATGGTATGGACACATAAGACCAAGCGAAGATAATAGGTGGATGAAAGAAAATAACGGAGTGGAACCCTATAGGGAGAAGAAAAAGAGGAAGACCCAGACGATTTTGGAGAGACGATGTGGACGAGGCTATGGAGGACAGGAGTCTAACAGATGGAGACTGGGAAGATAGAAACGGATGGAATCAAAGGCTGAGAGAAGGAAGACAGCGTCAGCTGTAGAAAATCCTTGTATATATATATATATATATAATATATATATATATATATATATATATATATATATATATATATATATATATATATATATATTTATATATATTAACGCTATAATGGCCTTGATTCTGAATTTGATTAACGTTGTAATGATTCTCGTTAGCCCAGTAATGATAATTTTTTCCGTTAGGTTTGCCGTTGCTCCATTTCATTTGTCTATAATTTTCATTTGTCCATAATATATGATTCAGAAAAAAAACGTTCTTCGTCATATTCAATCATCATTTCTGCTACAAAATTCGTTCCGAATCAAAGTGTGTTACTAACTGAACAACTAAAATATCTGTTCTATTTTTTTCTATTTTATAATCATTGTTAACTTTAAGAGATTTCTAAATATACCCATAAGGTACATTCAATTGCCTGCTTTCTTATCTGGTTTCGAGAATATTGTAAACAGCTACTTTTTCATCTATTAAAACAGTTTTTTTTCGTTTAGAAATACCTTTCTGTCAAGAAAAATGCATCCATATTGCTCCTTAAATTTCATTCTAATCGACAAAACATAGTGTGATGCGGGATATACCTGCCAGGGTAACGTTGTCCATACAGTCTAGCGGCTTCCCGAGAATTTCTTCTTGCTTCTTCATAAATAAGAATATATCTTTGGATGGTTGTAGCTTCTACTCGATGGAAATTCATTATAAATATATAATAAAAGACTGTTTTTAGTCAATTTCCACTGGTTTATTTAAATTGCGATGACGCGTTTCGCTGTCGCAGTCTTTTATTATATATTTATAATGAATTTCCATCAAGTAGAAGCTACAAACCATCCAAAATTTGAAACAAGCTGATATAAGCTTTCTAGCTTCAAACTACTTCAAGTTACTTCTACTTCTAAAATGTGCAACAGCTACGCAAAATATTTGGTTTTTCAATCAGAGCCTCCAAAACCAAGTAACACTTAAGTATATAAAATCTTAAAACTCACAACACCAGCAAAGCAGCCAAAGAAGCAGTTATACTCGCCAAAAGAAAATGGATATATACAGAGAGAAAAATCCAGTATAGCATTAGAGATATGTATCTCAAGGTAATCCACACAAAATTATTATTTAAACTAAATTTTATAGAATTTATGGTCTTAGATTCAAACACACGTGAAAAAGTAAAAACAATAATACATAAAAAAATATTTGAAATAATACGATAAACTACAGTATCTCATTCAACAAAAACGTATAACAACACAAAATAAGAAAGAAAAAGAATTTTTTACTGATCATCAATTCTTTAATCGATTTATTAACATTTCCAACACACCTTTTTCGGACAGGGAAAAAAATCTTCTAACAAAAGGTTTCAAACACAATATTCAAACTAACTTCAATATCAAAGAATCGGAGACAATAGATATTGATACTGAGACTGCCTTGAAAGATAGTCTTAACAACATATTATCAAAATTTCAAACAGCCGAAATTATTAAAAAAGAATTCATATCTAACAATTACAACATCAACCAAGACTTAAGGACAATAAAAACCATTCAGAGTAAAGCAAAACAAAATGATGTAATCTTTACCAAAGCAGATAAAGGTAACACAGTAATAGCAATAGACAAAATCGACTATATTAATAAAACGTTAGATTTTTTCAAAACAGGAAAGTACGAAATTTTAAATAAAGGTCCAACAAATATTTTTCAAAAAGAAATAAAACAACAAATTGAACAGTCTAAAAGTATCATTCACGATAAAGATAAATTTAAATTGATAAATATGAATCCCCAAATCCCACAACTTTATTCACTCATAAAACTACACAAACTTGACCACCCAATCAGACCAGTTGTTTCCTATATGTCTGCTCCAGCATATAAGACGTCATCCTTTTTAATTGATTTAATCAAATATCATACCAAATTTGAACCTAAATATAGTATCAAAAACTCATACGAACTTGTGAATAAAGTTAAGAATATAACAATACCAGATAATTCTAAATTAGTCTCTTTCGATGTCAAAAACTTATTTCCAAGTGTTCCCCCAGACGAAATAATAATTTTAGTAGAGAACCTATTAATAAAAAACAAAGTAAATGAAGTTATAAAAATGGACAGAATTAATTTATTAAGAACTTGCCTAAGACAAAATTATTTTTCATTTTCAATACATTCTACAATAGTAAGGAAGGGTTAATTATGGGCAGTCCATTAAGTCCATTACTTGCCGAATTTTTCATGGACAGTATTGAAACAATGATATTTAACAACCATAATAACAATAGTAATAATTGTCTATACTGGTATCGATACGTAGATGACGTAATTGTATGCTTTACAGGTACGGACAGACAATTAACACACTTTTTACAGTATATTAATTCTTTACATAGAAATATCAGTTTTACAATGGAAGAAGAAGTCGAAGAGAAAAAATCAATTTCCTAGACTTAACAATCAGTGAAACCAGGAAAAAAGATGAATTTGCAATATATCACAAACCTTGTCATACAGATACCACAATTCACAATACTTCTCACTATCCTAACCATCATAAACTCGCACCTTATCATAGTTTTATATATAGACTAACTAATATCCCCTTATCAGAGGGAAATTTTACTAAAGAATTAAACTACATAAAACAAGTAGCCGTTAACAACGGTTATTCGGTTACTTTAATCAATAATATCGTTAGGAAAAAAAAAACTTAGAAACAAGGCAGTCTCAGAAATATACCCACGTTTTAAGGACAGAAATACCACATTTAAATGCTTAACCTATTTTCGGCAAACCAACAAAAAAAACTGGGTAAATTTTTAAATCAAAAAAATATCAACATAGCTTACAAGACTAACGATACAATAGGGAAATATCTTAAAAACTACAAACCACAAATCAATAAAGACAATAAATCAGGGGTTTATCAATTAACATGTGGGTCATGTCCTAAAACATACATAGGACAAACTGGACGTACATTTATACAAAGAATTACAGAACACGAAAAAAGTTTCATCCATAGAAAATCTAATTCAACATATGCTAATCAACTTTTAACAGAAAATCACACATTTAACAAGAATTTCAAAATTTTACACACCCATCAAAAAGGTTTAAAACTAAACCTTTTAGTGACAATGACAAAAAGTCGATTAAGGACTACAGGTACTTTACTCAACGACCAGGTAGATTTAAGTAATTCACCATTATTGAATTTATTCTCCTAATTCCAAATCTGTGTGGGTTTTCCCAGACTATCAATATAATTTAATTAGGTGTAATATTATAATTAAGAAATTATATAAAATTGTGAACATTAAACCTAACTTCACAGTGTAAAATGTAGCTCTGAAGAAGCTGCATCGACAGCGAAACGCGTCATCGCAATTTAAATAAACCAGTGGAAATTGACTAAAAACAGTCTTTTATTATATATTTTTAAGAATATATCTACTTTTTCAGCTTGAGAAACCACTTCAACCAGAAGCTATTAACAGACTGTATACTTAGTTTAACTCTATGGAATTGAATAGGTATGCAAACAAGAGATGTTAAATTAAAGTATGACAGCCGCCTACTAGATAAATTGTTTGAGAACTGCCAAACGTGGCATACGATCCATGGCAACCGCGATGACCAAAAAATATTATTTTAAAAGCTTTTTGCTGCATAACTTTTGTGCAAAACAAATTAGAAAGAAACAGCTTAAGGAAAAAATGTTGAAAAAAATAGAGCTTTCTAATGACATTTTACAAAAGGTATGCCGATGGAAAAAGAAGTTGTGTGGCATCGCGACACCCAGCGCCGTTTTCACTACCAAATGTCAAAAAATACGTCAGTATACTCCTTGACATGCACTATATCATTCTGCATTTAAAAAAAATTTCCATAAATCGGGGCCGGGCGTCTGAAAATGATCACCCTGTACATCATAAAAGAAAACACACTACACAACAAAACTGAGATGAAAAAAAAAATAATTTAAATGCTATATTTAAATATTGTTTATACAAAAAGCACGTAGCATTATGCAAACTCTGCATATCATAAAAAATAAACGCTACATAGGTATTAAACGAAAATAAGTATAACCTATTATGAACGCCGCCGTTTCAGAGAGAAAAATAGCAATTTCACAATGCTTAAAGTTGAAAATAATGTATACATTTATTTTAATTTCACAAAAATAAACAGTTACAGAGCTAGTCTACACGGCTTTATTTTATTTTAATTAAATACGCTGCACGTTTGTACGTACTTACGGTGAATTATATTAGTTATTTGGCAGACAATTGTTGCAATTCGTTTTTCTTTTTGTACTTAAATGGGAACCTAGATGAAAATGTATTGTTTTAATTAGATTGTTCTTAAAATATGTTGGAATTGTAACTACGAACGTAGATTGAGGTATTTTTTTTTTTTTTTTTTTTTTCCACAAATCAAAATTTATTTCTCAACATGATCTCCACTAATCTCAATAAATTTAGTTTAACGAGATTTCAGTTTTTAAATTCCCAAAAAAAGAATTAGTTCGACTTGTGCATTCCTTCCCCAAGCCAATTCACAGGTATACCCACTATATACCGAGTACAATTTACAGCGATTCAAGAACAACGTGAATCGCTTTTTCCGCACTCGTGCCGCTCCTGGAGCGCTTTAGGGACTTCCCTGCAGCACGTGTGCTAGACCAATAAAAAAAAAAAAAAAAAAAAAAAAAAAAATATGTATGTGAACGACAACTAAAATATCTGTTTTATTATTCTACTAGCCGTGCCCGCGGCTCCGCTCGGGGAATTGATTCACTATTATCGCCATTGCTTATTTTTTATGTTACCTATGTTACATCTAATCGAATCCATTCAACATCAAAACTTGAGAGACACCCACGGCATCCCATCCAACATCACCATCCTCATAAAATCTTTTGTCCCACTTAAAGAACACATAACCAATTACTTACAAGAATTCAACTTCATAGTCTAATCTATTTATACCAAACTAACTCTAGTGGGCGCTAAATGATCTTAGCTGTCGATGCGCCCTGCCCAACAGAAACAAACAAACAAAAACAAATTATGTTACCTATGTACCAATTCAAAAAATACGTAAATCGGATAAGTGGTTGTCGAATGATAAGCGCAGTAACGGACAGACAGACAGACAGATAGACGTTGCGCTTTATATGTATTATATATACATTATTATTATTATTATTATATAACCTAGCGAAAGAACATACGTATGTATGAATTAAGAAAAAGAACACGTAAATCGGATAAGTGGTTCTCGCGTGATAAGCACACTAACGGACAGAGAGATAGACAGACAGAGAGACGTTGCATTTTATATATATTATATTCTTTGCTACATGATATTGTTCCATATTTAACGGTTTAGGCAGCGTATTGCAAGAGAGCGCTCTAGCGACAAACTTTTTTCAGATTTGATTCACTATTATCGTCACTACTTACGAGTATTTCTTATGTTACCTAATGTAATAAAATATATATCTATAACCTGGTTATAGAACATATGCATGAATTAAAAAAAAAGTCACGTAAATCGGATAGGTGGTTCTCGAGGGTTAAGCGCACTAACGGACAGACAGACAGACAGAGAGACGTTGCATTTTATATATATTATAGATATAGATCACAAAAAAGTTCTTCTTTCTTACATTTGGTCAATGTGGTTCCATGTTTGGCTAACGGGCCCAAGCCAAGTCAGCACAAACACTATTACCATTGTATATTTGTGTATAGATATAGATTAATATTATTATTATTATGATTGTTTTTGTTTTTCTTTCTCACATTTGGTCAATGTGGTATCATGTTTGGCTGATGGGCGCAAACCAAGTCAGCACAAACGCATTACCATTATATATTAAGGAATAACCTGACAATGTTACATGTTTTCAAAATCACTGACTTCTGAATGTTTTTGTGTATGTTTGTGTTGAGTCCTAATTGTACTAAGTGTGGTGTGAATGTTGTTGGTGTAAGGCATGTGGCTGATATAATGAGGGGGACAATGATGACTTTTTCTTGTTTCCATAGCCTTTTTATTTCCGTTGCAAGGTCTGTGTATTTGGAAATTTTTTCTGTGTATTTCGTTTGAATGTGTGTGTCGTTGGGGACAGCTATGTCAATTAGATAGGTGACTTCCTATTTCGCAATGAAAAGTAATATCGGGTCTATTGGCGGAGACTGTTTTATCTGTATGGATGCTGATATCCCAGTAGAGCTTGTAATCTTTATTTTCAAGTATGGATGTTGGTGTGTATTTGTAGTAGGTATCTGTGTTTTCTATGAGTTTATATGTTGTGGCTAGTGCTTGGTGAACTACTTTGGCAGCTGAGTCATGTCTGGCTGTGTATTCTGTTCCGGCTAATATTTTACATCCGCCTGTTAGGTGTTCGATCGTTTCTTTCTGCTGGTGGTATTTCCTGCATCTGTCTTCTGTAATAGTTGGATCTTTGATGATATGTTTTTGATAGTTTCTGGTTAATATGACTTTATCCTGGATGACAAGTAAGAAGCCTTCTGTTTCAGGGAATAGCTGCCCATCCTGTAACCAGGTGTATGATTGTTTTTTATTTACGTGGTCTTGTTCTATGTGGTATCTGTGTTTTCCGTGGAGTGTTTTCTCTGACCACGTTTTCATCTTTTCCTGTTGTAATTGGGTGTGACTGTGTGTGTCTGCTGAGTGGTCTGCCCGGGTTAAGTCGAGAGGTGTGTAGTTTTTGTCTGCTTTCACTGTCGCTATGTGGATGGCTGGTTTGCTTGCTGTGAAAGAATTTCCTAAGTGCTTGTATTTGTTTTGTATATAATGATCTGAGGTCTATAATTCCTCTTCCTCCTGCCTTTCTCTCGATGGTAAGTCTTTCTTTGCATGCGTTGGGGAGTAATTTCCTGTATTTGGTGAATTGAGATCGTATAAGGAAGTGAATATTTTCTATGTCTGTTTGTGACCTTTTGATGATACCAAATGAATATGTGAGTATAGGTGTTGATGGTTTCTGTGTCATGGTGGCACTTCCATTGGCCTTTGTTGATGTGGAGCACTTTGCATTTACTGATACCAAATTCCATATTGACATCTAAGGTGAATATTTCTGTGATTTTGGGGAGTTCTTTCAGCTGTGTTTTTGTGGCAGCGTAGAGTTTTATGTCATCCATATATAGGAGGTGGTTTATTTTATGTTGATTCACTTTTTGGTGTCTGATATTGAAGCCATGCTCTGTTTCGTTTAGTATATTTGAAAGTGGATTGAGACAGAGGCAAAACCATAGAGCGCTGAGCGAGTCTCCCTGAAATATACCCCGTCTGATGTACAGCTCTTCTGTTTGGATGCGTTCGGTTTGTGTTTCTAGGCGTATTTAGCCTGAGGTGTTGTTGATTTTATAGATTTCTAGGGCTCTGATTAACCAGCTGTGGGGTATGGAGTCGAAAGCTTTTTTATAGTCTATGTAACCGATGTGAAGGTTTCTCTGTTCTTTTCTGGTTTTGTCCCATAATCACGCTATCTATGATCAGCTGCTCTTTGCATCCTCGACTATTTTTCCTACATCCCTTCTGCTCTTCTGTGAGAATATTGTTGTCTGATAGGTGTTGTTCTATTTTCTTGGAAATTGTGGCTGTGATGATCTTGTATAGGGTTGGAAGACAGGTGATAGGTCGGTAGTTTGACGGGTTTGTATTGTCTGAGCTTTTGGGTTTAACGTATGTTATTCCTTGTGTGAGGAAAGTGGGAAATGTGTGTGGTTGTAGAATGGCTTTGTTGATTTGGTGTGTGAGTGCTTCGTGTGTGGTGGTAAACTGTTTGTACCAGAAGTTTTGTATATTGTCTATTTCAGGACATTTCCAGTTGTGTGTGTGTTTGATAGTTTCTGTAATTTCTTGTATATTTAATGTGGAATTTTCTTGTTCTGTCACATGTTTATGTTTGTCTATTATTATTGTTATTATTATATAACCTGGCCAAAGAACATACGTATGAATTTAAAAAAAAAGACACGTAAATCGGATAACTGGTTCTCGCGTGATAAGCGCACTAACGGACAGACAGACAGAGAGACGTTGCATTTTTATATATATTATATTCTTTGCTACATAATATTGTTCTATATTTAACAGTTTACGCAGCGTATTGCAAGAGAGCGTGCTAGCGGCAAACTTTTTTGCGACTTGATTCAATATTATCGTCACTACTTTTTCCTTATGTTATCTAACATAATAATATATATCTTATAATCTGGCCAGAGAACATATGTTGGAATGAAAGAAAATCACGTAAATCGGATAAGTGGTTCTCCAGTGATAAGCGCACTAAGGAACGCGCTAACGGCAAACTTTTTTCCGCCTTGATTCACTATTATCGTCACTGCTCATTTCTTATGCGATCTAACGTAATAAAATATAGCCTATAACCTGGCCAGAGAACATATGTATGTTTTAAAAAAAGAAGTACGTAAATCGAATAAGTGATTCTCCAGTGATAAGCACACTAACGGAGAGACAGACAGATAGAGAGACGTTGCATTTTTTATATATTATAGAGATTAGCTTTCAATTGATGAATCAACCATCAGAAATAACCTTGGACGTCATATTTTTCTATTTCAATGCAATAGTTATTGTTTGTATATGATATTTTGTTTTCTCTGGGATGCGGTTGGCAGTTCTGCAGACAAGTGGTGGGTGGAATGAAATGCAATTCCTAGTGCCTGCTTTAGAAATGCAAACGTACTGTAAAACATCAATGTATCGACGTATCGATGTTTTTAAAAAAACATCGATATTAAAAAAACATCGCCTCGAAGATATCGATGTATCGAAACATCCAATTTTTTTTTTATTGTGAGCATAAAAGATTTGCAAAAAAAATTTTTTTTTTCAGCTACATGGGATGTTTTTGGTAAATATTATGTTTTTTAGTCTGCTGAATCCAAAATGATCTCCATTTCTCTCCACCACGTACAGTTTCTTTGCAAAATACAAGGTGTTTGCATGAAAAAAGCATAACACAAATGAAAAAAAAACCACCATTTTATTACAATGAACTACAACAATTTCTTCATGAAATGTAGTTAACATTCCGTGTTTATTCTTTTTGCCTATGAAACCTTTTCTTCTTCTCTGTGATAATTCTCCGAACACGCTTCCGCTTTCCATTTTCTGTTTCCCGCTTGAGCATCCAACAGTAGTCAGCTAGCATACTGACGCCCATCTTCCTAGGTAGCGTCTCTCGATATCACGGACATCCTGGTGAAATCTTTCACACTGTTCTTCACTGAAGGCTCCCAAGTTTTTGGAAAAATAGTCGACATCGGAGTATAACCTGAACTTTAAAGCTCATCTTGCTTCCTTGAGCTTTATACGTAACCAACATGCATTGTACAGTGGTTTTGTAGTGAGGGTATTTAGTATTACCCAAAAACTTGTGCACTACGTCTTTAAAAGAGTCCCACGCTTCTTTTTCTTTTCTCCCATTGTTTCTGAAAAGAGGGGATCGAATAATAGTTTTCGTATGTCGGGGCCAGTAAAAACTCCCTCTTTCAACTTGGCTTCAGACAGTTTTGGGAATTTGGAACACAGATATCTGAAACATTCCCCATCTTTTGGCAGTGATTTAACAAACTGCTTCATAAGCCCTAATTTAATATGAAGGGGTGGTAATAAAACTTTTTCAGGAGGAACCAAGGTCGTATTAATGACGTTATTTTCGCCAGGAGTTAAGGCGTCTCGAAGTGGCCAGTCAGTTTTTGCCCAATGAAAATCATGGCTCGACTGTCCCACAAGCAAAGGAAGCAGGGATATTTTGTATAACCTGCCTGCTGGCCCAACATCATGGTTAATATTTTGAAGTCTCCACAAACCCTCCAGCGATGCTTTTAATATTTTATTTTCTCAGAATCATTGCCAAATCGTTATAGTTTTCCTCAAAATTCACCGAGTGTCCTACAGAAAGTGATGCAAATTTATTCCCATTATGCAGCAAGACTGCTTTAAGGCTTGTTTTTGACGAATCAAGGAATGGGCGCCACTCAGATGAATCATATTCTATTTCAAAACACTTCATTAGCCCTTGAACATCACTACAAAAAAACGAGATTTCCTTCTTTGGAGAAAAATTTAGTGAATTATCTCTCTCTCGGTGCCTGTACCACGAAAATGAGGTTCCGGGGTGACAGCAAGTTTTTATTTTTTAGTCTTTACCCCAGCAATTCGGCAGCATCTTTACAAAGGCCAAATCTTTAACCAGGTCATTGAGCTCGCTCTAAGAAAAAGGTTAGAGTCTCTCATAAACAAAAAATTCTGAGCTAGATTCGTCCTAGGGAGGTAATGTGTTTCCGTCCTCAGAATCACTCGGTATATCATCCAATCTGGAAGGTGGATTTAGAACCGGTATTTCAGAGCTATGAGGCACTGGACAAATAGCTGAATTAAGGTTTAGGTAAGATATTTTCTTTTTATTTTTTGTATTGAAACCTTTCACATCTATCGAACAGAAATAGCAGTCGGTAGTGTGGTTTTGCTGTTCACGCTACATCACAGGAATGCCAAAACGAAATGAGTGTTTCTTACCCTTAAACCACAAACGAAGATCTTCCTCACACCCTCTGCACACCTTATGAGGAGCCCAGGCTTTGTCTTGATCCCCAAGTTTCAACTTGAAGTAAGCAACATACACTTTCTTCACAAAATCACTTATGTGTCAACTTAAAAAAAAAAAATTAATTTGATCTTTTTCATTTCAAATATCAATAATTCCAAAATAGGTCAATTTAGACATATATTATATTAAAAAAATATATATTTATTCCTGCCAACAAATCATAGTTGTTACACATTAAACTTGAACTTTATACTACGAGAACCAATACAGGAAAAGACAATTTCCCTAGCAGTAAAAACCAAATTACAAGGCAATAATACATTTTAAGCGATGCACAATTTTCTTAAAGAAGAATGTGCGTGCATCCACATTTCATAATCTACTATTAGAGCTTATTAGAAATGTACTAGAACCATCTTATTTTAAATATATACTTTATTTATTTTCTCATTAATGATCTATTTTGTTATCAAGCAACCAGTTAGTCAATTTATTTTTTTTTACCAACCTATATGGCTTTACTTTCAGTTCGTGAGGAATTATATTAAAAATCCTCGGAACAGAAAAAGATAGGGACCTTTGAGTAGCACTAAAGGGGGTAGATGGTACATACACATTGCTCAGGGTAATTAGTCTAGTATGAATAGAGTGATCAACTCTGCTTACCTTATGTTTGTTATTCAGTAAAATTCTTACCACCGATTTTATGTATAATTGCTTCAGCGACAAAACCCTAGCCCCGTCGTATAGTTGGTCCGTAGGAAATCTTCGCGGTTTAAACAGTATTATTTTTAAAGCCCTTTTCTGGGTTATTACTAAAGACGAAAATACCGAATCCCGCACGCACCCCCCTAGCCTATCACTGACTCCACAAGTGCTTTATATACATATAATAAATATATTTCTTGGGTAACCACTGCCTAATCTGATAAAACCTAAAATACGTTTTTCGAATTTTACTTGTTATATAATCTATGTGAGAATCCCATCTTAAATGCGAATTTAGGTATACACCCAAATATTTAATGTTATCGGTAGAGCAGATCTTCAGATTGCAATCACAAGCAGCAAAGTTATTACAGCCAGGTTCATGAATTTTTGTAAAATTCTTGTCGGAATAATTCCTTTTATTAAACGTAAAGGCTATAAATTTTGATTTACCAATATTTAAGGTTAATAAGTTCAAATCCCAACCACAACTTTACCTTACTCATGGCCAGTTCTGCCTTCTCAAAGACCCGGCCCCATATTTTATCCTGTAACATTATGACAGTATCGTTGGCATAACAAATCATAGATCCTTGAGATAAAATACGCAAAAAGGTATCTATGTATATTGTAAATAACAAAGGCCCAAGCACTGTACCCTGCGGCACATCGTACTCTATTGGAAGTGATGAGCTCATTGATTCTCCTATTTTTACTTGTTGCGTACGTCCGATCAGATATGATTTTATTAGATCATACGGGATACCTCTAATTCCAATATGCTCAACTTTCTCCAACAATATGCGGTGAGACACAGTGTCAAAAGCCTTTGTCAGGCCCAAGAATATCAAAAGTGATTTATTGCCATGGTCGAGGTTCTCAGGAATATGGTTTACTACCCTTATAAGAGCATCTTCAGTGCCCAACTTCTGTCTAAAACCATACTTGCGCTCTTATGGTATGTCTGAAAGGTTCTGTTTGTGGCTCTCATGTTTCCTCAGAGAGCGTTCTTTACGAGTGGCGGTCGACGGATTTCTTTCTAACACCCTCACTATCAACGCCGGTGTGCCCCAGGGCTCCATACTGTCTCCTACTCTCTTTCTCATTTACATTAACGATCTGCTGGAAAAGACCGGGAATCCAATCTATAGCTTTGCAGATGACAGTACGCTTGTCTCTTCATTCACCTTGAGCGCTCGGACATCGGCTGCTCAGGCGAATATCCGCAGACAGCAGGAGGTCGTTCAACTTAATAAAGACCTGGAAGAAATTCTATCTTGGGGTGACAGTAACCAAGTGGAATTTAACGCTACAAAAACCCAGGCAGTTTTTTCTAAAAAAGTTAACGTTGCTGAACCCGACATAGCTATGTCGGGGCACTCCATTCCCCTAGCATCGTCGCTCAATTTGTTGGGCGTTAGTTTGGGAGCAAATATGTCTTGGTATGAACATGTTGCAGGCATAGCAAGGAGAGCTTCTCAAAAATTGGGAATATTATTTAGAACCAGAAAGCTTTACACCCCACAGCAACTGTTAATTCTTTACAAAGCTCAAATTCGACCAACTATGGAATACTGCTCCCACGTTTGGGGCTCCGCTCCCAAACATACACTGCATTTGTTGGATTCTGTTCAGAGAAGAGCGGTCCGTCTGATCGGGGACCCGGAATTGACCGGCGGCCTTGATTCGCTGGAACATCGAAGAACGGTTGGCGACTTGAGTCTGTTCTACAAGTATTTTCATGGGAAGTGTTCGAAGGATGTAGCCCGCTTAATTCCTCCCAAAGCGGTGCATGTTAGAACTACACGTCGCGCTGGTGCTTCGCATCCGTATGAGGTTCAGCTTGTTACTCCGCGTATGACGCTTTTCAAGCAATCTTTTATATGGAGAACGTCATCCCTTTGGAATAATTTGCCCAGCGCTGTGTTTCCCACCGAGTACAATTTACAGCGATTCAAGAACAACGTGAATCGCTTTTTCCGCACTCGTGCCGCTCCTGGAGCGTTTTAGGGACTTCCCTGCAGCACGTGTGCTAGACCAATAAAAAAAAAAAAAAAAAAAAAATACTGCGCATCGGATATTAATTTATTTTTATTTAAGTAATCGTCCAGGCGCAACTCATTTCTCAATAATTTTACTCAGGTTGCTGATAATTGCAATGGGACGATTATTTGTAATTTCGTTACGCGAACCACCCTTATGTATAGGCGTTATGGTACATTTCTTTAAACTGGCAGGAAATAATCCAGCTCGAAAAATAAAATTTACTATATGGGATATGGGTTTGAGAATAAATCCATGGTATCGTTTTAGAAAATCTACTTTAAGGTTGTCGTCGCCAGCACTTGAAGCGTTTTTTTAAGTGAGTTTATAATTTGAATTATTTCAAAATCCATTATCGGGGCCAGAAAAAGTGATCCAGGTACTCTAGGGACACTATCAGGAATGGCATCTGTATTAGTAACAGTTATACTATTAGCTAATTTCTTTCCTATACCAGAAAAAAATTATTAAACTCATCTGCTCTGAGTTTTTCGTCTAGAATTTCAATTCCTTTTTCATTGGAAATTACTCCTATTTTCTACTTTGAATTGTTGTGGCTATTATTTGATGGAAATTCATAACGAATGTAATGAAAGACTAATATTGTTAAATTTCCACTTTATTTAGTTTGACTGAAACTGTCTGACGCGTTTCGCTATACTATAGCTTCTTCTGATACGAAAAAATTGTATCAGAAGAAGCTATAGTATAGCGAAACGCGACATACAGTTTCAGTGAAACTAAATAAAGTGGAAATTTGACAATATTAGTCTTCCATTACACATTTTAGATTATTTTTTTGACTATTGCTAGCCGACTTTATTAAATTCCAAGTTTTTTTAGAGTTTTAGCTGAAATAAAGTAGTGTAATAATCAACTTTGGTTTTATTTATTAGCTTAGTCAACATCTTACGGTGATTTTTTATACATATTAAGAGCTACAAAATTCTCAGGGTCTCTAGAAGATATTCTTTTTAATTTGTCACGCTGACGTATAGAATTGAGCAATCCTTGAGCAATCCTTGAGTAATCCAAAGTTTAATTCGTCTCTTGTTGCATATAAAATATTATATTAGACAAATAATATCTAGAATTTTTAGTACGGCTTAAAAATAAAATAGTATATTGGGCTTTCCATTTAAAAAATCAATATGGCGTAATTTCTTCGAACTGACAGTTCTTAACATTTTATTTATTAGCTTAGTCAATATCTTACGGATTTTTATACATATTAAGAGCTACAAAATTCTCAGGGTCTCTAGAAGATATTCTTTTTAATTCGTCACGCTGACGTATCGAATTGAGCAATCCTTGAGTAATCCAAGGTTTAATTCGTCTCTTATTGCATACAATATATTATATTAGACAAATAATATCTAGAATTTTTAGTACGGCTTTAAAAATAAAATAGTATATAGGGCTTTCCATTTACAAAATCAATATGGCGTAATTTCTTCGAACTGACAGTTCATAACATTTTATTTTCAACGTCAGCATGTGCGCCGTATAACACCCTATAACTTTTATTTAAACATTTTTTTTGTTACACTGATTAATAAGTGCCGTGGAATCATTATTCCATATCTATAGGGCACCCTGTATGTATGTTCAAATTTTCTAGATAATCGTAAGAAAATTTTATTTTCTTGGGAACGTCCTTATAGAGTTTTTTTACAAACAATTTATTGTTATTTAAATTTTCACATTAATAATTTAAAAGATTTATTTGAAAACGTGTGTCATAGAATAAAGCCACAGCCGATTTATTTCCGAAAGTAATTGTTTTTCTTTTTGTTTATCTGACGTTGACTATAAATACTTAAATTACCCGGAGTAAATCGTAAAAACAAGTAATTTTCTTCCAACTATGGCCGAATAGTTTTCTCAACTGTGATTTACAGTGCTTTTAGTCCTTTCGTGCTCGGCACAAAATTGTTATTTATTGTTTGTGATTTTTGGGCCATTTCAGCTATTTTAAAGAGACGTGTTTGCATTAAAGACTCGATTTTAGGATGTTATTTAGCAAATTGTAGCTTTTCCTGGGGATTTAGCCGTAAAATATTACAAAGTCATAATAGAAGTATGAAGGCAAAAACAAACGTTTGTGGATGTTTTGTATGTTGTACGTTTCGCCGTCACATATGCCACTAAACAGATCTTCACGAGATTTCGGACAATGATATAATAGTTCTCGAGTCATCTTATTGACTACTCTTGATCCTAAAAAATTGCATTATTTTATAAAATAATAGGGTAAGTTTCGTTATTAGTGACAATGTCAAGTTGTTAAGCCATGCTTTTGCGAGATTTTTTATATTAATATTACTTTTAACGAATATGCAGCTGTGACTTTTTTGTAAACGCATTTTTTTTTATGGGTCTAGCATACGTGCTACAGGGAAATCCCTAAAGCGCTACAGGAGCGACACTTGTGCGAAGAAAGCGATTCACGTTCTTGAATCGGTGTAAATTGTACTCGGTGGGAAACACAGTCCTGGGCAAATTATTCCAAAGGGATGATGTTCTCCATATAAAAGACTGCTTGAAAAGCGGTGTACGAGGAGTAGCAAGCTGAACTTTGTACGGATGTGAAGTATTAGCGCGATGTGTACTTCTAACATGCACCGCTCTGGGAGGAATTATGCGGGCTACGTCCTTCGAACACTTTCCATGAAAATACTTGTAGAACAGGCTCAAGTCGCCAGCCGTTCTTCGATGTTCCAGTGAATCAAGGCCGCTGGTCAGTTCCGGGTCTCCAGTCAGACGAACAGCTCGTCTCTGAATAGAATCCAATAAATGCAGTGTATATTTGGGAGCGGAGCTCCAAACATGGGAGCAGTATTCCATAGTTGATCGAATTTGAACTTTGTAAAGAATTAACAATTGTTGTGGAGTGTAAAGCTTTCTGGTTCGAAATAATATTCCCAACTTTTGAGAAGTTCTCCTTGCTATGCCTGCAACATGTTCATGCCATGCATATTCTACTTATACAGAATGACGAAAATAACATCTGTGTCATAGCCTGTTCCAAAATATAAGATCCTGATTTTTGCCGTTTTCTGATAGGTTGCAGAGATGGACTTAAGAATTTTGTTCATTAAAGCAGATAAATAAAATTATAATTGTTTTTGGAGATGTTTATTTATAGATGCATGTAAAAACAAATGGATAAGAAGTATAAATATACAGTTTGAATGAATGGGGTTTACAGGAGGGGACATATTGTATGAATAAAAATATATTTTAACTTAAGCCTAATTCGGTTTCACTATCACTATCATCAGCTGAGGTAAATATCAGTGGTTTTATATTATTTACGTAAATATATGAATCTTCAACTTTAACAACGCGGTGAATGAAATTCTTCTAGCTTTCACAAGGTATATCATTTATAACTTTTTTTACTAATTTAACTACTGACAAGCTTAAAGTAGGAAAAACATTTTGTGCCCTTATTTTTGATTTAACTTGTTGCCAAATATGTTTAATTGGATTAAACACACAATAATACGGAGGAAGCCGTTTAAAACAGTGTGTCCCATTTTCTCAGCCATACTATCACAAACATATTTCTTTTCCAATTTATAGTCTTTCAAAACTTCCAAAAGATCACTTTTTTATAACTAAAGTCAAAATAAATGTAATTTTCTAACATATATTCCTGTATTTCTGATTTGGTGTTGGCTGCATTAGGAACCTTATTTAGTAGGCGATTGAATTGTTCATAACTATAACACTCTGTTCGGGAACATTTGGCAAAAGGGAATTTTGAAACCAATTTTCAAAAAGGTCTGCGGTCGTGCCTTCTTGATACTCCAAACTAGAATCTCTTATGTTTTTTGCAGATAATAGTAGACAATTTGAAACCCAGCCCTTTTCAGATCCAGCATGCAAAATGATTATTCGTTTACCTTTACCCTTTTTGCACAGAGTTATGGGTATCGAACCATGTTTCGTCGAGGTAAATTATTGGCCAATTCTCTGATCGATACTTTTTAATTTCTTGTAAATAGGTATGTCGCAAGTTTCGTAATCTTTGTGACTCCGGAAAGTGAATCCCATTCTTAAGAGAATTCTGTGAAGGGTTGATCGGCCACAATGTATATTGGTCCCGTCCTGCACCAGTGTTAATTTTATTTTCTCTAGTGTCGGCACCAACTGCTCTTCATACATAGAATATATTTTTCTCCTGATGACGTCTTTTTCACAATCCTCTACATCAGGGGTGCTCAAACGGTCTATCGCGATCGACAAGTCGATCGCGAGTGCTTTTTGAGTCGATGTCGAGAAAAAAATTCCGATATAGAACTATTCACAGATTTTGTTTTAGGTAACTAAAACAAAATGTAATGAATAAACTCCTAAAATTTATTCGATCCACAATTAGGCCAGAATAACCCCTCATCATTTTCTTTTATCGTAATAACCCCCTGCTAGCGGCAAAAGGCGGCTTTATCAAAGGAACGCGCGGTACTTGTCAAAGAAAAGCCGCGTTTTTGATTCCCGCCGATTTTTCTAGAAACTTCGGGCGGCGTGTTTGACGGGAACATTCGAGACTTCGTTCGCGCCGATATAAATGTTGCACCTGCAGGAATAGGAGTCAGTGTGAGTTGTAACTTGAAGGTGATGAAAAGGATTTTCCGTCACAGAGTGAATTAAGAAAACGAAAAGTACGTGATTTGATAACTTGTTTGAAAAGAGAACAAACCATGTTCACAAGACCAGCCAAATAATCAAAAGCTGCAACAATCGCGTCATTTAAAATATCTCATATATTGGTGAAACACAAGAAACCATTTGATGATGGATTGGTTGTGAAGGAAGCATTAATTGAATGAATTAGAGAACTTCAGTTATCTCGTCCGACTGTCACAAGGCGTGTTGAAGTCATGAGTCAGGACATGGCAGATAAACTAAAACATGATATCATGGAATGTACATACTTTTCTTTACAGTTCGACGAATCCACCGATATGACAGACACTGCCCAGCTATGTATTTTTATTCGAATGGTATTCAATGACATGTCGGCTAAGGAAGAGTTTTTGACAATGATTCCTCTGAAAGGAAAGACCCGTGGCGAAGATATATATGACGTTTTCTTTAATTTTGTGACAAACTACAAGCTACCAATATATAAACTAGTGTGCATTACAACCGATGGAGCACCAGCAATGACTGAAAACAAAAACGGTTTTGTGGCATTGTGTCGAGCTAATGATGATTTCCCTTCATTTTTCGCCTTCCATTGCATTATACATCAACAAGTTTTGTGTTCAAAAGTTCTAAACATGGAGGAGATTATGGGCATTGCAATAAAAGTTGTGAATTCTATCCGTGCACGTAGCTTGCAACGACGGCTCTTTAAATTGCAGTTGGAAGATAGTGAGTCAGCTGAACACATTGATTTAGTTCTTCACACGGACGTCAGGTGGTTGAGTCGCGGAAAATTCCTAGAAAGGTTTCAAGAATTATTGCCCGAAATAACAGCTTTTCTGGATGAAAGAGGTGATGACACTCAGATGCTGAAAAAACGGAAAATGGCTGACTGATTTGGCATTTTTGACAGATATCACAATGCATTTAAACACCATTAATGTGGAGCTTCAAGGTAAAGGAAAAACTATTATTGAGATGATTAGCGCAATAAACGAATTCAAAAGTAAATTGCAACTTATGATAGATCAACTGAAAAGAAAGGATCTGAAAAATTTTCCTTTTTTGAAAGCAAGGATTCCTTAGTTGAATTATGATATTTATGAGGCAGAATTATCAAATATTTTAGGCCAATTCGAAATACGTTTTTATGATTTCAGTAAATTGGCAAATATCGCATCATTTATGAGTTATTCTTTTTCGTGTAAAAACATTGAGGAATTAGCTACTGAAATAGCAAGTCAGTTTAACATGGACTCATATTCTGTTGAAAATGAGTTCGTGCAGATTATATCAGATATACATCTCAAAGCCACAGCATCTGATACAAAATTCTGGTGTTTTATATCTGAAGATAAATATCCGAATCTAAGGCAAATCGCCCTTCAACTGATGGCAATGTTTCGGTCAACTTACTTATGCGAGTCTGCATTTTCTGAAATGAAGATAATTAAGTCAAAATATCGCAGTCGACTAACTGACGAACATATGTCATCATGCTTGCGATTAGCACTCGGTAATTACGTACCATCTTATGAAAAGTATGCTGAGGACATGCAGTGCCACGCTTCAACATCCAAAATCACTCTTTAGTTAAGTTTAGACACTAGAACTCGTTTGTTTTGTAAGAACCAATAAACTCGCAATTTTGAATAATTATGAGTTTTTTCATTGACATTTTAGAGTAGACCTACACTTACCTTGACTAAAAAAATGCATATTGTGCGAAAAAACTAATATCTATGCCACGATACACCCTACCTAGATGACAATCCTGCATCACACTTACTTGCAGCCTCTCAGAGTCGATCGATCGTAGTCTAACAATATTGACGTAGATCGCCAGCAGTTCAAGTTTGAGCACCCCTGCTCTACATGATGCATTTGGTTTTCCTACAATACCCTTAATCGTAGAAATTGGGGTTTTTGTTAGTTCACTGGTTTCTTGCAAAGCACTTTGTTCAAATTTCGTTTTACCAAACTGTCGTAAACATTTTTCACTATTTGTTTAGCGTCAAGTGATAAATGTTGTCTCTTGCCATAGCCACTATTGCAATTTTCCCATGGACGACACGTAATTAAAATAGAGCCGTTTCGTTTTAAGTTGTAAGTAAAACTAAAAATAAAAATAATAAAAAGTATCTTTCGAATCTGTGGTCATTAGGCCTATATTATCAAATACTTAAAGGGCCCCAAACCGGGTTGCCAGGTAGTAAATATATAGGTAAAAAAATAGATACAATATAACTGCAGGTGCAAGTGAGGGCTGTATACAAAGCAGGTAAAATAAATATACGTCTATCGTAATACCTGGCAACTATGCACAAAACCTTAATAGGGTCGTTTATTGCCCCAATGAAAAAGCAAAAAGGCAGTATCTTATATCTTGGGATTTACTTTAGGTGTGGTGCGGAAATGCAAAGAAAAAGGAAACGCAATCCTGGAGGAGCGTTTCGTCCAGTCTTAACGTTGTCCTAGAAAAAAGTGTCAAACAACAAAATCGTTTAGAAGCGGAAATGAATTCTTTCATTATACTGATTTGCACGGCAAGTTATATTGTAATTTAAGCTTATGTTATATTTTGGAATTGGTATTTATGTTCATGCACGACATTTCGAGTACAACATGTGAAAAACTGACTGGAAGGTCGTCACATACCATAAGTGTTTGGTATAACATGTGCCACAAAGTGTGCTCCTCAGTTGTGCCAGTCTATCTCAGAGGATAATTAATCAGCAACAATGGCGATCCTATACAAATTAATGAAGTGCGATTCGCGAGTTGCCGAAAATATAACAAGTGAAGGCTCTTACAAGGTGATTAACAACGTGAATCTGAAGATAGCAATGCACTGGTGCAAAGCAATCGAAATCATGGTAGACGAATAGATCGTGGGTTTCAATTTTGAAAACAAAACGAGAATTACGATATTTTATTGCGGAAAGGAGAGATGAAAACACATTACTGCCAATTATAGAAAGAGAGGTTCAATTTAAATCTGTTATTCATTCGGACGAGTGGCCAGCCTATAGCAATCTTGGCAGGCGGGGTTTCGACCATCAAACCGTTAATCACCAGCAAAACTATTTTGATCAGCTCACAGGAGCTCATATACAAGGTATTGAACGATCGTGGCTAGATGCCAAAAAGTACATTTGTATCGGAAATGACGAAAAAATGTTAAATACAATAGTTTTAGGGAATGTTAAGATGCACAGTTCAAAATTATTTTTGAGTATACAGGGTACTTCAAAAAAGTGTGTCCGAATAACAAATGGAACATTTTATTTTCTAATTTATTTTTAAATTATGCGTAAAATTTTATAACTTTTTAGTGTTCCGTACGGAACACTTATAAGATCACTTCGGTGTCTGTCTGTTTGTCTGTCTGTCTGCCTGTCTGTCACACCCGATTTTCTCCAAAACTATTTGACATAGAAAGTTGAAATTTGGTAATAATATAGGAATTGATGGCCTCATCAGAGCCATGTAGTTTTGAGAGTTAAATTTTGACTTAAGAGGATAGTTTTGGGGGGTGAAATCGGAAGTGAAAAAAAAAATTTTTTACTAGGTCATCGAGTGTGGTGTCAAATGAAAGCTTGCGAAAACACGAGTAAAAAATGTATATATAATGTAATACTTGCGCGCACTTTTCTTTGTATTATTTTTAAAAAATCGCGAAAAATCGCTGTCCCCCGCCTTGTCTCGAAAAGTACTTATCAAAAAATTTTGAAAAAATTTAGGAATATTCTCCAGGGGGTGTAGATTCAACGAAAATTATCACGAGTGCATTACCTTTAATAATTTTTCTGATATTTAAAAAAAAAAAAACAAAAATTTCAAGGTCATCAGATTTCAGTAAAGATTGGAAACAAACTTTGTTGAAAAGTCATTTGGGGTGTGTTTTGTGAAGTCACTGATCATTTTATAAATCTGTAACTAAAATTTTTATGTTAAACGTACGGAACACTTGACCGGTTTTTTATTAATAATGTTATATACCTAAAAATAGTAGTTTTTATAATTCTTCAATTTTTTTTAAAAAAAATGCTAGTTTTTAGTTTTGTAAGAAATTGCCATTAGTGCCATTGTTTCTGAAGGTGGAATACTCATAATTTGTACGAGCGTGTTATAGAGATGAAAAAAAGATATATGTAAAGAAATTTGAGTTAGATGTTTAAAATAAATTTATGCAATTTTTTTTTTTTTTATGGGTCTAGCACACGTGCTACAGGGAAGTCCCTAAAGTGCTACAGGAGCGACACGTGTGCGAAGAAAGCGATTCACATTGTTCTTGAATCGCTATAGATTGTACTCGGTGGGAAACACAGTCCTGGGCAAATTATTCCAAAGGGATGATGTTCTGCATATAAAAGACTGCTTGAAAAGCGTTGTACGAGGAGTAACAAGCTGAACCTCATACGGATGTGAAGAATTAGCGCGACGTGTACTTCTAACATGCACCGCTCTGGGAGGAATTAAGCGGGCCACATCCTTCGAACACTTTCCATGAAAGTACTTGTAGAATAGGCTCAAGTCGCCAACCGTTCTTCGATGTTCCAGCGAATCAAGGCCGACGGTCAGTTCCGGGACTCCAATCAGACGAACAGCTCTTCTCTGAATAGAATCCAACAAATGCAGTGTATGTTTAGGAGTGGAGCTCCACACATGGGAGCAGTATTCCATAGTTGGTCGAATTTGAGCTTTGTAAAGAATTAACAGTTGTTGTGGAGTGTAAAAGCTTTCTGGTTCGAAATAATATTCCCAACTTTTGAGAAGCTCTCCTTGCTATGCCTGCAACATGTTCATGCCAGGACATATTTGCTCCCAAATTAACGCCCAACAAATTGAGTGACGATGTTAGAGGAATGGAGTGCCCCGACATAACTATGTCGGGTTCAGCAACGTTAACTTTTTTAGAAAAAACTGCCGCCTGGGTTTTTGTACCGTTAAATTCTACTTGGTTACTGTCACCCCAAGATAGAATTTCTTTCAGGTCTTTGTTAAGTTGAATGACTTCCTGCTGTCTGCGGATAGTCGTCTGAGCGTTCAAAGTGAATGAAGAGATAAGTGTACTGTCATCTGCAAAGCTGTAGATTGGATTTTCGGTCTTTTCCAGCAGATCGTTAATGTAAATGAGAAAGAGAGTAGGAGACAGTATGGAGCCTTGGGGTACACCGGCGTTGATAGTGAAGGTGTTAGAAAGAAATCCGTCGACTGCCACTCGTAAAGAATGCTCTCGAACTTTTTCGACATACCATAAGAACGTACCTTAGCCAACAGCCCATCGTGCCAAACACGGTCGAATGCCTTGGATATGTCAAGAGCAACCGCTCGAGATTCTCCAAAGTGTTCAATTGCATTGTTCCAAACATGTGTTACATAAGTCAGAAGATCTCCTGTTGATCTATTTTTACGAAAGCCATATTGGTGATCGCTAGTAATGTTGAATCCTTCGAGATATTTTAGAAGATGCTGACTAATAGCCTTTTCCATGACTTTCGATATTATTGAAAGCAGTGCGATTGGTCGGTAGTTATTTGGCAAGGTCTTCTTGCCTTTTTTAGGTATCGGCTGAACTGTAGCACATTTCCATCAGGAAGGAAATATTCCCTTTCTGTAGGATAGGTTGAAAAGTCTACAGAAAACTGGTGTTAGTTTCCTCGCACAGATTTTAAGAACTATGGAAGGTATTCCGTCAGCGTCAGAAGCCTTTTTGGTGTCTAGCTTCATCAGAATACGCTATTCGACTATTTTAAATTGAGAAATCTTAAATTATTAAAACCGCACACCCTGTATATTATTATTTTTTCTGATAGATTTTACAAAAACCCTTCAACTCTTATTAAGTATGTTATATACCTATTTCTAATAGTTTTCGATTTATTTTGAATTTTTCAATTTTTACCCTTGTTTTTAATACACTTATGCTATAACATCATAGTTTCCAAGACAAAACAAAAATGTAGGCATTGTCAAATTTTGACATGTCTATTAAGCGAGAGTAAAAATTGTTTAATTTGTTGCAGTAAGTGAACTATAAAGGTAATAGTTATGCATTTCCCTAAAAATGAATTAATTGATATGGTTTATATACTGGGCGAGACGGGAAAAAATTGTCTTTTGGCAGTACGGCTTTACGGAGCAATAATAGACGTATATCATCTAGAAACTCTTTTCAATTCGTAATGAAACGGTTTGATGGTAGTAGTAGCGTTGAGTATACGAAACAGAAAGTAGTAAACCAGAGTGCTACCAATGAGGCAAAAAAAAAATGGAGATTTTACTTCATGTTGAAGATAATCCCCCAGGTCAGCAGTCGTCAACTACTGACTTATCTGACACATCCCAATCTACGGCTAATTGCACCACGAGAAAATACAAGTATCATCCCTTTCATTTGGAACTACACCAAGAACTTCAAGACCGTGATTTTGAATGACAAGTAAACTTTTGTACTACCATGAATGGAGCAATAGTGGCCGATCCAATTATTTTATCCAAAATAATGTTTTCTGATGAAGCTACTTTTCGCAGTAATGGAGCAATTAACAACCATAACATGCGTTATTATTCTACAGTTAATCCACTTTGGGTCCGGGAAGTTCAAAACCAAAACCATTGCTCGCTTAATGTATAGTGTGGAATATTAAATTTTCGAATTATTGGTCCATATTTTTATCGCGAACCGCTTCACCTGCCTAGATATCTAAATTTTTTGCAAAACGAATTACCCCAGCTTCTTGAAGAAGTTGATAACTTTGAAAGGGAACGAATGTGGATTCAACAAGACTGAGCTCCTGCTCATTACCACCTGGAAGTTCTGGAATTTTTAAACGATCGTTACCCACAAAAATGGATCGGTAGGGATGGATTCATTCAGTAGACTTAGACTTCTTTTTTTGGAGCTACATTAAAGATCGTGTTTATGTGAATCCCCCTACAACACCAGCAGATATGAAAAATAGGATACGGGATGCGTGCAGGACAATAACGCCCTTTTTGCCAAGGAAAGAGAAGGAAAATATAGTAAAACGACTAAACATGTGTATTCAAGTAGGCGGGCATATTTGTGAGCATTTATTACGTCATAATAATTAATCATTAGATAAGTTAAACTATATTAAAATTATTACTAACTATTAGTTTATGTTTTCACAATAAGCGTAAGTGTATTAAAAACAAGGGTAAAAATTGAAAAATTCGAAATAAATCGAAAACTATTAAAAATAGGCTTATGAAATTCTTAATAAAAGTTGGAAGGTTTTGTAAAATCTACCAGAAAAAATAATAATATACAGGGTGTGCCGTTTAAAAAATGTGACATTTTTCAATTTAAAATAGTCGAAATGTATAAATTTATTGTGAACACCCTGTAGCATCTAACTCCAATATCTTTACATATATCTTTTTTTTTCAACTCTATAGAACGCTCGTACCGATTATGAGTATTCCACCTTCAGAAACAATGGCACTACTGGGAATTTTATACAAAACTGAAAACTAGTATTTTTTTAAAAAATTTAAATATTAGAAAAACTACTAGGTTTAGGTATATAACATTATTAATAATAAAAGTTATAAAATTTTACGCAGATTTTAAAAATAAATTAGAAAAATAGGATGTTCCCTGTATACTCAAAAATAATTTTAAACTGTGCACCTTAACATTCCCTAAAAAACTATTGTATTTAATATTTTTTCGTCATTCCCGAAACAAATGAGATAATGAACTTTACTTTATCGTTGACTCATCCAGAACAGGGATTTTGGATAAAATTAAATTACAATTTTTCAGTCGATAGTCATTCAGGTAAAAATTTTACGTTTAAACGTAAGAAGTAACTTTTTAATACAACTGACAACCGCACGAACTGTCTGAAAATTGGTGGAGACTACAGTAATATACAATGTCACCTAAGAAATAATCTATTCAGATTCATCCTATTAGCCGTCGATTCCCAACATAATCAACAAACTAACGCCTCACACTCACTATTGACAGTTTAAACATTTGCATATTTTATCAATATGTGAATGCAGCCCTTTACCTGCCAAACTAATTTAGCATCCTGAATAATACATACGTCTAAATTTGGTTAATAAAGGTAGAGTAATGGGAATCGAACCTTTACATATTATTAAAGCACGCAACGGTGCGTATTTCTTCTGTTTATTAGAATTTAATATGTAATATGGGGAGAATTATGGTTATAAATACTGTTTGTCGTATCGCAGTAGTAGTGATATTGACGTGAGTTTCTGAACAAATTCACATTACGACAAGAAGAGAGCAACTTGAAACTGAAGTATTAGTAAAATCGCTTGACTTCCGTGTTCATACGTCTTCCAGTACCCACTCTCCATTGTTCTGAGTTCATCCACACGCTGTCTTCCAACTCTCTCTCTTGCAACTCTTTGTCAATTCCTTATTGCCAGTTTGTTGAAGTCTTCCCCTTTTTCTTGTACGATGTGGGTTCCAGTTCTAGTGTTCATACCATTTAAGTTAGATAGTTTTGATTTTGTCAACAAAAACTTCTATAATTTCTCAAATCTTTTAGTTCCTTTCCCAAGAAAATAAATTTTCTTACGATTAAAAAATTTGAATATACATATTTATTAGTGTCCTTTATACGTAGAAAATTCTAATACTTCTTACGGCACTAAATTTGTAAATATTTGCTGTTAAAATTTACATTTTAACATAGAACCCTACCCCGACCTATGTTGAAACGGATGTTTTATTATATAACAACGGTAATTTTCTTTCGATTATTTTGAGAAATAATTAATTAAAAATATAACAAATATTTTTCTGTAAATTATGTTGTATGTATTGTTATAGGAAGCGGTATTCGTTTTTTTTTATAAAAAAATGTTGAAAGTGAGCTACTTTTGATCGTTTTCAGTTTTCCTCGCATAACTTGATAAATAAAGTTCGACTTGGCAACGTCGCACGGCGCGGGAAGTTTGAAATACCGTCAACGCTCAGCTAATTTAAATAAATGCGTGTAGCTCACAGATACAGAGAAAATATAGGTTATCGTAAATAAAAAGTCAACATTTCTAACAAATCAAATGTTGATTAGTATTCAACATAAAAAAAATGTCATTTTCTATTTTTTGGGGCGCTAAACACACCGGTGCCAGAAATCGACGCTCGGCCACGCCCGCACCCCTACGCCACCGCCAACCCTCAAAAATATAAAACAAAATTTCCGATTTTTTATTTTGGGGGGTGGGGGTCTAAGATGTCAGTAACAACAATATTAATAATAATAATAATAAGCCCTCAGGGGCTAGGGGAATCCCAGGATTCTCCTAGTACGGGCATTGACGATCCCGAGGTACCCGAGTCATGTTGTGTTATCTTGTGTTGTCCAGATTATTTGAGAGAAAAAACGGCACCTATGGAACGAGCCTGGAGGTACTAGCCCTCTCGGAAACCCAAAATGGCGACTTTCATATCTTCTAAAAACAACGAAGAACAAGAGATACAAAAATAACTTTTAGGAGCAGACCAACAATAATAAGCACAGAAAAACACACCAAGACTACCCAATGCCGGGACACTTTGAACTTTTGACACCACAGAACACTGAAAACACCCCAAAGAACAGTAAACCAGTAAAATAATCATCGGGCGAGCGACGTAACGGCCGAGGACGTCGCGGGAAATGGCAGCTCGACCAAAACGATGAAGACTGGGCAAAAGAAAATGGACCTGCCAAAAGTGTTGTGCCGACATCCACCAAGGCAGGAAAACCAAAGCAACGCATGAGTTGTACCACAGAAATCAACGAACACGTCATGCATTGTTATAATAAAATCACAAAACTTGACAAAGAAATTACTAAGAAAAAAAATTACTTGCCGCTTGGACCCATCGAAATCAATCCGAAACACAACCGACACAGATGCGGGGCAAACACAACCACCAAAGCCAAACCAAGCCACGTATGTTTTGCAAGGACAACATGCAACTACCTAGGCTGACAAACCAAGAGAGCGGTTAAAGTGGACAGATGAAATGAACAGAACAGTGATGCGCTGCTACTACACCACCACCAATTGTTCTCCGCGTCATATCAGCCACAGGCCTTACACCAACAACATTCACACCACATTTAGTACAATTAGGACCCAACACAAACATTCACAAAAACATTCAGAAGTCAGTGATTTTGAAAACATGTAACATTGTCAGGTCATTCCTTAATACATAATGGTAATAGCGTTTGTGCTGACTTGATTTAGGCTCGTCAGCCAAACATGGAACCACATTAACCAAATGTGAGAAAGAAGAACTTAGGTTAATATAATTTTCTATCACGAAATTATCGATTTTTCAAATTTTCCGATTTTTTACTTTGAAGGTGGGAGATGGGGGTGGCGGGGGATGTCCAGAGTGTCAGCAGCAACAATATTAATAATAATAATAATAACTGATACTTTGAAACTTTGATACTTTTAAACAAAAACTATCCCTATATGTCGTAAGACTCCGTAGATAAAAAAGAATCGAACGAGAGGAAAGACCAACAACCTCTTTCGAAGAAGCGAAAAATAGTTCTACCGAAAAACTATGTACAACGAGCAGACGACAGTGACTGAACCACCAAACAAACAAGAACTCATAGATTATTGGAAAAGTGTCTGGACAGATTCCAAACTACACAATAATAACACCCTCTGGATCAAAGCCGAAGAAGACAAACATAAACATGTGACAGAATAAGAAAATTCCACATTAACTACAGAAGAAATTACGAAACAATCAAACAAACAAATAACTGGACATGCCCTGGAATAGACAATATACAAAACTTCTGATACAAACGGTTTATCACCACACACGAAGCTCTCACACACTAAATTAACAAAGCCATTTTACAGCCACACACATTCCCCACTGTCTTTACATAGGGAATAACATACGTCAAACCCAAGAGCTCAGATACCACAAACCAGTCAAACTATCGACCTATCACCTGTCTTCCAACCCTATACAAGATCATCACAGCTACAATTTCCAAGAAAATAGAATAATACTTAATAGACAATAACAATATTCTCACAGAAGAGCGGAAGGGGTGCAGGAAAAATAACCGAGGATGCAAAGAGCAGCTGATCATAAATAGCGTAATCATGGAACAAACCAGAAAAGAACACAGAAACCTACACACAGGTTACTATAAAAAAAGCCTTCGACTCCATACCCCACAGCTGGTTAATCAGAGCCCTAGAAATCAACAAAATTAACCAAAACCTCAGACAATTTCCCGCACAAATTATGAAAACATGGAACTCTACCTACCACCTAAAACACAAACCGAACATATCCAAACAGACGAGCTGTACATCAGACGGGGTATATTTCAGGGAGACTCGCTCAGCGCTCTATGGTTTTGCCTCTGTCTTAATCCACTCTCAAATACACTAAACAAAACAGAATATGACTTCAACATCAGACACCAAAAAGTGAACCAACATAAAATAAACCACCTCCTATATATGGATGACATAAAACTCTATGCTGCCACAGAAACACAGCTGAAAGAACTCCTCAAAATCCCAGAAACATTCACCTTAGATATCAATATGGAACTTGGTATAAGTAAATGTAAAGTGCTCCACATCAACAAAGGCCAGTGGAAAGGCCACTATGAGACAGAAACCATCAACAACGAAATACTCGATAATATGCTCGACAAAGAAACATACAAATATCTAGGCTTGCAACAAAGCACCAAACTTAACCACACTCACATCAAAACAGTCTGATCTAAATCCTTCAGATTATAAACTATGATCCCTTTTAGAGGATAAGGTTTTCTCTAAAAGACATGCCAATCTTGACTCTTTAAAATGAATTTTAACAAAACCGGTGGACAATTCTCCGTTGGATAAAGTGCCTGCTGCCATAGACGACTGTCCCAATCGTTTGAGGACTTATATAAAAGGCAGAGGGGCACATATTGAGTAAACTAATTTTGATGAATATATGAATTAATTCCATAATAATTTGTTTTAATTTTCATAGAAATTAAATGTTTAGGCAATGTTTTCATTGTTACAGCATTTATGGAAGTACTAGGTAAATATATATATATATATATATATATATATATATATATATATATATATATATATATATATATATATACATATACAGTAGAACCGCGATTAACCGAGTCGCGATTATCCGAGCTCCGGATTAACCGAACCAATCTAAGAACCTGATTATCCGAGGTACGCGCGTCTATGCTGCGTATTAACCGAGATTCTAAAATATGTATGTACATATTTCCATTTAAAATCGTCGTGGCCTTCGGGGAATCCCCTGGCCTGTGTGAGGTGTTCCAATATTTAGGTTTTTGGACTTTTTCAGCACGTAAATTTGCGTGGATGCAGTGCGTTATAGCGTTTACTACGGAGAAGTACGAGTATACTCACATAAATTATTTGGTTGGAGTTCTGGTAGTTAAGTGTAATTAATACGAACTGCTTTGTTTGAATTTTTGTTTGTCGTATTATAATGAAGCGTAAAAGAATCGTCGTTCCTAATGAAGAAAAATTAAAAGCCATCAGAAGAATTGAAGCAGGAGAGACAATTAAAGTTGTTGCACGAGATTATGGAGTAGGTGAGGCAACAGTTGGAGATTGAAAAAGAAACCGCACAAAAATAGAAGGCTGGTGTATAAATCAAGCCTCTTCGTCTTCAGGAAGAAAATCAATGAAAACCGGCGAGTACGAAAAGGTTAACGAAGACAACAGAAAGCAATAATGATTAGTAGGCAATTCTCAGAGATAGATCAGTGTACCGCCAGTTCTAGATGGCTTGACCGGTGGAAAAAACGGTACGGTGACTGTATATGGAGAAAAACTTTCTGCTAATGTGTCATCAATTGAGTAGTTTAAGCAGAACTTTTAAAAAGCAAATCGAAGATTGTAGATACACATGTGATCAAATTTACAACTGTGACGAAACTGGTCTAAATTATAAAATGCTTCCATCAAGAACATTGGCACCTTGACAGGAAAAATCAGCTCCTGAGCACAAACGAAGTAAGGAAAGATGAACTATAATGGTATGTTCCAATGCATCTGGCAAGCACAAAATCCCACTGATGGTGATTGGCAAGTCTGCACGTCCAAGAGCTTTAAAAGACATCTCACCTAAAGCCCTACCAGTCTATTACAAAAGTTAGAAGAGCGCATGGATGGATGCGACCGTATTTACTAACTGGTTTGAAGAAGAGTTCGTGCCATCTGTGACTAAATTTTTGAACAGAAACCGTCTTCCTATTAAAGCAATTTTGTTAATGGATAATGCCCCCTCTCACCCTGGAGAAGGACTTCATGTGGGCGAAATTGTAAAATTTTTTCCTCCAAATGTAACCAGCATAATGCAACCAATGGATCAAGGCATCCTCGAAAAACATTAAAAAAAGTTCTAGGCGTTTATATCTTGAACATCTGTTAGAATACACAGAAAAGGAGGATATTATGGGATGAGAAACGTTACACTGAAAAATGTTATTTACTGGGTAAGTCAAGCTTGGAATTCTGTGCGTACTGCCACTATTCAAAAATATTGGTCAAAAGTTATTGATTCTGAGGACTATAATGACAGTGAAGATGATACTCCATTAAATGAATTAGCTTTGAAATTGAGAAGCCATGGAGAAATGTCCTGTTCAAATTTTTGTCAGCGATATAGAAGAAAAAGAAGAAATTTTATTTGAATTAATGCAAAAATTAAAATTTTGCGAAAATGTGACAAGAGAAGATGTTGTTGAATGGCGGCGGTTGATGAACAGTCTCCCACTAAGATCTCTCATCAAGAAGGTTTTGCTTCTTTGGAAAAAGCTTTGAGGTATATCGAACAACAACCAGAGGCAACCCCAGCGGATTTGCTTCTTCTTAATAGACGGAGAAACATTGCAGCGAGAGAAAAAGATGATGCAATATGAAACAGAAGCGCATAGATACCTATTTCAATGTTTTATAATATATGTACCTATTTATATGTTAAAAACCTTAATACATCGGTTTTAAAGTATTGATGTTTATTTTTTGAATGAATAAAAACAAATCCGGATTATACGAGGAGGGTGCCCCCCCACGTTACCGCGGATAACGGGGGTTCTACTGTATATATAATATAAATATCCAAATTCCAAGAGCTTTTTGAAATGAAAATAATATACGAGGTGTTCTATTTAAATAACAAGACAATTTTTGAATCAACACAAAGTTGTTGGATCTTTAATAATGCCAACCGGGAGTTGAGTTTCTGAAAGTTCTGAAAGCATATTTTATTATTATTTACCTTGTAATATTTTTACATATAAAAATTGGCCCGAGGTATTAAGAAAAGTACAAATATACCATCAAAAACTTTCTAGTAATAATTTTACCATCTTAATAATATTCTAACAATGAACAACGTAATATTCTCGTATAAATAAGAAAAAAAGGATAAAAACTCTCCTCATTTTCGAGCAATTTACAACCACAGTTAGAATAAAAATTGCAAAACATTTTAATAAGCTTTTTTAAAAGCCCTTATTACGAGTCTCTCCTACTTCAGACCGGTTATAACGTTCGTGCTCTTGCAAACAAAATAAAAAAGTTTTTCTGAGAGCGCAAAGTTGACTAAATGACGATCTAAAATTAGGTATAAAGAAAAATAAAGAGCGTTATAACGTACAGCGTACAAAGAAACAGAAATCGTCTTTAAGGTATCTAAAAATGTTATTACTTTATTAAAGTCAGGACTACTATATCCTTTAGTAGGAACATTATAAATACGAAATAAATAAATACCGGAAAAGTTATATCTAACTTCTTTATTTAATTCCAAACTAACAAATGAGTTTCAACCTTTTAAAGGATCATCTTCTGGGCAGAGAGTTTGTTAAATGTTAAATATAATAGTTTTTGGGAATGTTAAGGTGCACATTTTAAAATTATTTTTGAGTATACAGTACTTCAAAAAAGTCGTTCTTTTAAATAGAACATCCTATTTTCTAACTGGTTTTAAATTATGCGTAAAATTTTATAACTTTTTAGTGTTTCTCCGAAACTATTTGACATAGAAAGTTGAAATTTGGTAACAATATAGGAATTGATGGCCTCATCAGAGCCATGTAGTTTTAAGAGTTAAATTTTGACTTAAGGGGTTAGTTTTGTGGGGTGAAATCGGAAATGAAAAAAAAAATTTTTTACTAGGTCATCGAGTGTGGTGTCAAATGAAAGCTTGTGAAAACACGAGTAAAAAATGTATATATAATATAATACTTGCGCGCACTTTTCTTTGTATTATTTTTAAAAAATCGCGAAAAATCGCTGTCCCACGCCTTATCTTTCAAGGTCATCAGATTTCAGTAAAGATTGGAAACAAACTTTGTTGAAAACTCATGGGGGGTGTGTTTTGTGAAGTCACTGATCATTTTATATATCTGTAACAAAATTTTTTATTTTAAAAGCAATCAACGTACGGAACACTAACTTCGCAAGTTCAACTTGCACTTGACCGGTTTTTATTTATTATTAATGTTATATACCTAAGCCTAGTAGTTTTTCTATTATTTCAATATTTTATAAAAAAAAATACTAGTTTTCAGTTTTGTAAAAAATTGCCATTAGCGCCATTGTTTCTGAAGGAATACTTACAATTGGTACGAGCGTTCTGTATATTATTATTTTTTCTGATAGATTTTACAAAACCCTCCAACTTTTATTAAGTATGTCGCATACCTATTTCTAATAGTTTTCGATTTATTTTGAATTTTTCAATTTTTACCCTTGTTTTTAATACACTTACGCTATAACATCATAGTTGCCAAGACAAAACAAAAATGTAGGCATTGCCAAACTTTGACATGTCTATTAAACAAGTAAAAATAGTTTAATTTGTTGCAGTAAGGGATATTTATAAAGGTAATAGTTATGGATTTTCCTAAAAATGAATTAATTGATATGGTTTATATACTGGGCGAGGCGGGAAAATATTGTCTTTTGGCAGTAAGGCTTTACGGAGCGAAGTACCCTAATAGACGTATACCATCTAGAAAATCTTTTCAGTGCTTAATGGAACGGTTTGATGGTAGTGGTAGCGTTGATTATACGAAACGGAAAGTAGTAAACCAGGGTGCTACCAATGAGGCAAAAAAAAAAAAAATGGAGATTTTACTTCTTGTTGAAGATAATCCCCAGGTCAGCTGCCGTCAACTAGGTGACTTATCTGACACATCCCAATCTACGGCTAATCGCACAATGAGAAAATATAAGTATCATCCCTTTCATATGGAACTAAACCAAGAACTTCAAGACCGTGATTTGGAGCAATAGAGGCCGATCCAAATTTTTTATCCAAAATAATGTTTTCTGATGAAGCTACTTTTTCGCGGTAATGGAACAGTTAACAGCTGTAACATGCATTATTGTTTAACAGTTAATCCGGGGTCCGGGAAGTTCAAAACCAAAACCATTGGTCGCTTAATGTATGGTGTGGAATATTAAATTTTCGAATTGTTAGTCCATATTTTTTCCGCGAACCGCTTAACGGGCCTAGATATCTAAATTTTTTGCAAAGCGAATTACCCCAGCAGAAGTTCATAACTTTGAAAGGGAGCAAATGTGGATTCAATAAGATGGAGCTCCTGCTCATGACTACCGGGAAGTTCGGGAATTTTTAAGCTATCGTTATCCACAAAAATTGATCGGTAGGGATGGATTCATTTAGTGCCCCCTCGATCATGTGACTTAACACCTTTAGACTTCTTTTTTTGGAGCTGCATTAAAGATCGTGTTTATTCAAGTAGACGGGCATATTTTGAACAATTATTACGTCATAATAATTAATCATTATATAAGTTAAACTATATTAAAATTATTATTAACTATTTGTTTATGTTTGTGAATTAAAAACAAGAGTAAAAATTGAAAATAAATCGAAAACTATTAGAAATAGATATATGACATACTTAATAAAAGTTTGAAGGTTTCGTAAAATCTATCAGAAAGAATAATAATATACAGGGTATGCCAAAAAACTTGAGATTTTTCAATTTAAATTAGTCAAAATGTATAAATTTATTTTGAACACCCTGTAGCATCTAACTCAAATTTCTTTTAATATATCTTTTTTTTCATCTCTATAGAACGCTCGTACCAATTATGAGTATTCCACCTTCAGAAACAATGGCGCTAGTGGCAATTTTTTACAAAACTGAAAACTTTTTTGAAATAGAAAACGTCACGGTGTGAACAATTAAGGGATGTATATTATTATGAATATTAGTTATTGCAGTATTGTTTTCTTTTTATTGCTATAGGATCTATATATTCTATGATAATGAACCGATATTTTCCATACCATGTACATGTTTTATGAAATAAAAGCTTATTTATTTATTTATGAGTAATAATGACTACAAAAATATTTAATATGTATTTTTTAGGCAGTTTTCTATTTCGAGAAGTTTAAAAATAAAATAATTGAAAAAATTAGTCATTTAATTATTAATTTTGACGGTATGTCCGAAACAGTTTACGCAGCAAAACGCAAAGTATTTCGCACACGATATTATAGTAGCTCTAAAGAAACACGTTAATAACAAAGTGTATTACTTTGCGCACTGACATTAATGCGCAAACACTGTTATTTTCTATCGGCTGTAGAAAAATAATTTTTATAACATCTTTAGAATTTACTCGAATTACATTATAGTGCAGTAAAAAAGCATTTGAAATTGCACAGTCTAGATAGAGCATTATTATGATATTATCATCTCTAGGGTAAAGTATTGTCCTGAATTTTGGACCTCGAAACCTTGTGCTTTGGTTATACACAATTTGAGTTTTTAAAACGCGTTTTTTGATGTAAATAACTCCGGTTATATAAGTCGAATCGAAACAAAAAGAAACCAAACTCTTCGTAATAGAAGTTCCAAGAAATCTGCGTCTCTCAAGTGCGTACATAACCTACAAAATTGAAAAAAAAAAAAAAAAATAGGCAAAAACTGTTTTTTTTTTTCATTTTATTATACAGGTCAACTAAGTGAACCGATCGGCTTGAAACACTCAGAAAATATGCCTTTTGTTATAGCAAAAATACCCTAAAATTTTGGTATAGTACTTTTCAAGATCTAAGAAAGTGATTTGGCGAATTGATGCAGTAAAAACGTTTAAACGACCGTTAGGATCTTTGCACGTACCTGGCCGTAACAGGGTCGTAATTGATTATATATATATATATATATATATATATATATATATATATATATATATATATATATATATATATATACCTCCCTTTCAATCTAACATTTTATTGGCTACTTCGTGTTTATAAATATAAAGAATATTCTTCATTTTATCTGCAGTATTATACTGAAATGTCCGAAGCCCTTTCCATCAGAAGCCGCAAATGTTTGCCCGTTGAGGCAAAAGTGATAGTTAAAAGTGTTTATTTAAAGTTAGTGGAGCGAGGCCACGAAAAGTTTCATTGATGGAGGGATCAGCGTTAACAAGCATCCCTGAAAGTACAGTTTGGAAAATTGTAAATATATCTATAACGCCTAAAAAAACACGAAAAGACAAAGGTGTGTCGAAATGTATTGATTTCTATGAAGAATACTTAACCGCCGCAAAATTTATGAAATGTATGCAGAACAAAAAGTTCCTACGCCACAGAGGCTGTCCGAGGATAGTTGTGGCATAAAATGTTTCACTACAACTTTATGGCGTATTCTACGGGGTTTTTGTTCAAAAAAATAGACAAAAGGCAAGTTATAATGGAATCGCGGCGCTTACAACAACTCAGAATGGAATATCTTGAAAAAATAAATACAGCTAGATCGGAAAATCGAACGATAATCTACCTAGATGAGACTTGGTATGATACTCACGACACACCCAGTAATGGATGGATTGAAAAATCCAAAAATGCCACGCTAAAGCTCCATCAAATAAAGGTAAACGAATAACAATTTTACATGCCGGGTCAGAAGAAGGCTGGATACCAGAATGTCTATTTCTAGCAGCCAAGAATATTTCAGATTCCAGCTTGGATTATCATTGTGATACAACCGCTGAAGTTTTTGAAGATTGGCTTCAAAACAAATTAATGCCGAATATACCACCGAATAACTGTATTGTGATGGATAATGCATCCAATCATAGTCGCCAAATGAATAAAGTACCAAGGTCCAGCAGTAGAAAAAGGGAAATACAAGCCTTTGTGCGGACGTGACATATATTTCCATGAAAGTTATACACTTAAACAATTGTTAGAAGTTTTAAAAAGTAAGAGTTTTTCAAAGGAATATGTTTGTGATAAAATTGCAAAGGAAGCAAGACATGAAACGATTCGGCTTCCACCATATTATTGTATCTTTAATGCAATCGAGTTGATATGTCATAAAATAAAGTCTAATATACGTGCTCATAATAATACACCCACTTTAAACACTAGTGTGATTGAGTTGATAAAGACAGAAGTCAAAAATGTAACCGTTGAAAACTGGAGAAACTGTATTCAACACGTCAAAAAAATTGAAAACTCATCTAGATGTATGTACATAATTATAAATAGTTTAGAACCTGTAAAAAAAAACGTATTATTGATTTGCAAGATAGTAGCGATAGCGAAATTGAACTAGATGTTAATTAATAACTAAAATTGTAACAAATGTACGCGAGGACATTGTACACTGTTTTAATATATTTGTGTAATTACTATATTGTGTATTATTCAGTACATAAAACATTAAAATTCAACTGTCTTATCACAATAAAATTTTAAACCCAACAATTATACAGTCAGGTATAGTGCGGCCCTGCACGATGCCTTGTCATTAAACAGCCATAAACTAATCACTTTCGAATCTTGTTGAATTTTGAATGGGTATAGGTAGCTACGAGGCTGGTTTGAAAAGTCCGTGCAAAAATAAAAACTACTTATGTGTTTGGGGTAAACCTTTTTTATTTTTCGACATAGTCTCCTTTTAGGCTTATACACTTCGTCCAACGATGTTCTAGTTTGTTGATCCCTTCCGAATTATAGGATTTGTCCAAGTCTGCAAAATATCCATTAGTGTCTGCAATCACCTCCTCCTTTGAATAAAATCTTTGTCCCGCCAGCCATTTCTTCAAATTGGGGAACAAATAGTAGTCCGAGAAAGCCAAGTCTGGAGAATAGGGGGGATGTGAAACGAGTTGGAATCCTATTTCCATTAATTTTGCGACCACAACTGCTGAGGTGTATGCTGGTTCGTTGTCGTGATGGAAAAGGACTTTCTTGTGGGCCAATCGCGGGCGTTTTTCTTGCAGCTCGGTTTTCAAACGGTCCAATAACGATGAATAATATTCACCTGTAATAGTTTTACCCTTTTCCAGATAGTCGATGAGGATTATCCCTTGCGAATCCCAAAAGACAGTCGCCATAATCTTTCCGGCCGAAGGAACGGTCTTCGCCTTTTTTGGTGCAGATTCCCCTTGGCAACCCATTGTTTAGATTGTTGTTTGGTCTCAGGAGTATAATAATGTATCCATGTTTCATCCACAGTGACGAAACGACGCTTAAAGTCCTCCGGATTCTTCTGGAACAGCTGCAAACCATCCTTGCAACACTTCATACGATTCCGTTTTTAGTCAAGCGTGAGCTATCGCGGCACCCATCTTGCGGATAGCTTTCTCATGTCCAAATGTTTATGCAAAATATTATGTGCCCGTTCAGTCGAGATGCCCACAGCACTAGCAATCTCACGCATCTTAACTCTTCTGTCATCCATCACCATATCATGGATTTGATCAATGATTTCTGGAGTCGTAACCTCCACAGGCCGTCCAGAACGTTCAGCGTCACTTGTGCCCATATGGTCAGTCCGAAAATTTTGAAACCACTTATAAACTGTTCTAATCGAAGGTGCAGAGTCACCATAATGTTTATCAAGCTTCTCTTTAGTCTCCTGAGGCGTTTTGCCTTTCATAAAGTAATGTTTAATCACCACACGAAATTCTTTTTCGTCCATTTCTTGAAAATCACTCGACTTCCTTGATTCACACGAATGCCAAACACAAAGAAATAGACCAATATGGCTGAAACTTGATGTGCGTTCATTCAAGAGATGCTACTAACTAAACATGACCTCGATACGCGCCGGTGGTGCCATCTCTCGGACTTTGCACGGACTTTTCAAACCAGCCTCGTAAGTCGCTTTCTTAGATCGTAAAAAATACTATACAAAAATTATTGACCCCAGTGGGCAAAATTAAATTTGTTATTTTAAATTTGAGTTGCCCGCCATTTTATGCCATTTGCTACCCCCCCCCCCCTGTCCAAAAAAAAATCTTTTTTTTTCAAATTTAGGTGTCGACGCCAGGTTTCCGAAACCATTAAAAAAAAATATTGGAGCTATTTGAACAGTTTTTTTTTACATTTGTCTAATAATCAAATAATAACAAATGCGTTTTTTCGGTCATTTTGAAAAAAAAAATTATTTACAACTGGTAGAGAATTGCGAGACCTTCATTACAAAAAAATTATTTTCGTTTACAATTTTTTTTTGTTGTTATTTGGTTAATAAAACAGATGTAAAAAAAAAACGGTTAAAATGATCCCAAAAATTTTCTTTTTATCGGGCTACTTATATTTTGAAAAACAAGATCCATTTTGGACCAAACGGCATAAGATGGCGGGCAATTCAAATTTTAAATAACAAATTCAATTGTGCCCACTAGGATCAATATTTTTGTACCAAAATTGCAGGGTATTTTTGCTATAACAAAAGGCATATTTTCTGAAAGTTTCAAGCCGATCGGTTCAACTAGTCGACTTGTATAGTAAAATGAAAAAAAAAAAAACAATTTGCTTGCTTATTTTTTCAATTTTGTAAGTTATGTACTCACTTGAGCGACTTAAAACTAACGAACTACGAAGAGTTTGTTTTTTTTTTGTCTCGATCTGACTTATATAACCGGAGTTATTCACATTTTAAACCCAAAAAAAAACGCGTTTTGAAAACTGAAAATTGTTTATAAACAAGAGTACAAGTTTTTCAAGGTCCAAAACTCAGGATAATACTCCTGGTGATACCTCAGAGACGATAAAATCATAATATTGCTGTATGTAAACTATCTCATGATTATTTTGACCTTTTTTTAATGCCCTATTAATATTAAAGACTTAATTAAAAGTATAATCCTAAATAATGCCAATCACCCTAGCTACACACTTAGTTTCTCAATAAAATATGCAGAATACTGATCAACTTTCAACGTTTAAGAATGCCTCTCGGGATTTTGAATCATGCATATAATGAAATTTGAGAGCTTATTGGAAATTCTCCATTGATAGGATGAATAAAATATTTCCATGCCCAAAGTCATTATTGCTGTATTTAATAAATTATTAGTTCAACAGAGTTTAGTTGTTAGAGTTGGTAATTATGTTTGACGAGCTAATGGATGAGGTAAATAAGACACTTTTGGAATATCAAATAATTTTGTTAGTCCATGTTTCGATTTAGAATAAATTATACTCTTTATTCTGCATTTTTTTACAATTATCTTTATTAGTATATAAATATTCCTGTATAATACCATAATATTATAATATACGGATATGTGTTTTCTGATTAGGACTGCCTTTTAGACTGAGTCAGTGAGTGGTACTAGGCAAAAGTCTTGGTAGGGATGGTTTTATCACAGTAAACCCAATACAGTCGCGAAACTCAGGGATAACAGTATAGGAAAATCAGATCTTCGTTTTCAAAGAGCCACGTTCCAGTCCGCCATCTTAAAAAGCGGGAGATTTTAAATAGAAATAGTGTTACTGTGTTTTATCATTCAAATTATAGATATTAGTTTGAAAGTTTTTGATTTAATAAAATGTTTTTTTATGGGTCTAGCACACGTGCCGCAGGGTAGTCCCTAAAGCGCTCCAGGAGCGGCACGTGTGCGGAAAAAGCGATTCACGTTGTTCTTCAATCGCTGTAAATTGTACTCGCTGGGCAAATTATTCCAAAGGGATGATGTTCTACATATAAAAGACTGCTTGAAAAGCGTTGTACGCGGAGTAACAAGCTGAACCTCATACGGATGTGAAACACCAGCGCGACATGTATTTATAACATGCACCGCTTTAGGAGGAATTAAGCGGGCTACATCCTTCGAACACCTTCCATGAAAATACTTGTAGAACACACTCAAGTCGCCAACCGTTCTTCGATGTTCCAGCGAATCAAGGCCGCCGGTCAGTTCCGGGTCTCCAATCAGACGGATAGCTCTTCTCTGAACAGAATCCAACAAATGCAGTGTATGTTTGGGAGCGGAGCCCCAAACATGAGAGCAGTATTCCATAGTTGGTCGAATTTGAGCTTTATAAATAATTAACAGTTGTGGGATGTAAAGCTTCCTGGTTCGAAATACTATTCCCAACTTTTGAGAAGCTCTCCTTGCGATGCCTGCAACATGTTCATGCCAAGACATATTTGCTCCCAAACTAACGCCCAACAAATTGAGCGACGATGCTAGAGGAATGGAGTGCCTCGACATAACTATGTTGGGTTCAGCAACATTAACTTTTTTAGGAAAAACTGCCACCTGGGTTTTTGAAGCGTTAAATTCCACTTGGTTACTGTCACCCCAAGATAGAATTTCTTCCAGGTCTTTGTTAAGTTGAACGACCTCCTGCTGTCTGCGGATATTCGCCTGAGCAGCCGATGTACGAGTGTTCAAGGAGAATGAAGAGACAAGCGTATTGTCATCTGCAAAGCTGTAGATTGGATTCCCTCTCTTTTCCAGCAGATCGTTAATGTAAATGAGAGTAATAAAAAAAAACAAAAAGAATGAAGCGCTTTGTTAGAAAAAAAGATGAATACAAGGGAAAAACTTTACGGAAAGGCATTTTTAGGAAAAATGTTGCAGACAAAAATTTTGGCATTTTCTCCAGGGAATTGAATAGGCATATCAGATTTTGGGCCCAACGCTTTGTTGAGACTTCATAAGACCCAAAAGTGAAAATTGAAACTGGAAACCAAATTTTTAAATACATATTTGAATTCAGCAAGGAATTTTATGTCCGAATACAACCTAAATGTTTCTAGGCCTGATTGGGCCTCATTGAAAGTACAATAAAATCCGATTCTAATAAGGATCTTTACCTGTGTTATTAGCCTTTCATACATGGAGTATTCTCTTGTCACAGGTAGAATTATATTCATTCATTCATATAAACTGCAGTCACATCAAGAAACGATCGACAATACATTTCAAAAGACACATTCCGAGATCAGATGTAAACATTGAGCGGCCATTTTAAAAGCATGCACGCGATACAAAAACTCATCACCAACTTGAGGTCACTTCCGCTACTGTATTGGGTTTACTCTGCCTTTACCCTTCCTTTTGATCAACGCGACGCCCATCCCGGTTGCTTTTAAGAGCCTTCCAATGATTACTATTCGGCAGTGTTGAACAGTTTTATCTTATTACTTTTTTATGTTTTAGTTCCAACAAAAAATACGCTGAAAGAAGCCTTTAGGTTGATCATAAACATTTAAGAATATTTTTCTAATAATTTCCTCTCTGTTAACTTCATTTGTTTTCATTTATTACTTAATTTATCCATAATTCTTTTATTCTACAGACATATTTTTCATTTATTTGTCATATATTCTAGTTTTGTAACAATATTGGGTGAGTTTACCATAGTCTAACATTTTGGTCTCGTGGCGGTACGTGTCGGGCGTGCGAGTAATTTTCACCAGGAACGGCTACCCCTCACGATTTCAAACGCAGAGTACGCTCGGCTCGTGCCTGTGGTTGTTGATTGAATCAAAGTTTGTTTGTTTATGTTAGCTATTCTTGTTTCTTTATCTTTTATTAGTCCTCAGAATAAATTGGCAATTTTGAATATAGCAATTTGTGCACTGTCTCTCGCTGGTGGCTGTAAGCTCGTGTATGAGAGCAGTAGGCAGGGCTTTGTATTTATAAAATTTATTCGATATTTCGTAAATATAGTATTTTATTCTCTGCCTTTTTTTTAACTTATATACCCTGCTACGGCAGCAAAACAACCCTCTATTCTCTTCTGCTTTATCCGCACAAAACCGGGGTTACATATAATATTAATATAATTTGTTTGTAAATTAACAACTTATATTAAGGGCTCAATTTAGATTTAGCAGCTAATAGTGCATATGTTGATGACATGATCATAAATGCTTTTGGCAGAACATGGACAATTTGTTGTTCAAAGAATAGTCTAGTGTCATTGATGATACTCAAGTATTTCAGCTTTTTGGCCATAAGCAACAATATGGCGTTTATTTTTAGTAGAATACTTATTTTGATATTTGTAACATATCTTTTTTAGTGTTCCGTATGGAACACTTATAAGATCACTTCGGTGTCTGTCTGTCTGTCTCTCTGTCTGTCTGTCCGTCTGTCTGTCTGTCACACCCGATTTTCTCCGAAACTATTTGACATTGAAAGGTGAAATTTGGTAATAATATAGGAATTGATGGCCTCATCAGAGCCATGTAGTTTTGAGAATTAAATTTTGACTTAAGGGGTTAGTTTTGGGGGGGTGAAGTCGGAAGTGAAAAAAAAAATTTTTTACTAGGTCATCGAGTGTGGTGTCAAATGAAAGCTTGTGAAAACACGAGTAAAAAATATATATATAATATTATACTTGCGCGCACTTTTCTTTGTATTATTTTTAAAAATTCGCGAAAAATCGCTGTCCCGGGCCTTATCTCGAAAAGTACTTATCAAAAAATTTCGAAAAAAATTCTAGAATATTCTCCACGGGGTGTAGATTGAACGAAAATTATCACGAATGCATTACCTTTAATAATTTATATGATATATAAAAAAAAAAAATTTAAGGTCATCAGATTTCAGTAAAGATTGGAAACAAACTTTGTTGAAAACTTATTTGGGGTGTATTTTGTGAAGTCACTGATCATTTTATACCTCTGTAACAATTTTTTTTTATTTTAAAAGCAATCAACGTACGGAACACTAATTGCGCAAGTTTAACTTGCACTTGACCGGTTATTATTTTTCGAGGCATTACCGAAAAAACCGAATTATTGATTTTATTTTTGATTTTGTGGGCTTAGCGTATGTCAAACTTTAGCAAACTTTTTTTTATCGTATTCTACGTCCAAAAAGTTGCCTGTGTACCAATATGCAGCATGTTAACACTTAAGAGAGCTTAAAGCTCCTAGCGACTGGGCTATTTCTATCATATAAAGCAGAAAATTATCCTAAGGTATAATATTTTTCACAATCTAAGAAAGCGCCTTAGCTACTTATACCCATTCAAAATTCAACAAGATTCGAAAGCGATGAATTTATGGCTGTTTAATGACAAGGCATCGTGCAGGGCCGCACTATGCCTCATTGTATAAGTGTTGGGTTTAAAATTGTATTGTGATAAGACAGTTGAATTTTAATGTTTTATGTACTGAAAAATACACAATATAGTAATTACACAAATATATTAAAACTGTGTACAGTGTCCTCGCGTACATTTGTTACAGTTTTAGTTATTAATTAATATCTAGTTCAATTTCGCTATCGCTACTATCTTGCAAATCAATAATAAGTTTTTTTACAGGTTCTAAACTATTTATATTTATGTACGTACATCTATATATATCTATATGAGTTTTCAATTTTTTTGACGTGCTGAATACAGTTTCTCCAGTTTTCAATGGTTATATTTTTGACTCCTGTCTCTATCAACTCAATCATACTACTGTTTAAAGTGGGTGTATTATTGTGAGCACGTATATTAGACTTTATTTTGTGCCATATCAACTCGATCGCATTAAAGATACAATAATATAGTGGAAGCCGAATTATTTCGTGTCCTGCTTCCTTTGCAATTTTATCACAAGCATATTCCTTTGAAAAATTGTAACTTTTTAAAACTTCTAACAATTGTTTAACTGTATAACTTTCATGGGAATATATATCACGTTCGCACAAAAAGGCTTTTATTTCCCTTTTCCTATTGGTGGTACTTGATACCTTATTCATTCGGCGACTATGATAGGATGCATTATCTATCACAATACAGCTATTCGGTGGTATATTCGGCATTAATTTGTTTTGAAACCAATCTTCAAAAACTTCTGCGGTTGTATCACAATGATAATCCAAGCTGGAATCTGAAATATTCTTGGCTGGTAGAAATAGACATTCTGGTATCCAGCCTTCTTCTAACACCGCATGTAAAATAGTTATTCGTTTACCTTTATTTGATGGAGCTTTAGTGGCGTTTTTTTGATTTGTCAATCCATCCTTTACTGGGTATATCGTGAATGTCGTACTAAGATTATCCTTCGATTTTCCGATCTAGCTGCATTTATTTTTTGAACATATTCCATTCTGAGTTGTTGTAAGCGCCGTGATTCCATTATAACTTGCCTTTTGCCTAATTTTTTTGAACAAAAACCCAAACGACGTAGAATACGCCATAAAGTTGTAGTGGGAACATATATGTCACAACTATCCTCGGACGGCCTCCGTGAAAGTGACAATAACGTAGGAACTTTTTGTTCTGCATACATTTCATAAATTTTGTGGCGGATTAAGTCTTCTTGACAGTTAGTGACGTGGCACTAGGCAAAAGTCTTGGTAGGGATGGTTTTATCATAGTAAACCCAATACAGTCGCGAAACTCAGGGATAACAGTATACAAAAATCAGATCTCCGTTTTCAAAAAGCCACGTTCCAGTCCGCCATGTTAAAAGGCGGGAGATTTTAAATAGAAATAATGTTACTGTGTTTTACTATTCAAATCATAGATATTATACAAATGTCTGAAAATTTTTGATTTAAAAAAATGTCAGCATGATTAATATAAAAAAAAAAACAAAAAGAATGGAGCGGTTTGTTAGAAAAGAGATGAATACAAGGGAAAAAAACTTTACGGAAAGGCATTTTTAGGAAAAATGTTGCAAACAAAAATTTTAGCATTTTCTCCAGGGAACTGAATAGGCATATCAGATTTTGGACCCAACGCTTTGTTGAGACTCCATAAGACCCAACAGTGAAAATTGAAACTGGAAACCAAATTTTTAAATACATATTTGAATTCAGCAAGGAATTCTATGTCCGAATACAACCTAAATGTTTCTGGGCCTGATTGGGCCTCATTGTAACTACAATAAAATCCGATTCTAATAAGGATCTTTACCTGTGTTATTAGCTTTTGATACATGGAGTATTCTTTTCTCACAGGTAGAATTATATTCATTCATTCATATTCATTCATATATACTGCAGTCACATCAAGAAACAATCGACAATACATTTCAAAAGACACATTCCGAGATCAGATGTAAACATTGAGCGGCCATTTTAAAAGCATGCACGCGATGCAGAAACTCATCACCAACTTGAGGTTACTTCCGCTACTGTATTGGGTTTACTGTGCTTTTACCCTTCCTTTTGATCAACGCGTCGCCCATCCCGGTTGCGTTTAAGAGCCTTCAACGATTAGTATTCGGCAGTGTTGAAAAGTTTTTATCTTATTACTTTTTTGTGTTTTAGTTCCAACAAAAAATACGCCGAAAGAAGCCTTTAAGTTGATCATAAACGTTTAAGAATATTTTTCTAACAATTTCCTCTCTGTTAACTTCATTTGTTTTCCTTTATTACTTGTTTTATCCGTTATTCTACAATCATTTTTTTCATTTATATGTCATATATTCTAGTTTTGTAACAATATTAGGTGAGTTTACTATAGTCCAACATTTTAGTCTCGTGGCGGCACGTGTCGGGCGCACTAGTAGTTTTCACCAGGAGCGGCTAGCCTGTGGTTGTTGGATGAATCAAAGTTTGTTTGTTCATGTTAGCTGTTATTGTTTCTTTATCTTTTATTTTTGGTAATTTTGAATATAGTAATTTATTCATTGTACCGTGACTCTCACTGAAAGCTGTAAGCTCGTGTATGAGAGCAGATTGCAGGGCATAAAATTTTTCGGATGTTTCGTAAATATAGCATTTTATTCTCTGCCTATTTGTTAACTTATATACCCTACTACGGCAGCAACACAACCCGCTATTCTGTTTTGCTTTATCCGCACAAAACCGTGGTTACATATAATATTACGGGACTAATTTATTTATAAATTAACAACTTATACTAAGGGGTCAATTTAGATTTAGCAGCCAATAGTGCATACGTTGATTAGATGATCATAAATGCTTTTTGCAGAACATGGACTATTTTTTGTTCAAAGAATAGTCTGGTGTCATTGATAATACTCCAGTATTTCAGCTTTTTGGCCAGAAGCAACAGTATGGGTTTATTTTTAGTAGAATACTTATTTTGATATTTGTAAAATATCTTTTTTATTTTTCGAGATATTACCGAAAAACCGAATTTTTGATTTTATTTTGGATTTTGTGGGCTTAACGTACATCAAACTTTAGCAAACCTTTTTTATCGTATTCTACGTCCAAAAAGTTGCCTGTGTACCAATATGCAGCATGTTAACCCTTAAGAGAGCTTAAAACCCCTGGCGACTGTGCTATTTCTAACATAAATAGCAGAAAATTATCCTAAGGTACGCGCGAATATTCTTCCTTCCTTATTACACAACTCTACAAAATTTTTTTTGTTTTTGTCCTAAAATCTATTTTATGATTTTTCTATTCATTATGCTCCAAAATAAAGGAAAAGTACCCATATTCCATATAAAGTTTGCTTTTGTGGTAGTTACGATAATAATACATTTTTTTGAGTTATCATAGAAATATTAAATAGTTCTGGTATATTTAAAAATACCGCGAAAAAATAAATGGGTCGTAACTTTCACACAGTGTCTACAGATGTCACTTAAGTGATAAACAACAATTGACTGTTTTATAGAAGACTTAAAGAGGTTAAAATGTCGTCCAGAAAGTGTTAATATGATGCTGATGTATTTTGTTATATATGTGGTATATTTATTAAAGTATGAGATATAAAATTTAATTTAAACGCATGTGAAAAGCTTTGTGAAGCCTACAAAGCCTATTTCAACTGCCCTGTTCGGAATCTAGACAAGCCCAGGGCTCCACATGTTGCTTGTAGTAATTGCAAAAGATGTTTAGAAGGTAAACAATTTTAAGTAAAAAAAAATATAAATATGTTTATTTTTATCTTTATTTATTTCAGGTTGGTATCGAGGTGAGAAACGGAGTATGAAATTCGCAGTACCGAGAATTTGGCGAGAGCCAAGAGACCACGCTAATGACTGTTATTTTTGCGTAGTAAATCCAGTTAAAAGACATAGAGGCAAAAATGCGAAACCCATCGAATATCCTGACCTTGCTTCATCTTCTGCTCCAATCTCACATAGCCCACAACTTCCAGTAACTGAACCTCCTAAAAAATTGTCTCAGTCAAGCTCATCTCACAGTTCAAATAAAAATATTGCATATGAAGAATTTGTACTGTCACAGGAACCAGCGAAACCCCATTTTCATACCTCAGAAGACTTTAATGACTTAATAAGAGATTCGAATTTGCCGAAGAGTAAGGCAGAGGTTTTGGGTTCTCGTTTGAAGCAATGGAATTTTCTTATTGATGTCAAAATAACAGATCAACGAAGTCGGCATGAGATATTTGCTACGTTCTTCACCAAAGAAGATGGACTTTGTTATTGTAACGATATAAGAGGTTTGTTTCAAGCAATTGGGATGCCCTGTGTTCCCAGTGAATGGCGTTTATTTATTGACAGCTCGACGAAAAGCTTAAAAGCCGTTTTATTACATAACGGAAATAAATTTCCATCTCTTCCAGTCGCTAATTCTGTACATCTAAAAGAAAACTATGAAAGTGTTAAAATTTGACTCGAAGCTTTAAAATATCAAGAGTATAAGTGGCAGTTCATTGGAGATTTTAAGATGGTAGGATTTTTAATGGGTTAATTGGGTGGATATACAAAATATCCGTGTTATCTCTGTTTGTGGGATAGTAGAGCGGATGCTCAACGCTATGTTCAACGATCATGGCCACTAAGACCGGAATTTTGTGTTGGAAAACAAAACGTTAAATGTGAATCTATTGCTGAGCCTGAAAATATATTAATGCCGCCTTTACACATCAAGTTAGGGCTTATGAAACAATTCGTAAAAAAGCTAGATGAAAAATCTGAAGCTTTTACATTTTTTAAAAAACTTTTTTCCAAAGTTGTCAGAAGCAAAGGTTTTAAAGCTGGAATTTTTGTTGGTTTACAAATTAAACAAATGTGAAAAATTTCCAAAATTACTTTCTAGTGCTCAAAAAAAAGTTGGAATAGTTTTAAAGCTGTAGTCTCTGGATTTTTAGGGAATAACAAAGTTGAAAATTACTAAGAGCTAGTTTGAAAACATGTTAGAAAACTTTAAAACCATGGGTTGCAGAATGTCTCTAAAAGTACATATGCTGCATGCTCATTTAGATAAATGTGAAAACAACATGGGGGCGTACTCAGAAGAACAAGAAGAACTTTTTCATCAAGATATTATGAACTGCGAACAACGTTATCAGGGCCAATACAACGAAAATATGATAGCGGACTACATTTGGGGTTTAGTGAGAGAAAGTACTTATGAACATAAAAGAAAAAGTAATAGGGTTCACTTTTAAACTTTTTTCCACTATTTTCTAATTTGATATGATAGTAAAAGTTGATAAAAATCATATATAAATATATTTGTTTCGATTTATCAATAAATAAAAATTTAAACTATGGACTTTCTAAAATACTGTTCAACCGTTCTCCTGGATACAAAAGCAAACATTTTCAGGCCATACAGTCCCTGGCCAAATTATTAGACGCACTGCAAGATTTCATGTAAAATATTAATTACCGAGTGATATTGTACCGTTTTATTATTTTAAATTGATTTGTTTTTTATTTTTTATATTATCCAATCAATTACCTATTTATTTGACATAAATAAAACAGCATTAATTTAGAAAAGCATAAGTTTATTAAGTTTTAAAGAAAAGTGAAATTAATGTTAGTAAAAGTCAATATTTAGTTGAGCCACCTTTAGCCGCTATCAAAGCTTTAATTCTGCACGGCATGCCATCAATGCAAGATTGTACTGTCTCCTGCATTTGAGGATGATGATTCCACACATGAATAATCTTTTCTAGGAACTGGGTTTTGTTGGTAATCACATCTTTAGTCACTTCTCTTTTCATCAGCTCCCACACATTTTCAATGGGGTTCATATCAGGGCCAATCCAACAGAGGGATATTTTTTTCTGCCAAAAAAGCTTTAACAGACCGAGCAGTGTGGCAGGGAGCTCCATCTTGCATGAAAGTGAATGGTTCCCCATTTGGAAACCATTCTCTGAGCTGCGGAATCAACCGATTTTGTAATACTTCTTTGTACTGATCTTGCCTCATTATTCCTTTGACGACGTACAGACGTCCAGTGCCCTTGCCGCTGATGACTGACCAAATCATCACTTTGGTGGGATGTTTAACCGTCGGGACGACACAATCAGGATGAAACTTTTCTTCATGACGACGACGCACATACTGAGCTTTATTCTGCAAAATTTCGAATGTGCTTTCGTCACTGAAGCAGACCTGTCAAAAATAGGAAAAATATATAAACTTCCATGTTTATTTGCTTTATTTAACTGAAAATGATAATAATGTATCAATTATTGATTAAATTGCTGTATCTTACCGATCTCCAGAAGTCCACATCTTTGTCTTGCCATTGTTTGGTCCACTTTAGGCGCTTTGCTTTCATTGCAGCTGTTAACTTGGGCTTCCTGGCGGGGGCGACAGGCCTTAAAATCTAATTCTTTCAATTTTCTTCGAACAGTGCGCTCAGAAGCATTTACACTAGCATCCTGGAGTTGTGATTTTATTACCTTTGTGGTAGCAAATCTGTTTTCTACACAAATTTTCTTCAAACATCTCTCTGACCGTGGAGTGAAAATTGGTTTTCTACCGCGTCTTTTCTTTCTTTTCGGGCTTAATTCCTTCCCTGACTCAATTTTCTTTTTTATGCGGCGTACACTAGCTTCAGAAACCTCCAATCTTCGTGATATTTCTCGGTTTGTAAATGTTTTCGCAATCACAAGGGCCTTCACTTCAGCTTTTTTACGTGGTGAAAGATCGCCTTTTCTACCCATAATGAAAATAGTCCAATTACTTTTTTAAAACACTGCATACAAAATAAACTAATAACTGAGTAGTATAAAACTGTTAAACAAACAATCACAGTCCATAAAGCCACAGAAACACGTCCGTACCTGACTCGATTCCGATCGCGACTGATACAGGTTTGTACTTGTTTATGTTCATGTATCACTTTGTCAACACAGTGTTGCCATATGTTAAAAATAAATACAAATATGTAATCTACAACAATTCTTTTAAATAAAAATCAATAATATTGTAGTTTAAATATACCATTATTGCATAAAAACTCTTAAGAAACATAAAATTACTAAAAAAAATACAGTGCGTCTAATAATTTGGCCAGGGACTGTACATTTGGGGTTTAGTGAGAGAAGGTACTTATGAACATGAAAGAAAAACTAATAGGGTTCACTTTTAAACTTTTTTCCACTATTTTGTAATTTGATATGATAGTAAAAGTTGATAAAAATCGTATATAAATATATTTGTTTCGATTTATCCATAAATAAAAATTTAAACTATGGATTTACTAAAATACTGTTCAACCGTTCTCCTGGATACAAAAGCAAACTTTTTCAGGCCATATATATTTTTTTCGTCTAACTGTCGACAAATCTATCGAAATTTCATACCCTCTTATCAAAGTCAAAATTCATGTTGACCTGGGTTATTAATAGAGTTAACAATAAGGTTTTAAAACACGAGAAATTAAAAAACTAATCTATTAGATTGTTCCTTCAAAACCACCTTTCAATAACACTAAAACAATTCCTGCAGAATATTCAAGAAAATTCCTTTAGACACGCGACCCAATGTCATACGAAATTAAATCATCTCCAGTAACTTTCGATAGCGCCACCGGATAACTCCGCAAATTCCGCCATATCTCCTCTAATGCAATTATCAAGTTTCATGCAAAGACTTAATCGTTCATGAATTCGTAGCTAAGTTCATTAAGGTGGTGGTCTAGAGAACGTTCGAGATGTTCCTTAGAACGTAAGCCGGCTTTTGTTTAGCATATTTTATTAAGTTTACTAGCGCAAGCGGGGTTGAAAATTAATTAAGAGTGATAGTTGGTGGCTTTGTTTTAACGTTTTAAATGAGTTTTGTATTAAAATATTGTTTTATAAAGATTAGATTCTTAATAAATAGCTTGATTATGGAAGCTCTGTTAGGAGCTATTAAAAGCAGCTATAATAGAGACTATACTCTTTGAAAGTGATGCATTGGTTGGTGAATTTCTTTTCGACACCTTCATCATCAACACCTGTATATCACGGGGCTTCTTAATGCGTCTATCAAGTAAGGATGTGACCCCCTGTATTCTTGAAAAAATGGGTTTCGAGAACATTCTTTGGTGTGCTAAAAACGGTACGATTACCTTAGTAAGGTGTCCGATCGCCTCCTGCATCAATAATCGCCTGACATGTTCGAAGCATGCTGTCGACGAGATTTTCTGACAAGGTAACTAAGTCAAAGGCCTCAGAATCATTTCTCTGAGCTTTCTCTTTACAAGGGACTAGACGTTTCAATAGGGTTGGCGCCCAGCGATGAGGGCCAGTCTAGTATCTTATCGTGGGCCTAAAAGAGCCTCTTCGCGACGTGATTTTCGCCCAGAAAGAGGGAAGATATCATCGAATGGTCTCATGAGACACATTCAAATCCTCCTTGACGCAGCGTCAATTTTGGATCCCATTAAAATAAAGACACGATTCGTTTTTCGACTTTCGGACTGACCTTGTCCATCGAGCCACGTTATGGCAAGTCGTCGACATTTTTCGACTCGTTGAAACGATTTACCCACTTCATCACAAATGACATCGACTTTTTAATATATTTAGCGGCCCGCAGAATGTATTACAGTAGAACCCCGATTAACCGAGTCGCGATTATCCGAGCTCCGGATGAACCGAGCCAATCTAAAAACCTGATTATCCGAGGTACGCGCGTCTATACTGCGTATTAACCGAGCTTCTAAAATATGTATGTACGAGGCTGGTTTGAAAAGTCCGTGCAAAGTCCGAGAGATGGCACCACCGGCCCGTATCGAGGTCATGTTTAGTTAGTAGCATCTCTTGAATGAACGCACACCAAGTTTCAGCCATATTGGTATATTTCTTTGTGTTTGGCATTCGTGTGAATCAAGGAAGTCGAGTGATTTTCAAGAAATGGACAAAAAAGAATTTCGTGTGGTGATTAAACATTACTTTATGAAAGGCAAAACGCCTCAGGAAACTAAAGAGAAGCTTGATAAACATTATGGTGACTCTGCACCTTCGATTAGAACAGTTTATAAGTGGTTTCAAAATTTTCGGACTGACCATATGGGCACAAGTGACGCTGAACGTTCTGGACGGCCTGTGGAGGTTACGACTCCAGAAATCATTGATTAAATCCATGATATGGTGATGGATGACAGAAGAGTTGAGGTGCGTGAGATTGCTAGTCCTGTGGGCATCTCGACTGAACGGGTACATAATATTTTGCATAAACATTTGGACATGAGAAAGCTATCCGCAAGATGGGTGCCGCGATTGCTCACGCTTGACCAAAAACGGAATCGTGTGAAGTGTTGCGAGGATGGTTTGCAGCTGTTCCAGAAGAATCCGGAGGACTTTAAGCGTCGTTTCGTCACCGTAAATGAAACATGGATACATTACTATACTCCTGAGACCAAACAACAATCTAAACAATGGGTTACCAAGGGGGAATCTGCACCAAAAAAAGGCGAAGACCGTTCCTTCGGCCGGAAAGGTTATGGCGACTGTCTTTCGGGATTCGCAAGGGATAATCCTCATCGACTATCTGGAAAAGGGTAAAACTATTACAGGTGAATATTATTCATCGTTATTGGACCGTTTGAAAACCGAGCTGCAAGAAAAACGCTCGCGATTGGCCCACAAGAAAGTCCTTTTCCATCACGACAACGCACCAGCACACACCTCAGCAGTTGTCGCAAAATTAATGGAAATAGAATTCCAACTCGTTTCACATCCCCTCTATTCTCCAGCCTTGGCTTCTCGGACTACTATTTGTTCCCCAATTTGAAGAAATGGCTGGCGGGACAAAGATTTTATTCAAACGAGGAGGTGATTGCAGACACTAATGGATATTTTGCAGACTTGGACAAATCCTATTATTCGGAAGGGATCAACAAACTAGAACATCGTTGGACGAAGTGTATAAGCCTAAAAGGAGACTATGTCGAAAAATAAAAAAGGTTTACCCCAAACACATAAGTAGTTTTTATTTTTGCACGGACTTTTCAAACCAGCCTCGTACATATTTCCATTTAAAATCGTCGGGGCCTTCGGGGATCCCCCTGGCCCGTGTAAGGGGTTCCCCTATTTATGTTTTTCGACTCTTTCAGCATGTAAGTTTGCGTGAATGCAGTGCGTTATAGCGTTTACTACCGAGAAGTACGAGTATACTTACATAATTTATTTCGTTGGAGTTCTGGTAGTTAAGTGTAATTAATACGAACTGCTTTGTTTGAATTTTTGTTTGTCGTATTATAGTGGAGCAAAACAAGCGTAAAAGAATCGTCGTTCCTATTGAAGAAAAATTAAAAGCCATCAGAAGAACTGAAGCAGGAGAGACAATTATAGTTGTTGCACGAGATTATGGAGTAAGTGAGGTAACAGTTGGAGATTGGAAAAGAAACTGCATAAAAATAGAAGGGTGGTGTATAAATCAAGCCTCCTCGTCCTCAGGAATAGAAATCAAAAGGTGTGCCTCTATCAGGTCCAATTTTACAACAAAAAGCATTAATAATTAGTAGGCAATTCCCAGAGATAGATCAGTTTACCGCCAGTTCTGGATGGCTTGACCGCTGGAAAAAAAAAAAACGGTACGGTGTACGACAACTGACTGTATGTGGTGAAAAACTTTCTGCTGATGTGTCATCAATTGAGAAGTTTAAGCAGAACTTTAAAAAAGCAAATTGAAGATTGTGGATACACATGTGATCGAATTTACAACTGTGACGAAACTGGTCTGAATTATAAAATGCTTCCATCAAAAACATTGGCATCTTGACAGGAAAAATCAGCTCCTGGGCACAAATGAAGTAAGGAAAGATTAACTATAATGGTATGTTTCAATGCATCTGTCAAGGACAAAAGCCCACTGATGGTGATTGGCAAGTTTGCATGTCCAAGAGCTTTAAAAGACATCTCACCCAAAGCCCTACCAGTATATTACAAAAGTCAGAAGAGCGCATGGATGGATGCGACCTTATTTACTAACTGGTTTGAAGAAGAGTTCGTGCCATCTGTGACTAAATTTTTGAACAGAAGCCGTCTTCCTATTAAAGCAATTTTGTTAATGGATAATGCCTCCTTTCACCCTGGAGAAGGACTTCATGTGGGCGAAATTGTTGTAAAATTTTTTCCTCCAAATGTAACCAGCATAATGCAACCTCGAAAACATTAAAAAAAATTATAGGCATATTCTAACATCTGTTAGAATACACAAAAAAGGAGGATATTATCAATGGGATGAGAAAGGTTACACTGAAAAATGTTATTTACTGGGTAAGTAAGCCTTTTCGTAGTCCACTAATATGAACATAAGGATCTTATTATATTCTATACATTTTTCGATGAGGACTTTAGCTGCAAGCAGATGGCTCGATGAATGGTTCGTAGCAAAAGGGGAAGATTTTTACTGGCGTGGTATTCACAAATTGCCCGAAAGACGGAAAAAATGTATAACAAGCTATGGAGCACACTTTGAATAAAGCACTTTTTATCATTCTTCCGAATTTAAGCTGTTTTTTTAGAAAAAAAATCCGCATTTTATACTTGTACACCTGGTAAATAGACATAAGTTCAGGCTAAATATTCAGAATTCTACCTTTTTTACACGTCAAGCAAATAAGATCTCGTATGTCTCCTTATCATTTAATCTGAAATATAACAAGGTATTTCATAAGGTAGGCCTCATTTGACTGACTCATAAGTCATCAGACAATTTGAGGAATATCTTAAGAAATCCCAAAGATAAGATTCCCAATTGTAAGAAAAGTGACATGTATGAAATTAGTTGTAATGATTGCGACAAAAAGTATGTTAGACAAACTAGAAGGTTAATTAAAATACGATTTAAAGAACATTTAGCCTATTTAAAATGCGGTAGAACAGAAAAGTCTAACATTGCCGAACATGCCCTTGAAGCTGATCATACTGTAACATTAGATAATCTAAGATTAATTAAAGATGTATCCTATAGGAAATTGTTGAACGCATATGAAAATATGGAAATTATAAAATGTGAAAGTAGTTTAAATAAAGACAGGGAGCCTATTCCTTATAGTCCTCTCTACTGGTTACTTGACCAGAACTGATGGCCCAGCCGATGTAATTAATTCCGTTTGAGTAATTTATATGTTAGGCTAGGTATAAATAAGGTAGATTTGTAGTTTAGCTTTAGTCAATCATCACTCCTGATGAAGCTAACATTGTTAGCGAAATGCGCGTCGAGGGCAAAAATAAAGTGTTTGGTGTGGTGGTGATATACCATATACTGAGTGGTAGGAAGCTTTACATTCCACAGCAACTATTAATTCTGTATAAAACTTAAATGGAATACTGCTTCCATTTTTGGAGCTCCGCTCCCAAACAGACGCTGTCTTTGTTGGATCCTAAAATTGGTTGCCTGATTCAAGGTCTAGAACTTACGGTTATCACTCCTCTTACAAACTTTTTCAAGCAGTCTTTTGTATGGAAATTCTCCTCCCTTTGGAATTATTTGCCCAGGACTATGTTTCCCATCGAGTATAATTTACAGACCAACGTGTATCGCTTTTTTTTCTGCACATGCGTTGCTCCTGTAGTTCGTTAGGGATTTCCCTGTAGCGCGTGCGCTATGCCCATAAACTCTCCTGAAAAATTAAGCCTCTCAAGGCGCAATTTGTTTGGATTCTGAAAATTATTCCTAATGACTACGAAATCAATCAAAAATTGAAACGCTGAATTCGTCAGATGAGTCACTCCAACTTTGATTATTTTTACCGATTTTTTTGATCCGGCCTCGAATTATTTATTTTGTCTTTAAAATACCTTAAAAAACTCTTCTGTTCTGTACAAACGAATCGCAAATATCTCAAAATCTTCTTCTCTCTCGTTCAAAGGGACGATATACAACAATGAGCAGATAGTACTTGAGCGTCTATATTCCGAATACGGGCATTTTTTCCTCTTTTGTCCGTTTCGAATTTCTTGCTTTGTTCTCTCTGTGTGTTCTTTCTGCGTTTTTGTGATAGATATCCGTGGGTAGGTAGGGGGAGACTGGGTAAACATATTTTTTGTGATAAAATGGTCGTTTGTTCCATACCCTGTGCAGAAATCTGCCTGCTGTTTTGAAAGAAAGAAAGAGGGACCAGAGCAACACTTTAAATATCAAGTCCTTGTTAACAATCAGCCATATTGTTTATTTGTTTTATTTACCAGTGGCAGAGTAAAAACAATATTGTCGTTTCATTCGTTTTAGCATTTCTTTAGGATCGATCTTTTACGTTATTTTTGACATCCGCTATTTAAGATCAATTTTCTTCAAATGGTCTTACTACAAGGGTGTGCCAATTTTAATATATTAAGTTATTTCCATAACACAATGTATATTCAAAAACTGATAGTGTTATGTAAAAGTTATATTATAAAGATAAAATTTAAATTTTACAAATAGTAAAAAATCCTGAGCTGTGTCCCTTAAGTCATAAAAATTTCGTATTTCCACTGTTTTTTTTTCCACACCCTTATCTAACGGTAGTTACTGCAGTTTATTTATAAAATTAATTTCACTTACGTTGTTCCCTTTTGTTTTCCTCCAAACAAAAAGTACGGCGCAACATTAAATTAATGATGAACAAACAAAAAACGAACGAACTCTTTCAAACATATACTCCGTTGAAGTAATAAAGGACATACGAGGGTGAATTGAAAAGTCTTGTATGAGTCAAAGTAAATAACATTTTTTACAAAAACACAAACTTATTTTTCAACATATCATCTGTCCAGTAAAACGGGCCGTGATAATTGATTTTTGGTAGATGCAAGTCTAGCGATTTAAGAAAAAATCGGTAGAGGGACCCTTTGTCTATGACACATAAAGGTATCAGTCGATTTCGAACTTTCGTCGAACTCACGTAAAATCCAAAATGAGTTCCACGACTTTCCAAAACGTGGCTCGGTAGGCAAAGTCAGTCCGAAAGTCTAAAAACGAATCGTGTCTTTATTTTCACGGGACTAGAAATTGACGCTGTGTCAAGGAGAGGCAAAATTAAGAAAATCTGGTTTGAATGTGTCCCATCAGACCATTCGACAACATCTTCGTGCTCATGATGTCACCTTTCGAAGCACGTTGAAGAAACCCTTGCTAGGCGAAAATTACTTCGCGAAGCGGCTCGCTTGGGCCCACTATAAGATATTAGAATGGCTCTCACAATCGCCGGACGCCAACCCTATTAAAAATGTTTGGTCCCTTATAAACACAAAGCTCAGAAAAAAACCATCACTCAGGAACAGGAAAAAAAACGGAAAGATTTTCAAATGCATCATGCAGACGATTGTGAAAAAGACGTCATCAGGAGAAAAATATATTCTATGTATGAAGAGCAGAGCAAATAAAACTAAGGCTGGTGCAGGACGGGACCAATATACATTGTGGCAGATCAACCCTTCACAGAATTCTCTTAAGAATGGGATTCATGTTCCGAAAAATAAACAAAAGGCAAGTAGTGATGAAGTCACAAAGATTACGTATCTTGCGACATACTTATTTACAAGAAATTAAAAAGTATCGATCAGAGAATTGGCCAAGAATTTACCTTGACGAAACATGGTTCGATACCCATAACTCTGTGCAAAAAGGGTAAAGCTAAACGAATAATCATTTTGCATGCTGGATCTGAAAAGGGCTGGGTTTCAAATTGTCTACTATTATCTGCAAAAAACATAAATGATTCTAGTTTGGACTATCACGAAGACACAACCGCAGAACTTTTTGAAAATTGGTTTCAAAATTCCCTTTTGCCAAACAGAGTGTTATAGTTATGGACAATGCAAGTTACCATAGTCGCCTACTAAATAAGGTTTCTAATGCAGCCAACACCAAATCGAAAATACAGGAATATATGTTAGAAAATGACATTTATTTTGACTTTAGTTATAAAAAAAGTGATCTTTTGGAAGTTTTGAAAGACTATAAAGTGAAAAAAGAAATATGTTTGTGACAGTATGGCTGAGAAAATATGACACACTGTTTTGCGTCTTCCTCCGTATTATTGTGTGTTTAATCCAACCGAACATATTTGGCATCAAGTTAAATCAAAAATAAGGGCACAAAATATTTCTCCTACTTTAAGAGTGTCAGTGGTTCAATTAGTAAAAAAAGTTATAAATGATATACCACGTTGTTAAAGTTGAGGATTTATATATTTAATAAATAATATAAAACCACTTATAATTACTTCAGCTGATGAGAGTGATAGTGAAACCGAATTAGGCTTAAGTTAAAATATATTTTTATTTATACAATATGTCCCCTCTTGTAAACCTCATTCATTCAGACTGTATATTTGTACTTCTTATCCATTTGTTTTTACATGCATCTATAAATAAACATCTCCAAAAACACTTATAATTTTATTTATTTGCATTAAAGAATAAAATTCTTAAGTCCATCTTGCAACCTGTCATAAAAAAATGGTCAGAATTTTTATATTGCTCACTTAAACGGCAAAAATCAGGATCTTATATTTTAGGACAGGCTATACTAATATTAATATATTAAGTTATTTCCATAACACCCTGTATATGCAAAAACTGATAGTGTTATGCAAAAGTTATATTATAAAGATAGATAGATCCAAGCCTCTCTATCGTCTGCTATCTCTTCGTCCATTCCTCGTGACCTCATGGCCTGTCTCATATCTTCATTTCAGGATCTACATGATCGTCCTTTTTTATTTCTTCCCGGTGGTTTCCATGTCAAGAGCCTTTTGGGCCATCTTGTATCGTTCATTCTGAGTAGGTGTCCAAACCATTTTAATCTTCTATTTTCTATTATTTGTATAATTGTTTCTGTTGCTGCTGTTCTGTTGCGTATTTCTTGGTTTGTTATGTGTTGGAATTTGGACACTCCGGCGCTTCTTCTCAAGTAATCCATCTCTATCGTCGTTATTTTTCTTTTATCCTTTTCTTTTATTAGCCACAGTTCACTACTATAACTTAAAACCGATTCTACCATTGTTCCTCCAATTCTCTTTTTGTTTTGTGTAGTTATGTTTTGATCCCATCATATTGAGTTAAGAGCTCCTATGATCCTCCTGGCTTTTTGTATTTTATTCTGTATTTCCTTTTTACCTCTACCATTTTTGTTGTCAATCAGTACTCCTAGATATTTAAATTCCTTGACTTGTTTGACATGTGTATCGTTGTTAATTAAGACATCAAATTCTATTTTCGAGTTCACAACCATATACTCCGTCTTTTCAAGGCTCACCTCCAGTCCCCATTCCTTGTAGTCTGTGTATAATCTCTTCAATACATATTCCATATCGAATGCATCTTGTGTCATTATTACTTGGTCGTCTACAAAGTTTAACTATAATAGGTATTTATCACTAATGGGGATGCCCATGCTTTGGCAAGTGCGGTTCCATTTCTTTAGAGCGTTCTCTACAAAATATATTAAATAAGATTGGTGAAAGGCAACACTCTTATCTTAGACCTTTTGTAATGTGGATAGCGTCCAAGAGATAGCGTCCTTGTTTCACATATCCTATATTTTCATTATATAACTCTTTTATTGCTGTTATCATCCCTTCTTTTATCCCTACTGTTCTCAAGATATGCCAAAGTTTATTTCTCGGTACACTATCATATGCCTTCTTAAGATCTATAAAGGTCATATGTATTTCGTCATCTTTGTGGATCTTTTTTTCTATCAATTGTGGTAAAGTAAACAAGTTGTCTGTACACGACCGGCCCGGAGTAAATCCGCTTTGGTTTTCGGATATCTTTCCTTTAATTGTTTCTCTTATTCTATTCTGCAATATTTTACCGTACAGTTTGCTCATAGTGCTTGTAACGCATATACCTCTATAATTATTAGGGTCTTTTCTATTTCCTTTCTTATAGATTGATGAAATGTAACTTTTTTCCATTCGGTAGGTGTTCTTCCTTGTGATATGCGCATGCTGAACAATATGAACACCGAATAAGACAATCAGATAATAAATCTAAGTGTATGTGGAGTATATGCAAAGAAATTAATGGATTAGGGGACTAACCGTGATATAAAAGTGCCGGGTTTACCGGAACAAATCGCCACTAATTATAACAACTTCCTACTATCGATTGTACCAGATTTAGTAAATAACCTAACAAAAATTCCATTTAGTTCAAAAATTAATGATAATATAAGTTCAATATTTCTGAATACTGTAACACCAAGCGAAATTTGTGAGATAACAGAGAAAATAAAAAATAAACACAGCAGTGGAATTGATGAGATTCCAACCAGCATTGTAAAAAGTTCAGCGACCGAGTTGAAAAATGTCTTATGTTATATTATAAATAATTCGTTCGAGTTTGGAATATTCCCTGATAATCTAAAAGTAGCATTAATAAAACCTTGCTTTAAAAGAGGGTATCCAGAAATGTTGGACAACTACAGACCTATAAGTCTGCTACCAGGCTTCTCTAAGATTTTTGAATATGCAATGAGCACCAGAATAATAAATTTTTTTAAACAAAATAATTTATTTAGTCCTTGTCAGCATGGGTTTTTAAAGGGTAAATCAACTCAAACAGCCATTTTTGCCTTCATTAAAAATATTCTTGAGCATCTGGAAAAGGGAGATCTTACTCTTGCTATGCTACTAGATTTAACAAAAGCTTACGATTGCCTAGATAGAGAATTACTTATTTTAAAAGCTAAAAATATGGAATAAGGGGTAATGCATTAAAATGGCTTAAATCGTATGTAAATAATAGAATGCAATCGGTGACCGTAACTAAAAATGGTAAAACTGCATATTCAAAAATCTTAGCTAATGATGTGGGAATCGCACAAGGGAGCATATTGGGCCCAATCCTATTCATCATTTTTATAAGCGATCTTTACCTATTACTGGAGTCTCCAAATCAGCATATTGTAAAGTATGCAGATGATACAAATTTAATTATTAGCTGTAAGACTCTAGAAGATCTCATAACCAAAGCAAAAGAATTTTTTGATAGGGTGACTGATTGGTTTTGCACAAATAAATTGATTGTAAATAAAGAAAAAACAAATCTTCTTTTGTTTAAAACAAAACAGTCAAATATTGCTGTGCCAGGACAAATTGATTTGGATAATGAAAAATTTGAACTAACCCAACATGCTAAATTTTTGGAAATTTACTTAAATGAACATTTGGACTGGTCATATCAAATAACCCAATTATGTAAGAAATTAAACTCAGTGTGTTATGGTATAAGGGTTTTGAGTAAATATTTGAACGAAACTTCTCTCAGAATATTATATTATACCAATTTTGAATCGGTATGGTATTATATTTTGGGGAAGGGATATGGTAGAAAATGTCTTTATTATTCAAAAACGAGTTTTGAAAATCGTAAAAAAATGAATTATCGACAAAGCCGTAGATCGGTGTTTAAAGATATGGGCATGATGACAGTGTATGCGATATATATTTACGAAAACTTAATGTTTTTCTTTCAAAATAAAAATCTATTTGAATTTAAATCAGAACATGTCTATAACACTAGAACAATGGATTTTAAATATTTAATGCATAGACTTACAATTACTGAAAAATCGCCCCTTTATATGTGTGGAAATTTATGGAATGCTCTACCAAACCAAATCAAAAGTATTAACTCTATCAAAAGATTCAAAGCAGAGATTAAGAATTTATTAATAACCGCAGAACCATATAGGCTTAGGGATTTTTGTCCGGATTTGTAATTATTTGTTATATTTTCTTTATTTTGACGTCATTTCGTTTCATATACCATGTATATTGATTTGAAATAAAGCATTTATTTATTTATTTATTTATTTATACAATTATTAATTAAGCTAGTTATTGTTCTCCACATGGTTATACCTCCATTTTTAATCATTTCTGCAAAGATATCACCTGGTCCGGCTGCTCTTCCATTCTTCATCGTTTTTAGATTTGCTTGTCCTTCCTCCATGGTTTTTTATTATATATTATAGAGATAAAACTTAAATTTTACAAACAGTAAAAAATCCTGAGTCATAAAAATTTCGTATTTCCACTGTTTTTTTTTTCCACACCCTTATCTAACGGTAGTTACTGCAGTTTATTTATAAAATTAATTTCACTTACGTTGTTCCCTTTTGTTTTCCTCCAAACAAAAAGTACGGCGCAACATTAAATTAATGATGAACGAACAAAAAACGAACGAACTCTTTCAAAGGAAAATAAATACAAAGTACGAGGCGATTTATTTTCAACAGCCCAAATGAATTACCACTGTGGCGTAGATTCCACATCTTTAGATTTAAATAAAGTTGAAAAATAGGTACATAAACCAAAACATGCATCGTAAACATATACTCGGTTGAAGTAATAAAGGACATACGAGGGTGGATTGAAAAGTCTTGTATAAATCAAAGTAAATAACATTTTTTACAAAAACACAAACTTATTTTTCAACATACCATCTGTCCAGAAAAAACGGGCCGTGATAATTGATTTTTGGTAGATGCGAGTCTAGCGATTTAAGAAAAAATCGGTAGAGGGACCCTTTATCTATGACGCATAAAGGTATCAGTCGACTCCGAACTTACGTCGAACTCACGTAAAATCCAAAATGAGCTCCACGACTTGCCAAAACGTGGCTAGGTAGGCAAAGTCACTCCGAAAGTCTAAAAACGAATCGTGTCTTTATTTTCACGGGACTAGAAATTGACGCTGTGTCAAGGAGAGGCAAAATTAAGAAAATCTGGTTTGAATGTGTCCAAGGAGACCATTCGACAACATCTTCGTGCTCATGATGTCACCTTTCGAAGCACGTTGAAGAAACCCTTGCTAAGCGAAAATTACTTCGCGAAGCGGCTCGCTTGGGCCCACTATAAGATATTAGAATGGCTCTCACAATCGCCGGACGCCAACCCTATTAAAAATATTTGGTCCCTTGTAAAGAGAAAGCTCAGAAAAAAGGCCCCGAGGATTTTGACTCAGTTGTCTCGCGAGATCCGAAAAATTTGCAGCGTATGCAGAAAATCTCGTCGGCAGCACGCCTCGAAGATGCCAGATGTCAGGAGATTATTGATGCTGGAGGCGATTGAACAACTTCCTAAGGTAATTGCGCCGTTGTTATCACATCATAGAATACATTGATGGCAAAAAATATTATCGAAACACATTTTTTCAAAAATACGAAAGGTCACGTTTTTATTTGACAAGGTGTAATCCATATTGAGCTCAATACGTTTGCAGCAAGAGTACAATTTTTTAAAATTTCCTATAGTGTAAATAATACTTAAACATAATGAATGTAAAAATTTAAACCTAAACTAGATATAAGGAATTAATAACGGGTCAAGTGCAAGTTGAACTTGCGCAATTATTGTTCCATACGTTGATTGCTTTTCAAATAAAAAAAATTTGTTACGGAGGTATAAAAAGATCAGTGACTTCACAAAACACACCCCAAATGAGTTTTCAACAAAGTTTGTTTGCGATCTTTACTGAAAACTGATGATCTTGAAATTTTTGTTTTTTTTTTATTTACCAGATAAATTATTAAAGGTAATGCCCTAGTCATAATTTTCGTTCAATCTACACCCTGTGGAGAATGTACCAGAATTTTTTCAAAATTTTTTGATAAGTACTTTTCGAGATAAGGCGGGTGGACAGCGATTTTTCACGATTTTTTAAAAATAATACAAAGAAAAGTGCTCGCAAGTATTACATTATATATATATTTTTTACTCGTGTTTTTACAAGCTTTCATTTGACACTACACTCGATGACCTAGTAAAAAAATTTTTTTTTCATTTCCGATTTCACCCCCCAAAACTAACCCCTTAAGTCAAAATTTAACTTTCAAAACTAGATGGCTCTGATGAGGCCATCAATTCCCATATTATTACCAAATTTCAACTTTCTATGACAAATAGTTTCGGAAAAAATCGGGTGTGACAGACGGGCAGACGGGCAGACAGACGGACAGACACCGAAGTCTTCTTATAAGTGTTCCATACAGAACACTTAAAAGATGTTTTGAACCGTACATAATACTCATTTACAGTACATATCACCTCTTCATTCGTCGAAAATTTGTTCTCTCCAAGCCAATGTTTGAGGATAGGAAGCAAAAAAAAAAAATCACTTTGAGGCCAAATCTGGTAAAGAGGGTTAGTGGGGAATTATTCCAAGTCCCGCTCGTGGACCTTTGCCATTGCAAAGTCAGATGTGTGAACAGGTGCATGATTCTGGTGAAGGAATACTCTCACTTCTGCATCAACTTACTTTTCCAATTTTCCAATAACTTTGCCTAACAAGAGCCAGCCACTGTCTTACCTTTTTAGTGTTCCGTACGGAACACTTATAAGATCACTTCGGTGTCTGTCTGTCTGTCTGTCTGTCTGTCTGTCTGTCTGTCTGTCTGTCTGTCTGTCTGTCTGTCTGTATCTGTCTGTCACACCCGATTTTCTCCGAAACTATTTGACATAGAAAGGTGAAATTTGGTAGTAATATAGGAATTGATGGCCTCATCAGAGCCATGTAGTTTTGAGAATTAAATTTTGACTTAAGGGGTTAGTTTTGGGGGATGAAGTCGGAAATGAAAAAAAAAATTTTTTACTAGGTCATCGAGTGTGGTGTCAAATAAAAGCTTGTGAAAACACGAGTAAAAAATATATATATAATATTATACTTGCGCGCACTTTTCTTTGTATTATTTTTAAAAATTCGCGAAAAACCGCTGTCCCGGGCCTTATCTCAAAAAGTACTTATCAAAAAAATTTCGAAAAAATTCTGGAATATTCTCTACGGGGTGTAGATTGAACGAAAATTATCACGAGTGCATTACCTTTAATAGTTTATACGGTATATAAAAAAAAAACCAAAATTTCAAGGTCATCAGATTTCAGTAAAGATTGGAAACAAACTTTGTTGAAAACTCATTTGGGGTGTGTTTTGTGAAGTCACTGATCATTTTATACCACCGTAACATAAGTTTTGACTTAAGGGGTTCGTTTTGAGGGGTGAAATCGGAAGTGAAAAAAAATTTTTTTTACTAGGTCATCGAGTGTGGTGTCAAATGAAAGCTTGTAAAACACGAGTAATATATATATATATATATATATATATATATATATATACATATATATAAATATATATTTATATATATATATATATATATATATATATATATATATATATATATATATAATGTAATACTTGCGCACACTTTTCTTCGTATTACTTTTAAAAAATCGCTGTCCCCTACCTTATCTCGAAAAGTAATGACCAAAAAATTTTGAAAAAATTCTGGAATAATCTCCACGGGGTATAGATTGAACGAAAATTATCACGAGTGCATTACCTTTAATAATTTATTTGGTATATAAAAAAAAACAAAATTTCAAGGTCACCAGTTTTCAGTAAAGATTGGAAACAAACTTTGTTGAAAACTCATTTGAGGTGTGTTTTGTGAAGTCACTGATCATTTTATACCACCCTAACAAAAATTTTTATTTTAAAAACAATCAACGTACGGAACACTAATTGTGCAAGTTCAACTTGCACTTGACCGGTTTTTTTTAAGTAGTCAGTCATGATGATACCTTATCGCGAACATATACTCGGTTGAAGTATATGTTCGCGATATGGACATACGAGGGTGAATTGAAAGGTTTTGTAAAAATCAAGGTAAATAAAATTTTTGGGAAAAACAAAAACTTATTTTTCAGCATAATCTATATTGAACTAAGTACGTTTGTTCGTATTTCCTCAGAAAAAAAAGATGTTTTGAGCTGTGCATATTACTCATTTACAGTTCATTCAACGAAAATTTGTTCTGCCCAAGCTAGTTTTTGAGGCTAGGAAGCAAAAAAAGTCACTTTGGGGTAAAATCTGATGAATAGAGTTGGTGGGGAATTATTCCGAATCCCTTTCGTGGATCTTCGCCATTGCAATGTCAGATGTGTGAGCAGGTACATACTTTCGCTTCTGCATCAACTTACTTTGCCAATTTTCCAATAACTTTGCGTAATAAGTGCCAGTCACTGTCATACCTTACAGAACACTTATAAGATCACTTCGGTATCTGTCCGTGGTCGGTCCGACTGTCAATCTGTCGCACCCGATTTTCCCCGAAACTATTTGATACAGAAAGTTAAAATTTGGTACGAATATAGCAATTCATGGCCTCGTCAGAGCCGTGTAGTTCTAAAAGTTAAATTTTGACTTAAGAGGTTAGTTTCGGAGTGAGAAATCTGAAGTGAAAACAAATTTTTTTGCTATATCAAAGCGTCTAAGAAAACCAGTTCAAAAATATGTATAATGAAATACTTGCGTACTTTGTAATATTTTTAAAAAATTGCGAAAAATCGCTGTCCCCCCCCCCCCCCTTTATTTCGAAAAGTACTAATTAAAATACTTTGGAAAAATTCTGGAACATTCTCCACGAGATATAGATTGAATGGAAATTATCGCGAGTGTATTACCTTTAATAATTTATCTGGTATATAAAAAAAAATTCAAGGTCATCAGTTTTCAGTAAAAACTGGAAACAAACTTTGTTGAAAAGTCATTTGGGGTGTGTTTTGTAAAGTCACAGATAACTTTATACCTTCGTAACACTAATTGCGCAAGTTCAACTTGCACTTGACCGGTTATTTTACATAGTCAATCATGATGTTACCCTATCAGTTCCAAAAAACAGTTATCATCACTTTTCCCTTGGACAAAACTGTTTTCTCTTTTGTCGAGTCGCTGACACCTTCTCCACCTCACTGTTTTAACTGCCCTCTTATCTCCGTGGTGTAATTGTCTATCCACGTTTCATTTACAGTCACAAAACGGCGCCAGAATGCCTATTCGATTAGTGATATGTTTGGTCCATGAAATCTTCAGAATCTGGCTTTACACCCACCTCTCAAAGGGTTCAACTCTTTTCATTAATGTTTCCGTCATCGTCCACGATTCTACATACTACAGGGTGTCCCAAAATTCACGCAAAATTTGAATTTTGCGCCATTTGTATGGTAAAGTGTTGCCAACACTAAAAATGGAACGCTACACGAAAGAACAACGTGTTTTCATTGTTGAGCAATATTTTTAAAGTAATGAAAGTTTGGCAGCTACAGTTCGGAATTTTCGTCCAAAATATGGTCGGAATAGTGATTTAACCTCATCAACTATGAAGAGATTAATTGAAAAATTCAGGGAGACTGGATCAATTAGTAATCTTAAATGCTCCGGCCGTCCTTCAACAAGTCGTTCGATACAAAACATTGAAGCAGTGCGTGAGAGTGTTGCTGAGACTCCAAGAACATCAATTCGGCACCGTGGTCAAGAATTGGACATTTCGAGAAGTTCTCTACAGCGTATTCTCACGAAGATTTGCATCTTCATGCTTACAAAGTTCTGTTGTCTCAAGAACGGCCCACTGACCACACATAACGAAGAGAATTCGTTGAATGGATTATGGAACAACAACAAGAGGATACTGATTTTTCGAAGAAAATCATCTTCAGCGATGAGGCTCATTTCCATCAGATGGCTTCGTTAATCAACAAAATTGTCACATGTGAGGTTCAGACAGTGACTGTTGCATCCACAACGACCATTCTTCTTCGAAAATGCGATTGGCTAGGCAATAACAGTTAATGGTGTTCGTTATCGCGATATGATAATCCAGTTTTTTGTGCCTAAATTGCAAGATATGGATGTGGACGACATGTGGTTTCAACAAGACGATACCACATGCCATACAGCCCGAGAAACAATTCAATTACTGCATGAGTCATTCCCTGGTCGTGTAATATCCCGTTTTGGTGATCAGAATTGGCCGTCCAGATCATGCGATTTAACGCCGTTGGACTTTTTTCTTTGGGGTTTTTTTAAAATCGTTTTTTAAAGGTTTATGCCAACAAGCCCACGACCACCCACGACTTGAAGGAGGAAATTAAGCGCTGTATGAACGAAATTCAGCCACATTTATGCAAAACGGTAATGGAAAATTTCGAGAAAAGAATGCGTATATGCCAGCAAAGCCGTGGAGGCCATTTACCCGATATGTTATTCTATACATAACCCTATACAGTATACTTTGCGAATCAATAAAAAAAACTACAATTTTTAATTAAAAACCTGTGTTTTTGTCAAAATTACTTCTTGCGTGAATTTTGGGACACCCTTTAGTTGATTAAGCAGTACAATTAGGGTTCTCATTTTTTAGTGTTCCGTACGGAACACTTATAAGATGACTTCGGTGTTTGTCTGTCTGTCTGTCTGTCCGTCTGTCTGTCACACCCGATTTTCTCCGAAACTGTTTGACACAGAAAGTTGAAATTTGGAAATAATATAGGAATTGATGGCCTCATCAGAGCCGTGTAGTTGTGAAAGTTAAATTTTGACTTAAAGGGTTAATTTTGCGGGGTGAAATCGGAAGTGAAAAAAAAATTTTTTTACTAGGTCATCGAGTGTGGTGTCAAATGAAAGCTTGTGAAAACACGACTAAAAAATATATATATATAATGTAATACTTGCGCACACTTTTCTTTGTATTATTTTTAAAAAATCGCAAAAAATCGCTGTCCCCCCACCTTATCTCGAAAAGTACTGATCAAAAAATTTTGAAAAAATTCTGGACTATTCTCCACGGGGTGTAAATTGAACGAAAATTATCACGAGTGCATTAACTTTAATAATTTATCTGGTATATAAAAAAAAAAATTTCAAGGTCATCAGTTTTCAGTAAAGATTGGAAACAAACTTTGTTGAAAACTCATTTGGGGTGTGTTTTGCGAAGTCACTGATCATTTTATACCACCGTAACAAAAATTTTTGTTTTAAAAGCAATCGTACGGAACACTAGTTGTACAAGTTCGACTTGCACTTGACCGGTTATTTTTTAAATAATTATTAATATTTTTTAATTCTTCGAACGACTCCTTTTGAGTACGCCAATGTTAAAAATTTATAATAAGCATCAGTTCATCATCCCGTCAATTATATTTTTATTTTTTAAATCTGGAAGCATACTAATTGAGAAATTTTTATTGATTTTCTACTTTGCGGCAAATATATTATGGAAAATCTAATTTGCAAAGTGTAAAGTTTGATAAATTACCCGCGTACTTATTTACGATAATGATGTTTTGCTTCGTAACCTGATTTTTTTTTTCGAATTTAGAATGTCGTTGGCTTGAGTGGACTATAGACTCGAGTATAAAAGTAAAAATATTAATCAGTAAGTATACGCTAAATTAAACAGTTGCTTATTGAATTTTACTTTAATGGACTAATCAGAAACTTTGTTACGTTGTCACTGTAGCTTCTTCAACAGTGAATGTTCATAATCATTTTTAAAAAGCTGCAGTGACAACAAAACAAGTGTTTAATTTTTCGCATATGTACTAGTTATGGAGTTCCACTAAATAACCCAGTCGTCAGAGACAAATTTTGACGAAAAGCTCTCATTAAATGTTCAGGCTGCATTTTGGCATACAGGATGTAGAATATGACAAAAAAAGTTTGATGCTCTAAAGTGCACGCTAAGCCTTCAAATTTTGCGTGGTCATCTTTGGCTTTGTCAGAAAAAACTAAGTTTATTGGTAAAAGAATTTTTTTAATACCCTAAATAGGAAAAGAGTAAATTAAGTGAGCTACTTGAAAGTTAAAATTCAGTTCAGAAACTATCTTCGTGAAAAGCTGAACTAAGTCTATTAGTGTAGATCGTCATTATGTAGAAAACTTGTTTTTTTTAAAAAAGCTCTGCTAATTTTCCTTCATTCAACTAGGCAGATAACTTAAAAGTACTCTCTTACTCGTAGATACCGAGTTGCGGTCCGCCTAATGGCCTTTAGAAGGTTGTAAATATTTTGACCTGTCCTTCATCCGAGTTGTGGTAATCGACAAATCAGCGGGTAGGTAGGATTAAATTATCAAATATTATTAATTCTTAAATATTATTACATTAAATTAGGGTTAGTTCAGGTTAGGGTTTCCAGACTAAAACATACGCAAATATCAACGCTGTATAGTAAGTCCCAAGATATAAGATCCTACCTTTTTGCTTTTTCAATGGGGCAATAAACGACCCTATTAGGGTTTTGTGCATAGTTGCCAGATATTACGATAAACGTATTTTTATTTTACCTGCTTTGTATACCGCCTTCACTTGCACCTGCAATCATATTGGATCTATTTTTTACCTATATATTTACTACCTGGCAACCCGGTTTGGAGCCCTTTAAGTATTTGATAATATAGGCCTAATGACCACAGGTCCCCATTAAGATTCGAAAGATACTTTTTATTATTTTTATTTTTAGTTTTACTTACAACTTACAACGTAACGGTTCTATTTTAATTATGTGCCGTCCGTGGGAAAATTGCAGTAGTGGCTATCGCAAGAGAAAACATTTATCACTTGACGCTAAACAAATAGTGAAAAATGTTTACGACAGTTTGGTAAAAAGAAATTTGAATAAACAAAGTGCTTTGAAGGAAACCAGTGAACTAACAAAAACCCCAATTTCTACGATTAAGGGTATTGTAGGAGAACCATCACTCAGGAACAGGAATAAACTGAAAGATTTTCAAATGCATCATGTAGACGATTGTGAAAAAGACGTCATCAGGAAAAAAATATATTCTATGTATGAAAAGCAGTTGGTGCCGACACTAGACAAAATAAAATTAAGACTGGTGCAGGACGGGACCAATATACATTGTAGCCGATCAACCCTTCACAGAATTCTCTTAAGAATCGGATTCACATTCCGAAAAATTAACAAAAGGCAAGTAGTAATGGAGTCACAAAGATTACGAATCTTGCGACATACTTATTTACAAGAAATTAAAAAGTATCGATCAGAGAATTAGCTAATAATTTACTTTGACGAAACATGGTTCGATACCCATGACACTGTGCAAAAAGAGCGGGTTGACAGCAGTACAAAATGTCAGACTAACGCACCTTCAAATAAAGGTAAACCAATAACCATTTTGCATGCTGGATCTGAAAAGGGCTCGGTTTCACATTGTCTACTATTATCTGCAAAAAACATAAAAGATTCTAGTTTGGACTATCACGAAGACACGACCGCAAAATTTTTTGAGAATTGGTTTCAAAATTCCCTTTTGCCAAATGTTCCCGAATAGAGTGTTATAGTTATGGACAATGCAAGTTACCATAATCGCCTGCTAAATAAGGTTCCTAATGCAGCCAACACCAAATCGGAAATACAGAAATATATGTTAGAAAATGACATTTATTTTGACTTTAGTTATAAAAAAGTGATCTTTTGGAAGTTTTGAAAGACTATAAATTGAAAAAGAAATATAGTTTTGATAGTATCTCTCAGAAAATGGGACACACTGTTTTGAGGCTTCCTCCGTATTATTGTGTGTTTAATCCAATTGAACATATTTGGCATCAAGTTAAATCAAAAATAAGGGCACAAAATATTTCTCCTACTTTAAGCGTGTCAGCGGTTCAATTAGTAAATGAAGGCATAAATGATATGCCTTGTGAAAGCTGGAAGAATTCCATTCAGCACGTTGTTAAAGTTGAAGATTCATATATTTATGTAAATAATATAAAACCACTGATAATTACCTCAGCTGATGACAGTGATAGTGAAACCGAAAAATATATTTTTATTTATACAATATGTCCCCTCTTGTAAACCCCATTCATTCAAACTGTATATTTTTACTTCTTATCCAATTGTTTTTACATGCATCTATAAATAAACATCTTCAAAAACACTTATAATTTTTTATTGCATTAATGAATAAAATTCTTAAGTTCATCTGCGTGATAACATTATGACTGCCCAGTTGCGAATTAATTGTTTATTCTGTGTAACTTAACTGTCATCATAAATTTTCAGGATTAATTTTCTCATTAGTTATAGAGGAGCGTCCTTTATCAATATTTTTCTGCAATTGTTCCTGATATAAGGTCTAACCGTTTTAAATATATTTAACGATGCTTATAACACGTTGTATGTTTTTAAATAATTTCAAGAATTTTCCGTTGTTTTTATAATATAATCCTCCATGCCTGAGGAAGATCCCTCGAAAATCGCTACCTGCTTTTAAGCGTTGACTATGTCAACCACTCTGTCGGCTCGAAAGCTGCTGTGTCAGCATTCGAGGTAGTAGTAGGTATGCTTACTTAGTACAATTCGTTGTATCCTACCATCGTACTCCGTAACATCTGGGATAAGTACCAGTAAATTCTGTTCTCTTGTTTGTCAATCCTAGCCTGACTGACAAGCCGTGATATGGCGAAACGCGTCTCAGGGTGGATTTGACGAACAAGAGAAAAGCTGGTAAACTGTTGAAATGTGGACTTTTCGTCCATTTTCCGTTTTATTTTACAATAACTAATTTCAAGAAAGCTTACCATATTAAATTATGGAACAAGTTTAAAAGGTATAGAATTATTCTGATGTATAATTTGAAAGAAGCGTTAAATAAAAAAAAGAAAGCCAATTTTCAAAATTACGTTCCAAATAATTTTTTACTTCCCACATTAGTATTGACTTTATTTTTTGTTACAGGGCAAACTACGTATGTTTCGGCTTGTCGCCAGTGGCGTTCCACTTAACGAACATCGCCCTACATACAGTGGCGTGCATACTTTTTACAAGAGTGTGTTTGTGCGTAGCTGGACTAAAGCCACCGTTTGCAACATTAGCTGGCCTAATGTTCAGTGTACACCCTATACACACAGAAGCGGTAAGTAACAGTTTTTATAATATTTATGTGTGGAAGAAAATCAACCGATAATGAAGTATTATTAGTTTTTTGCTCAACATTTACTAACTGCTGTGTATTGTAAGTAATTTTATTTATATTTATTTTCCTATTTCTTTTATACTGGCAACTCCGTCTGTTATTTATGGCATTGTGCAACTGTAATGGCGACGTAGATTTCTGGTTATTCGTACAAAAGTGATTTGATGTGTATACAGGTGGACCTGAAACAATATATATATATATATATATATATATATATATATATATATATATATATATATATATATATATATATATATATATATATATATATATATATATATATATATATATATATATATATATATATATATATATATATATATATATATATATACATATATATATATATATATATATATATATATATATATATATATATATATATATATATATATATATATATATATATATATATATATATATATATATATATATATATATATATATATATATATATATATATATATATATATATATATATATATATATATATATATATATATATATATATATATATATATATATATATATACATGTATATATATATATATATATATATATATATATATATATATATACATGTATATATATATAATATATATAATATATATATATATATATATATATATATATATATATATATATGTATATATAATCTATAATATATAAAATGCAACGTCTCTCTGTGTGTCTGCCTGTCCGTTAGTGCGCTTATCACTGGAGAACCACTTATCCGACTTACGTACTTTTTTTTAAAACATTCTGGCCAGGTTATAGGCTATATTTTATTACGATAGGTAGCATGAGGAATGAGCAGTGACGATAATAGTGAATGAAGTCGCAAGAAAGTTTGCCGCTAGCGCGTTCCCTTGCAATACACAGACTAAACCATTAAATATGAAACAATATTATGTAGCAAAGAATATCTATAATCTATAATAATATATATAAAATGCAATGTCTCTCTGTCTGTCTGTCTGTCCATTAGAGCGTTTATCATGCGAGAACCACTTATCCGATTCACGTATTTTTTTTTTAAATTCATACATATATTCTTTGGCCAGGTTATATAATAATAATAATCTATATCTATAATATATATAAAATGCAACGTCTCTCTGTCTGTCTGTCCGTCAGTGCGCTTATCCCTCGAGAACCACCTATCCGATTTACGTGATTTTTTAAATTCATACATATGTTCTCTGACCAGGTTATAGGTATTTTATTACATCTATAATTTATATAAAATGCAACGTATCTCTGTTTGTCTGTCTGTCTGTCCGTCCGTTAGTGCGCTTATCACTGGAGAACCACTTATCCGATTCACGTACTTTTTTTTAAAACATACATATGTTCCCTGGCGAGGTTATAGACTATATTTTATTACGATAGGTAGCATAAGGAATGAGCAGTGACGATAATAGTGAATGAAGTCGGAAAAAAGTGCAATACACAGCCTAAACCATTCGATATGGAACAATATTATGTAGCAGAGAATATCTATAATCTATAATATATATAAAATGCAATGTCTCTCTGTCTGTCTGTCTGTCTGTCCATTAGTGCGTTCACGCGCGAACCACTTATCCGATGTACGTGTTTTTTTTTTAATTCATATATTTGTTCTCTGGCCAGGTTATCTATAATCTTCTATCTATAATATATGTAAAATGGAACGTCTCTCTGTCTGTCTGTCTGCCTGTCTCTCTGCCTGTCTGTTTGTTCGTTAGTGCGCTTATCACTGGAGAATCACTTATCCGATTTACGTGCTTTTTTTTAAAACATACATATGTTCTCTGGCCAGGTTATCTATCTATAATATATATAAAATGCAACGTCTCTCTGTCTGTTTGTCTGTCTGTCTGTCCGTTACTGCGTTACATGCTTTTTTTTTTTTAAAACATACATATGTTCTCTGGCCAGGTTATAGGATATATTTTATTGCGTTAGGTAACATAAAGAATAAGCAGTGACGATAATAGTGAATCAAGTAGAAAAAAGGTTACCGTTAGCGCGTTCTCTTGCAATACACTGCCTAAACCCTTAAATATGGAACAATATCATGTTGCAAAGAATATAATATATATAAAATGCAACGTCTTTTTCTGTCTGTCTGTCTGTCCTTTAGTGCGCTTATCACTTGCTAACCATTTATCCGATTTACGTGTTTTTATAAATTTATACATATGTTCTATATAATTCGATATAAGCCTAGATAATCTGAGATAAGGTGAGATAATGGGAGATAAGTATAAATAATGGGAGATATGGAGAAATAATGGGAGATAAGCAGAGATAAGTCTAGATACCATTATCCCATGAGTTATGGTGAGATAAGGAGAAATAATGGGAGATAAGGAGAAATATTGCGGGATAAGTAGAGATAAGCCTAGATAATGGGAGATAAGGTGAGATAATGTGAGATAACGGGAAATAATGGGAGATAAGGAGAAATAATGGGAGAAGAGCAGAGATAAGCCTTGATAATGAAAATTATGTAGCGATAATTGGGAGATAAGGAGAAATAATGGCAGATATTTTATTACCTTACGTAACATACGGGATAAGCAGTGACGATAGTAGTGAATCAAGTCCACGCGAGTGGAGCCGCGGGCACTGCTAGTATATATATATATATATATATATATATATATATATATATATATATACATATATACATATATATATATATATATATATATATATATATATATATATATATATATATATATATATATATATTTAACGTGTTCTTGAAATTAGATCATTAAAACTATTCTTGGATCTGTTATATATTTATTGATGTTTCGACCTTCATATAGATACGTAATTAATTAGTTTGTCGTGTATTTCGGGGTTAAAATATTTGTAGCTTTTCGTAGTTTTTTAATTTAAGACACTTAACTTAAACATTAATGAGGGCCTTATCTTAGAAAGTGGTTCATTGTATGGGGTGTTAAGGTTTAAGGGTTGCTAAGGTAAGGCCCTCATTAATATATACAGTTAAGTGTCTTAAATTAAAAACTACGACAAGCTACAAATATTTTAACCCCGAAATACACGACAAACTAATTAATTACTTATCTATATTTAATTCTTCTAATGTCATCTTTTAGAGCAAATTTTGAAGAAGACCTCTTCCGAAGGTCGAAACGTCAATAAATATATAACAGATCCAAGAATAGTTTTAATAATCTAATCCAAGAACACGTAAATTATAAAAAAAAATATATATATATATACCAAGATCAAAGAACCTTACACACAAATATATATATATATATATATATATATATATATATATATATATATATATATATATATATATATTTATATATATATATATATATATATATATATATATATATATATATATATATATATATATATATATATATATATATATATATATATATATATATATATTAAAGAATAATATAAAAACTGTGACAATAAACGAAGATTGTGAAAACCTTTTACAGAAAACTATATCTAGGAAAAAAGAAAGAACAGATTTATGAACTGCCATATATCCAAAATAAGGGTTCAGAAGATATTAACGAAATAACCACCGACGAAATCAGAAGAGCACTGAGTCAAATGAAGAACGGCAAATCCTAGGGAGACGACTACATCATGGTGGAAGTTTTAAAACAAGTGGGTCAATTAGTAATTAGGGCTCTTAAAATATTGTTCAATCGATGCGTTCCAGAAAGTATAACACAAACAGCTTGAAACAACGCCACATTAGTCCTGATACTTAAAAAAGCGACACAACAGATGTATCTAATTACAGACCCATCAGCATCCTCTCTCATATATACAAAATTTTCATGAAAATATTGGCAAACCGTTTAAAACCGAAACTAAAGTATTACCACGCACCTGAACAGACTGGGTTCAGAGCATGTTGTCGGACTAATAAGCATCTTCTCACAATCAAACTAATTACAGTAAAATATATATAATAAGTATAACAAACCACTGATTCTTACATTTCTAGATTACGAGAAGGCGTTTGATTTAGTTAACCATAACAAATTCTTTGAATCACTTACTGCTTGCTGTATATAAACATTCTGAAATATATACAGTACAATCCCGATTATCCGAATAGCGATTATCTGAAATCCGGCTTATCCGAAACAAACTGTTAAAAAGCAAATTGTATTCCCATAAAGCGAAAAAATCTCCATTATTCGAAACAGATGATGAGTGGTTTCCTTAAGTCGGAGACTCCCCGACGTCTAGAATTTCACCGCTGTCTATGTTTTGGTTAGTCGACGAGTGTTATAAGTTGCTCATTACATCTATTATTATCGCAGAGGTAATAGTTTCGTTTTAATAGATATTTTACAAAATGGAGCGTCATAATAATAAGCGTAAACGTGTTATTATTACCTTAAGAGAGAAACTTGAAGCAATTCAACGTTTAGATAATGGTGAACTTCTTAAAAATATCGCGAAGGATTTAGGTGTAACCGTGAGTACTGTTTCAGAGTGGAGAAAAAAATCACGAAAAACTTGAAAAATGGTGTAGTAGTGTTTTGTCATCGCCCACACAGGCATGAAAAAGTATGAAAAGCGGTGAATACCAAAAAGTGGATGATTCTTTATTTTTATGGTTTACACAGATTCGAGAACGTGGAATACCAATTTCAGTAATAATTTTAAAACATAAGGCAGTGAGTTTAAGCGAAGAGTTACCGGTTATTGAAGCTGCCTGTAAATTTTTCTTGCAAGTCCTGGATGGCTAGACAGGTGAAAAAAAAAGACATGGTGTACGTCAACTGAATGTTTGTGGAGAAAGATTGTCGGCAGATGTATCTGCTACAAAAAAATTTGCAGAGAATTTTGAGCAGCTTATGAAAGAACATGGTTTACAACCAGACCAAATCTATAATTGTGATGAAAACCGGCTTGAACTGAAAATGTTGCCGTCAAATATCTTAGCTTCAAAAATGGAAGCTGGAGCACCTGGTTACAAACGTAGCAAAGAACGTATTACTGTTCTTGCATGCAGTAATGCTTCTGGAAGACACAAACTCCCATTATTATGTAATTAAGTCAGTAAATCAAAAAGCAAAATCAAAACAATGCCTGAATAAACGCGATTTTTTTTTTAATGACTGGTTTTTTGGAAATTTTGTTCCCAAAGTGGAACTTTTTTTAAAAGAACATGGATATCCTAGAAAATGTATTCTGTTACTACTAGATAACGCCCCCACTCACCCAAGAGCGGAGCAACTTATGGGAAAATAAAAGCAATGTTTTTGCCTCCTACCGTAACTTCTCTCATTCAGCCTATGGATCAGCGTATATTGGAAAATTACAGGCGTTTTTTATTGGAGCATATTTTAGAAGAAGTAGACGAAGGTGGCAATCTTACTGATTGTCTAAAACAGATAAATTTGAAAAATGTTATATATTGGATAGCTTCAGCCTGGAATCAAGTAAAGAGTAGTACTCTGGAAAAATCTTGGTCAAAATTGATTCCATAAGAGGAGAGACATTACTCAGAGGCAGAAACAGAAGATAATGAAAGTTTACATTAAATTATTACAAGAATATCAGGATGTGAAAGTGTTACGGAAACCGATGTTTGTGAATGGTTAAACAGTGATAGTGTGGAAGATGAAATGACTGACCAAGAATTAATTAAAAGTATATGCAAAAATGCTAATATAATAGACAGTGATGACGACGATGATAACGAAGTAGAAGCCACTGACAATATTCCAGTAAAAATGTCACATTCAGAAGGACTAGAGGCCCTGGAAAAAGCGTTAATGTAGAACAACAAGAAAATACAACCGCCCCGGACGTTTTGTTTATCAAACGTTGGAGAGACATTGCAGCCAAAAAAACAGAACTAACGCAAAACGAGTGCAGTTAAAAATTAACTCATTTTTAAGACATTAAAGTTAAGAATGAAACTGTTTTATTTTCGATTTTCCGTACATATGGTATACATAAAAATAAATAAACTAATTGTTCTATTTTTTGTTTTAATAAATACCTATGTACGTAATAGCATATCGTATAAATGCTTTTAAGTCAATCTGCAATATTGTATTCATTCTAAACTTCTATTTTATAAAAACATTCGGATTAACCGAAATTTCGATTATCTGAATCGCTTTGGTCCATATTATTTCGGATAATCGAGATTCTACTGTACAACGCTAAGGCATCAGTTAAGTTCCACAGGGAATTAGAAAGATTTGGAATAGAGAGATGATTTAGAAATTAAGCAAAATTTTTCGACCACTCCAAAAAAACTATACTCCCCATCGCCTCGTCAAGTACTATATGTGTACCAATATTTAAATCGATATATCATTTCATTCGGAGGTTATCGTGTCAACACACTGAGAGACTGACGAAAATGAGTGAGCATATTTTTCAGCGAGCTGAGAAAGTACCATCTGCCGATCATGTCATTCGGATCTCACATTAAGCTGTAGGTCCCTTCTGATTGACATTACTCAATCGGCCAAAAATAATCCTTCTGATCTGTCTGCCTGGCTATAAGCCTGGCCACTCATACTACTACCAGTACTACTAATACATCTATGATTGTGTTAGCCAATACTTGTTGGAAATTCATAATAAAAT